>VDFB02271358.1:1154348728-1154374271 GCA_007258455.2 Sequoia sempervirens | reverse complement strand
ACATCATAGCATCATTCAATAAAGCAATTATCAAGCATCTTGGAGCAGCCATTGACATATCTTCAGACTTCAACAACAAGGGTTTGGTGATTCTATGACATTTACATGTTATTTTTTCATCATTCCTTTCTTATTTCATTTCATTTCATAGGTTTTGATTACCAAAGTGGGGTTTGACCAAGGAAAACCCCTATACTCTAATCCTTAACCATTCTTCCCCTCTTTGCATGTGTGTTTGCAGGTCTTGTAGGAAAAAATTTCAAGGAGAAAGGTGTCAAAAAAGTGTTGAAGAGTTGTCTCAGTCATCAAAGTCAGCATAACCCTAATTGGGCTTAAAGACCCATTTTCAGCCTATTTTCTATAGATTCAGATTCAACAACCTAACAAGAAGAAAAGTGTAGACCAAAACCCATAGAGTTGACCTTTGACTTTGCAAATTTCTATAGGTGGATTGATTCTCCATCAGTGGTGAATGATTCCAACTACTAGGCTAGAAAAAGAGTTTCCTTTAGTTCTAAGTTCCTGACATCCTGAAACTTGTTTCGACAGATTTTACCAAAACCTAGACTGATTCACCATCAGTCGCAAATGAGTCCTAGTGGGCATCAACATTGAATTCTGCAACATTCCAAAACCTTCTCAGATCTACTTTCATTTTCTAGTTGCACCCCATTAAATCTCGTTTAATTATGTTTTCATTTGTGCATGTTTTTAGTTCATGGTTGCATACAACACTGTGGTTTCCAACACGTTGCATTTCCTAGTTTACATTCAAAATCAATCTATTTTATTAGTTCTTTTCATTTAGATAATCTCATTTAGGAAATTTTCACCCACATCACATCAATCATTGAATTTTAAACATTGCATTTTGGCCCAATCTTTCCTTCTTTTAGGTAAAAAACCCTAGAAGTAGCATAAAGCATTTAGGTGCCAAAATATTTGTTTACAATTTACCTAGGGAAAAACCTTTGGGAAATATTGCATCTATTCCTCAAATTTCTATCACACAACCCTTTGTCCAAAATGTGGTTCAATCTATCACTCAACTATCTTTATCAAATGTACCAAGTCAACCTTTAACTTATAGGGTGGTTTCATTTAGTCTTGTAACTCAACAAGGAACTTAACTTGGTCTCACTCAAAATCTAGGGAACAACAAAAATTTGGGTGCTCAAAACATGAGAATCCCCCAAAACATCTCCATTCCACACACCCTCAACATCTAAACATGCTACTTACATCACATATCCACATGGCAACAATATTTTGTGCCAAACCATATTCTTCAATCACAACAAACAGCCAAAATGTTCCTAATGTTCAACAAAACCAAGTGATTCAAACACCCCAAGTGAATCTACAAGTAAAAGTGAACAAAATATTGCAAATTCAATCATTAACACAACAAGGTAAATCATCACAATACTGTCCAGTTGATTCTCAAAATCAAATGGTTGAATAAAAATTCCCTCAACATCGAGAAAATACATCAAATCAATTGGTCCCAAATCAAATCAACCAAGTAAATACAAAAAATCAATTGGTCCCAAATCAAGTCAATCAAGATAATCCTTTAGATCAATTGATCCCAAATCAAGGTATGCGACTAACATCACAACATGAAGTGGCATAATATCAAGTATCCTGACATTTGATTCAACATCAAGGAGTCCCTCAAACAATGCAAAATCAAATGGGCCCTCAAACTTACATTTCTCCATCATAATGCCAAATTTTGCAAGGATTGATAGCACAACAAACTCAACATGTGCCAAATCAAAATCAATTTTCCAACAATCAAAATTTGATCACACATCAACCACCCCAAAATAAATTCAATCCTCCATCACAATCCACTCACAACATGATTCCACAAAATCCACCTCTTGTCACTCAAAATCAAAACATCCCATAGACCCAATACATTTAATCAAATCAATTTGTCCCAAACCAAAAATCCATTCCACCACCTCAAGGAAAAAATGCTTTGGCTCATCAACAATCCATTGTGTACCAATAACAAGAAAAAGCTTAATTTCAAGCACAACAATAAGCTCAATTACAAGCAAAACAAGTGCAATTGCAAGAACAATAATCTCAATTACAAGAACAATAATATTCCCAACAATAAGAAATTCTTGTACAAAAAAAACAATACTAATAAGGCTTGTATTACAACCAAAAACAACCATATGCAAATTGACAATAAAATTTCTTGAATCAAAACTCTCAACAAGCATACAAAACACCACCACCAATATCACCATTCAAGTTGTAGTATCAAAATCCACCATAAACAACATAAAATACACTCAACACAAACACACCACATTATCAAAATCCTAAATATAATTCATTAATCATTCTTCTATAGAACACGTATACTCCACCACTATAAAATCCTCAAGATGATCTTTCCTCACAAATCATAACACTTACACAAAAAATTCAAGATATCCAAGTTGGGAAAATGAAGAAATCCTATGCACAACAAGACTTGTGTCCATATCCTTTTGATCATAACATTATAATGATACCATTCTCGCCAGGATTTGAAATCCCCAAATTTGAAAAATAAAAAGGTCATGGAAATCCAAAAGATCATATCAAGGAATTTTGCGTGGCATGTATGGAAGTAGCATACAATGATTCTGATTTGATGCATATTTTCCAGCATAGTTGGGAGGCCAAGTAATATAATGGTTCTCCCATTTACCTTCTGGAATCCAAACTTTTCAAGAAATAATAGATCAGTTTGTGGATAACTCTTCTCATAGCCTTGATATGGACATAAGTTTGGAGGAACTATACACCTTAAAATAGAACAAGGGTGAATCATTTACAAACTTTTTGCAATAATGGAGGCATAGAGCTAGTAAATACAAATGGCCAATTGTTGAAAACCAACAAATAGAGATCATTATTGTACCAACAAGGACACAAATTTATCATTCTAACTTAAAATGCAATCTATCCCATCATACGAAGAACTCATCCCTATGGGTCTTAATATTGAAAGATCCCTCAATGCACAAGGATAAAAACAAGCATACAAAGATATTCATCCATCATCTAGTTCCAATGAAAAACTACATATATGGGAAAATAAAAAGAGTGTTACTAATGATGGCATAGTTGACATAAAATTTGTTTTAAGCACTCCAAAAAAACCAAACAAATCTACAATAATACACACAATAGCCAAACACGCAGCCACAAAACAACCAATAATCAATTAACACTACCAATACTCAAAGAGGACCACCTCCTTGAAATAATTACCCTCAACAATGTAAGTACACACCTTTGGGGGAACCTATTGAAGTGGTCATGCAAAAACTAGTGCAATCCAATCTCGTCATGCTCCCTAATTATCAAAATTACCAAGGACCTCAAGTCAAACCACCATGCTATAACAAGAATGATCTTTGTGAGTTTCATGAAATTCAAAAATATCATTCAAGATCTTATTGATAATGGAGACATAATTGTGAATCGAAAAATGGGAAATCAAGACCTTAAAATATACAAGAACCAAATGTTGGACCATAGTAAGGGAAATGATAATGGGAAAGGGAAGGATTATTGAACAAAGCACATCATTTTTATAATAATGTGGTAGCATATTTTGATCATTTTATATCTGTCATCACTATCAAAGGGCCTAGTGCAAAGTGTGGATTCACCACATGTAGAGGAAAGTTCACCATCCAAGGAGCACCATCGCACCCTATGGTACCACCTGTACTACCAAATTCAAACCCTAATAATTATAGTCTCTTGGATCAATTGAACAAAACCCCCACCCAAATCTACATCTTGGAGTTACTGAAAATATCTCATTTACATAGGGAAATCTTAGAGAAGGATTTATCATTATCATCTATACTTGATAATCTTGTTACTAAACAATTATAGGCTATGGTTGGAAACATTACCACTCCTTATCTTCTCACATTTTTTGAGTAGTACCTTCCTACACAACCATCACAAATCATGCATTGCATCTTGAATTCCTCATTCACAAAAAACAAATTCAAAAGTGTCTTGCTGGATAGAGGTATTGGTCTTAATAAATTTGTACCCTTTAATTGATCAAGAACTTGGGGTATTGAGAAGAATTCATGGAAAAGAAAAAGGTGTTACTATAAGGACATATAATGATCAAGAATGAGTTTGTAAAGGCACAATTAAAATCCCCATCCAAGTAAGACCCACAATTTTAGAAAATACTTTTCAAGTGCTTGACCTTGACTTACCATATAATATTCTTCTAGGTTGTCCATGGATCCACACCATGCAAGCCATAGCTTCCATCTACCATCATTGCATTAAGTTTCCCTATGAAGATAGAGGAATCATAATCCATGGTGATCCTGAACTATCTTACTATTGCAAAAACCTAGAAGCAAAGTACTATAAGATCTTACAAGTGCCTAAGAATGATGAAGTTCCAACACCCTCCTCATTCATTGACCCATCTTCCCTAGCTTCCACCTTTGAATCAAAAGCACCCATCTTGCAGAATATCCCTAATATATAAGCAATGTTCAAAGGCAATGGGTGTGGAGACTATAAATTGAAGAATGATTCTTTTGTAATTGGAGAACTACCTCTTTCTCCTAGATCTCATGGGAAGCCTCAACCTATTGATAGGGTATCTAAGACAGTCAACATAGCATCTACCACTTTCACAAAGTGGAGATATTTTAAAAAAGAAATCATTGATGAGGAGAACGTATCAAAATTATTATATCAAGATAACAGACCCAAGCCCATTCACCCAATGAAGGATGACAATAAAGGACTATAGTTGATGATGGGTTGGGGATACAACAAGAATGAGAAGCTTGGTCAAAACAATAATGGATTTCTAGAACCCCTTGCTCATTTGAAATGAGTTAAAAATCTTGGTCTTGGATGTACCATATGTAAGAAAAGTGACCATTCATGGCAAGGGTTCTTCTATTAAGGTAGTCAAATCTTCCTCTTGGTTACCTTCATCATGTAATGCCACCATCAATTATTTTCCCCTTGATATCACAAAATTATTTGAGGATACCTATATATTCATGATAACCACTACATAATTTGCTTCAAATAGCCAAATCACTTAATCAAAACTAGTCTAACCGCAACTTATAAACTGTGATTGGAATAAGGACCACCTATTTTGGATTCATTCAAAAATGATGAAGCTATCTTCGAGTTCATGGGACTTTGCGACCACATGCCATATGGGGATCAAAACTCAAGTTTTAACATTGAACTAGACATGGAAGCTTACTATTGGGAAACAATTGAGTTTCTCAGGCACAAAATAGAAAATATGAGAATCATGTCTTGATCCTTAAGTGAAAACCACATTGTGGCACTTTCATATCATGAAATAGTCAAAATAAAGGATGCATTCAATGATGAAAACCTACCTAAGGAACCAAAGGATGAGGGATTCAATATTCCCCTTAGT
Source organism: Sequoia sempervirens (assembly GCA_007258455.2). NCBI lineage: Eukaryota > Viridiplantae > Streptophyta > Pinopsida > Cupressales > Cupressaceae > Sequoia > Sequoia sempervirens. Next base: position 1,154,368,798 of record VDFB02271358.1, on the reverse strand, counting down.
GTGATACATCAAGAAAAGTAAGCAGTGGTTGTTGAGAAGTCCAATCCAGTAAATGTAGGGACAAATGAGGCACCTCATATCACTTTCTATGTAGAATCACTCCTAGATGAAGAGCAAAAGAACTTGGCAGCTTTCTTGAAGGAACAAAAGATAAATTGTGCATGGTTTTAAGAAAATATGTTGGGCCTTGATCTTGAAGTAGTTGTTTACCATCTTGTAGTTAATCTTCATGCCAAGCTAGTAAGGTAGAAGCTGAGAAAAATGCATCAACAAATAACATTGTTGGTAAAACTAGAATTATAGAAGATTCTTGATGTGGGGTTTATCTGACTAATAGATTATCCTTAGTGGGTTTAAAACTTGGTACCAGTCTCAAAAATCATAGGGGGAATAAAAATATGTATTGATTTTAGATATTTAAACAAGGCATGTCCCAAGGATGACTTTCCTCTTCCAAATATTGACATAATTATAGATTTCACTACTAGACATGAGATTCTTCACTCATGGATGGGTTCTCAAGATACAACTAGATCATGATCACCAAAGAATATCAACATAATATAATGTTTACATGTCCATGGGGAACCTATTGCTAGAACATGATGTCATTTGGTTTGAAGAATGTTGGAGCCACCTACTAGAGAGAGAAATGACATTGATTTTTAATGACATGATTCACAAGACTTTAGAAGACTATGTGGATGAAATTTTAGCCATGTCAATAACAAGGAAGGAACATCTAGAGCTATTGAGACCAATCATTGATAGACTCAAATAGTGCAAGGTGTGGTTGAATCCAAAAAAATGCATCTTTGGTGTAACATCTTGAAAACACTTAGGACACATTGTGTTGTGGAGAGGAGTTAGATAGATTTAGCTAAGTTCAAAGTTATGGATATGGAACCACCACAAACATTGAAGCAACTATGAGGTTTACAAGGGATATTGTAGTGTATTAGAAGATTTATAGTACAACTAGCGAATAAGATTCATCCCATTTCTCACCTTCTTCACAAGGGGATAGCCAAAAAATGGGAAGAGAAATATGACAAAGAATTCTAGCAACTGAAAGATTAACTATTGACACCTCTCGTACTTATGCCACCAATACCAAAAGAAACCTTTTATTTCGTATATCTCAACTACATTAGAAGCTTTGGGTGCTCTTCTTCCTCAACATGATGAAACAGGGAAGGAGAGATAAATTTACATTAGTAGGACTTTGTTTAGGGATGAGTTGAATTACTCATCCATTTAAAAGGCATGCCTAGTAGTGGTATTTTCCTCATAGAATTTTAGATACTACATGCTTTTGATGAAGGGCTAAGTGGGTGATGATCCTCACAGAGTTTGATATAGAGTAGATGGATCAAACAAATATCAAGGGGTAGCTTATTTTAGATCAACTATTAGAAGAACCTATCTATACAAAGAATCCATTGGTGTCTAGATTTCCTGATGAATTAATAGTTATCCTCAACATGGTGGATCCATTCAAGCTCTATTTTGACGGTTCACACACACAACATGGATCTAGAGTAGGCATTCTCTTCATTACCCCACAAGGTGATTGTATCCTTGAGTCATATCGGGTATCTTTCCCATGCACTAATAACATCGTTGAGTTTGAGGCTCTTATCAAAAGATTGAGAATCACAATATAGTGGAAAATCCAAGAATTAACGGTCTATGGAGATTCACAACTGATTGTAAACCAAGTTAATGATGACTATCAGATTGAGGTAACAAGCTCATGCCTTATCAAACGATGGTGGAATGTCTTAAAAATTTCTTCATTGACACCACGTTTGAGAAAATATCCCAAATCAACAATCAAGTAGTTGATGCTATAACAACTATTGGGTCCTTGCTAGATATGTTGCATAACATTCTTAAGTGTGAATTCCTCATCGAGCAACTTCCCATCCTAGCATTAGAGACACCAAAATCCAAATTTGTATGTGAAATCATTTGTCCCAATTTTCCCTAGTATCATGATATCTTTACTTACCCACATAGCAGTATCCTCCCATATGACATTACTTCAAATCTTAGAAAAAAATTTATCAAAAGAGCATCCTACTTCATTATCCTAAGTGATACCCTCTATCATTGAAGTCTCAACGAGACATTATTGTGATGTCTTAACCAAGAGGAAGCTTTGACTACATTGAAAGAAGTACACAAAGGCATCTATGGATCACATTCAAGTGGTAAGGCCTTGGCTAATAAACTGTTGAGGATGGGGTACTACTGGCCTATTATGGAATGAGAAGCTCATCAATATTTAAAGAAGCAAATGCAATTTCAACAACATGGGGACCTCATTGATGTGTTAACTCAAGAACTTCAAGCCCTCACTACACCTTGGCCTTTCTCATAGTGGTCACTTAACCTCATAAGAACGATCAACCCTAGTTCTCATCCAATGATCATAAATTAATCATTATATCCATTGAGTATTTCATCAAGTGGGTTGAAGCGATACCTATGACCTACATCATAGGAAAAAAAGTATTTAAATTCATCCTAAACTACCTCATTTGTCATTATGGTGTTCCCCAAGCCCTTATCTCAGATAATGGAACAACATTTAAAAATTAGGATATCTGTGAGTTATGCTAAAGGTTCAATATCCAACATCGATTTTCTACCCCATACTATCCCCAAGGAAATTGTCAAGCTAAGGCTTTAAATAAAACCATCATAAAGATACTCAAAAAGACAATCAATGAAGCTGGACATGACTAGAATTTATAATTCAACCTTTCCTTGTGGGCCTATAGAACTAGTATCCATACAACAACAAGTGCCACATCCCTAGTGTATGGAACTCAAGCTATCCTACCTGTCAAGGTCAAGTTCCCATCACTGAGTGTTACTAAGAAATCTTATTATTGATGAAGAATACAGAGTGACTAGATTCAATGAGCTAGAACTATTGGATGAGTGTCGCTTAGAAGCTTTGAATCACTTACAATATTATCAAAACTGACTCAAAAGGAGATATAATTAGATGATAAAAGGTCATTCCTTCTAGGTGGGAGATCTTGTATTGAAGGATAAGTAGAAGAACATGCCAGATCTAGATAAAAAAGGGAATTTTGAACCTGATTGGTTAGGACCATTCATTGTCATGGCTAGTTAAGATTCTAGAGCCTATCAATTGTCAACACTTGAGGGAGAACCCTTACATGAGCCTATCAATACTTATCTTAAGAAGTTCTATGCCTACGCTTGAAGGTCTGGACATCGAAAAGGATGCACAACTTCCTTGTCCACACCAAAAGGGGAATGAAGGAAGAGGGATCTGATTTCACAATGCTCACATTCAAGAACAAACCCTTGAGATTTAAATGCAAAAGATATTGAAATCTATCAAAGGGGATTTTCCTAAAGGATGAAAGCTAATAAAAGTGTTTACCACTAATACAAAAACTTGGAAAATGCAAGATGTTTCAAAACATAGTGTGAAATGCAAGAATGCCTTAGAAAATGACTTAGAAATGCAAATAAAGCAAAACAAAAAGCTATGAAATAGAAAATGTGCACCTAGAAATGTGTTGAAGACTGAAAATATCTCTAAAATTTTGAAATTGTTGCTTTTTAGGCCTGGTAGGACTCATTCGCCATTCTAGGCGAATCAATCCCATTTCTAGAAAACTATCCCAAAACAAGTTTCATCCAAAAGCGTATCCAAATCCACACAGATCTCTGAAAAGTACCTACAGTGGGACTCATTTGCCCCTATTGGGGGATGAGTCCCATTTTGTTGAAAAGTGTCCCAAGGGTAGAATCTCAAACTAAAACTTTGCAAGCCTCTGAAGATGGGTGAAATAAGCACTTTCTCACTAATTTCATGTGGATTGGATGGATATTTTTCCCTAGATCTGAGTTTCCATGGGTCTTGACAACTTTTCATGAAAACTTTGACAACATTTGCAACTTTTTCATGTTGAAACTTTTCTTCAATCTACAAACCTACAATCACACATTAAAGAGGGGAAAACTTGTTGATTGTTAGAGGAATAGGGGTTTTCCTTGGTCAAACCCCTTTTAGGTAATTAAACCAAAATGATGAAACAAGATAATGAAACATATATATGAAATAATGTAATTAGAAACTTGCCATGATGATGCATCCTGAATTTCTGTAGTAATGGATGAAGAATCTTCCTTTGAATTCCATAGAAAACTATCTCGATGACTTAAAATGCTAAAACCCTAACTTTCTTGACCTGAGATAGATAATGAATGATGAATGAATTATGAATTAGGGTTTAAAAGCTTTTTTATATAGGAAATCCACCTAAATTCCTGTTAATTTGATCCCCAAGGCTGAATTGATGAAAATTAAACTTAAACCCCAATTTTTCCCGCTCAAACCTCGAAAATGGCCCAATTGGGACTCATTTGCCATCCTAGGTGAATGGGTCCCACAAGGGATCTTTTGCTAGCTAGAATGTTGAGGAGTGAAGAAATTAGGTTTATATGTTGATATAGTTGGGTTTTTGAACAAAATAAGCCTCAAGATGCACAATATGGGGTCATAGGGGCCTATTAATGATGATATATAAAGGGTGATTAGGGCTAGGGACACAAATTTCAATGTGAAAGTGTGTTTAAATACACTCTACAACAGTAAAATGAGGTCCACTTAGCCTAGAAAGGCACAAGATCCAATGTGAATGTGTAAAACACATTACAACACTAGATTAAAATTAGGTTTAATTTACAAGCCTTCTAGATTAATGTGAAAATGCAATTAAATATATTTTACAATATTGAATTAAGGGAAAATAGATCCATTAGACTTAAATGCCTAATAAAAGTCTAGAAAAGTGTGAAAGTATTTACAACATTACAACACCTTTACAAGACATGCATTTTATTCATTTGCAAGGGTCCAAGACCTAATGTGGATGTCTAAAAGACCTCACAACACTAGACCAAGGTGATATTAAGTCTAATTATTCCTAAGTCAAGCAAGGGATACTTTTTTCTATGTTACGAAAGGGTATAAATCCAAAAACCCAAAATAAAAATAAAAAAATCCAAAAGAAAAAAGAAAAGGGATTGAAAACAGTGAAGAGAAAAATCATCCTCTAACAAAAAAAACACTTTGATGGCACTTTGGGCAAATACCTTGGTTAATACTTGGAAAATACGCAACTTGGGTAAATAATCACCATCCATCCATCATTAACTCTTTGGATTACTTTGTTTCATTTTCTATTGCATCCAACCTTCATCCTATTTTATCTTATTTATTCCATTACCCATCCACATCTGTATCATATATGGATATTGAGTAAGTATCATGTTCCCCTTTTGTACTACTTGGCACATTCCTAATGTCAGTTTGTCTTGCCTATATCAAGGTAGTCTATCTGATCACACTAGGAGAATTTATCTGTACTTACATAAGATTGAGTTCTTGTATATTCCCTTAAGGTTATTCGTAAAATCTCAAAATCTAAAAAGTAGTCACAAAATCTCAAAATCCAGAAAATAGTCGCAAAATCTCAAAATTCCAAAAATAGTCATAAAATCACTAAAATCCTATAAACATACAAAACATTTGTATAGTCAGAATCATAAAACTATCCAAAACATTTGTATAGTCAAAATCCAAAAACATGTAAAACATTTGTAAAGTAAGAAATCCAAAAACATCTAAAAAGTTGTATTATCAAAAAACCCAAAAACATTTAAAAATATTGTAAGTTCAAAATCTGAAAACATTCAAATAATCTCAAAAATTGAAAAAACATCCAAATCACATCAAAACCCCTAAACAGGTCCAAAAATTCAAAAATTTAAAAATACTTGTTGAACTATGTTGTCTTTGAGCTTGAACATAGGCCCAAGGACATCATTGATGAGACCTCGAGGCAATAGGTAAGTCTTAGTATTTTGTCACAACAAACTGGCTATCCATCAATGTTCATATGTCATCAATAAATGGTTACTAGTTAGAGTTTGTTGAACTACATCATCTCTACATGTATAATGTAGGCAAAGCCATCACTAATGAGCCCTCAAGGCACTAGGTCAGTTTCTCCTGAAGTCTTGGTCTAATCTCAAAAAGCACAAAAACAATGGGAAAAATCTTGAAATCAAAACATTCATAAAATGTTCAAAAGTAAAAAACAACCCTAAATAATTGAAAAATTAAACATTCACATACACTAAAAAACCATCCCAAGAAAACCTCAAACAATTGAAATATTCTAAAATTCCAAAACCACCCAACCCATTTCACTTTCACCCAAAATAAACTTCCATCCATAATAAATCGATCATCATCATCAACCATTGGTAATGTAGACATGCAAAATTAACATTCTGCATTTGATCAGGTTAATTCATTAACTAAACTAGATTTCAGCATTAGGTCCATTCATCGATTGATCGATTCACCTTCATTCATTTATCGTAATTTCATTAATCTCCATTTCCTAAGATCATTTATTTAAAATCAAATAAACATTATCATCAGCCTTTTAATAATTCAAACATCCATTTAAATCAAATCCTAAATCATATTCCATCCATTTTTTGATTTAAATAAATCAAATATTTAAGTCATAAAAGTCAAAGCATCCTAATCATCATCCTAGCTAATTAATCCTGATTAAATCTAATGCTAATCTCAACCACTTGCATTCTCTAGATTTGGCCACTTGCACATGAAATTGCATTTAATTGATTTATCAAAATCTTTATTTTCAACTTGGCATAAAGGGAGAATATTCTCCAAGTTTGAATCTCCCCCAAGTGGACATGTACACCCAACAGAGCATTTATGAGGCCTTACATGTCTCTTACATGTCCCCTTCCAAAGGTCAAACTCAACATTATTGAAAAATTTTTCCTCTTATATAGGCACTCTTCCCAAATCTTGCACATGCATCAACCATTCACCCACTTGACAAGTGTCCTTCTTTCATTGGTCCAATCTTAGTCCCACATTGGTCTCTCTTCAACACTTAGCATTTTGAAAATCCTTAAATAGAAGCTTCATCCTTTGAGCAAATCCTCCACAATCACTCATGCAAAGTCACTCTCCATTGGAGAACTGATTTTCTCATCATCACTCCACCATCTTCATAGCATTTTCATCTTAAGCTTTGATCAAGGATTGGGAAAGGGTCACTAGCACATGTGACACCAATCCACTATGAGATGAAGTTGATCATGTTGTTTGTATGCTTATTTGGTTTTTCTTGTTGTTTTAATATTTCTTAGCATATTACATGTTTCATTATTTCATAGGGATGTTAAAATTTGTTTTGTTTTAAACTAACCATTTGCAGATTTTAGCATCCACAAAATGGTGCTAGAAGGAGGGCTGAAACTTAATATTTTGGGTTAAACAAGCTTCAATGATCTTTTATGTGTGAGATCTTAATGGATGTTGTTCTAACAATTGTTTCAACATGATCTATTTCATGATGTGTGTGTGTTCTTAATGGATGTTCTTGCCTTTCATACTCCTGCCAAATGCATTTACTTTAGAATTTTTATTTACTGTTTTCATTCGTGCATGGATTAGATGTATTTGCTTGAAAGTTTCTAAAGCCTTTTCAACAAGCTCATTCTCTTTCTTTTACGATCTGCACATTCTCTATTTTTAGAAATTGATGACAAATACTAATACATTGAGAGGGCTTTTAAAATTACAAAGAACAGGGCAGGAAAATCTTTCCAGTAGGAGATGTGGAATCTTTGCATTTGTTTATTGCAGCGAGCGTTGCCATCATTTTACCAGGGAAAAGAACTGTTTTCAGCAAAAAATCTTTGAATTACTTTTTTTTTCCTTATCAGGGACAAGTATTGCAAGGTTGTAATATGATGATACAGGACGTTGCTTGCTAGCATGCAGCAGGGACCACCATTTTTGGTTGCTGACTCAGATTCAAGAACCCACGCAAGGCTCCCACAGTTACAAGTTGGCCGACCACACTAGTGCAAGTTGGCTACGTTTTTTCTTCAGAAAGACGCTTTCTCTTGCTTGCTTTCATTGACTTCTCATAATGTCATCTTCTTGTTTTCCTGCAGAACGTTCTTGTAATACATGCTATCTCTACTTTATCAAACCATACGCAGGCATCTCTAAATGAATATCATTGGAACAAATTTTGATTTCATTTTGCAGAGTGCATCCAATACATTTGATCATATTCTTTGGAAAATTTGTAACACTGATTCTTTCAAGCGCATTGATCATCTTATTCCTAGCTCCCAATGCTTGGCTGGCTTTTTAATATCCTATTCATTGCGCTAAATCTGCTCTCTTTCTTTTATATATTTTCTGACAATCTACTCTTTGTTCCTGATGTATTTTTATGGCTATAAATTCATTTGATTGTCTATGCTATAATTTCCTGGGATCTGGCTTTAATGCCCCAAGAGCTAACCACACGTGGGACATGATCTCCTTAAGATGTTCTCAGCATAATGTATGCGGCTCACATGATGTGATCAGGGGAAATGTTTTTAAGAGGACAAAATAGTAGTTTCTTGATTTGAGCTTAGTCATTTGTTGGAAGTGAATTTTCAAATACGTTTCTTCTTTTGGGAAATCTTTTGATTTTGACACAGAGACCATGTATGTATGAAACATTATGAAAAGATCCACGCTTTGTCCTTTTGAGAGGATTCACACATTGTGAAACTTTTCCTACTATAGCATCGACAAATTCAACCAGCATTCTTTTTCTTTATTCTTTATCCACCCCACCATTTCAATCTACAAATAACTGGCGAAGGTTGAAGTAGGAACGCTGATTAAATGCAGATACTTTCATTTAATGTTGAGGTTCCAGGCTACTACTAGAGGTATTTTGAGCATCGCGCGGTGTAAATACAAATCTGGGCGGAATCTTTTGCAGATGGCAGCCAAACATTAGTTGCCTATCTTCAGTTTATAGGATTGATTGGATACATTCCAAGAAATGTTTAGGATGTGGTGTGTGATCTCGATTGCCAATTCTTAACTTTAAAACATCCTTTGCATTCGGTGATACTATAGATTGAGAGTGCCAAAATTGTTGAATTTCATTCTTTAAGTTATTTGTTAGCTTCTTATTAACACATGGAAGCCTCCCACTAAAAGAAAATGTATCATTTTGAAGAGGACTATTGAATCTTCCTCTTCTTGAGAATGCTTTAGACAATGTTTTATGATTTAGGTTTAAATCAATACAAGTTTGTCTCATTAAATGAGCCTTTCTCAAATGATGGCTTACTAATGAGGTTTTGATCACTCTATGAGAAGCTATCTTATCTTTTTCCTTACTTTTCTTTCCAATAGAATTTAGAGAATTAAAAATATTTTTGACAAGAATGCTATTTTTTTCCAACTTTTTGCTGACACAAATCTTCAATTTTTTAATAATGGTCTCATTTTGTAAGACTTTAGCAATTGTACAAAAAGTTGACATTGTTCGGTTAATGTCTCATTAGAAAAGTATTGATTAAACATATTGGTAGGCCACTATTGAACTACTTGTGATGACCTTTTTCTAGCAAGTTTATCTATTGTGTTCTCATCTATTGCAAGTAACCATTTTGGGGTTCTTGAATGTTGAGAATTTTCATTGGATTCATTACAAATAGATGGATTTAGGGTTTCATTTTCTTCTTCGCAAATATCCTCTCTTGCGTAATTTGGAGATACATTGACATTCATTGTTTCATTTTCACGTATTTCATGTTCAACATTAATATTTTCAGTTTCATGCTCAATATTTAAAATTTCATGTTGGACATTTTCTTTCTCAATTTCATGTTCAAAACTTTCAATTTCAATTGAGTGTTCACTATTTTGATTTTTATTTTCATCCTCAACATTTACAATTTCATGTTCAACATTTTGCTTCTCAATTTCATGTTGTAAATTTTCAATTTCAATTTTTTCTTCAATATTTCCAAATTCAATATCATGGTCACTTTGAATATCACTTAAAGGTAAAGAGCAACTTTCTCCTTGAAGATAATTTGACATACCTCTTCTTTCCACCCTCTTTCTTACTCTATCATTCTTGCTACTTGCCTCAATTGCCTCCGCTTGACAATTCCTCTTCTTTTTTGCTTTACAACAACTATTGCTTCACATTATCCAAACCCAAACAAGTAACAAAATGATTGAAAGAATAAAATTTTATGAAAAAGAGTGCTCCAAAAGATAAATCTTGTTTGTAATGCGCATAAATCACAATATTCCCAACAGAGCAGAGAATGTGGGGACTCTTGGAGCAAACAAAATTGAGTTTTATCTATTTTCTTCACTCAAACAAAACAAATATCTATTTTGTTAAGTGGTGCAGGAGCACATGGGCAAATAGGAAATCGACATCAACCAAAAAAAAATGTTGATTTATTTTCCTTAGCTTTGATTTTGTTTTTGGTTTGTCATCTTCATATTCAACTTCACTTTATGATGAATCGGGCAACTGTGAAGGGTGAAAGGGAAAGTTTAAATGTTGATTGGTTCTAATAGCAACAAGCACAAACTTGAATTCTATCATTTGCCAATATCTATCATCTATTGAATTTTATCAAATGTTGTATTTGCAACTACCATAGTCAATAAACATGCAATGTGGAAGCATACATTAGCACACGAATGGTCTTTTGGAAGTGTATTTTGTTTTTGAAATTAAAGCAACTTAAGGGTCGTGGCTTTTCAAAGAAACTACATTTTTGTTTGAAAAGATCGATAGACTTATGGTGGTTGATCAAATGAAGATTAAAAGGCACTCATTGAAAGGAATCAACATAAAAATTAAAGAATCCAGATTAAAGTGGGAGAGAGGAGGCCACGTGGTGAAGGGAAGGTGAAATTATAACACAAGTAAGAGTGAATGTATGGGGTAGCAAATGAAGATAAAGAGGCATTTTTTTTAAAGTCTTTATTTACCATTAAAATGAATGGAAGAGGAAAAAACAACTTGTCTTAGGCTCGATGGAATGCAAAGGAGTAACATTGAAATTAAAAAAAGAGAAGAGGCTACACACAAATGGGGAAGAGGGGCGGCGCCTCATAAAGAGAGGCAGAAAACACTAAACAAAAATAGTGAAATGTTGCAAGGGGATGCACCATTTAAGAAAATAGCTTCTTTAAAACAAGAAAATAGGTGAGATTTGTGAGGGGGCAATAGAGAAGAAGTTGAGGCTGTGTAGAATTGAAAGTGAGGTTGCCTTGGGTTAGAGAGGACACCAAGAGTAAAAAAAAGAGGTTGGGTATGTGTAGGATCATGATGGGCCAAAAAGTGGCAATATGATGGGTATGTGGCTGAAATTTTCAAAATTGATAAACAAAGGGTTTTAAAGGAGATTCTCAGCTTTCCACCAATATAAATTATACTACTTTTGAATTTAATACGTAATTATTATTCATTTTCTATTCAAATTATGAGCTAAAGTCTTGATTGATAGGCTGATTGAAAAAATATATAGCTCTCAAAGCGGTATCACATTTTTTGAATCAAAATAATGTGTCACATTCTATGCTTTATACTATAAGATTAAAAATAAAAAAGAATTTCATGAATTTTTGACCAAGTTAAGGTGGTTAGACATACAGGTTTTAAATATTTTTTAAAAGTTGTAATAAAATTCATAACTTTTATTTACTTGGAATTTTAAAAAAAATATGCTTCCACATTGGGACATAGGTCCTCTACTTATATCTAGAATATTATAAAAAATATTATCATTTTATTGTGGTTGGGGTGGTTAGGGACACCTACTTATTTTTTCCTTGAAATTTAAATACCTCTGCATTGAAATTTCAAATTTTCCATAGATTTCTTTTTTTAAACAAACCTAGTAGTTTAGAAACTACATTCAATTTGCTAAAAATTCTATTCTTACATATTTTTGAAATGATATGGATAACTTTTTCAAATTTTTACGTCAAGTTGCCTAACTCTGATTTTTCTAATTTTTTTGCCACTTAAGGGCCTATTTTTTCCATGATGATCCTGCACATACCCGGCTGCTAAGTGAAGGAATGAAATTCAGTTTTAGTGGTTGTCTATTTAATGAAACAACAATGTGGTGAAGGTATGAAGAGGAATTTGAAAAGCTTGAATCGTGGATGAAAAGGTATTCATTGAAGGTATGTAGCCATTGAGGAAATAACAGGTTGTGTTCCATTTAGGAATTGTAAAGTTTTAATAAATGCAATGAAAACATAGGAAGAGGTAAAACATAAATGATATTTGGAATTTAATACTTTTGTTGAGAGTAATATACAGAGGTGAAGTTGGTTGAATGTGTAGAAGAGGCCATTGGAAACTATGTTACAATCAAAATTGAAGATGAATTAATGAAACTTGAATTTGTTTGCAATCTTTATTTTCATTGAACATTGAATTCAGGCAAGTAGGTCTGTGTAATTTGTTTTGTGATTTGAGTTGGTGTGCAGAGGGGAGTTTCCTTTGCATCAGTTGGTATCAGAGCAGGGAATCCTAAGCATGGAGAGTATCCACCAGGACCGTGGGTGGAGAGTTTGTGAAGAGTGAAGGAGCCTTGAGAGGCCATTGGTTCCATGGGAATCATGTTGAATATCCTCCAACAAGGATGAGACTGGGTAGAAGGTGTGGAAATATCTTCCACTAAGAGGAAGTGGGTAGACAGATCATGTGTGTGCATCTTCCAAAATCTTGTTGGGTAGAGGATAGTGGTGAGAGTTTGTTGTAGGGACAAACCATGGAGAAGTAGAGAATGTGAGTTGTGGAAGATTACAACAGACAAAGATGGGTTGGGTCATGAAGAGACCCATGCAGATACAGTTTTGGGAACAATATTAGGATGATTTGGAAGATGAATTATGTGAAGCATTGGAAAATATGGTTTGTGGAAAATTGGAAAAGAGTGTTGGAAAGAGTGAGAGGAAAATGGTGAAGAGTAGTGAGAAGAAGAAGGTTCTCTTGAAAGAGGATGGCAAAAAGAGGAATGAGAAGAAGAGTGAAGACAACAACTTGAGATGAAAAGAGGAAGAAGTGAGAGTAGCCACTTCCGATGTAGATGAAGAAGTTGCAATAGAGACATGCCATGATGAAGGAATGAAGAGTGAAGAAGAGAGGACTGAGATGAGGAGCGAGGGTGATCCCACAATAGCGGTTTACAATTTTTGGCCAAACTGGACACTAAAATTGTTTTTTAACTAAATCTTCACATTCAAGCACCTATAGCGGCTAAACCATGAGGAATTTGAAGATGATGCAAACTAAAGTCTCATCACATTTTTCTGTAGATACTAAAAATATATTTTTTAAAAAATTTGGAATCAGATTGCACTTCTTTTTCCATCTCCCACAAAAACTGGTTTTTTTCATAAAACAACATTTTTAAAAAGTGAGGCACATCGTATAAGACATAAATTTTTTTCCATGAAGGAATAAATTCTAATTCTTTCAAATTTAGATTTGTAACTCCGATATCTAGTGCTTCCACTTGGTTTGATAGTTTTTTATTGAATATTTTTTCTTTAATCAAGTTTGAAGTCAAATAATTACAATTCAGACATAGTGCGGCCGTATAATGCATACAAATTTTTGTATTTATCAAAATTCTTTTTTTTTTTGTTGGATCAAGGACTTCAATATCTAGTGCACTCATATTTTTCAAATTTTTTTTTTGATAATTTGCTATTTTTCCACATGTGTAGAACAAAGACCTTCATTTTCGATGAAAAACCTATGTCTAATAAAACTAAAAAAACAAATACATAATAAAACCAAAACATATTTAAATTATATTCGTTGGATAGCTCGTTTCAAGGACTACCTGATTCTAGTTGGGTTTGTGAAGACTCCTCCATTTTCATCCTAAACCCAACCTTCAAAGCATAAACAATTAGGATTTCAAAGTGCCTAAGGGGGAGAATGAGGGTAAAGGGGGGTTCGCTTGAACCCCTAGGGGTCCGCTCGAACCCATAGGGGTTCGCTCAAACCTGGGTTCAATTGAACCCATGTTCGGCCAAACCCCCTTCCCAAAAGGGGTTTTCAAAATTTTTTTGTCTATGCATGCATTAATTTAGTTCGCTCGAACCCTGGATTGACTGAACTCTTTTTTGGTTCGTTTGAACCAACAAGTTAGTTCAAACCCCCAAAATCAAATTTTTTTCCATGGGCTCATTTTTTGTGATTTTTCCTTACTCCATCAAATTGTAAACCACTATTGTGGCTTCACCCATGAAGAAGTCACAGTTGAAAGCGAAGGTGAATTAGATTTGTTCACACAACTAATGGCAATTGAGGAAGAATGGTTAATGAAGCTTGTTGGTGCAGCAAAGAAAGAAGAAAGAGAAGTTGTAGTTGACAAGAATATGAAAGATATTGCAATTAAATTCATAGTTGCAGCTATGAATACAGATGAGGTAAAACCATTTTGTGATGTTATTGCATTTTCAAATGAAATGATGGAAAGTGAGATGAATAGAGTACAAGAGCATGTAGCAGATGTTGCATGGTTATGTGTAGAGTTGGTTGAGGATGTTGTAGGGTATTGATGGAGGTGGATGGTTATAGGTGGGTTTGAACCCATGGAAGAGGAGGGAAGTGTAGAAAGCATTTGGCAGAGGAGGTTGGGCTGTGGTGGACATGAGTTCACGAGGGGAAAATGGAAGAAGATGCAATGTTGTTGGAGGATGGTGGTGTACGTTCCGGCACGATGCTAGAAAAGACAAAAGAAGAATTAAATTTTTAGCACTTTGACAATGAAGGAGTTCGCTGCAAGTTGATGGCAACCTAGAAGCGTAGTGCAACTATGCAACTCCATTATGAGCATATGCTCACAATCTTTCTACTCAACGTGTCTGGTGCAGGAGCACGTGGGAAGATAGGCAATCAACACCAACCAAAAACAATTGTTGATGTGTTTTCCTTAGCTTTGATTTTTTTTTGGTTTTTCATCTTCATATTCGACTTCACTTTATGATGAATTGGCCAACTGTGAAGGGTGAAATGCAAAGTTTAAATACTGATTGGTTTTAATAACAACAGACGTAAACTTGAATTCCATCATTTTCCAGTATCTATCATCTATTAAATTTTATCAAATGTTGTATTTGCAACTACCATATTTGATAAACATACAATGTGGAAGCATACATTAGCACGCGATCGGTCTTTTGGAAGTGTATTTTGTTTTTGAAACTAAAGCAGCTTAAGGGTCATGGCTTTTCAAAGAAACTGCATTTTTGTTTGAAAAGATCGATGGATTTATGATGGTCGATCAAATGAATATTAAAAGGTACTCATTGAAAGGAATCAACATAAAAATTAAAGAATCCATATTAAAGTGGGAGAGAGGAGGCCACACAGTAAAGGGAAGGTGAAATTATAACCCAAGAGTGAATGTATGGGGCAGCGAATGAAGATAAAGAGGCACTTTTTTTGAAAGTCTTTATTTACCATTAAAATGCATGGAAGAGGAAAAAATTCCTTGTCTTAGGCCCGATGGAATGCAAAGGAGCAGAATTGAAATTAAAAAAAGAGAAGAGGCTACACATAGATGGGGAAGAGGGGCGACACCTCATAGAGAAAGGCATAAAACATTGAACAAAAATAGTGAAATGGTGCAAGGGGTTGCACCATTTAAGAAAATAGCTTCTTTAAAACAATAAAACAGGCGAGAGTTGTGAGAGGGGTGATAGAGAAGAAGTTGAGGCTGTGTAGAATTGAAAGTTAGGTTGCTTTGGGTCAAAGAGGATGCCAGGAGTAAAGAAAAGAGGTTGCTAAGTGAAATAATGAAATTCATTTTTAGTGGTTGTCTATTTAATGAAACAAAAATGTGGTGAAGGTATGAAGAGGGCTTTGAAAATCTTGAATCATGGATGAAAAGGTATTTGTTGAAGGTATGTAGCCATGGAGGAAATAACAATTTGTGTTCCATTCAGGAATTGTAAAGTTTTAATTAAATGCAATGAAAACAGAGGAATAGGTAAAACATAAATGATATCTGTAATTTAATACTTTTGCTGAGTAACATACATAGGTGAAGTTGGTTGAATGTGTAGAAGAGGCCATTGGAAACTATGTAATCAAAATTAAAGATGAATGAATGAAACTTGAGTTTGTTTGCAATCTTTATTTTCATTGAATGTTGAATTCGGGCAAGTAGGGCTGTGGAATTTGTTTTGTGCTTTGAGTTGGTGTGGAGAAGGGGAGTTTCCTTTGCATCATTAAGCAAAATGGATATCTATTTTGTAGTCATTCACAAAAGAATACAGGGTATGGTAACAATATTAATATTAATATATATTATATTATGTTATTTAAATATAATATAATATTATTTATATATATTAATATATTATATATAATATAATATTATTTATATTAATATAAGTATAATAAAATTTTACACAAAATGAAATAGGTACTTGTGTTGCCAATAACAAGTATCTGTTATGTAGACATAACAAATTTGTGTTATTAAAGCTTAAATCATACCTCCAAATATGTAATATTTTTGGAGAACAACATGGGTACCTGTGTTGCACAAACAAATATATATTTTTTAATAAAACAAACATCCATTATATCAAACTTAAAAAATCTATTGTATATATTGTAGTGTAGAAAAATGTTGTCGTTTACATTTTCACACTTAATTTGGGAATGGTTAACATTAGAATGGACCTAATGTTTCCTTGATCTAGTGTTGTAATGTGTTTTCCACATTCACATTGGATTTAGGGACCTTTTAAGCTAAATAGACCTAGTTTTGCCTTAATTTAATGTTGTAAAGCATGTTTATTTATACCTTCACGTTGATTTTTGGGACCTCTTACATTTTTGAACTTCATATTATCATTAATAGGTCCCTAAAACCCTATATTATGTATCTCGAGGCCTATTTCAACCAAAATCTCGACATAGACATCAAATATACCTAATTTCTTAACTCCCTGAGATTTCCTCTATCCAAAAAGGCCTGGTGGGACCCATACACCACCTTGGGCATATGAGTCCCATCCAAATGGGACATATATGCCACAAGTGGCATATGAGTCCCATTTGGCCCTTTTTTAGGGTTTTGAGCAGTAAATTAGGGTTTTAAGTTCAAATTTCATGAATGTTGGCCTCTGGGATTTGATAAATGGTAAGTTGTATGGATTTCCTATATAAGAAAGGTCTCAAATCATTATTTACCTAAGCCTTCATGATATCAACATAAGCTATCAAGATTTAAGCTTTCAAATACTTTACAAGAGCATCAATAGAGCATTCAAGAGCATTTCTAAGGCATTCAAGGGTAGAATTCTTCATCAATTGTTGCAACAATTCAAAATACATCATGTCAAGGTTATCAAGCATCAAGCATGTTGTTGAGCTAGTGTTGTGATACTGCATTCAAGATCCAAGATTAAGCATTGTTCTACACTTATTTCAATATCTAGATCTACATCCTTCATGGCCACTTCATGTTAGATTGTAGATGTACAAGACATCATTCAAGGTATCATTATTCATGTTTCATGTCCTTATTTCATTATCTCATCATTTGGTTTAATTACCTAAAAGGGGTTTGACCAAGGAAAACCCATATTCCCTAACAATCAACAAGTTTTTCTCTCTCTACATGTGTGATTGCAGATCTAGGTGTCTTGGAGCTTGAGGACCCTTTGAATATTAGGTTGCAAGGTTGAAGAAAGTCATCAAGTTTTCACAAGGTTGCTATCTTCACAAAAGGTCACCTACAGGTTGAAAATCAAGGTTTCAGACCCAGAAACAAAGTGTGGAAGGAGGAGTAGAAATAGGAGAGAAGATTCAGGTCTTAACCCTATGAAAAATTAGAGTTGGACTGATACACCACTTGTCACATATGAGTCCCATTACAACACATTTTTCAGGTTTTAGGAGATTCAAATCATACACCGTCAGATTCTAGTTTTGGCATAAAAACCCTAGTCTAGGACTAAATTGCCCAAACTGGCATATGAATCCCAGTGGGCATCAAACAACAAGTTTTCAAGGTCTTGGAGCTTGTTTTTACCTCATCACTCTTCCAAGTGCACCTCTGTTCATTTCTAGTTTGATATTATGTATTTCAATTTCATTTCTTAGGTCATCAAGTTAGGTTTTGCAGGGTACTTTGCATGTTACATTCATTTCTTGTCTTTCCAATCCCTAGCTTGGTGGTGAACCCCCTTTTAATCTCTAATCAAACCCTAGGACACCCTATTGCAAATCTCTTTCCCTAATTCCATCCTTGGATTGAGATCTCTAGGGTTTCCTTGAATGAGAAGTGTAGAAGATTGTTGTTTTATGTCCTAAACCATAAGCAACAACAATTTTCCACCTTTCATATATTAAATATTACATTATATATTATAACATATATATTATATTATATATTATGTAATATATATATATTACATATTATTACTATTATTTCTAATATATATTATATTTATTAATATTAATATATTTTAATATATATGAACACATGGAAATGGTGTAAAGCGGGAAAGGGTCCCACCTATCCTATTTCACTCTAGTTCATTCAAGGAAACCCTAGAAATCCCAATATAATGGTTCAATTGAGAAAAGGGGTTGTTACAATGTCTCCTTGGGTGTGATTAAACAAAGGGGGTTCACCACTAAGGAAAGACTTAGAAAGAAAGAGATGGAAGTAAAATGTAAATCTAACTATATGACCTAGAATATGAAATTGAAAAATCAGAATAATGAATTGAGAATGAATAGAGGTGCACCTAAAAAATGGAAGATTCCTGAAACAAGGTTTGTAATCCTAAAATTTTGACTTTTAATGTTGACTAGGACTCATATGTCAGAATGGGCGATTTAGTCCCAGTTTAGGGTTTTGGGCCAAAACTAAAATATATAGCTGGTAAACTAGGATCTACAGTAAAAGTCTGAAAATTGGCATACTGGGACTCATATTCCCAAGGTGGCGATTTATTCCTAGTATTAGGGTCTTGCTGAAACTCTGATATCCTCTAGTGATCTTCTGTAGCTTCTCTCTTGTTCGATCTCTGAGTCTGAAACTCTAAATTCTAACCTATAGGTGACTTTTTATGAAGATGACAATCTCTTGACAACTTTGAAAACTTTCTTCAATCTTGCAACTTAGTCTTGAAAGGATCTTCAAACCTCAAAGTTCCTAGATCTACAATCACACATGTAGAGAAGAGAAAAATGTTGTTTTGTTAGTGGATAGGGGTTTGCCTTGGTCAAACCCTGTTTTGGTAATCAAACCTGGAAATAAAATGAAATAGAATGAAGGAATGATGAATGAACAATATGTGATGTTGCAACTCACCAAACCCTTGGAACAAAGGCTACAATCTTGTATGAAATGGATAGCATGAATGTAGATCTTGACTCTTGATAGAATGCTATGAATCTTGACTTGAATGCTTACATGAATCATGAAACCCTACATCACAAATGTTAGCTCAAAAATAAACATGATGCATCAAGACTTTGACATGATGCTTGAATCATGAAGATAGCTCCAAAATGCTTGATAATCAGCTTTTGAATGCTCTTGAATGTGCTCTTGATCACAAATTTTCTATAAGAATGCTTGCATACAACTTCTAGATTTCTTCTTAGGAGAAAATATGTGAAATAACCTTGTATTTATACTTGTTTATGCCAAATTTCTTGAAATTACAACACTACAAGCTAACATCAGATTAGAAGAATAAAATCTTGCCAAGAATTGAATTCAAAATAGGTTCAAGCTAAAGTGGGACTCATATGCTAGTTGGAGCATATGAGTCCCATTAGCTTAGGCTTGGGACACAAATTTCAAGAAAAGTTAAGTTTAATGCCAAATTCAAGATCAGGCCCCAAAACCTAGGTGGGACCCATACACCCAAGGTGGCGTATGAGTCCTAGATCACTAAATTTGAGACACATAACCCAAAAACATTGAATTATGATAGGTCGATAGTTAAGTGTCAGGATTATCCTCAAAAAGATGCATTAAATAAGGCCAAATAAGGCATAAAGAAGCCTAATTTTAGCAGGGAGGGCCCAAACAAGTGTGCAAATGTAAAGGGATACATTTTTT
>VDFB02271358.1:1154284140-1154338793 GCA_007258455.2 Sequoia sempervirens | reverse complement strand
CTTGATCACTCTCCCCCCTAGAACTTGAAAGAAAAGCTCTTACAAGACTTTATTCTTTGCATATCATAGAGTCCATGGTAACTCCACTAATGAATGTAAAGTATTGAGTCATAAATCCAACATTTTTTAGGATTTTGGTATGGTTCCCTCTGTGGGGGCACCTAATTCCTTTAATTGATCCTAATTTTCACTCTTGCCTACATTTCATCAATCGTTTCAGCTCACCCTTGTCCTGCACTAAGTGGGGGCAAGGGGTTTAGTAGCCTTGTCCTTGTATGTCTCTTGTCATTGCCTCCTTTGGCTAGTCATTAACCTTTCATGAACATATAAGAGCAAGCTTGGGACGTGGATGATATGCCTTCAGTTGGCTCGCATGTGACATCCTACCCTTATTCATGATGTAGCTTATCAAAAACATATGACTTGGCATCAGGCTTTCCAAGCAAGCTCTCACATCCTCTTCTTCTACTTTAAAGAAATTTCTCACAATATTGGTGTTCGCAATCACTTTAAAGTGGGGCCATACATCACCACTCATATTTCATTGTGTGATTTTCTTTTTCTTGTGATTCCCTCTCTTGGACATATTTGGCACAATGTTCCCCAGGATGAGACCTTGCACTTGTCCTCTCTTGGAAATAAGATGAGACCATTTGCACTTTCCCTCTCTTGGAGACATTACGCATGATGTTCCCTAAGACAATACCTTGCACGAACTAAGCAAAATCCCTTTGAACATTCCTTACACTATTTTGGATTAACAATGTCTATGAGTGTCAAGCATATGAAGTTTTTCTTACCTTGTAGAGCTCGAACCAAAATTTTCCTTTGTGGCACTTTATTAAAGTTATCAGGAGGCATAACTTTGATATGGTTGAGCGGGAAGCCCATTCAACGACATTAGAAGTTTCATGGCCCTAGAGTGAGTATGTTGTGGACTTCTCACCCAACAGACAACCAAGAGTTTTGTCACCCCAGAGTGAGTATGCATATTCTTTTTGAAAAAATAGCCTAGATCTAATCCACAACTAGCGGGATAGACGATTGAAGCTTGATCCCACTTTTTTTTCATTTTCATCTTTTTTCTTCCCATTGCATGATTATGTATCTTCTTGGTTGACTTAGGATCCTAGATCTTAGGGGCTTGACTACCTTCTTGATCTTTGTCATTCTTTGTCATCTACATCTGTACACTCGAATCTCTCTTGAATGTCTACTTTAGTGTGAGTTTGAAGCAAGTTCATCCTCTCACTAAAGTGGGGGGTAAATGCACCATAGAAAAAAGGGACCTCTTGCTTGACTTGGGAATAATTCATGATAATTTGACTTAATGAGGCCTTGATTAAGGTTTTTTGAGGCATTTTATGCATCCACACTAGGTCTTGGACCCTTGCAAATTGAATAACATGCTTTTAACGATGTCTTGTAAAGGTGTTGTAAGATACTTTTACGATTTTATAGACTTAATAAACCCATTTTCCCCTAATTCAACATTATAAAGCATATTTAATTGCATCTTCACATCAATCTAGAAGGCTTGTAAAATAAACTTAATGTTAAACTAGTGTTGTAATGTGTCTCACACATTCACATTGGTTCTTGTGCCTTTCTAAGCTATGTGGACCTCATTTTATTGGTGTAAAGTGTATTTAACCACACTTTCACATTGAATTATGTGTCCCAAGCCCTAATTGACATTCACATCATCATTAATAGGCCCCTATTAACCCATATTATTCATCTCAAGGCTTAAATTGATCAAATAACTAACAAAGCTACAATTTAAACCTTATTTCCTTATCTCCTGGCATCTTAACTATCAAAATGACCCCTGTGGGACCCATTCACCATGCATGGAAAATCAGTCCCATCCAGGTGGGACCCATTCACCATGAGTGGCGAATGAGTCCCATTTGGCCCAATTTTGACCTTTGAGCGGGAAAAAAGTGAAATTTAAGTTTGATCTTACTTCATGTCGGCCTGTGATGAGGTATTAACAGGAAAATAAGATGAAATGCCTATAAATGTAAGTATTTTAACCCTAAATCACATTTAGTCTTCATTATTCATCCACAAATCTTCCATCTGAAGACAAGCAACTTAGGGTTTCTTCATTTCAAGTCTCCTTGAGATATCAATTTTTAGACATTCAAGGACAAATCCTTCATGTTTTGTTGTAGACTTTCAAGTTCAAACATCATGGCAAGATTTAGAAATCTTGAAAGCTTGGAAATAATTGAAGATCAAGTTTCAAAGTTTTTCAAGTCTTCCCTTCATTGATCAAGTCAAAATATCAATGAAAACTCACTTTTAGGTTCAAAAATCAGAGTTTCAAAAGCAAACACCTACAACAAGCTAGAGTGTAGACCGAAAGCTCTGGATTCCACTTTTGAACATTCTAAAATTCAAAAGTGGACTCATTCGCCATGAGTGGTGAATGAGTCCCATTCCAGGGTCAATTTTGAGTTTTCTGCATTTTTAGATACCCTTTTGTCAAAAACAGGTTCCAACATAGTTTTGCAAAACTAGGACGAATTCCCCCAGAATGGAAAATGAGTCCCACCAGGCCTAAAAATTATCATCAGTAGCATTTCAAATGTCATTTCTAGATTCTCCATTCTTTGCCTAGATCCACTTTGAATCAACCTTCTTCCTTTATATTTTGCATTTGTTCATACTTTAGTTAATGTTTGCATATCACATTGTGTTTTCCAGCATTGCATAATTCACATCTTTTACATTCATAATCATTCAAATAGATCATCCAATTACACTTAGATCATTCAATTTAGTCTAAATAACATCATACATTGCATAATTTGAGTGAACCACATAGACTTTTGAGTGGGGTTTATCTCTCTCCTTTTAGGTGAAACATTCCTATGAGTGCAAGAGTAGCCTATAAGCCCTACCCAAGAATCTATGGCTCACTTATTTAGAATCTAAAATTTTCATTTACACATTTCATTCTAGGTCATTGCATTACCTCCTTCCATTTTAGGTTTGCACACTAAGTTTGTAAAACTTGTATGAACTTTACAACTTGGTGTCCTATTAGTAATACTATTGTTAGATGTAGTTCGAGGCTCATGTCATCCCATGATATACCATTCGCCATGGATATTTGGTTTTCTAACTCTCTTCCTGATAGTGTTGATAATCAAGCATCTATGGATCATAGTTTGCATATTTCATTTCCCATGACTTCATTTCCTACAACCAATGTGCTTAATGTTAAAAAAACCATACCTACCATCGCTAGCTCTACTCAAGATTTGGGGTGCACTCAAATCCAAGGTGGAACTTCAATTCATCCTTCTATAATATCCATTTCCATTCCTACATACACTAGTACTCAAGTTAGCACAACCATTCAACCCACTAGCAATGTGAACATTTGCTTAGGTATTTCCACTAGGAATCCTTCTACCTTTGTGCATTTGAATACAATATCTCCTCAACCATCTACCCTCACAAAATTACAATTCAATTTCCCTCCACATATGTACACTACTCCACCTTATTCCTCTCCACCTTAAAATAAAAATGATGCTCTCCTTAACACACTTATGCAAACCATGACATCCCTCCAACAACAAGTTGCAACCCTAAATCAAAATAACAATGGTCAACCTCGCAATATATCAAAACCAATCTGTTATCCCTGGAGATATTAAGAGCACCCCACAAGGTATAGAAGTTCCTCGATTTGGTAAATATGGTGGGAAAGGAGATCCTATTAGCCATGTTTTTTTCTTTTACAATCTTATGTAGTGATTTCATCTTTTAAGATAAACTTTTGGATAAGTTATTCCCTAGGTCCTCGAAGGATACTAGTTTAGAGTGGTTCTCTTCCTTACCAAATAATTCAATTGGTTCATTCAATGAGCTCTTTTATTCCTTTTACAACCACTTCCACATTCACATGGGTCCCAAGATGATCCAAGCTAATTAACTGACATGCAAACAAAAGGATGATGAGAAAGTGACTAATTTTATAGCAAGATACCACACTTTATTCACAAGTAAACATTAAGATTCTTGATGCTTTCATTCAATGAATTTTTATTTCCAACTTACAAAACAAACTCCAAAACAAACTTGAGATGTTGAGATTTCCATCCTTTACATAGTTATGTACAACCCTTTGTGATTATCAAAATACGACTTGCGGTCGTGATGTGAAAAATCCCCCTATCCATCCTAAAAAGTTTGAATCTGCAACTCAAAATAATTATGAACCTTTCAAGAAGAAAAATAGGGGGATTTTATAGCTTAAATCCCCTCAACCAAGTCAAAAAACTAATAACCAAGTGGTTTCTATAAAGAAAAAAAATTCTTTTGAGGATAGGAATAGAGATTTACTCCTCTACCTGATACCCTTCATAATATCATGTTGCAGCTTGTTGAAAAGAATATGCTTTCCTTACCTCTTATTCAAGATCATGATCCTAATCCACCATTTCATGCAGGATTTCGATGAAATTCTTATTTCCATTACCACCAACAAAATGGACATGGTACAAAATATTGTAAGTGTCTTAAACATCTTGTGCAAGACCTTATTGATAATAATCAACTTCAAATTGGAGGTGTGAATTATCAATACAATAAGTCTATAGCTCCTCCTAACCAAAATTTACAAATATTTACAAATCCCATGCTTAAGCACACTATTTTATTTGTCAAAGCTAGTGAAACAAGGAATGATGTGATGAATGTTGACACGGATGATAAAAACATAAAAGATGACAATAAAGAACAACTGATTAAAGTGACAACATTTATTGAAATTGAACCTCATAAGGGCTCAATCAAAATGCCTCTTGATATTTCTTTCTCACAAAAGGAAATACTTAAACATGCATCTAATGGTCCTCTTTACATAGCCGAAAGAATCAATAACAAGCCTGCAAATGGGATATTAATTGATCTTGTGTGTGGGGAGAATGTGGTCATTGAAGAATTTCTATTTGTGCATGAACTATGTTAAGATAATTATGATGAATCGAAAGAATGGATCAAAATGCATAATGGTTTTGCTTGTCCTATGATGGGCTCGATAAATCTCCCTTTAAAAGTTGGATCGAAAACATTAAATGTCTCATTCATCATCATCCCACAATCAAACCAATTTCGTGTGAAGCTAGGCTACCCATGGTTTTGTTCAATGAATGTCGTCCCCTTACTTGTGAATAAATGTTTAAGGATTCCATTTGTAAATGATATCTTTACTGTGCATCATAGTGGCTTTATTCTTGTGTCTTCTTGTGGGAACTTTTCATTAGATTTCTTTTGGCTCGAGCCTACTGAACCTATCCGACCTCATGATGATTAATTTTTCAGATCATATAAAAAGTTTAAGGAAAAGCGTATAGAAGAAATATCCCTTAGAGACATGCCTCAACCTGTGACTAAGCCACCTATCCTTGACAAAACAATGATTGAACCAAAATTCCTTCTAGACATCCAAGAGCAGCCTATGAAAAAACCTCTTGCAATTTCCTACAAGAGACCACGAGAGAACCAAAACAATCCCATTGTGCCTCCTAAAATCAAACAAGTTTACAAAGCTAAAGAGAAAGTGGTTGAACAAAATCCTATTGTTTCTTTTGTTCCTCTGAAGGAAGAGAAGAAACCTATGGTTGAAAAACCCACTCAACAAAAATTGAAAACATATTGAAACAAAACTGGAATGCTAGAGAATGTAGGCATAGACATCATGCTATCACTCATATGTTACAAAATCAAGAATAAATGAAAAACACTGAAAATAAAAATCTGAACTTACTTGAAGCAATGCATGATGATTTTATACCTTTTCCACAATATAAACAATAATCTTCCATGTACATTATCATTTGACCTCCTATTGTGATTAATCTAGATGATGACATTCATATTGCAAAGATTGATGAACAAGTGCATAATGAATTGAGTTCATTGTTTTCCTCTTCTATGAGCTTAAATGACAAATCTACTAATAAGAGTGTTGAACTTGGTGCTTCCCCTAGTTCAACACTTGATATGGTCCCTTTGGCTAGTCATCCACCTTCCATATATGCCGACTGAGATTGGGATGCAGACTAGTCTCATGTGCTATAGGTTGATTCTCATGTGCCTTACTAGTCTTTTTCTTTTTTATTTTCATGTTTCTTTATGCAATTTCATGTGTGTAATGCAATCCCCTATGATGTTTCATTTCATGTATCTACCTCTTTTTGTGCATTCCTCTATATGTATCTACATTCTTCTCTATGTCGTAAACAATTTTATCTTTTCTTTGTCTTATGTTTTCCTTTTGGGGATGATGCAAGGTGTCAAAACATTTAGGTCTATTCCATGTTGACCCAAAAGGATTTTTCTTTGTTTTTGATCTTTATGTGTCATTCTTCTAGTTCTATGGGTATTTGGGGAATGATGACATTTTCGAGCTTTGTGACAACATTGTAGCAAAGACATACTGACCCTGAATCCATAGTTCCCTTTTGTATTTTTAGGGCAACCCCTCCTTCCCTTTTCATGGCGTAGCTTTATTTTGAAAACATATGACTTGGAATAGGGTTTTTTGAGGAAATCTCTCATTTCTTAAGATTAAACATTGGCTACTTTAAAGTAGTTGCTCACAACAATAGTGTTAGCAACCACTTTAAAGTGGGGGTGTGCATCGATAAAATATTTTGACATTTTGCATATTTCATGGTGTGATTTTATTTTTCTTGTGATGCATCCTTTTCTTAGTGGTGGTATTTGGTTTGATGTCCTCCAAGAGTGTGATATTTCTAAGCGTACAATTTCCCTTAGTGGCATGATGCAAAATGAGGCATCCCATAAGTGACAATATGATATTCTTTACTTTTCCTCTCTTAGAGACATTAGGCACGATGTTACCTGAGAAGAAGACCTTACATGAAGCGAGATCCCTTTTGAAAAAAAACTTATGGATAAAATATTCATAAACACTTAGCATTGTGGTGCCTTATTGAAGTTTCTAGAGGATAACTTTGATATGGTATGGGAGGCTAATATGATTCTCTCATTTTCCACCTTTTCAGGATACTCACCTAGTGGACGGCCTGAGGTTTCACTACCCCAAATTGAGCATGTGTGTGGTTTGCATAGTAGACATTGAGTTTTACTTGTGTACATTTTTGGACAAACAACCTAGACCTGGTCCACATCATGTTGGACAGGCTATCAAAGCTTGATCCTTTTCTCAAACAAACAACTATGTTCCACATCGTGCTAGAACGGTTGAAGCTTGATCATTTATTTTCCTTTATTTTATTGGTCTTTGATAGGGTATGATTAAGTATATTTGTCATTGTTGCATACACAAGTGTCTTGAATGTCTATTTTAGTGTGATTTTTTCATGGGGGAAAAATGTAGTGTAGAAAAAAGTAACCCTTTCTCACACTTTATTTGGGAATAAATAATTAATGATAAAATGGACTTAATGATGCCTTATTTGGGATGTTGTAAAGTGTTTCTTTACACTTTCACACTAATCTAAGGCTTTATTAATTAATTGAGGTTAATTAGAGCTTAATTGACCCCTTAAATTCAAATCCAATCCTTATTTATTGCATTTTCTAAAGGATAAAACCTGACACTCATTAATAATGTTTCACAAAACTTGATTTGGCAAGGTTTGAGTACTAGGCTAGTGACCTGAGACCCATTTTCCACCTGGTGAATGCATCTTTCCGAGGTCCTGGGATCCCCTTTTGGGATGTTATTTCATATCCCCGAAGCATGTCCTAGTTGAGTGTGCTAGGACCCATTCGCCCTATTGTGAATGGTTCCTCCTTAACTTAGGACACCCATTTTTGAACATATTCTTGGTAGGATTTTAGTGATTTTAAATCATAGATCTAATGTTAGTTTGTGTTATTTAAATTTCAGGGTTAAATCTCAAGATAAGTATAAATATAAGGCTATTTCACATAATTTCACCTAGAATTTTTATGTGACTTCATGAGATCAAGAGCAAGATCATTATAGAGCATTCAAGAGAATTTCAAAGGAATTCAAGAGAAGATTATCAAGGTTTTATTCTATCAATCATAGATCATATCATTATGTCAAAGGCATAGTGCATCATACATGTAGTTGAGCTAATGTGTTGATGTAGCATTGAAGATCCATTTATAAGAATTGTTTCACATCCATATTCAAGATCAAGATCTACATTCCTTATGGCCACATAATGTTAGATTGTTGATTTGTATTCCAAGACTTCATCCAAGGTATCATTGTTTCATGTTTGATGTTTCATGTGCATATTTCATTGTTTCATCATAGGGTTTAATTACCTAAATGGGGTTTGACCAAGGAAAACCCCTATTCCCTAACAATCAACAAATTTTCTTCTTTATTGATGTGTGATTACAGATTTTAGGTTGAAGATCAAGTAGAGAAAAAAAGTTGCAAAAGTTGTCAAAGTCACAAAGTTGTAAAAAATTTCATCTTTATTACAAGATCACGTAAACTAGGCTACATAATTTATTTCTGACTTTCGAGAGCTGAACACATGGGATCTAGGAGTGCAAACATTGAAGAATATGACCCCAAAACTAATTTTCTAGAACCCTAACAAGGACCCATTCACCATTGGGTGAATGAGTCCTCAATGAGGCCTATAGCAACACTTTTTCAACAAGGTACACATCATTTCATCATCTTAAAACCTTCTTATTTTTTGTTATAATAATAAAGTTTGATTATTTAATGTTATTTATGTTATATAGCTCATAATAGAGTGAAACATCTAGTCAAAAATTGGGTGCACCCATTTGTTTATCTCATTTGGTGATTGCACCTTCTTTTTCTTTGTTTCACTACCTAATTGACCTCTTCCATATTTGTAGTTGTTATTGCTTTAATGGAGACATCTAGTTATTCCAATCATCAAAAACAAAGAGGCTAGAGCAGTTACTTCACTTTCTATGCCTTAATTTCATTCGTGCAAACTTGGAGTTCCACATTTTTGTTATACTTTAGTTTTCAGAATCAAATCTTCACAATCTGCTTGTTGATCTCTAAAGTTGTATCATAATCCATTTACCATCACTCAACTTCCATTTCATTTAAGACATGATTGTTGATGTGGTCATTTTAAATCTAGTTCATAGATATTTAATGATTCACAACAATGATGTGAATTAGGTCAAACAATTGATTCTTGCCACGTGTCTCATTCCCACAAATCCTCACTGGTCAAACCAAATCAAAGAAAGCTTCTTGTGGAATTACTCATGCATTTTTGGTGATCTTATTCTTTCTTTCCATTGAGGGTTGGGAGATGCTAATCCCCCTTACCTCATACTTGAGATGCATTGTAGGACTTAACAAGAAAGCCCAAACACTTAAGTTTGAAACTTCTCCATACCTATTAGGTTTCGTCCATCGGTGTTGCCCTTTATCTTGTACATTCTTTCACACAATCACAAACCATCACACCTAGCTCCGAACTTCAAAGCAACATTAATTTGATAGAAGTTGGGATTTACCCTTATTGATTACCATTTACCAACCTTTCACTTCATATGCAAACCATAAGACCAACCTCTGAAACACTGAAACATGAAGCTCTAAAACATGCATGATTTTTTCGGATGTGAAGGTTCAACCAAGTTCATCATACCACTTACCTACGTCTTTGTTAAGGAATAAGCCTTCCTTCCAGTCTATGATGCCTGAACAAATCCTTTGCAAGACTTAACCCTTTCAAGTGTCAGCCTTCAGGATTTCCTCATTCTCCTTTCTTTATGGTTAACAAACTATTAAGGAAAAAGCCTTAACTCTGATCCACAAACACTGAAGCCATTTTGGGTGTCAGGTTTTAGGTTTCCTTCATACCCCTTTTTCCACTTTTTGTTAAGGTGTAAGCCTTAATGCTAAGTCTGATGTCCAATGCCTTTTCAGACTTACACCTTTCTAACTCCCTTTTCTTTGTGTATTCGATATAAGGTATTTTCGATGCCTAATGTTTGACTCCTTTCAGACTTTACACAAACTTTTGTCATTTCACTAAGGGATTTAGTATTAGGTATGACTAAATCTCAAAGTTTGAAACTTTTCAGAATTAACACATTTTTTTCATCATTTCTTTGAGGCATGTGATATAGTGTATCACCAAAGCCTGATGTTCGATCATCTACAAAATAGAGTAAGTCGAAAGCCCAAAGTTCGAAGCCTGATTGGACTTAGCTGAAAAATGACTAACTCCTTCCTTCTCAAGCAAGTGGTATAAGGTACAAGCCTAAGGCCTAATGTCTAAACTTCTACAAGACTTTTGTAACACTTCACTACTTGCTTCATTGATGCCCTCTTTGTGTCTTTCTTCGAGTTCTATGAGTATTTGGGGAATGATGAGGTTTTTGAGCTCTATGGAAACAATGTAGCAAAGATATACTAACCTCAAATCCATATATCCCTTTTGTATTTTTGGGGGCAACCCCTCCTTCCTTTTTCATGACATAGCTCTATTTCAGGAACATATGACTTCGCATAGGCCTTTCCGAGTAAGCTCTCATTTCTTGGGATGGAAAATTGGTTACTTTAAAGCAATAGCTCACAACAATGGTGTTAGTAACTGCTTTAAAGTGGGGGCATACATCGATAACAACTTTCAACATTTTGCATATTTCATGGTGTGATCAAGTATTTTTCCTATGACGTGTCCTTTTCTTGGTGGTGTCACTAGGTTTGATATTCTCCAAGAGTGTGATATTTCTTAGCGTACGACTTTCTCTTAGTGGCTTGATGTGATATGAGGCATCCCCTAAGTTGCAATCTATTATTCTTGATTTGTCCTCTCTTAGAGACATTAGGAATGCTGATCCCTAAGAAGAATACCTTACATGAATGAAGCGAAATCCATTTGAATAAAAACCTTTACTAAAAATTATTGTTCCTAAGTGTTTGGTGTAACACAACTCACTGACCTTATGAAGCATGAACACAACCCTAATTTAAGGCCACCTAGCATAACACACCTTTCTTTCCTATGGATCCTTTCCATGTGCATCAGTGCTTAGCATAATATAGCTTGTTAAGGAATGTGAGTGGCACCCTATCAAATTTATTAGAGGGATAGCTTTGGTATGGTAAGTACAATGAGAATTGACATACATGCATGAATTTCTCACTAAGCCACCTTCCTAGAGGGATACTCACCTAGTGGATGGCTTGAGGTTCGACTACCCTAGAAAGCACAAAAAATTATAGTCTAGATGTGTTCCGCATCATCTTGGATGATCTAGGCTTGATCTTTTCTTGGTCTTTGATAGTTTATGATTGTGTATCTTTGTCATTGTTCTATACATAGGTGTATTGAATGTCTACTTTAGTGTGAGTTTGACGTGGGGTCATAATCTCACTAAATGGGGGAAAAATGTAGTAACAAAAAAATTATCCCTTTTCCTCACTTAATTTGGAAATAATTAATATTAAAATGAGCTTAATTTTTCCTCGATTTCATGTTGTAATGTGTTTTACACATTCACATTAAGTTTAAGACCCCTTTTAATAAAATGGACTTAATGATGCCTTATTTAGGGTGTTGTAAAGTGTATTTTTATGCTTTCACATTAATCTAGGGATTTATTAATTAATTGAGGTTAAATTGAAGTTAATTGGCCCCTTAAATTCAAATCCAAGCCTAATTTATTGCATTTTCCAAGGGATAAAATCCAACACTCTTAAATAATATTACACAACACTAGTGACCTAGGACCCCATTTTGACATGGCATTTCACGTCCCCCGAATGTGTCCTAATTAAGTGTGCTAGGACCCATTTTCCCTAAGGGGTGATCCCACAATAGTGGTTTACACTTTTTGGGACATCCTAATTTTTGCTGAAATCACATATTTTTAGAAAATATAATGATTTAAGCCTTGAAAAGTTCCATTTAAAGGTTTACAATTGAAGAGGGTTTGATCAAACCCCCTTGGATAGAACTCCGCTGGTTTTAAACCATACCTATAACGAAGTCTCCTTTACACCTATCACAATGCTGATAAAAAACCACTTTTGATTTACCTTTTGGGGGATCAAATGAATTCATTTAAAATTTATTTTCTATAAGTATGAAGTACTTATTGTAAGCTTCCCAAAAAGTATAGTTTTCAATATATTTAATTTGATTATTATATTTATTATTTATTTTTTGTGAATGTAGGTTTTTCACCGAAAATCAAGCTCTTTGTTCTCCACATGTGGAAAAATAGAAGATTATAATTTTTTTTTGAAAAATATCAATACACTAGATATTGATGTCCTTGATCCAACAAAAAAATTGAATTTCAATACATACAAAAAAAGTTATGTTTTATCCAATAAATCATGTCTAAATTATAATTGGTTTTACTTTAAAACTTAATTAAGAAAAAAATATTCAATGAAATTCTATGAAACCAATTCCATGCACTAGATATTGTAGTTACGAATCTAAATTCGAAAACATTAGAATTTTTTCCTTCATGAAAAAAAAGTTATTCGTTAGCTAGTAACATCACTCTTTAAAAATGGTGTTTACTGTTAAAAACTAGTTTTCAAAGGAGATGGAAAAAAAAGTGCAATATAATTCCAAAAATTTTGAAAAAAATATATTTAGAATCTATAAAAAAAATGTCACAAATCATTGGTTTGCATCATCTTTAAATTTGTCATGGTTTAGCCACTATAGGTGCCCGAAAGTGAAGATTTAGTTAAAAAAATCAGTTCAATGTCCAGTTTGACCAAAAATTGTAAACCGGTATTGTGGGATCACCCTATGGCAAATGGGTCCTCACTTAATTTAGGAAAACCCCCCATTGGGATATGTTTTTGTTAGTATTTTAGTGATTTCAAATCCTAGATCTAATGTTGGCTTGTGTTATTTGAATTTTAGGATTTAATCTTAAGTTAGGTATAAATATAAGGTCATTTCGCATAGTTTCATCTAAGCAATTAACTAGATCTTTATAAGAAATCAAGAGTACTTTCACAAGAGAATTATAAAGAATTCAAAAAGGCATTCAAAGGAAGATTTATTGAAGTTTATTTCAACAATCAAAGGTCATTTCATCATGTCAAAGGCATAGTGCATCATGCATGTTGTTGAGCTAATGTGTTGATGTAACATTGAGGATCCAATTCAAGCATATTCAAGGTGTTGTTTCTAATCAAATATTGTGATCAAGCTCTACATACATTGAGGCCACATCATGCTAAATTGCTGATTTTCCATCCAATATTTTATCCAAGGTATCATTGTTTCATGTTTCAAGTTTCATCCTCCATATTTCATTGTTTCATCACAAGGTTTAATTACCAAAACAGGGTTTGACCAAGGAAAAACCTTATTCCCTAACAAAACAACATTTTTCTTCTCCTTTGATGTGTGATTGTAGGATTTAGGTTGAAGATCAATTGGAGAACAAAAGTTGCAAAAGTTGTCCAAGTTGCAAAGTTGTTAAAGTTGTCATCTTTCTTGCAAGATCATGGAAAGTCTTCTACAAAATTTATTTCCAACTTTTGGGATCTAAACACCTAGGATATAAGAGTGCAAACATTGAAGAATAAAACCCAAAAATTGATTTTTCAGAACCCTAGTAGGGACCCATTTTCCACTAGGTGAACGAGTCCTTAGTGAGGCCCAAAAAAAACACTTTTTGCAATAGGTACACATCATTTTACCATCTTAAAACCTACCTTTTTACTATTATATTAGTTAGGTTTATTTTTTATTGTCAATTGCACATTATAGCCCTCATAATTGAATGAAACATAGGAGAATAAGAAGTTCATCATTTTGTTAATTCATTTTGGTGAACCCTATTTTTCTATGGTTCAGGTGTATTTATTGTTGTATATTGCTTTTTGGAGACATCCTTGCATATTTTCCTTCACAATTTTTTTTATTCTCTAAGGCTAGGAAACCGACGAAGAAAAAATCTTCGAGGCTGATAAACCAAGGATATTGAGGCTTGAAGGTAGTGGTTTTGATAGTCTCTAGGAGCAGTCTCACACAGGAATTGCCAATGTGCTGAATGGTTGAAGTTTATTTTAGTATTTAGTATTTTGTTTGTTGGTGGAAGTATGATATTTTGGGTTTGAGTGATTTATTTTTTGTAGATGTTAATGACAGATTTGTGGATGTGAATTTTCTAATATTTCATGGTGCTTTATGTTATTTTATCATAATAAACCTTGGTGTGGAGTTTAGAGAGTTTTCTTGTAAGTTGGGTAAAGTTTAGTGTGTGTTTGAGCTTCATATTTGCTCATTATTTTTAGCATAGTTGCAACAGTTGCATATTAATATTAGCAACTATATGATACAACAATAATAATGTATTCCCATATTAAAAATAGTAAAACACATTCTCTTTTGGTTGCCTCAAGTTTCTGGTTATTTAATGGCCCTTTTGAAGAAATTATCTGAATACTTGATTTCTTGGTTTGATCATATTTGAAATTTTGATATAGTTATTTGAAGAAGTGTTAAAACTGACTTAATTTGTAGCAAGGGAAATTAAATTAATAAGTTTGATAAGAAATTGGGCTCTGCCACAATAATGAGTTACACTTTTTGGGACATCTTACTTTTTCCTAAAATCACATATTTTTAGGAAATATAATGATTTAAGTCTTGAAAGGTTCCATTTAAAGGATTTTAATTAAATAAGGTTTGATCAAACCCCCTTAGATAGAACCCCACTAGTTTTAAACTATACATATAATGGAGTCTCCTCTACACCTATCAAAATGCTAATAAAAAGCCACTTTTGATTTACCTTTTGGGGGGATCAAATGAATTCATTTAAAATTTATGTTATGTAAGTATGTAGCCCTTATTATTAGCTTCCCAAAAAGTATAATTTTAAATATATTTAATTTCATTATTATATTTATTTTTGTTTCTTGTGAATGTAGGTTTTTCAATGAATATCAAGGTCTTTCTTTCACACATACAAAAAATAGGAAAATAGAGAAAAATATTTCTAAAAAATCCATGTTCACTAGGTATTGATGACTTTATTCCTGGAACAAAAAATGAATAATTTAATTCAAATGCATGTAGAAAAAATTGTGTTACAAAATACACCTATGTCCAAATTATATTTACTTTGACTTAGAAAATAAATTAAAAAATAATATGCAATAAAAAATTATGAAAAAATATCCATGCACTAGATATTAGTATGATAAATCTGTATTTTAAAAAGTAGAATTATATCCTTTCTATAAACAAAATTGTGTTACAAAGTGAACATCACTTATATAAAAAAAAATTAGTTGAAAAAATAAGTTATTAAAAATTGCATAAAAGGATTCACAATTTTTAAAAAAATATAATTACAGTATACACACAAAATCTCACAAATCACTAGTTTGCTTCATTTTCAAATTCTTAATGTTTTAGCTGCTATAGGTTTAAAAAAGTGAAAGTCTAGTGAAAAATGTTGATTTCAATGTCAAGTTTGGCCAAAAAGTGTACTCCATTATTGTGGGATCACCCAATTGGTAGTGTTTACGAACACCTTTAGGAAGCCTACTAAATTATGATATTGATGTTTTCTTCTTGATCAAACCTCTACATGCACCAATTAAATTATGATAATCCAAAATAAAAGGTAGAAATAAAGTGTGTAATGGACCTGGGATGATTTAATGCTATAATGATGCTAGTAGAATGCTCTTATAAATGCTCCATAACAATTTCTTTAGATAATATGAGGATGATCCTAGATAAATCATAGATGATTTGAAAGTGAATAAATTAATATTTATAAATACAACAATGTAGAAAATAAATCAACACAAATGTGTGATGGGTCAATTTACGATGGCTAGTGAAGTAGGCAGTGTAATGCTCAAATTTTATCACTATGGACAAAACATGCAAAACAAGATCAACAATTTTTTCCATATTAAACAACTCCATCACTTATTGTGAAGCAACACATGCTAACACAATAGTGTTAAAATTACATTTGAAAGAAGTAAACAAAAAATCTCTACATGTGCAAAAGATATATGTAATAGTAACTAGATTAGAGAGATTATAACATCTTGATTTATGAATATTGGTGAAAGATAAAATTTTGAACCCTACATTATAATGTATTTTTTGATCTAGGATTTTGTTTCTTTTTGTGTTTTCACATATACTACACTAATATAAAATAAATACTAATAAACAATAATAAAAAAGTATTTTTTATATATTAGTGCATGTAGTTTTTGGATTCAACTATACAAGATTTATTTTGCATTAACATTTTGGGTCACACTCCATGATCCACACATCATGAAAAAATACTAGTTAGAGGGAAAAACTAGTCTAGAAAATAATTTCAAGTTGTGATATTATGACCCTTAAAATATTTTTATATTGTTGGAGTGTTACTACTAGGCCATAACATAGTAAATCTTTTAGACACTTTTGTAGATGTATTTGCAATGGGATGCTAGGGCCCTCTAGATAGTACAAATAAAAAATCCATTAAAGACATCACTCTACCTTTTTAGATCTTAATAAGATCTACAACTAACATGTATGTAATGATACTAAAAGAATATACAATTATAAATTTACAAAAGGTATTTTATATTTTAAAAAATATTATTTAAATGAGTACGTGTTTTGAAATATCATTTTCTTCATTTTTTTAATCTATTGGTCTATTTAGTAGACACTTCCAATTGGAAAATTTGTGTCCCAAATCTAATTAAACTACAATGAATCTATTTAGACCATATGTTTGACTAAAAATATTTTTTTTTTGTTGGGAACACTTAAATTCACTTGTGCTGATAAGTTGACTTTAAGTGTGACACAACTTTGAACTTTGAACTATCTCTTATAGGCTAGTTATAATGAAAAAAATTATACAAGAAAATAATATAGAATTTTTTTTGCAAATAATTTAATTTTTTTGAGAATAATAAGCCAATTAAAGGAAAAAACCTTGAAAAGTATCCAAGAAGAAAAAATCTTATAGTTTGATGATAATAAAATAACCATTTCATCTTATATAATCCTACTTACACCATTAATGTTACTCAATTTGACATAACTACCTATATAAGACTATATTGATGATTTTGCAACTTAATTAAGAATTAAGATAACCACAATCCCACTTTTCATAAACTTACATGCACACTATGGGATCAATGATGTAGCATGCACCCTCTATTCATAGAAAGATTTTCCTAAGCCGTAATTTCTATGGATGATTATACAAATGATCCTCATTTTCCCACATAACATATTCAACTAAAGTGTTCTTCCATTTGATCAAATACTAAATTATTACTCTCATCCATAACCTCTTAGTTAATATTTAAGTAATTACCTTAGGATATAAAACTATTTTATTCTCATAATCAAGCTTTGGTAATTTGGTTTATTTTACAAATGTTTTCCTAGTAATCTTTTTCAAGCATGAAGCATTAAAAATAGATGTATTTTTCTTGATATAAGTAACTCCAATTTGCATTCTATTTTCTTAATCATTTTCAACATCTAAGAGGGACCATAATACTAGGGTATAAACTTATTATGTTTTTGTTATTGTTTTAGTGACATTTTCTTATATGGTTGTAATTGCACAAGACAAAATCTTCTAATTCAAAAGTATTTACACTATAATGCTAAGAAACTTGTTACTCCAATTTATTTTGTACCATTTTAAATATATCCTTGAGACTAACAACTACCTCTTGTTGATGTTGATTGTGTTCTTCAACTGTTCAAATATTTAGGAATGCTTGCAAAGAAGAGATGATTGATGGTGTCTAGTACCCATTCATATATTTGTCTTCATTGGAATACATCAATCAATATTTTTAATCAAGTTTTCAATTGTATTACATATAGCAAGAAAATCATTTAAAAATTAAAGATAATGTGAACTAATGATATTTAAAATTATGTATTTATATACATACATACATACATACATACATACATACAAACAAACATACATATACATATGCATATGCATATACATATACATATACATATACATATACATACATATACATATACATATACATGTATATGTATATACATATATATATATGTATCTATGTTTACATACATATACATACATATACATGTATATGTATATACATATATATGTATATATGTTTATATACATACATACATACATACATACATACATACATACATACATACACATATATATAATTTAATAAAATAGTATCTTATTTTTGAGTCAATTTTTAATAACTTATTTTTATACTTCATAATATTTTCAATGAGCCCGATATTTATTTGTAATGTATAAATTTTTAAGAAATAATATATAAAATCAAAATTTCTTAAACATAGATTATTAACATTGATATCTAATGCTTGCATACTTTTCATAATACTTTTGTTGTATAATTATTATTAATAGTTTTTTAATTCAAGTTATTGTTTAGAGTAATTTTATTCCATAATCTATAACTCTTATTACATATCTATATTTTTTTTCTTGTTAAAATATTCAACACCATAAATATGGAGTGCACACATAGTTTTTAGATTTTTTCTTTTATTTTTATATTTTTTGTGTGCATCAAATAGAGACCTTTATGTTTGGTATAACCCTATATTCACTAGAAAATAAATATACTAAATTAAAAATCTATATTAAAAGTTATATTTTTTGAAAATCATACTCTCAAGACTATGATTTTCTAACTTGTCATTTTCCATGATGTCCACGTCTTTTTTTATGATCTATCTCTTTCTTCAAAATAAATTTTTTTATTCTAATCTAAAACTAGCAACAAAATAACTTTAAAAAAACATTATATATATATATATATTCAAACCTCCATTTGAAAGTCCTATTGGAATCACCTTTAAAGACCAAATTAATGTAAGAATAAGAAAATGTAGCTTAAGTATGCCTAGAATAATTCAAAGATTTTTTTTTGTACCCATTTTTTTTAGACTACAGAATCAAAATTAGGTAGCTGCCCCCCTATAGTAAACTCCTATAGTAAAATTTTTTGACGTGATTGGTGGTAACTCCTATAGTAAACTCCTATAGGGGTGATCCCACAATAGTGGTTTACAATTTTTGGCCAAATTAAACACTGAAATAATTTTTTCTAACTAAATCTTCACTTTCAGGCACCTATAGCGGCTAAACCGTGAGGAATTTGAAGATGATGCAAACTAGAGTTTCGTGAAATTTTGTTTGTAGATTCTAAATATATTTTTTCCAAAATTTTTGGAATTAGATTGCACCTCTTTTTCCATCTCCCTCAAAAACTAGTTTTTTTCAGAAAACAACAATTTTAAAGAGTGACGCTCCGTATAATGCATAACTTTTTTTCCATGAAGGATAAAATTCTAATTTTTTGAATTTAGATTTGTGACTCTGATATCTAGTGCTTACACTTGGTTAGATAGTGTTTTATTGATTTTTTTTTTAATCAAGTTTCAAAGTCAAACCAATTACAACTCAGACATAGGCAAACCGTATAATGCGTAACTTTTTTTGTATGTATAGAAATTCAATTTTTTTTGTTGGATCAAGGACTTCAATATCTAGTGCACTCATATTTTTTAATTTTTTTTGATAATATTCTATTTTTCCACATGTGCAGAATAGAGAGCTTCATTTTTGGTGAAAAACCTATGTTTAATAAAAAAAAAAAAAGAAGATAATAAAACCAAAACATATCAAAATTATAGTCGTTGGATAGCTCGTTTCGAGGACTACCTGATTCCAGTTGGGTTTGTGAAGTCTCCTACATTTTCATCGTCAACTTGAGCATCAAAGGGTTTTTTTTATTTTTTTGGTGGCAGAGAGTAGCAAGGTGGGAAAAGGGGGGTTTGCTTGAACCAAGGGGGTTTGAGCGAACCCTTAGGGGTTCAAACGAACCAGGGTTCATTCAAACCCCCTTTCAAAAAGGGGTTTTTATTGTGTTTTTTGGCGGGATGGTGGGAACACACATTAAATGGGTTCACTTGAACCCAGGTTCTAGCAAACCCTCTTTTGGTTCGTTCGAACCTATTAGTTCGATTGAACCCCCAAAACGAGAATTTTTGGCATGGGCTCATTTTTTTCAAGTTTTTCTTCCTCACTCCAATTGTAAACCACTTTTGTGGGTTCACCCATAGCAAAAAAAATTCACATGATTGGTGATGCTCGTGCGACATGCCCTCCGGTACCATGGGGATGTTAGGGAGACTAGACCTCATGACCTCTTGCCTACAATAGGATGCTTTAGCCAATCGAGCTTGACCCACAATTGTAATCAGGTAGTTGCTCCCCTATAGTAAAATTTTTTCACGTGATTGGTGATGCTCGCGCATGACACACCCTTCGGTACCATGGGGATGGTAGGGAGACTAGACCTCATGACTTCTTTCCTACAACATGATGCTTTAGCCAATTGAGCTAGGCCCAACGCCCCATTTTTTGTACCTTTGAAACCTTGTCAAAACACAAAAAAACATGAAACATTTAAAAATGGAAAAAAAAATCATACCTCCTTCATTTGGAAGTCATAGTGACAACACCACCCAAGACCAAATTGATGTAAGAATTAGAAAATGTTGATTAAACATGACCTATCATAATTCAAAGATTCTTTTCTTTTACATTTGAAATACTTGGACAAAACTCAATTTTCCTTGTTTTCCTTGCATTCATGGGTTTCTAGACTCATTTTATTCAATAATTAAATAGTCAATAATTTCATATGATACAAAATAATAAGTTGAAATGTAACTAGTTACTCTTCTCTACATAGCTTAGTTACATCCAAATCTTAGTTGTAGATAAATAAATGATATGTTCACATTTCTAAAAGAACATTCTATGATATTCCACACAACCACTACATGCTCCCAAAGTTAACCTGCACAACTACTCTAAACAAAAAATAAGATAAAATCCAATGGTAGTTCATCCATGGATACAGTCCCTAGAATTTCTCTTTTCTTCACCTTCTCCATGTGTTTATCTGTACATGCCCATGGAATATGCTAGCCTGTGATCTCACTGTGATTGAGCGGTGAAACATTTTATCTAATAAATTGCATATTGCTTGCCATAATACCATGGGACACATAGTCAGTCTCTGTAGCAAAAATACCACTTTCTTGTCTGTTCTTCCAATCATATCCATGAAAAAATACCTACTTCTTTCTAAAATATGTCTAATATAAGGAAAATTTTGTTGTATCACAACAAGTTAGATGGCCAAGTTCGTTCTTATTTTTGAAAATTACACAGGTTGGAACAACTACTTCTATTAGGGAACTACCTTAATGGAGGAAAACCAATCCAAATCGCTACTTCTAGGAAGTTGAAGCTTCTTGATCTTTCTTCAAATAATCTCTCTGCTCAAATTCCTATCGAAATAGG
This sequence comes from Sequoia sempervirens, assembly GCA_007258455.2. Taxonomy (NCBI): domain Eukaryota; kingdom Viridiplantae; phylum Streptophyta; class Pinopsida; order Cupressales; family Cupressaceae; genus Sequoia; species Sequoia sempervirens. The sequence goes on along the minus strand of VDFB02271358.1, from coordinate 1,154,317,397 downwards.
TTTGATTTTGTCCCTTCTTTGTATACTTGAATTCAATTCTATTTGAAATTCAATTGAATATCTAGATCACAGCTAAATATATTTTTTTATATATTTAATTATATAAACATTATTTTGGGTGATTTTCAATCGAAAAGGTTTCAATCTATTTGAATTGATATAAAAATCATCCAAATAAATTATATACTAAATAGACTAAAAAAAATTGTTGTTTTTGATAATATAAGCAACATTTACAGGGTGTCATACCCTTTACATAGAGGGCCAAAAGGGCCAAAGGACGATAGTTCAAACGAACTGAACTAGAAACAAATAGCTCGATAGTTGACCAACAACTGAAGGAAAACAAAAAAAAATAAACAACCCTAGAACCAGAGGGGACCAACCTGACTCCCTAAACCCGAGGCCGTGAAGAGGCAATAGATTTGGGGAGTCATTTCTTCTTCCTCAGCACAATCAACCAAGAAGGCCCAAAATCAAAATCCACCGGGCGAGGCGAGGCGAGTGGATCCACAATAGCCACCTCAGGTGAGGAACCACCACGTAGTGAGGGAGCCGACAATGAAGAAGAGGAGACATGAGCTTACAAAGGACTAGTAGAGTGAATCAACGAGAAACAGGCAGGCACTGACGACACAACGAAAACAAAAGGATCCATAGAAGGGTTGGCTGGAAGAGGAGCCAGGGGAGGCTCCGACTCAAAAGGAGTAGAAAGGGGAGGGTCACCCTCCTTAGAGGAATCATTTGAAGAGGGAGAACCAACTGTGAGATGGTCTGGGAGAGCATTCTTCCACCAAGTAGCAACACCCTTGCGACGAGCAAGAGGGCAGCCAGAGGCCAAGTGACCAACATAAAAACATCTCCTACACTGAAAAGGGAGCCCCTCATAGTCCAAAGGTTCTGACCAAGGTCTGTCCTCCACCATCAAAACCACATCACCATGGAGAGGTTTGGAGATGTCCAAATCTACTAAAATTTGAGCCACCGTAGTATGTCCAAGATCCCGAGATGCAAAATCCACCTTCAAAAAGCTACCAACAGCATTGCCAATAGCTTCAAAGGAAAAGTTCTCCCAAAACTGGAGCGGGAGATTCAACAGATAAACCCAAAGAGGTCTAATATTTAGAGGTTCTGCAAGAGGATTGAAAGAGCCAGTCCAAGGCCAAATGAATAGCGAATGAACACCCCACGTCCACACCCTATCCAAAACACTGTTACAATCCTCCTGGGAAGAAAAAGTAGCAAAGAAAAAACCCCTAGCACTGGGATAGAGCTCAATCTGTTTTGAGACTAAAGGCTTCCAGGAATCAGAAACCCAAGCATGTAGATCAGGAAGGGAGGGCCACAAGCCGTTAAACCTACAAACCACCCCCAGCCACACATAAAAGTCCTCATTCTCAACAACCTCAGGACCATAGACCACCATAGGAGAGGCCCAAGCACAAGGCAAAGGAGGAACCCTGGCCGAGGCTTGGGCACGAGCAACATCAAAGAAAGATTTATGAGCTCCAATACAGGAAAAAGGAGGAGGGCCCTGAGCTACACTCCTCACAACACCCGCAAATGAAGTAGGAGGAGAGGGAGGATGCAACATAGAACTGGCCAAAGGAACCTCGTTAGGAACCATGTAGTCTCCCGTGTGCATGTCATGGCCTAAGATCTACAAGATATCAAGCGGAACAAGGGGAACCCATGCTCTCGGAGAGAGGGAAACACGCCCAAGCCTAGGTCGTTCAAAGCCTTCAGAGCCCCATCCAATGTCGCACCACCAAACGCAGCAGGAGCCCTCACACCCACAATGGCAAGCACAACCACACTAGGAGCGCCATTCAAAATCTCATTTGGCCATTTTCTCCCGCCCAACACAATGGACACATTTGCTTTCGATTTTTCCATTATGTTTAACATTAAAAAATAAATAATAAATAAAAATAAAAATTATTGTTGCTCATTATCTATGAACATATTTTTTTCCTTTATAACTTAATTGTAAAATAGGTTTTGAAATACCCAAAATATTAGCAGATCAAATAATGTTTTAATCAATGATCTATTTTGTAAATATTGAAAATGTTAGTAGATCAAACAATTTTTTAATCAATAATTTATTTTACCTTTCAGGAAGAATTTCATTCACAAGTGTTTAATATTATGAAGCTATTTCAACTTTATACACCCTACCTATTATGATTCCATATCTAAAATTTTAGTTGTAGGTGTACAGTTAAAAAGTGATATTGTTTTTCACAAAATATATTTTTTAAAGTAATTTTGTATCTTCTCTTTATAAGATTTATGTCAGACTTGATGAATCTAAATCTTATGGACAATACTTATAGGGAGAATTGTCTTCATCTCTACAAAAATGCATCAAATTGGAAATTTTATTAGTTGCAAAAAATAATATTTTAGGAACATTCTTATTGAGGAGGGCAATCTAAAATCACTACTACAAATTTACAAAAACCATACCCACATCATTAGTAAATTGTCAGTCATGAATCTTGGATCTAAGATCAAATAATTTTAGTGAAAGGTTTCCATCTTGGGTACTTGGTCTCGATGATTTGCTACTCTTGAATTTAGGAATTAACCACTTCAATGGGTCCATAGAAGGTTTGTTCAATAACTTGAAAAAACTTCAAGTTTTAGATTTATCTAACAATTGCATTTTTAGGATCTATCATCAATGCTATAGACTTTCCATACATGAAGACATTGAAACCATCTAAAGTAAATCTTTATTGCATAAGTCAAGCACCAAGCCTTAATACTTTTAAAAGTGAGATGTTAAATGACATATCGTTGACAGTGGATTTCGCTCTTACTGCCAAGGGGAGCCGACAATAATACGAGTATCTACGTTTTGACCTAACATTGATAAGCTTGGTATGGAACAAATTTACTTGTGAGATTCCTAAGGATTTGGGGAGCTTCGGAGGGCTTCGATATTTAAACCTTTCTCACAACATCCTTAGTGGCTTAATTCCAAAAAGCATTTGAAAAGTAGTGGTGTTAGAATCATGAAATATCTCTAATAATAGATTGGAAGGGCTTAGTCCTCAAGGTCATGACAATGGGTAATATAAGTGTGTTGAACATATCATATAATTAGGTCTGTGAATTTTCCATGGTCGTGAATTGCTAGTGGTGAATTTTCTGTCGGTGAATTGCTGGGTGAATTTTCCGTCAAGAAATAGTTGGGTGAATTTGCGGTATGCCATTTTGAATAGGATGTGGAGTAGTTTTTTGGTATGTGGTGTGTGGATTTTAGTTTTTGGTGGAGTTTTATTCAACAAGATTTGATGTTATTTCATATCTAAAATCAAGAGAATGTATTGCAAGAGAAGCAATTTTCTAATAAATATTTAAATTTGTAATTCATTATGCTACTTCTTTTTATTATATTTGCAAGAAAAGCAAGTTTTTACTATGACTCTCTAATAATTTATAATTTAACATATGTTTTTACTATGACTCTCTAATAATTATTTTGAAAAATTATAAAAACACATTTTTTATTATTTATTTAATTTTAAAGTTATGAAAATACTTTACAGATTAAATCAAGAGATTATATAATTGTAAAGAAATAACAAATTATATTGTTAAAACTATATTTAATAAACATAACAAACAATTTAATATAATTAATCTAATTAAAAATGGTGACAAATCATATAAGAACACCATATATTTATTTTCCACTTACCACCATATACTCATCCATACATCCCACTACAATATATTCTTGATGTAGATTACAGACCACTACTTTCAACCAATTTCTTGCTACTAGCTCCATGTCACTGGTCACGCTTTTAACAAACCCTGTGGATGCTAAGGAACCATGGGAAAATATATCCATGAACCTCCTATAAAAAATAGAGCTATGAAGCATTTTATCCTCTCTAGCCCAACCTCCTGTTGTTTGCCATGCTAGCTATCAAAACCATAGTGCAATTAGCCACACAAACCATTACAAACGTGCAAATGACAGTCACCATGAAAAGATTAGCTTGGAAACCACAATATCAAACCACAAGAAATAGAAACTTGCCATTCACAACCACTTAAGAACATAACTTCCCATGATGCTTCCTGTAACACCTCAATCCTGAAGGGATAGGAAAGCTACCAATCCTTGATGGGCATAAAGAGAGGCATGATTATTGACATATCTTCCCTTACTGAAACATCGCACTTGATAAATGCAATTGGAAGCCTTTGCCACCAACCTGAGCCCATTCCAATGAAAAAAATAAGGGGACCAAGAAAAAGAACAATTAATAACATAATGCTCAGAAAACTTCCCCTAGAGGAACCACACAATAATAGCGGCAAGTGAAAAGAAAGCTTAGCAACCTAAATCTTCTAGGAAGTAGAGGGCTAGCTATAAATTACTGTTATAGTTTCTTGATCAATGCTGATATTTGCTAAATAATGTAGCATTCAAATGATGCCTGCAATGTTGAATTCTACAGTATGCAAAATGCTTATTTAACCCTATCTCCTTTTTAACAAACTGAAAAAGCTTCCAATGAGGTGTGGCCATTTATTTAAAACATTAAACACTATCAAAGAGTCACCCTCAATTACCAAATTTCTAATATTTGGGAGATAGCTGCAACCAATCCTGTAAGTGGAGCTTTTCATTCGCCTTCATTTTTAGATTTATATCTAAAGAATAACTTTGATAGAACTTCAAGGTTTAAAATGAACCCTCAACAAAGTCCCATTTACAATTTTGCTCCATCTTTTTTGGGATCAAATGAGGCTATTTGAATATACCATTTTACATATATGTAGCTTTCACTATCAACTTTCTAAAAGCTATATAATTATTTATTATATTTTAAAATTCTATAATGAACATAGGTTCACTACTAAAAAAGATGACCTTTATTTAAGATTCTAAAGAAAATAATAAAATATCTCAAAAAGGTCTAAAAAATGCATTACAATCTACATGAATGCTATTTTTATTGAAAATAAATGAACATTTCTTAAAAATGATATAAATATATTTTTTAAAACAAATATATTATGAATTGAATCTACATAGAAAATGTCATAGCTAACTATTTAACAGTACATTTGTACATGGAGTTTTGAGCATGTAAATGAACTAAAGAAATTAACTTATTTACTCACAATTAAATACAACACTTAGATTAATCAAAAGAGTTAGGAGACATTGATGAAAATAAACAAAGTTCTTACCAAACCAACCCTTGTTTCACCATGGTATGGTGGTTGTGTTTAAGATTGGTGGATGATGAGTTATGTGAATTCTCTATCTTGTAGCATAACTTTGCATAAGGCATGTGATTTGAATGGCTTAAGATGACATCTTATTTATAGATTTTTGGGCTAGAGAATGGATAGCTAGAATCAAAAGGAGAGATCAAGGGCTCAAATTGGTTAAGACCCTTGGGAGGATGAGAGGAGGACAAGTTTCCTTAAATTATTAGTTCATGGAGACAGTCCAAGATTGAAGGGGAATCTATGGTTGAGAATGCCCTTGGAAAAGGTGGATGGTCAAGATGGGAAAGGTACTTGAGAATTTACACATGAGGGATGGGCAAGTACTTTGACCCATGTGACTTGTATAAAATCTCATGCCTTGTGTACAAATGACCCATGCCTTTGTACTTCTTGGAAGAATGTGCACGATTTTAGGGGATTTGACTATATTTGACATGTGAAGTGAAGGATTAAGGGCTTAATGGATTTTAACCCACATGATACAAAGTGGAGGAAAAAGAGTTAATTAAATAAATATGTATATTTATCAAATTTTTGGAAAAGAGCTCTATGATAGGAGAGATGAGAGCACGTTTCGAGGAAACCACATATTGGTTGTGAGCTAGTGAGGGTTTGGTTTTCTTACCTATATTTCCCTCCTATATACCTTGGTCTTTTCATTTGCTTGTATGCTTAAGCATTCATAATTATTTTTAATGCTTTCTTATTTCGCTATCTAGCTCTCTTGTGTGATGTGAGGGTGCTCAATCTCTAGTTTGTTTCTTATTCTTTTTATTACCCTATCGACCATTGATTTCTGAGGTACAGTGAATAAATGGAGGATATGGATTAGGGATAACTTTAAGAAACCCCCCCTCAACAAAGGTGTAAAATCCTGGTGAATCTTAATGAATAATTGATAAAAATAATAATCATTGTGGTGAATCTTAGCGAATAATCACTAAAAAGATTAATTAGAATGGTGAATCTCTCCTTTAAAAATTTGCATAGTTGGTTGGCGCAGTTCCCCATATTTTTTTTGTTTATTGTAATATTGAAGTAGGGGCTCGGGGGCAGAATCCATCAGCGGGGTCAAGGGGCAGTGCCCCTTGCAGGGGTCAAGGGGGCAATGCCCCCTCGCGGGGTTTGGGGACAATAGCCCCAATTAAATATCCCACTTTAAAAATAAGACTAAATGAAAAGTGAAATTGTTACCATTGATTAGCTTTTTAATCAGATGGTTGCAAGTTGATTCCATGACCTATATGCACATGCCTTTTAAAAGGCTTGTTGAGGCCCAATTTTTTTTTTGGGCCACATGATTAAATCTAATCATGTGGCCCAAAACAAATTTCCGGCCTCAACAAGCCTTTTAAAAAGCACAAGCATATAGGTTGTAGAATCAACCTGCAACCATCTGGGTAAAAAGCTAATCAATGATTCGACGACAATAAATAAAAGCCCTATTCAAGGATAAAATATCCCTAAAATTAAATGGTAATTTATTATTAGTTGCAATATTCACCCAAAATTAATGGTAGGAATATAATATTACTGGCGAATATAATTAATATTTATAATTGCAATATAAACTACTAGCGAATCAATTCCAATGACGCATCGTTTACATGGCGAATAAATTCAATTTATTAGTTTAAAAAATAATACATAGGCAAATTAATCGAGACGAAATTATTTTTTTGTAAAAACCTGGTGATTCAGCCTCTTTTTTAGCTTGTACTATTCGCCATTTCTGGAGGTCCCAATTTCAATTATTCACCACTAAATTTTTCCTTGATCTAGGTATCTTATTCAAATGACCCTCCCAGGGAATGACGACTAACCCTAATGGTTTATGTTTTGGTGATGGTAGCAAGGCTACGTATTCTTTCAAGGATATTTTTACCGAAAAGCATAGCTCCTAGAGTTCGATTGTTAATGATTTAGGAGACTTCATCAACATCAACCATGGAGATGAAGGAAAATACACTGGAGAAACCCAAGGTAAGTGCCCTCTTAAAGGCTCTAATAAAGTTTCTTTAATTTGAAATGATATAATGGTTGATTCCCTAACTAGAGAAGAAAATAGATTGAATAATATTGCTATTTTCTTTATAGCCCTATGTTGGGAGCCGTGCAACATGAGCATGAAGTATGGATGGTTTGTGTTGGTTGTTCCTATGTTGTCATTGATGTCAACATGGTGATAACTATATGGGAAGTCTACTTGGTTTATCAGATGTTGTTCTCTGTCGGTAATACCCTTTTGTGATGGATCAGTGTGTTGGTATTTAAGTCTAAAATTTACAGCAAGATTTGATATAACTCTAATCTCTTAACCATGTTTTCTTGACTCATTCAAACAACTATATCCTAGATCTTGAGATGTCTTTTGTTGTGAGCTCAAAAAGTTATCTCTGACGCAGTTCAACTTTGTATTCTACTATTGTTCTTTTCTTTGCATACTGTGTGGGAGACTCTAAATTCTATTAAGGTGAACACTCTTATGTTGCGATTTTGTTGATAGTCTCTATGTTGGTAGTATGATGGGAAGTTAATGTGTTCTCAAATATGGAAGGTGTTTTCTTTGAGGATTATTTGTTGGTTTGGAGAATTATGTTCTAGTCTTGGCCGACTTAGAGTATGCAATACTTTATGAAGAATAGTTATGCTTTATGGATAATAGCCAACTTGGTATAATGCACTATGTGGATAAAAGGTTTAAATCATATATGGTGCCGAAAAAGAAAGTTTTGATATTTTTTTTCATCTAATTAGGCTAACCTAATTGATGATTAAGATATACTTGTATATATGTAAGTTGTTTTGAGGAATGTGATGAGGGGGACACACATGAGTAGCGAATTTGAAATAAGAAGTAAGTGTGAGTGTGGAAAGGATTAAAAGGTGTGTGAAGATCTGAGCCCAAATGATTTCTCAGTTGTTATCAGTGCAGTTTTGTTGAGCGACTATTGTGTGAGGAAGTACTTCATATTTTAAGCTTCAGTGGAACTGAACCCTAGACATTGAAGGTGTATCCTATTAGTTCAATATTTTGGTAGTGAGCCACTATCATTGTATCTTGGTGGTTAGCCATCTTTTGTACTTAGGCAGTGAGCCTTTTCAAGGACAGTGAGTCCTGACAGTGAGCCCTATAATATTTTGTATCCGGATATAATATATTGTGAGTTAACCCTCACCATGGTTTTTCCCTTTTTGGGTTTTCCACGTAAAAATATTAGTGTTCATGTGTATGGTTGCATTGATTGGTTTCTATGTTCCTTCTTGCTGATTCAGTTAGAATTAAGATAATGTTTAAATGGATTTTAATATGGTTTTATGGAATACTAATTCACCCCCTCTCAGTATTTTGGATGTTCAACACCCTAGACTATAATAAGACTCTGATAAGGAAATTCTTTTCTCAATGGTTAGTTAATGTCTAGAACATGAAATTAGGAATTTATCACTCCTTTTGTAGGATGATTCAAAAATAGATCTTTCTAATTACTTTCAAAAGTAAAGAAATGCAAGAAAAAAATTTAAGTAAAGAATTTTGGTCTATAGGAAGCTCTATTTTTAGGGCAATTATTTGGTCCTCAATTTTGTTAAATGAGGAGGTGGCTACCCTCTCACATCCGAGATGGATAATCCTAAAATATCTCCCCCTCATTTTTTGGTCATTTATCCCTCGAATTGTGGTCCAATTCAGGAAGGTACTCAGGGTGGAGAAAAAAAAAGATCATCTCCCATAGATGGATGTGATAATTTTTGTCTCGATTACCCTAGGGGTTGACATCCATTAGGAAATGAAAATTGAAACAAAAAATGAAATTCTCTCTTTTAAAATAGAGCTCCTAGGAGGGCTCAATGTGTGCTTCCTTTGTACAAAGGAATGACTCATGTGCACGAAGAAATTGCCCCATAATTAAAAATTGGGGGCACCTAAACTGTAAAAAAATAAGAAGAGATGCGACCTCCATGGAGGTCTCAGTCCCTTCGATGGAAGGTGGTGGAAATGAACCTAGGGGAGGTGATGGCCCCATGATGGAGCACACAAATGCTAAAACTTCTTGTGTTAACCTAACTAAAAATGGGTGCTATTTAATGTCATTCAATAAAGATTCCCTAAAAATGTTGATCTTAACTTGGAGCTTTCTCTTGAGGAATAAATTGTTTCTTTGAGAAAGGTGAAATGTTTAGCAATGGTGTGGGCCTTGAAGGCAATGCCAAGGCCTCATCATTGAATCCACTAATTGAGTACCAAGGATGCATGCAACATGAGGGTTGATACACCACTAAGGTGGCAAAAACACCTCTGAAAGAAGATAATAAACCTACTACGCATAATAAGAATGCACAAGAACTTGTGCTCAATAAGATTAAACAATAGATAGATATTAACAAGAAAAATAAATTGAATGAAAATGGCCATGTGGTGAATCAACCATCTAACTCAAACTTTCACCCTATGCAAAATGTGGATAACAAAGAGATGAATAATGATAATCAATTTAATCCTAATGATCCTACCATGGATCTATTGAATGGTGTAACTGAGAGGGGGGTGAATCATTTGTACATTAAAATATCAAAACACTCATAAAATTTTAGATCCACATCAACTTAATTAACCCTTAATCTATTAGAATGATTTAGCATGAGAGGAAATAAAAAAATAGAAACAAATAAACACCATGCACAATAGAACACTGGATTTACATGGAAAACCCAAGAAGGGAAAAGCCACGGTGAGGATTAGCTCACAATATAAAGTAATTACAACACCAAATACAAAGGGATCACTACCCAAAACAAAGAAGGGCTCACTTTCAGATTAAAGAAAAAGAAGAAAGAAAAATGTTACAGTGAAAAACCCATCTCAATGAAATAGAAGATTCCACCAAAGAATCACCACCACATTTGCATTCTTTCTGAAGATTGTAGACACCTTCTGCTAACTTCTTCTAGTAGTATAACTCATTAAATCTCCCACCTTCACGAATTTGTACTTCACAACTCTAAAATTTGCATCACATGCTCTACATTGTCATCCTCCATAAACACAACACTTATTTTATAACCTTCTTCAACCTTGAAAACATTCTCCAAGGTCAACTATGTGTTGTAGATATGAGCTAGTTAGGTGGTGTTGTCATTAATGTTGTCATTGATGTGAACACTATTTAGTATGTTACAAATTGTACATGTATGGTTGAGATGTTGTGAGTACATGGAGCTATCTTTTCATGGCATTGCAAATATGATTGGTTTGATGAGTTTCCAAGTGATTTTGAGAAAATTAATGAAGAAAAGAAGTCAAAGTGTTGGAAGTGTTCAGTGTGTGCTCTGGTATGTGCTCCGCATTTCTCCTATATTGATCCTATGCCTGTGCAGATATTAAGGCATGTTGATAATGATCTGATGATGATATAATCTGAGTTTCAGTTTCTGGTGAGTTGGTATGTAGAATTTGTGTCCACCGGTATATGTGTTCTACCAATAGTGTTAGTGTTTAGTGGACTGGGAGAAATATGTTTGCTCTGCATTTCTCCACTACTTTGTTTCAGATCGTGTAGATTTTGGAGATGTCTTGTGAAGGCCTTTCCTATGCTCTGGCGAAGAGGTTTGGAATTTGGTGATTCAGAAATCATGTTTTAGTGCTTATGTGTGTGTCTGCACAGTCTACATTATCTGGTGAAAAGAGTTCAGTGTTTGAAGCTTTTTGTTTTTGCTACAGATGTATCTCAAAGATTCTGAGATGTATTATCATGCATAATGAAGCACGTTGCATCATACACATGTCATCTTCTTGTTGGGAAACGTGTGCATCATTGATAATTTGTGTTTTCATTAGGTTTGGCTGACCTAGTGTTTACACTTCATTTGAAGAATAAAACTTAAATGAGGAAGTGTGTCGAAGATTCAAAAATATTATTCTTATGTTTTTATTGGTCCACTCTTATTCCTTTCCATCACGAGAATTTAGAGTTTCCGACCTATTTTGAATTTATGAAATGATGTATTGTGGCCAACCTTGGTAAATGTTTCTAAGGTTGAGAATGGTATAAAAGCAAGGCAAGTTGTGAAGAATTGGATGACAGTGTGATGCAAAGTGAGGAAAGTGTGCCACAAATCATAAGAGAAAAAGTGTGTGTGAGTGAGTTGTGAGAGCAACTTTTCAGTGTGCTAAAGGAAGTGAACTAAAGGTTTATGTAATCCTGCGAATGTGATTTAATTGTTGTGGTGGATCTTTTGTTCTCTTTTGTATTTGTAGGCAGTGAGCCTTTTTAGTTGGACAATGAATCCTCTTTTGGGCAGTGATCCCTTGGCAGTGATCCTTTGTATTCATTTTATAATCTTTATATTGTGAGTTAACCCTCACCATGGTTTTTCCCTTATTGGGTTTTCCATGTAAAAATCTGGTGTTCATTGTGTTGATTTACTTTTTGTTATCTGTGTTTCATGCTCATATTTAATAACAAAATAGTGTAGTTGAAGATTTGATAAGTGATAAAGTTTTAAGTTTGAATTGTTGTGACAACTAATTCACCCCCCGTCTTAGTTGTCCTACAACTGTTTAACAATTGGTATCAAAACTTGTGGTTCCTTGTTATTGAGCTTAAACACTTAAGGAAGATCCAATTGCACAAAATTTATTGATCCCTATGTTTGATGGAACTGACTACAAATATTGGAAGGGACAGATGAGAGGATATATTATCCCTATTGGTTTCAAGACCTGGAAGGCTATTGAGAATAAGTATACACCTTTGTCCAGTGGCATTAATACTACAAATGAGATCTCTACTTATGAAGAAAATGAGAGGGAAAAGTATGCGATTTGCAGTGGTCTATCTAAAAATGAGCGAATCAAGGTTAATTATTTGGATACTGCATATGAAGTATGGAAGAAGCTGGAAGACATGTATGTAGGGAATGAAAAAGTGAAATTGAAAAAGAGACTAGCGATAAAGCATATATTTTTGAACCTGAAAATGGAAGATGGTGAAGGATTTACAAGTTTCTTTCATAGGGTTGAACAGATTGCAAATGAGGTTAGAAATCAAGGAGGAAAGCTAGCAGATGAAGACATAATAGAGAGGATCTTGATCACCCTACCAGATTGATACAACAATAAGATCTCAATGATTAAAGAAATGTATGACCTTAAGAAGTACACCTTGGAACACTTGTTCAACACCCTGCAAGCATTTGAATTGAGAAAGTTCTGAAAAGATGACAAGATAGAAGAAAAGATAGAAATGAAATTTAAGGCAATGAAGATTGAGGAGAAACCAGATAGCAATGATGTTGATGAGTTGGAAACTAACTTCACCAGGAATTTGAAGAAAGGTACCAAAAATTATGAAGGTATATTGCCCTTTAAATGATTTAGTTGTGGTAATATTGGTCATTATGCTTCAAGATGTCCGAATAGGGCTGCACATAAAAAGAACAAGGATTATAAGGATAAGGATAGGAAGGATAAGAAGTATAAGAAGTTGTATTATGTTAAGGAAGAGGTAGGTATTTTTGATGATGAATCTGAAAATGAGGTTGATGATAGTGAATGCTTATTCTTAGCCTTGGAAAATAAATTTGTATCCACTAACTCTAGAAAATGTGTAAGTAAGAAACCTCTGGAAGTTAAGAATAATAGGATGGAAGGTACTCTAGTTACTGCATTTCATGCAAGATAGGATGAGGACTACTGGGTAATTGAAGTGGATGTTCAAATCACATGATCATAGATAAGAGTAAGTTCACTAAACTTGAAAAATATGATGGTGGGTTAGTCATGTTCGTTGATGATTCAAGAGCTAAGATCTATGGTAAAGGTTCAATTAGTTTTGATGGAGTGCATAGTACTGATGATGCATATTATCTAAGGGTTTGAGGCATAATATTTTGAGTGTTGATTAGATGTGTAGCAATGGCTTTAAGCTTATGTTTCAGAACAATACCTTTGAAATCATAAAAGGATCTAGAAATGGAGACATGATTGCTACTGGAAGAAGAACTCATGGAAACATCTATGAGCTGAAAGGATTTGATGGTAATTGTCTTGTATCTCAGATTAGTGAAAGTTGGTTATGGCACTAGAGAATGGGACATGTGAATTTTGATAACCTGGTGAAGATAATTAAGGAGATAGTTCAAGGACTGCCTAGAATCACAAGACTTGCTAATACTATCTGCAGAAGTTGTCAACTGGGGAAGCAGACATTAAAGGAAAAATAATATTCTACTATTGGTATGCTGGAGTTGGTACATACTGATCTATGTGGTCCGACTAAGACTGGAAGACTAAATGGTGATAGATATTTCATGTTTCTTATTGATGATTACACTCGAATGACATGGGTTGTTTTTCTTAGAGAAAAGAATTAGGCTCTAGATAGGTTTAAGGTATTCAAAGCAAGAGTGGAGAATGAAGTAAATCTGAAAATTAAATGTTTAAGATCGGATAGAGGTGGTGAATTCACTTATGGTGAGTTTAATGCATTTTGTGAGAAGCATGACATAAAAAGACAGTATTCTGCTTCGAGAACCCCTCATCAAAATGGAGTAGTTGAAAGGAAAAATAGAACAATATAGGAAGCTGCTAGAACTATGATGAAAGAATCTAATGTACCAAATGTATATTGGAGAGAAGCAATACATACTGCTGTCTATGTTCTTAATAGAGTTCATATCAGGCACAACAACACAAAGACACCTTTTGAGTTATGGACTGGTAAGACTCCTACTATGAAATATTTTAAGGTTTTTGGAATTAGATGCTATATTAAAAGAGATGATGAAAATCTTGGAAAGTTTGATGCTAGATGTGATGAAGGAATATTTTTTGGATACTCTACCACTAGCAAGCATACAAATGTTTTAACAAAAGATTAAGGAAGATTATTGAAAGTGCTAATGTGAAAGTTGATGAAGACATATATGCAGACCTATTGAGATAAGTGAAGTTGAACCTGATGATCCTATTTGTAAACATATACCTGAAGAAAATAAGGAGGACGAAGAAGAAGAAGAAAAAGAAGAATAAGAACAAGTAGTAGAATAAGAAGAGAATGAATTGAAACCTATTGCTAGGACTCCTAAATATGTACTGAATAACCATCTGGAAGATTAGATAATTGGAGAAAAGAATGAAGGTGTAAAGCAAGAAGAAAAGATGCAGTTGAGGTAAATTTTTGTTTACTCTCTAAAATAGAACCGAAATTTGTGAAGGAAGCATGTGAAGATGAAAGTTGAATGAGAGCTATGACAGAGGAATTATTGCAAATAGAAAAGAATCAGACATGGTAAATAGTCCTTAGGCCTTTGAACAAGAATGTGATTGGTTCGAAATGGGTGTTCCAAAATAAGCTAAATGAAAATGGAGAAGTAGTGAGGAATAAAACAATATTGGTATGCAAAGGATATTCACAAGTTGAAGGAATAGATTTTGAGGAAACATTTGCTCCTGTGGCTAGAATGGAAGCTATCAGAATGTTTTTGGAATTTTCTACACACAAGGACTTCAAGGTATATCAGATGGATGTTAAGTCAACTTTTCTGAATGGTGAGTTGGAGGAAGAAGTGTACATGGAGAAACCTGAAGGATTTTAGCTTTTTAACAAACTGGACATGGTTTGTAAGTTGAACAAGGCATTGTATGGATTGAAGCAAGCTCCCAGAGCTTGGTATGCAAGACTAGAAAAATATATGACAAAGCAAGGATTCAACAAAGGTTTTGCTGACATCAACCTCTACTTCAAAGTGCATTAAGGTAATAAGATGTTGATTGTAGTAGTTTATGTTGATGATATCATTTTGGAGGAAATGAAGGCATGTGTAAAAAGTTTGTAGAAGAAATGTAGAAAGAATTTGAGATGTCTATGATTGGTGAATTGAATTTCTTTCTTGGTCTACAAGTGAATCAAACTGACAAAGGAATATTCATTTTACAATTTAGGTTGGTAAAAGAGTTATTGAAAAAGTTTAGAATGGATGATTCTAAACCAGTTTGTACTCCTATTGTAACCGGATGTAAGCTGAGCAAGGATGATGAATCGGCTAAGACTAATCAAAGAAAATACAGATCCATGATTTATGGACTACTGTACCTTACTGCTACTAGACTGGATATTATGCATGCAGTGTATTTAGTTGCTAGATTTCTAGTGGGTCCTAGAGAAGCACATCTTATGGCTGTAAAAATAATATTTAGATATCTTAAAGGTACACCAGATTATGGACTGTGGTATCCTAAGAGTAATGATTTCACCCTAAGTGCTTATACAGATGCTGATTGGGCCAGATGTGTAGATGAATGGAAGAGTATCAGTGGTGGTGCTTTCTTTCTTTGCGAAAGACTAGTTTCATGGTTGAGTAAAAAGAAAGACTCAGTTTCTTTATCCACTACAGAGGCTGAATATATTGTTGTACAATCCTGCTATACACAAGTTCTGTGGATGAAGAAAACTATGAAAGACATTAGTGTAGTATGTGATAAGCCTATTACTATTTTATGTGATAATACAAGTGCAATAAACATTTCGAAGAATCCGGTTATGCTTTCGAGAACGAAGCATATATCTATCAAGTATCATTTTCTGAGAGAGAATGTGCTAGAGAATAAGGTTAGATTGGAGTATGTGACTACAAAGGAACAAATTGTAGACACATTTACTAAGGCTCTTTCGAAGGATACCTTCGCCCATCTTAGAGTAAGGTTGGGGGTCGTTGGCCCTCCTAACTAGGTGCACATGAAGGTGCATCAATCCAATGAGTTCACAGATTCTTCATTTACCTGGATTGATTGATGGGTCTACTTTGTAGGGGGAGTAGAAAAGATTTTCATTATTGCAGTATGAGTGTACTCCTAAGGGGGAGTAATCAAAGTAGTTGTTCTTTTCCATTGATGTCAAAGGGGGAGACAAGGTTATGTGTTTCCATCAATGAAAAAGGGGGAGATTGTTTAAGTTATGAGCTAGTTTGGTGGTGTTGTCATTAATGTTGTCATTGATGTCAAAACTATTCAGTATGTTGAAGATTGTACATGTATGGTTGAGATGTTGTTTAGATGTTGTGAGTACATGGAGCTATCTTTATGGCATTGCAGATATGATTGGTTTGATGAGTTTCCAAGTTCTTTTGAGAAAATTAATGAAGAAAAGAAGTCAGAGTGTTGGAAGTGTTCAGTGTGTTCTCTGATATGTGCTCTGCATTTCTCTTGTATTGATCCTATGCGTATGTGGATTTGAAGGCATGTTGATAATGATATGATGATGATATAGTCTAAGTTTCAGCTTCTAGTGAGATGGTATGTAGAAGTTGTGTCCACCGGTATATGTGTTCTACCAACAGTGTTAGTGTTCTGTGGACTAGGAGAAACATGTTTGCTATGCATTTCTTGACTACTTTGTTTCAGATCGTGTAGATTTGGGAGATGTCTTGTGAAGGCCTTTCCTATGCTCTAGCGAAGAGGTTTGGAATTTGGTGATTCATAAATCATGTTTTAGTATTTCTGTGTGTGTCTGGACAGTCTTGATTGTTTGGTGAAAAGAGTTTAGTGTTTGAAGCTTGTTGTTTTTGTTGTAGATGTATCTGGAAGATTCTAAGATGTATTATCATGCATAATGAAGCGTGATGTGTCATCCACGTGTCATCTTCTTGTTCGGAAACATGTGCATCATTGATAATTTGTGTTTTCATTAGGTTTGGTTGACCTAGTGTTTACACTTCATTTGAAGAATAAAACTTAAATGAGGAAGCATGTAGAAGATTCAAAAATATTATTCTTATGTTTTTATTGGTCCACTCTTATTCCTTTCCACTGTGGGAATTTAGAGTTTCTGACCTATTTTGAATTTATGAAATGATGTATTGTGGACAACCTTGGTAAATGTTTCTAAGGGTGAGAATGGTATAAAATCTAGGCGAGTTGTGAAGAATTGGATGATAGTGTGATGCAAAGTGATGAAAGTGTGCCACAAATCATAAGAGCAGAAGTGTGTGTGAGTGAGTTGTGAGAGTAGTTTTTCAGTGTGCTGAAGGAAGTGAATTGAAGGTTTTTGTAAGCCTATGAATGTGCTTTAATTTTTGTGGTGAATATTTTGTTGTATTTTGTATCTGTAGGCAATGAGCCTCCTTGTTGGACAGTGATCCTTTGTAGTTGGACAGTGAGTCCTCTTTCAGGTAGTGAGCCCTTGGTAGTGAGCCTTTGTATTCAGTTTATAATCTTTATATTGTGAGTTAACCCTCACCATGGTTTTTCCCTTATTGGGTTTTCCATGTAAAAATATAGTGTTCATTGTGTTGATTTACTTTTAGTTATTTATGTTTCATGCTCATAATTAATAATAGAATAGTGTGGTTGAAGATTTGATAAGTGATAAAGTTTTAAGTTTGAATTTGTGTGACAACTGATTCACCCCCCTCTCAGTTGTCCTATGCCTGTTTAACACTATGCACATTAATCATGTAAATTCAAATTAGGTAAGCACCAAAACATTTCCATGATGGAAATGAATGAAGGTAGACCACATCATACCTTAACTTGGACCTATATCCACTCGCACATACCACACTATGCTTCCACAATCACCGTAGCAAATCCATAATTAGTGTAAACAACCAAGGTTGGTCGAACCTATGTAAAGAACATTAACATTTAAGTACATGCTTCCTCAAACCAAAGACAACTCGTAGACCACACAAAAATTTTAAAAACAATCTGGAATATTCCACAAACACCCTAAAATCCAACAAATTCCTTCGTAATAACTTCCACTTGAAGAATAAACTCATCTTGTTCACCTCGATAATCTTTCACACACTCAAAATCAAAAATAAAATTTTGGAGCACCAACCATGAATGAATTCAAATAAAGGTAGATATGAACCTTGTAAGCATACTTACAGAACCACAAGACTTGAAACTAAACTGCAGAGAAATGTAGAGAAAAACCATTTCTCCCATAGTACTGTAACACAGTTCACACACTGGTGAACACAACTTCTTCCACACAATGACCTAGACCAAGAAATTATGGATATAACATCTATGAACCCCTCTAATCAACATCTGAATCACACAAGAAAATGTTCAACATAGAAGAAATTTGGAGAAAAACTAGAACACCACTCTATATACCAAAACACCTCTAAAATAGACTGTTTTCTCTTTTATTCATTTTTTCTCAAAAGGACTTGGAAACCAAGCACCAAAGACACATTCTCATCATCTTCAACACTTCCTCATTATCACCAATCCAATTACAACACAACAACTCAACCAATCAACATCCACAAACATAATTTTATCAAAGCAACACTAGAGGTTGACATCAATAACACTTACTAATGAGAACGTAATGAAACTAATCAAAGCATCACCATAAAAAAAACCTTCTTATAGACATTAATAACAACACACACATAAGATCATTGAAATCAATGACTATACCAACTACTCATTCTTTCAACAATCTCCCCCTTTGTTATTGATGGCAACACATGATGTGTAAAACCATCAACAACAACAACTTTGATCACCAACATATACTATTGGCAATTTGATTATCATTGATGTCAAAAGGAGATCTAAGTAATATTAGATGGGAAGATTGATGACTGATGTCAAAATGGAATCATTAATGCAAGCCTTGAAGAGTTACAGAAGTTTAGGCATCAGACCTCAAACATGTACCTTATATCCCTTGCATGCGAAGGAAAGAGTTAGTCCTTTTATGAAAATTTTGGTCGAGCTTCGAACTTCGGGCTTGAGGTTTACCATATACTACAAGTGATTAGACATTGGGATTTGGTCGTACATTATACCAATTTCCTCAAAGAAATGCAAATAGATTAAGCTAAGTCTAAAAGGTTTCAAACTTCTGGCTTTGATCATACCTTTACCGAATGTCTCAAAGGAAGTGAAGAATTTTTGTGTAAAGTTTGAAAGGTTTTTAACTTCTAACTTCGGCCATACCTCATACTGATTGCACTGAATATGTTAAGTCAAAGAAGGAGTTAGATGTAGAACATCAAAAGGTTGGAAAACACCTTACCAAAAGGTAGGTAAGCGGTAAATTGAAATCTTGAAGGTCAACACTTGAAAGGGTTAAAACTACTAAGCCTGTGAAGAACAATTTAGGTTATTGTGGTTTAAAAGGTTGGCTTATTACTTTTTGAAATGTTGGTAAGAATTAAGATGAAAGGTTGAACCATGACATATGAAAAACTTATGCATTTTTCAGAGTTCAGAGGTCAGAGTGTTGGTTTTCAATCGAATGAAGGAAGGTAGAAGGCAAAGGGTAAGGCCGATGGCTGAACATAGACAGGCGAATAAAGGATTTAGACTTAGGTGTTCAGTCTTTTTTCTTAAGTCCTGCAATGCATTACAAGCAGTAAGAGGGATTAGTGATCCTTGACCCTCGACAAGTATGGTATATGACAAGTGTCCTCAAGTGACACGTGGAAATTTATGATTGTTTCAAGTAACTCAAGGCATTTAAATCTTAGCCAAAAAATCATGGCATAATCAATGAACAACATTTAAATATTTTTTTTTGACAATGTCTAGGTGACAAAAAGGTGAAACTTCCTGTTAGGTGAATTTGATTATGGCATAGAAAATGAAATTGATCGTTGTAACTACTCCAAAAATATGTTTGTTGATTGATTGGAAGAAGTGGATGACTTCATTAATGCACAAATAGTCACAAAATCTAGAAGATTTTGATCAAGCATGATTGACATAAATGATAGGAAACCCTAAGATTGATTTATGCCAAGATAGAGAATACAATGTATAAGGTTGGTGTGTGCTAAAGAATGAAGTAGTGTGCATGCATTCAATGAGCACATGGTGAGTTAGGAGAAGAGTGAAGAGAGGAGAGAAAAATTTTGCAGAGAAAAGTAGAGATTGAGCAAGTGTAGATTGAGTCTATAATACATAATTGGATTCATTTGAATCATATGTAACTGGATTCGTTGCTCCACATAATTTCATTGTAAAAGGCAGGTGCAAAAAGATGAGGGCCAAAAAGTGGCCAACTTTTTTAAAAATAATGAAAATACATAATGTGAGTGTTATGTCATATTATAAGAAAAAATAAAGAAAATTCAATTCATTATGTCACTATTCTATTTCCTCCATCCACGGCCTGCAAACCCTTCCCAAGCATGCTCGCATTATTGAGAGCCCAAATTTTATCATTTCTTCATCAATTATTCACCAATTCTTCACTAGAATTCTGCCATGTTGATGGGGAACTCAAAGGAGTAAGCTTTTATTGTTTTTTTTGTGAATTTGTTGTTAAATAGGTAGATTTAATATGTTTTTAATGTTAATTTCTTTAATTTTTAGGAGTTGATAATTCACCTCCTCCTCCTCAAAATCCTTCTTCACATCATGACCAAATACCTAATTAACAACCACCCCAACAAAATCCTCCAATAATTCCTCAAAATCCTCTTGGAACTCAACAAAATTTAATGGGGGAAATTGATAATAACAAAAAAAAATGAGTTAATTGTGAGGTTGAAAGATCCTGCAAATTCAACCTTGCAAAGAACCACACTTGCACAATCACTTGAAACTATGTTAACACATGTAGATTCAATTAGCAATAAATTAGTGGTTGGGTGGAGAAAATATGGGAGTATAGAGAATATTATATAGATAAACTATCTTACACACAAGTCAAAAATTTAAAAAAAAATACAAAATTTGTCTTGTGTTCCCTTTTCACAAACCCACGAACAAATTAACCTCTACACATTACAAGCAAGAGGTTTATTATCCATTCATGCAAACACCGAGGGATAAAGGACCATTTTTGGTAGAGGTGGTGGATGGATTTTGACCATCCTCCATGCAACAATAATGAGGTTCAACAATATATCTTGAGGAAACTATACTGCGAGTTTGTCCTCAAAAAAATCCCCAACTATTTTGATATGCAGGACTTCTAGGGTAGAGGTGGTGGGTATGCACATGATAGACTAGGGGCATGTCTTGATCCTTAGTGGACAGCAAGATGAGCACTCGACAAACTATCTTATGAGCACATGGCTATCCCTTCCATTGTGAAGGAGAGTGTTGAGGTTGAGACACTACAATCTATTAGTTCCTTGACCTAGAGCATCATAGAGTGTGCTAGTCCTATAGTAGAGCATGAGTCGGGGGAGAATTTGAGGGGTAGGGTTCCAACCCATATTTTTCAAGCTTGTGGATCCACCTATGGTTATGAACCCATAGATAGTTAGGAGGAAAGTGCATAGGCTACGTCTACAATTGACTAGTTGGTAATGACAAATACCCTCCTAAATGAGGCTTTTGGCCTTGATACTCAAGTAAATGTTAGCAAGTTAATTAAATTAAATTTATTAAATTTCATTTTTTAAATGCAAGATTAACTAATTTATTTTAATGATTGTAATGAAATTTTAGGGTCATAGCATTCACTTAGTTTTCAGCGGTCGTCCACCTTCATATTACGCTATGACATGTACTATCGAGGTATGTAACTACTAAACAATTGTAAATATTACATGTGAATAGTATTGTTATATGAATGGTATTCTAATATATGATTTTGGATGTTGAATAGGTTAATCTTGGAGATTTCATGGTAACACCTCCCAATGGTGGTGGAGTTTAAAGCTTCGCTCAGGTAATAGAATAAAGAGTTATACTAATAAATTATACTTAATAGATTTGTGTAGTTTATATGCATATCATTGATTACATTGCATTGCACATCTTTCAAACTCAAAGAATTACTTTAAATTGCATAACTAATAACTAGATGTTGATAGATGACAAAATTTCAATTACAATATAGTTTTTTAGAAAGTCAACATAAGAAGTGATGCAATTACATCGCATTGCATAACTAATAACTAGGAGCAACTAACAATTGCATTTGCTTGGCATGGAATTCCATGAGACCACATTTTAATGAGGCATTTTATCAAATAGTTCACTACCTTGTCTAAGTTATGGATGCTTGGAAAAAATCGATCAAAGCATAATAGTAAGCAATAGCATAGACAAGGCAATGAGCTGTTTGAAAAAATGCCTCTAAGAAATGTGGTCCCATGGTGACAAAAAAAGGTCGCCCGTCTGTTTTCTTCACTTGGAGGGAAATAAATTTTGATTGGAGTCCTTTGTTGTATGCCTATATAGAATTTTTGGACATATTTTTTATTATATATACTTGACATTATATGCCTATATGGCATTCTTGTAAGCCTATATGGCTATTTTGTACATATATTTTATACTTATATCGACATATATTGATGTATGCCTACATGGGTATTTGGTTAATACACATGTTTTTTATTGATGGTGTCCATATTTAAATTATAAATCCATGCTTCAATAGATATTTGTAGATGGTTTACTTCAAATATTTAAAATCCAAGTGTTTTCCATGCACTCCTCTTTTCTATAATTGTAAATATATAATTAAGTTTGAACATTATTCTCCCATAATATTATTGAACATTAAATCAATCATATGAATATAGTAATGCTTCATGCTTCATGTGTATGCTTCATGCTACCATTCACTTGTATGCTTCATGCTTCTTGTGTATACTTCATGTGTTCATGTTCATGATTCATGCTTTGTGTGATAACTTATGTGTTCATGTGTATGCTTCATGCTTGCTATGTATACTTCATGTATTACATGTATTCATGTCTATGATTCATGCTTCGTGTGTATACATAATGTGTTCATGTGTATGCTTCATTCTTACTATGTATACTTCATGTATTACATGTATTCATGTGTATGCTTTATGTTTCCTATGTATACTTCACTATTTACCATTATTCACGTGCATGATTCATGCTTCCTATGTACACTTCATCTATTGAGTCATTGAAAAATTCAATCAAGAATATAACTGAAAGTAATATTACAAATTAATTAATTTAGGTTCTCACGAATAGTGATGATATGAATTTGGTTGTGACTTTTCAAAGGCGAAAAGTTGTGACCATTTGAATAGGAAAGACTACAACCCTATTATAATGAAGGGTAGTGACCATACCTAGCATATATGTTCCCACCTAGACATGTTGGTAGTAACAGTTTGGACCCATGAAGAATGAAAGAAAAAGTAGCCTACCTTGCAACTTTACACTGCATGCATCTAACAGTTTTTGGGGTATCACAAAAGCATTCTCCATGGGAAAATGACTTGGAGCTATCAAAAACCAAGAGAGGTTATCGTAGAGTGTCCCTACATGATCTTGTAGCCTCATACATAATGGTTCTAAGTGCCATGGTTTCTGAGTAGTCACTTGTTGAAGTTTGTTGCCCTTTTTCACTTTGTTCTCTTAAGAGACTTCATTGATACAATATAGCTTGGACTGTTTCGTTATGTTTGGGTGTGGAACAAGACCTTGCCTAGCATAAACCCACCCATCCAAACGTGTTAGAACAGTCAGTTCAGTCATATGACGAACAAAATGAAAGTTACACCACTTTGCAACTTTACACTACGTATAACTAACCCATTTTCCATCAACTCAAAACTCTTCACCATAGGAAAACAACTTGGAACTATCAAAAAACAAGATATTTTATTGTAGAGGGGCCCTATGTGATTCTATAGCCTTAGATGAAATGTTTCTAAGTGCCATGGTTTATGAGTAATCACTTGTCAAAATTTGTTGCCCTTTTGCACTTTGGTCTCTTAAGAGACTTCACCAATACATTGTAGCTCAAATTGTTTCAACATGTTTGGGTGTGAAACAAGACCTTTCCTAACATAAAACCACCCATAAAAATGTTTTGGAATAGTTGGTTTGGTCATATGTCGAGCATAATGAAAGTTACACCATTTTGAACTTTACACTACATGCAGCTGACCCATTTTCCATCAACTAAAAACTCTTCACCATGGGAAAATAAATTGGAGCTATCAAAAAATAAGAGAGGCTATTATAGAGGGGTCACTACATGATCTTGTAGCCTCAAAATGAATGTTTCTAAGTTCCATGATTTTTGACTAATCGCTCATCAAAGTTTGTGCCCCTTTTCACTTTGGTCTCTTAAGAGACTTCACTAGTAAAATGTAGCTCAAACTATTCTGACATGTTTGGATGCAAAAAAATACCTTTTCTATCATAAACCCACCCATCTAGATGTTTTATAATAATTAATTCGGTCATATGATGAATAGAATGAAATTTACACCACTTTGCAACTTTACACTACATACAACTAACCCATTTTCCATCAACTAAAAACTCTTCACCAAGGAAAACAACTTGGAGCTAGATAAAAAATTAAGAGAGGCTATCATAGAGGGGCCCTATTTGATCTTTTAGCCTTAGAAAAAATGTTTCTAAGTGCCATGGTTTCCGAGTAATCGCTTGGAAAAGTTTGCTGCCCTTTTGCACTTTGGTCTCTTAAGAGACTTTGTTGATACAATGTAGCTCAGACTTTTTTGGCATATTTGGGTGTGAAACAAGACCTATCCTAGCATAAAACCACCCATCTAGATGTGTTGGAACTATTGGTTTGATTGTACAACGGATAGAACAAAAGTTACACCACTTTGCAACTTTACACTGCATGCAACTCACCCATTTTCCATCAATTGAAAAATATTTTCCATGAGAAAATGTCTTGGAGCTATCAAAAAACAAAAGAGGTTATTGTAGAGGGTCCTTACATGATCCTATAGCCTCAAATATAATGTTTATAAGTGTCATAGTTTATAATTATTCACTCATCGAAGTTGCTACCCCTTTGCACTTTGGTCTCTTAAGAGACTTCATCTATACAATGTAGCTTAGACTATTTTTGCATGTTTGGGTGTAAAACAAAACCTTTCCTACCATAAACCCACCCATCCAAATGTTTTGGAACTATTGGTTTGGTTGTCCGATGAACAGAACGAAGGTTACACCACTTTGCAACTTTACACTACATGGAACTAACCTATTTTTCATCAACTGAAAACTAACCTCAAAGTGTTTTTAAAGAAAACTAACCACCTTTTCATTAACGATAAAATGTTCTTATCTTTTAATTCCTTTTCTTGGTGGTTAATTTTAGTCTTCAGTTGTTTTGCTTCAATTTCAACACTTCCAACTATTGCTTTTGTAGCTACAACTTCACATTTTTCATCATCTCTACCGCTCTTACCTATTAACACCCCCTAGCATTCCTTTTCATGATCTTCTAACTTATTTTTCATCTCTTTTACTTTGAGCTTTAGATTTTCTTCTCTCTCATAAACGCTTCTTCCTTATCATCTATTTCTAGTTGTATTTTCTCCATGGAAGTCTTAAGTTGAAGAAACTTTGACTTCATTTATTCAAATCCACCTATAGCATCATATCTCACTTTCTTTGCTTGCATAAATTCTTACTAAATACAAAAAATCTTTAGGTTTTCCACTTCTCCATTTCCATTTTCCCATTCCTCATAATGTACATGAACCTTCCTTGAAACTTCTCGAGAGCAAGAAGAATCTCTTCATTCAAACATTATCTATCTCATTCACTTTGGTCAGCTTCTTTCCAAGTGTTTTCAGAGTAGATTTGTTTTTTATTTCATTAATTTTAATACTTGCTACCTCCAATTTTTCATTTTCATTTTCCCATTGCACATACTGCACATGCACCTTCCTCAATTTCTCAAGAGTAGATTCCTTATTTCATTTCATGCATTCTACTACTTGTACCTCTAGTTATGCATTGCCATTTTCCCATTGCCTAGTTATGAAAGGTGGTTAAGGATATTTGGATATGAGATGTTGAGAGATGAGGAGAAGGGATATATTGCTAAGGGATATGTGAAATTTACTCTCAATGGACCCATTTTAAGGTAAATAAGCCTAATCCTCACAAGCAATACACAAGCAAGGTAAATAAGCCCAATCCTAACAAGAAAGGTTGGATTAAATGTTCAAGATAGGGTATATTTATATGCTCAAACATGTCAAGCATGTAGAAATATAATTACAACAATGACCAAAGTTAAATTAAAAATAAAATATTTTCTTCCCTATCATAGAAAGTGTATGCAATCTTATTCTATCATGCATATCTTATTCTATCTCTTTCCCTTAAATAAATTTGAACCTAAGAGCTCTCTAAATAAAATTTAAATCTAATTCTAAAATTAAACTTTGTTTATCAACATGATTATCAAATAGCACTTTGGTTATCTTCACACAGTCAAGCGTGACATTTCAAAAGTGGTCTTCTAGGATACGATGACCCTATCATCAGATCATCAACAATAGTGTGAAAGGGTATACCAATGTATGTGCTTTCTACTTGTATGAGGTTAGTGTTGCAATGTAGATGATCCAAAGACATAATAAAAGATTAATTGTTGTGAAGCTAGCATATATATTTTAAGCCTTGGTACAAATCACACATACCTAGAGTTTTGCATATGTAACTTCACAAATATTTTTGGAATTAAATTCAGCCCAATGATTCTTGTGGAATTATTTATATAACTTCCATGCAGCCTTAGTTGATGTCAAATTCAAAAATGCATAAATTGAATCACATATATTTTTGCAAACCAAAATCAAGTTAATCTAGTCATTAGTTGAAAGCTTTTAAAACTCAAAAATTTAACTATAATTATCAATGAAAAGTGATTATCTAAAAATTTAACCTACTTGAAATCTATAGACAAGTAAAAAAATCATTTTCCAAGAGAGGCTCATCCACCTCCATGGTGTATTGGTTGCACTGCATGCAATGATAGTTCAACACTTTTAGAATCATATCTAGACTACAAATAGATAAAAACATGATAATTATCACCATTAACTTCTGAAATGAAGTTTTCAAATTAGGTAAAGAGAAAAGCTAAAACACAATATTTCCACTTTCTAGCATTCTAGGTGATAGAAAATGACATTGATAAGACTAAGATAAGGGGAACTTACTCATATGAGCATATCTTCTACAAGTGCATTTTGGAATCTTACCTTCCATTGATTACAAAATATTCCCATCAATATTAATCAAATACTTTGTATTTCTATGCAAAATTCTAGGTGGTGTTCTCAAAGGTAAATTCATCTCAACATTAGGAATTTTATCAATATTTAAATGAGATGGGCTAGATGGCATACCTATGATAGGGGATGGAATAGATGACGTACCTTGAGGTTGAGATTGGAATGATGGCATACCTCCTTCCTCAAATGTGAGTAATGATGTACTTTCAACTTGAGATGTGGTAGATGGTGTCCCTCCATCTTATCTTGTGGTGGAGGATGTGTCATCAACTATGGTATTCAAATTTATCATAGCATGAAGGTTTCACATTTGTTCCCTTTATGCTAGCAATTATATATCTCTTGTTGATGGTTGAGGTTCCTCTTCAATTGGCATGTCTTTGAAAAATCATTTCCAATTTCTTCTTCTCACGGTGTTCCCTCATATATTCTACTTTATTTACATTCTTAGCTTATTTCTCTTCCTGTGTTGGTTTAATCCTTGATGATGGATAATTTTATCCATAGCATGATAAAGAGACAAATATTAGTTCCTAAAAAATGAATCCATGCAAATAAATAAAATATGTCATTCAACCCTTCATACAAAATACATACAATCATCCTATAGAAGATTAAATGTCACTCAACCATGATTAATAAACAAGTGCACAAAGAAAACAAGTAAAATAGAAAGATAATTTTTTTTGAAGTATTTCTACCTTGCAATAATTTACTGAATGTGACTTTTCTCTAGACATTTTATAAGGTATGACCTACCAATATAATGTCCACCAATAGACATGTATGAAAAATGTGGTAGCATAGACAAAGCTCACATGATTTTTTTGTTGGAATACCTTAAAGAAATGTGGTCTCATGGAATGCCATGATTGCAAGATAAGAAAAAAATGTTTTTTTTAAAAAGAAATTACAAACTTTCAAGAAAATGCAATTGGCTTGAGTATAAAAAATCCAAATTCCACAAATTTTTTCAACATCCTACCTTTGGAACAAGTTATGGGAATCAATCAAATCATTGAAAGAAAGGGGGATTTTTATCAAATATTATAATTGCAACTCCCTTGGCAAAAATGTATGAGAAATATGGAAGCATGGAAAAGGCATTCTAATTTTTTGACAAAATTTTTTCATAGTCATGTATGGAAAATGTGGTAGCATAGACAAGGTAGTGATTTCTTTGAAAAAAATCCTCAAAGAAATTGGTCTCATGGTGATGTCCATAACCATCAGACCATATTTCGTTGACACATTTTTCAAACATCTCACTACCTTGTCTATATTG
The DNA here is from genome assembly GCA_007258455.2 of Sequoia sempervirens. Lineage (NCBI taxonomy): Eukaryota > Viridiplantae > Streptophyta > Pinopsida > Cupressales > Cupressaceae > Sequoia > Sequoia sempervirens. Next base: position 1,154,288,848 of record VDFB02271358.1, on the reverse strand, counting down.
TTTGATAAAATGTTTTGGTAGACATGCATGGAAAATTTTGTAGCATACACAAGGCGATGAGCTATTTAAAAAAATACCTCAAAGAAATGTGGTCTCATGGTGATGGACATCATCATGAGACCACATTTCTTTGAGGTATTTTTTTGAACATCTCATTTCCTTACCTATGCTATTTGATAAAATGCTTTTGTAGACATGTATGTAAAATGTGGTAGCATAGACAAGATAATGAGATATTTGAAAAAATGCCTCAAATAAATGTGGTCTCATGGTGATGTCCATCACCATGAGACCACATTTCTTTGAGGAATTTTTTCAAATAGATAATTACATCAAGTCTATGCTTTTTCTTACTATTATGATTTGATATATTTTTTCCACGCATCCATAGTTTGTTTGAAAAAGAACATGTTTTAGGATTTTAGTCATAACAGCAAGGGAACCTTGGAATGGGGTATGACATCTATCAAAACATAAAAGGGGAGATTTTCATGAGTGTTATGGTTGTAATTTCCTTCGTAGACACATGTGAAATGTGGGTGCAAATACAAGGCACATGAACTATTTGACAAAATTCTTCAATGAGATATGTCCTCATGGACTACAATGATTGTAGGATATGCACAAAATAGAAAAAGTATGAAAAAATTGGTAGCATAGACAAGGCAATGAGTTGTTTGAAAAAATTCCTTAATGAAATTTGGTCTCATGGTGATAAAATGCCTTAAAGAAATGTGGTCTCATGGTAGTGATAAAATTCCTCAAAGAAATGTGGTCTCATAGTGATGTACATCACCATGAGACCACATTTCTTTAAGGCATTTTTTCAAATAGCTCATTGCCTTGTCTATACTGTTTGATAAAAAGCTTTCATAGACATGTATGGAAAATGTGGTAGCATACAAAAAGTAGTGAGCTTTTCAGAAAAATGCCTCAAATAAATGTGGTCTCATGGTTATGGAAATCACCATGAGACCACATTTCTTTTAGCAATTTTTTCAAACAACTAATTTCCTTGTCTATGATATTTGATAAAATGCTTTGGTAGACATGTATAGACAAGGCACATGAATTGTTTGAAAAAATTCCTCAATGAGATATGTCCTCATGGACTACAATGATTATAGGATATGTACAAAATGGATTTTTTGAAAATGCTTTAGAAAATTTCAACCAAATAGAATTTATAGGTATAAAACCAAATTCTAAAGCATTTTTTGACATCCCTCATGCCTATACCAAAATGGAAGCTTTAGAAAGGGATACACACATCTATAAAAAAGGATTGAGAAATGATGTATTATATTACATAGTTATACCTATGCTCATAAATGTGTATAAAAAATATGGAAGAATACACAAGATAGGTCAAATTTTTAACAAAATTCCTCAAAGAGATGTGGTCTCATGGACCACAATGATTACAAGATTTGCACAAAGTGGATTTGTTGAAAAATATTTTGAAACTTCCAAGAAAATGTAATTGGAAAGTGTAAGGAATTGTTTAGTTTAAAATGTGCTAAGAGGGGGTAAGGTTATAATGAGAAAGAAACAATGATGAACATGGAGTATGCATAATACAAAATCAAAGCATTGTATTAAGCATGTATGATACAAGATGATAAATAAACATACTAGAATTAAGGAAAATGGAAAGAAAATGTGTAAAGACTTGACATACGAATTTGTCATAATATTTCTTCCTTTTCAATGTTCAATTGTATATCACTCAAATAGAATTACTAACAACAATACAAATAACCAATGTATAATTCCAAATTCCTAGAATTCAATAATAATTAATATTCTAACACTGCAAAAATTGAGACTTGAATTGATATGTATCAAATTCGATGTGAAAACTCTATTATTTCCTCCTTCCCAAGTTGGAAAACCATAAAAGGCGGTGGAAAGTTCATGCAAAGGTGGTAGAATGTGAAAAAAATGCATGTGTACTTCCCCATAACATCAAAAAGCTTTTTTATGTTATTGAACACACACATAACCAACAAAATAACAAAGCATGTGGGCCTGGATCATAGGTGTGCTGAATTTTTTACCATTTTTAGAGTAAACCAAAATGCACTCACATTATAACATGAGCACGTTATAATGTGAGTGCATTTTGGCTTGTTATACAAAATGATTATATCTCAACTTCTTGAAAATGTGCTCACATTATGAAAATGTTGATTTTCTAAAGGTTTACTAACTCATTATCATATTACCCACCCCAATCACCCCTCTATCTCTCTCACATATTTATTTCCCCTATGTATCTCACCCCTCTATCCATAGGCTTTAGGTCTCTCACCTCTATATCTCTCAAATGGATCTCTAGTTATTTCCTAAACCTCTCCACCTCTCTCCCTCCTCCTTACCCATCTTTCCCTCAAGTAGTCAACTTCACTCTCTAATTTTCTTCTATATCTCCCCTCACCTCTCTATATCTCACCTCGGTCTCCCCCTCATCTCCGTACCTCTCCCCTCTCTAGGTCTCTCAATCACTCCTTATTTTCCTCTATGTCGCTCCTTATCCATCTATGTCTCTCACTTAACCCTAAACCTTATCCCTAAAGCATCAACACTCAACCCTTAAACCTTAAATCCTAAACCTTGTCTGTAAACCCTCAACCCTAGAAACTATTCCTTAAACCCTAATCCATCAACCCTCAACCCTCATCCCTTAACCCTCAACCCCATACCCTTAAACACTTAATGCCTCAACCCTTAAACCCTCAACTATTAAACCATAAACCCCTAACCCTTAAACCATAAATCCTTAAACCCTCAACCTTTATCCATCCCTCTCCTCCCCTATCTCCCTCACCCCCATCTCTCCCCTATCTCTCTCACCCCTCTCTCCTAGTTGTAGGTATCTCACTTGTATATCTATTAGGGATATCTAGATATTTTCCTCCCTCTCCACCTCTCTCCCTAGGTTGTAGGTCTCTCACCTCTGCATCTCTTAGGGATCTCTAGTTATTTCCCTTCTTCTTTACCTCTCCCCTCTCCAGGTCTCTCAATCACTCCTTGTCTACCTCTCCATCCCTCCTTATCCATGTAGGTCTATCACTACTTTTTTGATTACCCACCCCTCTCCCCCCTATATCACTATCACCTCTACCTCCCCCTATGTCTTTCACCCCTCTCCCTAGGTTGTAGGTATCACACCTCTATATCCCTTAGGGATCTCTAGTTATTTCCCTTCATCTCCATGCCTCTCCATCCTCCTTACCACTATTTCCCTCAACCCTCAACCCTTAAACCCTTAATATTTTAACCATTAAACCATATACCCTCAACCATCAACTGTAATTATTGAACATTCAAAATACTAAAAGGGGGGTGAATAAATATTCCATAAAACCATTCACATAAAATCCATCTAACCATTAACACAATTCTGATTGAATCATCAATAGAGAACATATAAACAAATCAATGCAACCACACACATGAACACTAGGATTTTTACGTGGAAAACCTAAAGAGGGAAAAACCATGGTGAGGGTTAACTCATAATATATTATATCCGGATACAAGGTATTATAGGGCTCACTACCAAGACTCACTGTCCTTGAAAATGATCACTTCTTGAATATAAAAAAAATGGCTAACTACCAAGATAAAAAGATTATGGCTCATGGCTAAAATATTTGAATTGAATAAATACACCTTCAATGTGCAGGGTTCAATTCCAATGAAGCTTAGAATAGGAAGTAATTCCTCACACAAAAGTCACTCAAAAAATCTAGTCTAATCCCCAAATGATAAAACATTTAGGCTCATATCCTCTTTCACCTTTATTTCACACTCACACTTCCACTTACTTCACCACCTTTCTCTCTTCATATAATCATATATATAAACATGTATGTCTTATTGATCAATTAGGTTAGCCTAATTAGATGAAGAAAAAATAATAAAAGCACCCTTGTCAACACCAAATATGATTTAAACATTTTATCCATGTAGTGCATTATACCAAGTCGGCCAAGACTAGAACTTAATTCACAGAATCTCCAAAACAACATACAATCCTCAAAGTAAACTCCTTCCAGATCTGAGACCACACCAATTTATCATCATACTATCATCAAAGAGACTACCATTTAAACCATAGCATTAGAATGTTCTCCTTAAGAAAATACAGAGTCTCCCACACTAATATGCCAAGTAAGGAACAATAGAAAAATATAGAGTTGAACTCTGTTAGAGATAACTTTCTGCTTACAACCCAAAACTTCTCAAGATCTAGGATATAGATTTCTGAATGAGACATGATAAAATTGTTAAGAGATTAGAGTCATATCTATTCTTGCATTGAATTCTAGACTCAAGTACCAAGGCACTGGCTCATCACAAAAGAACATTTCCGATAGAGAACAACTTCTTGTAAACCAAGTAATCTTCCCATATAGTTTTCACCATGTTGACATCAATGACAACATACGAACAACCAACACAAACCATCCACACTTCCTGCTCATGTTGCAAGGATCCATACTTCCAACACTAATCCCTCAACCTTTAAACCATTAATCCATCAACCCTTAAACCCTCAACCCTTAAACCCTTAATTCCTTAACCCTTAAACCCTCAACCCTTAAAACCTTAATCCCTCAACTCGTAAACCCTAAACCATTAAACCCTTAATCCCTCAACCCTCTAACCTATACATTAAACTAGGTCAACCCTCAATTAT
>VDFB02271358.1:1154259410-1154283669 GCA_007258455.2 Sequoia sempervirens | reverse complement strand
TCCCTCCCTCCCTCTCTCTCTACCTCTCTCCTGGGTCTCTCCCTCCCACCCTCTCTCCCTCTCTCAAGTCTCTCTCTCACTAGCTATCTCTCTCTCTTAGGTCTCTCCCTCTCACCTTACCTAGACAACACTCTCTCTCTTAAAATTCTCTCTCCCTATTAATACATGCATAGATCCATGCATACATACATAATTACATGCACACAATCATACTTACATATGTATATACATACATACATACATACATACAAGCTATACAAGCATACATACATACATAAATACAAATATATATACATACATTTAACAAACTAGAATTTAACACAAAGCAAGACATAATGTGGGAATTTTATAACATGCTCACATTTTGTCTTTCTTAGGAAACTCAAGCACAAATACAAAAAATATGTCAAAACTATGAAATAACGTGAGAATGCTATAACATGCCCACATTATAATGTACTGGCATTATTTTCTTATTTTGGGAATCCCTAACTCTTAGGCTTGGTATTTTCTTTGGATTACCAACCCAAAGGCTTGGAGTGCCTTCCCAACATCCAAAGATGTATTTTTGCATATTCTACAAGATTTCACATAATTATGTTCATGCTAATCATCAAGTTTACACATGTTTCAAGGTTGAACAAATCTAACACCTGGGTAATGTTAGGCTCTCTCTTAGCTATTTAACGATATAATTTTTTTCACATTTTGACAATCTTTAGCCTTTCCTCTTTAATTTATTTTGTTTGTGTGTCCATTTTTTGGAAAAAAACGGTGTTTGGTATATTTTTCTTTATAAATTAACCATTCATTGAAATTTAAAATAAATTACATTTTTAGAAACTAGAATCTATTCTAAACATATTAAAAAAATAATTTTTAATTAGTTTTCAAAATTTATAGGGGTAGCATAGTAAAAATTCTATTTTTTAGGATGTGTCCACTTTGAAAATTAGTCAAAAATCAAATATTCATTAAAAAATTATCAGAAAAATTAGGCATAAACTACATGTTGTTAGCTAATTTCTCATTGAAGTGATTTTAAAAATACCAAGAAAGAGTTAACCTTTTGAGGGAGCCACAAGAGACACAATGTTATTTTTTTTGACAAAAACAACAATTTTTGTGGCTCCCTCTTTCTAACCCCTTAATCTATATTATTTTCAAAAAAAAAAAAATAGTTTAGAAAGAAGACTTGAAGCACTTCCTACATTGTTCTTATTGTATCTTAAAATTTTGATTGTAACTATCCTTAGTTTCTCATCCAAGGTCGTTATTTTTTTATTTTAGAAAAAAGTGGTCACTTAAGACCCCTTTTTGGCCCCCCATCTTCTTGCACTTACCCTAAATCTAACTGGTTGGTACCATCAAATAGCTGGGTTGGTGCTCATATTAGGGAGTGGGTTCTTCCTTAGAGTTGGTGCTCTTAAATCAAGGGATTGGTGCCTCCTTAGGTTTGGTTCCCTTAAAAATTGTAACCGGTGAGGTTCTATTGTGAGGTTGGATTAGGACAGTAGATCCTAGCAACATTTCTCACCGTGGTTTTTTCCATATTGGTTTTTCCATGTATATATGGTGTTATAAGTATTTATGTGTGATCTCTACATATTTTCTTAATCTACATAACAAGGATTAAAATAAAAGTTTTAATTAGTCTACTGATTTAACCCCCCTTAGTAGATATTTGTGTTCCAACAATTGGTATTAGAGATAGGTTCCTTTGAAGAATCCTAATCAACTCAAGTAGATCTTGGATAGGTAACACAAATTGCTAGTCAAGAAGGTTCTTCCTCAAATGGAGCACCTCTCTTTAATGGATCAAACTATATTTTTTAGAGCATTAAAATGCAAGCATATTTATCATCTTTAGGGTTTGATGTATGGATGATTGTAGTAAATGCATATGTTATTCCTGCTACACCATCCACTAACTAGGCTGATAAGAAAGCATATGAGAACAATGCTAAGGAAAAGAATGCTATTCTTGTGGATTGTCTAGCTCAGAGTTTGTAAAAGTGATGCATTATCAAATAGCCCATGAGATTTGGGTCAAATTAAGGAACATCTATGAAGGTGATGATAAGGTAAATCAAAAAAAGCTACAAACTTACAAAGGAAAGTTTGAGAGTCTTAAGATGAATGAAGAAAATAAAATTGTAAACTACCTCCTAAGAGTAGATGAAATAGTTAATTCAATTAGAGGCCTTGGATAAGAGATGAAATATTTTTTTATTCTCAAAAAGGTACTTAAATCCCATCTAGGTATGATTCTAAAATTTATGTTATATAGGAAGCAAGAAATTTGAATACAAACATTGTTGATGAGTTACATGGTACCTTCACTACCTATGAGATGAGAAGAGGATACACTAATAAATCCAAGAGAGAAACAATATTAAAGTAGCTAAAAAGGAAAATTTAGAAGCACCTACATCTAAATCTGAGAAGATTGATGAAGAAAAATCTAAATTTTTCAGAAGATTAAGAAAAGGCTCTAGAAAATACAAAGGTAAGTTATCCTTTAAATGTTTTAATTGTAGTAAGATATGACATTTTATTATTAAATGCACTTATAGAGAAAATGATAACTTCGAGCAAGTAGAGGATAGTCAAGAGAAGAAACCCTACTTCCCAAAGAGGAAGAAATCCTTTAAAAATAAGAAAAATTTGTACACACAAGAAGAAAGTGATCCATCTAATGTTAGTGATAGCTTAGATGATGACCATGATTGTGATTTTGTGGTTGAGAGAGATGAATCCACATTCATGGAATTAGGATCAAACTTCTAAGGATCAAGAAAAAGAAGAAATTGAAGATTTTGATGATGAAGAAGAAGGAGAAGTGGATCTAGAGGGTGAAATCATCTGTGCTCTAGATGAGATTGAAATGCTGAAAAAGGAGAACTCAAAGTAGAAGAAGCATGCACAAAAAGAAACTGAAAGTATATCCAAAAGGATTAAAGAATCTAATCAGATGATAGGTAGCCTAAAGACACAAGTTAAAGAAGCTAACAAAATATAAGATGTAGTCAAATTTGAATGACAATCTAAATCTAATGAATGCATGAAGTTGGAAGTAGAAATAGTGGATTTGAGAAAAGAATTGAAAAGGGCTATAGAAAAAATAGATAAAGGTTTGAAGCTAAAAGTAGGCTTAGAGATTCTTGAAGAGTTGATTAACTCACAAAAGCTTTCAAAAGAAAAGTTTGGCCTGGTTTTTGAGAAAGGAAAGAATCCTACTACTAGTGCATCTTCAAGTTTATATGAAAGATTCAAAGAAGAAGAAAATCCTAAAACAAAGAATGATAAAATGAAGAAGGATGCCTTTGGAGATGATACTAATAAGAAGAAACCTAATGGAGAAAAGAAGCCTACATTAGATAAGAATATTGATAAGTTAATCCCTAAAGACTTGAAGATGAAGCATAACATAAAGGGAGTTGATGCAGATGATTTTACAAGGGTGATAGATTTGAAGAAGAAAAATACAAGAAGACCTCCTCATCCTACAAAAATAAATCTATGACCATGTATTCCTCATATTTTTATGGTTATTTCTATACTTGTAATAAGTTTGGTCATATGGCTAGTGAATGTTGTATTGTACCTAAAAGGAGAAAAAACTTTGTTATTAAAAATTCATTTTCTCCTTTGTTAGATACAAATGTAATATGTTGTATTTGCAATAATTTTGGTTAGATAGCCAAACAATGTAGAACAAATTTTTTAAGACTAAAGGTACAAGATAAGAAGATAATAATTCCCTCCAAAGTGAACAAAGGTTCACAATTCTCTATTAAAGAGAAAGATGAATCAAAAAAGAAACCCAAGAAAGTGTGGAAAGAGAAAGCTCATAAGGTTTCATAATTTATGATTGCTTAAACTACACTCCATGCCAAGAAGCAATATTTATGGGTAATAGATAGTGGTTTCTCTAAGCACATGATTGGTGATAAGAAAATTTCATCAAACTAGGTAAATGCAAAGAAGGATCTATTAGTTTGGGAGACAACACTGCTATAAAAATATGTGGTAGAGGAACCCTAATCATAAATGGAAAATTTCCTACAGATGATGTCCTTTATGTTGAAGGATTGAAGCTTAATCTGCTAAGTGTTAGAAAAATGTGTGACAATTGATACAAAGTCACATTTAATGTAGAAGGATATGAGATAAGAAATTAGGGAGATTAATAGAAGAAAGAAAAGGAACTAAAAGCAATATTCATCACCTTTCAAAAGGACTTGTGAGACACATGCCTAAGATAACCAAACCTGCAAAAACCACATACAAGGAATGTCAACAAGGAAAACAAGCAAGGGTCAGATTTAAAACAAAAGAGTATTCAAATACAAAACCTTTATAGTTAGTGCATATTGATATTTGTGGGCCCACAAGGACAAAAGGATTGAAAGGAGAATGGTACTGCATGTTACTAGTCGATGATTACTCAGGAATGACATGGGTAACCTTGAAGGATAAGTCTCAATTTGAAAGATTCAAAATCTTTAGAACCATGGTTGAGAAAGAGATTGGAAGAAGGGTAAAATTCTTAAGATCAAAAAGAGGTGGAGAATTAAAATCAAATGAATTCATAAAATATTGTGAGAAGCATGGAATCAAGAGGTAATATTCAACAATAAAGACTCCATAGCATAATGGAGTGGTTGAAAGAAAGAATAGTATAGTCAAAGAGATGGAAAAAATAATGCTAAATGAGGCTAATTTACCTAATGTATATTGGAGAGAGGTAGTACATACAATAGTATATACTTTGAATAGAGTTTGGTTGAGAGTAAACAACAAGAAGACACCCTATGAACCATGGTATGGTGATGCAATGAAATGGAGGTCTTCAACCCAACCAACACAAATTCTCAAGCTTCCAATCCTTCAAACCCTATCTAGGGTGACTCTTCTCAACTTCACTATTCAGTCTTGCAGGTGTGCAAACTAGGTTTTCCACTCACAACTTTCAATACACTACTCAAAACCAAAAACAAACTACCATTTCAGGAACCCATTAGGGCACTTTTAATCATATCACAAAATCACATGCACTTACTTTGGATCCATACCACTCAAACTGACCTTGAATGTTGGAAAAGGGCTCCAATTATCCCACTTTTACAAAGGAACACTCCTTCAAACTTGCTTCCAAACCAAAATTGCACCAAATAGTATTAGATCAAGTCTCCAAACCTCTAATTCTTCAACTCTTTGACCATGGAACACTCTTTAAGTCACCAAAACAAGAAACCCTCCATTTAGACCTTTCCAATGAGGGTTTAATGAAAATATAACCTCCAAACCTCTAGAAACTCTACCACCACTTCAAACAAGTCTCTTTATGCCTGCACATGCTTAAAAAATCATCATAGATTGTTTCCCTCAAAGATTTCTCACTTTTTCACTCTCAAACCACTATATTTCACTCAAATTCTTATTTTCCACAACTAGGGATTCATTCCCAACCTAGAAAATGACCTCCCCTATGATCTAGAGACAAAAATGGAAGTATCAAACTTAGGCACAACTTCTTTGAAATATTCTTATGAAGAGTCCTACACTCCACTATTCCTTCAATGAAGAAACCCCACACACCTAAGGTTATAATCTCAAACCACCCAAGGGGTTTAGAAACACTTGAAACATGTCAACATAGACCAAATCAAGGTTCAACAACCCACCTTGCACCTAGGGACCATCCTTTACTTTTCATTCCAATGTTTTAGGCCTCTTTTACATTTAAGGTTTTTAACTCCACCTGGTAGGACAATCAATTTAAATTCCACATGGAGGACTTTAATGAAACCAAACCACTAAATTTTGACTCCCAAAATAGACTCCTACAAATCCTCAAAACCACTTTTCTTGACTGTCTATGCAAAATCCACCATGGCCCATCCTAGCGCTACTCCAAGAGGCCTATTCCACAGACCTACAACTGGGTCTTGATTACCTAGGCTCTCCCCTACACCCCAAAGCGAAAAAAAAATAAATCCTATAGGCTATTTACACCTGTTACCATCATTCCTAAGTGCTTCTAAGAGCATATTTTCAATTACAAGAAAAAACTCAGTCTTTTTGCTTACTTACTAGGCTTGCCACATAGAGATGTCAACCCAAAACTCATGCACAAATTCCAACACCCAACATTCCATTCTCCAAAGTCATGAATATGTGATAGTACACTCTAATATATTCCATCCCACCAAGTTTTAGCAATTGAACAATGTGGGAATGGAAGAAACTTACATTTTTCAACCAAAACCCCAGTTTTAAAGGTTTTCAGACCACCTGATAGAGAATTGAGGATATATACCTTATAACTTAATGAAAACTCACCAGTCCAACACCAAAATGAAGCTTATTCAATCCTATTTCCAACCATCATAGGCTTGGGGAATAACAAAGAACGTACAAACCGTACCAAGTACAAGATCAACAAGTTTTTCAGGAAAAATGCAGGAAACAACAGTTTCTTATTGAAAACTTCTTCAAAAACACCAACATCAACCTTGCCTTGAACAAGAGAGGCATATTTTAAGGCTTACCAACTCCCTCCAATATCCACTAACTTCCTTTTGAAAAGAGAGACATTGGAAAACAACTAATCTCATGCTTTGACCTATAATTGCCAAGTCGAACACAAAGAGCCTTCCAAAATGTGTCAAAGGAATTTAAAACCTTGTCAAAAAGCAAAGTGACTCCCCTCAGGTGTCTATATATAGTAAGGAATCCTTATTTCTTATTTTTGTAAGGTGCACTAGACTTACAAAAGGAGGATGGAGACCTTGTTTATACAAAGGAGTTGGTCACCAAGACCAAAAATTCAACCAAAACCTAAAAGACCTATTACAAAACATTTGAAATGGTCCTTAGGACCTTATTCCACCACCAAAACCAAGAAACAAAAACTCACCAAACATATTAGGTCCCTTGGACGCCTAGGTGCTCCTGCACCATTCTCCCAAGCAAGAAAAAGATCTCAAGTCCTCTTTGAGATCATGTCTTCCACATTAGTCCCATGTTGTTTAATGTCAGTTTCAGACATCCAAGTGGCATCCTCATTAGGTAGACCTTCCTTCTAGTCCTCTTTGTCTCCTTGGTGTCTAGGATGCATTCAAGAGTCATAGGTTTGCTTGGGGGTAGTTCCTTCACCCAATCTTCATCCTCCATGGTTGTTGTACCTAGTTCATTACCTACATTCAAAAAAGATTTGAAAGGATACAAATAAAAAATGTTAAAGTTAGGAGAGATTGCCACCCCTAGAGGTAGCTCTATTTCATAAGCATTTTTTCCAAACTTGTGGACCACCTTACAAGTTCCTATCTTCTTCATCATGATTTTTGTATACTTTCCTTTTGGAAGTCTCTCCTTCTTCAAGTGTGCCATCACCAAGTCTCCAACCTTGAATTGGACATTCCTCTTCTTTAAATCTACCCTTTCTTTATACTTCTCAACATTCTTTTGAAGTGTTTCCTTCACTTGTTGATGAATATCCCTAATTGTAATAGAAAATTCTTCACCTTGTGCACTTATCTTATCAACTCCTTGTAGATCTCTTTTAGTTGTGACCTCAGTGGCTGCAGACTACTTTCAAAACAGTATATATTTTATGTTTGAGCCTAGAACTCCAAGGACATGTTGGTAAATTTACAAGGAATAAAATGTTCCATCTTACTAAATCTATCAACTACCACAAAGACACTATCAAAACCTCTTTGGGTCCTAGGCAGTCCCAATACAAAGTCCATACTTACACTTTCCCAAGGCCTATTGGGAATGGGAAGTGGTTGATAGAGTCCTGCATTTGATGAAGTTCTCTTTGATCTCTGACATATTGTGCATCGTTCCACATACCTTGTCACATCCACCTGCAACTTTGGCCAATAATAAAACCTCCTAACTTGTTCTAAGGTCTTATCAAGGCCAAAATGACCTCCAAGACTCCCACTATGTTTCTCCTTTATGATATTCTCCCTCATTGAGAATTTAGGCACACACAATTGGCTTCCTTTGAAGAGAAAACCATTCTGTAATAAAAAGTCAGAGTATTCACCATGAAAATTATTTAAATGCTACTCACAAACATTGTATACCTCCTTGAAATCTGAGTCTTCATGATGCATATCTTTTAAAGCATCAACCCCCATGCTTTGGAGTTGGATCTCTTGCACTATAAGTTCCATTCTACTAAGAGCATCTGCCACCTTATTTGCTTGTCCCTTCTTGTGCTTTATTGTGAATGTATAGGCTTGCAAAGACTCTACCCACTTCAAGTGCCTATGGCTGAGTTTGTCCTGTGCATTCAAAAAAATCAAGGCATGATTGTCAGTATAAACAACAAATTATTTAGGTAACAAATAGTGCCTCCACTTTTTGAGGGCTTGGACCATAGCATACAGTTCCAAATCATATGAGGAGTACTTTCTCTTTGCTTCATTCAACCTTTCACTAAAAAATGCAACCAACCTGCCTTCTTGGCTCAAAACAACCCCTATTGCTTGATTGCTAGCATCACACTCAATGGTAAAAACTTTATCAAAATTAGGGAGCACAAGTATAAGCTATTGTGCTACTCTCTTTTTAAGATATTCAAATCCTTTATCAGCCTCATTGGTCCAAGAAAACTTACCTTTGTTACCTCCTTTGATGGTGTCTAAGATTGGTGCACAAATTTGGCTAAAGTTCTTAATGAACTTCCTATAGAAGCTTGCAAGTCCATGGAAGCTCCTTACATCCCCCATTGACCTTGGGGTTGGCCAACTAAGAATAGCATCCACCTTTGAAGGATCCATCTTCAAATTTCCCTTGGAGATGACAAAACAAAGGTATACTAGTTCTTCCTTCATGAAATCATACTTTTCCATGTTGATCAACAACTTCTCCTCTTGTAACCTCCTTAGTACCATGTTAAGGTGATTCAAATGTTCTTCTTTAGACCTTGTAAACACAAGAATATCATCTAAATAAACCACAACAAACTTTCCTATGAAAGGTTTCAATACCTCATTCATAAGGCGCATAAAGGTACTAGGGGCATTTGATAACCCAAAGGGCATCACCAACCACTCATAGAGCCCTTCATGAGTCTTAAAATCTATCTTCCATTCATCCCCCTCTCTGATCCTTATCTGATGGTACTTGCTCTTTATATCAATCTTGGAAAAGTAAGATGCTCTTGATAGACAATCCATGAGGCTCTCCATTCTTGGCATTGGGAACCTATATCTAATTGTGATCCTATTAATGGCTCTGGAATCAATACAAAGCCTCCAATTCCCATCCTTCCTTGGTGCTAGGGTAGTATGAACAACACATGGGCTCAAACTCTTCCTCACTATCCCTTTATCCATCAACTCTTTCACTTGTCTTGCAATCTCCTCATTTTGAGCAGGTGTCATCTTATATGCAGCCTTGTTGGCTAATGTAGCCCCTAGAATCAGATCAATATGGTGGCTTATATCCATAATGGTAGGTAGGGAAATAGGTAACTCATTCACCGTTATGTCCTTATATCCTCCCAACAACTCTTGGACTTCTTTAGGCACATCTTCCTTCTTCTTTGTGGGCATATCTACTTCACTCTTTGGCTTCATAATTAGAAAGAATCCTCTTCCTCCTCCCTCCTTGAAGGTCTTCATGAACTCCTTCTCACCCACCATCAAAACACTATGCCCTTCATTCTTTGCCTTATCTTCTTCTAGGAGAGGTGAAAGGTTGTAAGTCTTCCCATCCTTCACAATGGAGTATGTGTTCTTCTCCCCATCATGCTTGGTCTTCCTATCAAATTGCCAAGGCTTACCAAGCAGTAAGTGGCACACATCCATAGGGATGATGTCACATAGAACCTTGTCTTTATATGGCCCAATGTTAAATTCCACCCATACTTGCTCATCCACCAAGACCTGTTGTTCTTTACTAAGCCATGAAACTTTGTATGGGTTAGGGTGAGAAATCCTTTTCAAATTCAATTTTTCTACCAACTCAATTGAAGCAAGATTATCAGTTGATCTTGAATCCACTACTATCCTACACACTTTACCTTGTACCTTGCAATTTATTTTGAAGAGTGCTTTCCTTTGTGGGGGTTCTTCAGGGATTGGTACCTTGAGTAATATTCTCCTAATCATCAAGGACTCTCCAACTTCTAATGTGAGGTTTACAGTAGGTGAAGTTACACTTCCTTCATCTTCATGCACTAATTGTTTCCTCCTTTCTCCACCATGAGAGCTTGAGACTTGCTTTTCAGGACATTTGAATGTTGGGTGTCCAAGCTAATTACAATTGTAACATCTCCCTAAAAACTGATTTGAGCCTCTTCCTCCATTAAATACGCCTCTACCATTGGTCTCCTACCCCTGAATCCCCCTCCATTTCTTGAATGTCGACTTGAATCATTATGACTAGATTCCTCTTGATGTTTTTGGGACTGATTTCTTCCCCTACCTTTGAAATTTCCACCTCTTCCTCTATTTTGTTGCTCTTGTTTCCTCATCTTCTCTTCAACCCTATATGCAACTTGTATGCAATCTTCCATGGTTTTGGGAAAAACCAAATTGATCTCATCTTGTATGTTAATTCTTAGGCCATTGATATACCTCACCACTTTTTGCTTCTCACTTTCTTCATGACCACATCTCATGCTCAACTTGTAGAATTTCTCAATGTAGGCTGAAAAATCCATATCTTTTTGTCTCATATTCTACCTCTTTCTATACTCCTACACTTCATGATCAGCAGGAAGAAATTGTGCCTTCAACCTATGCACCATCCTATCCCATGAGTTAATCATGGATTTACCCATCTTGACCCTTTCTCCTTGGGTGAAATTCCACCATGTCAAGGCAGATCCCTTCAACTTTGTTTTGGAAAACTTCACTTTCTTGTCCTCTTCCATGTATTTGTATTCAAAGTAGTTATTTAGAGCCTCAACCCACTCTAACACTTCATCCACATCCATCTTTCCACTATATATCGACAAATAAATCTTTACCTGAGAGGATTCTCCTCTAGATGCTTGCAAGGCTTTAAGGAGTCTTTTCTCATGAGGGGGTATCTCTTCCCCCTGAGGACCCTCTAGCTCTTCTTCAGAGGAACTCTCTTCCTTGTCATTCCCTTTCCTTCTCTCTAAGGCCTCTATTTTGTCCCTCAAGGGCTTCGTCTCCCTTGCCATAACAGACCCACCTTTTGGAGGCATCTTCCTTTATTCACCAAACCTCCAAATCCCCTCACAACCTTTTCAGATCAAAATGTGGCTCTGATACCACTATGATGTAGAGACAAAAATGGAAGTATCAGACTTAGGCACAACTTCTTTGAAATATTCTTATGAAGAGTCTTAAACTCCATTATTCCTTTTATGAAGAAGCCCCACACACCTAGGGTTATAATCTCAGACCACCCAATGGGTTTAGAAACACTTGAAACATGTCAACACAAACCAAATCAAGGTTCAACAACCCACCTTGCACCTAGGGACCATCCTTTACTTTTCATTCCAATGTTTTAGGCCTCTTTTACATTTAAGGTTTTTAACTCCACTCGGTAGGACAATCAATTTAAATTCCACATGGAAGACTGTTATGACACCAAACCATTAAATTTGGACTCCCAAAATAGACTCCTACAAAGCCTCAAAACCACTTTTCTTGACTATCTATGCAAAATCCACCATGGCCCATCCCAGTGCTACTCCAAGAGGCCTATTCCACAAACCTACAATTGGGTTTTGATTACCTATGCTCTCCCCTACACCCCAAATCCAAAAAAACCTCCTATAGGCTATTTACACTGTTCCCATCATCCCTAAGTGCTTCTAAGAGAATATTTTCAATTACAAGCAAAAACTTAGTCTTTTTGCTTACTTACTAGGCTTGCCACATAGAGATGTCAAGCCAAAACTCATGCACAGATTCCAACACCTAGCTTGTCATTCTCCAAAGTCATGAATACATGATAGTACACTCTAATATCTTCCATCCCACCAATTTTTAGCAATTGAACAATGTGGGAATGGAAGAAACTTGCATTTTTCAACCAAAACCTTGGTTTTAAGGGTTTTCAGACCACCCGATAGAGAATTGAGGATATCTGCCTTATTTCTTAATGAAAACTCACCACTCCAACACCAAAATGAAGCTTATTCAATCCTCTTTCCAACCATCATAGGCTTGGGGCATACTAAAGAATGTACAGACCGTACCAAGTACAGGATCAAGTTTTTCAGGAAAAAATGCAAGAAACAATAGTTTCTTATTGAAAACTTCTTCAAAAACACAAACATCAACCTTGCCTCAACCAAGAGAGGCATATTTGAAGGCTTATGAACTCCCTCAAACATCCACTAACTTCCTTTTGAAAAGAGAGATGTTGGAAAATAGCTAATCTTATGCTTTGACCTCTAATTGCCTAGTTAAGGAAATATGTGCAACTTCTACCAAGTCTACCACAAAGAGCCCTCCAAAATGTGTCAAAGGAATTTAAAACCTTGTCAAAAAGCAAGGTGACTCCCCTCAGGTGTCTAGATATAGCAAGGAATCCTTCTTTCTTATTTTTCCAAGGTGCACTAGACTTACAAAAGGAGGATGGAGACCTTGTTTATACAAAGGAGTTGGTCACCAAGACCAAAAATTCAACCAAAACCTAAAAGACCTATTAAAAAAAATTTGAAATGGTCCTTAGGACCTTATTCCACCACCAAAACCAAGAAATAAAAACTCACCAAACATATTAGGTCCCTTGGACCCCTAGGTGCTCCTGCACCACCCTACCCTTGCAAACATTCTATCTCATCAAACTCCACATGCTCACACTATTTACAACTTGTTCTAACTTGTTCCCAAGAAAAATCTCCTTTTTACCACTTCCAACCTTACTTTTTAGGCCTAAATTGAATCTTTTACCACTGGGGAAGCATGGAAAACTCCTCCAAATGTCTTTTCCACTACTAAAACCTTTCCCCTACACTTAATCCTACCCAAACCAGGCCCATTCCACTAAGTTATAGTATGTACACAAGGTGGAATGGCCTTTTCATGCATACTAGCCCTCAAAACCCTTATAACCCTATTTTTAGGCCACCTAGAGAAATTTGAATGCCAAATTCACTAAACACAAAAAAATTCCATCAAATAAACTTTGAAGTGAGGCTAACACATGTCTATTAGTTCCAATGCAAATTAGATTGATGAAAACCTGTACGAAGTCATACAGACCGAGATAGTAGCATTTTTTTGGAAAATTTATAGAACTTCACAAAGAAATTAGAAACTTTTATTGCTCAGTCAATTCTCAATCCATCAGCAACCAACTACATCAAGTTTCCAACCTTATTTGAATATTAACAACCAATGAAAATTCCTATAATTGACTCCTCAATGACCATGACCGTTGGGCTTCCATATTTGAACAATTTTTGCATTTCACTTGACAAAATTTTTGTCAATTTTGCAATTTTCACATTATTAACCCAAATGACCCCATACTGACTCAAAAGACTAAAAAAAACATTACAAAATGGCCTAACATGGCCTTATTTGACATCTTGACTAAATCAACCTAACTAGACTCAATTCACAAAATGGAGGAACAATGTGCTATGCACCATTCACCTGGCCATGAAATCTTCCCAAGTCCCTTGGAAGTCTTCAACTCTTTGACTTGAAATAATCATTTGATCTTCAACTCTTTGATGCTCTTCCTTGTTCTTGCAACAGCTCCATCTTGATCTTGATCTTCACTTCTTGCTTGAACTTGTCCATGCAAAGTAGTCCTCTTATTTCCTTATCATCTTGAATCTACACCTTCATGTTCTAATTTGTCTTCATCTGCTTCATCCATCTACTTCCACTTTGTCCTTCTACTTCATCCATTGCAAAGTAGCTCCCACTATGTCTTTCTTCTTTCATCTTGACCTTTGCTTTGACTCCCATCAAAGTTTCTATCAAAACAAGAAAATGATAAAGGATTTCCTTAACTCTTTTCCTCCTAACCTTTTTCTCAACAAATCTTGCTGCTACACATGTCTTTACTCTTGCAAACAAACCTTGTTCAACTATTTCATGAACTCTTTTCTTCATCTTATCTGTTGCACACTTGAATCTACTCCTTTGGCCTTTCCAACCATCCACTTTCACCTCTTTCTTTCTATTCACAACCATCTTTGGGTTCTTCATTCGTGGAACCTCTATCATGGTACCATATGACTACCTACCAACCTCTCTTGACATCCAAAGACAACTCTCTACCCTTACCATAGCACCATCACTCTGCTCCACTTCATTTGTAGTCTTCACAAACACTCCATCTTTGGCCTTCTCTTGGATTATCACATCCTTGGTCTCTTCCATCACTAAGATCTTCTTCAACCTCAATGTTCTGACCTCTTCACCACTTGGGGTGACTACAAATTTCTTCTTAACTCTCTGTGTGTGCTCAAATTTGGCCACACTTCCTTGTATCTCACCTTCCATCTCTTTACCTTGACTGCCCACTCTTTGCATTTGATACTTTTCCTCAAAGACCTCTGTCCTACTAGGTTTATGAACCTTCATGCTATCAACATCTGATTGTCCACCATCCTCTTTGGACACCATTCTCTCAACTTGCTTCTTTTTAATCTCAACAGTCTCAAACTCTTTCACTCTTATGTTCTGTATCATACTTTCTGCCCCTTTAATCTCTGTATTTTTAGACATATAAACCTCTGTGTTAGCAGTGTTTAACTTCCCACTATCCCCATTTTCCTTCAAAGGAAACACCATTACACCTACCATGATCTCTGCATGCTTCACAAGCCCATCTTGGATTTCCACAGTCCATTCAATCACTTTACCTTTACCTTTTACCTTTTCCTTCAATCTCTCTACCTCTAAGACCTCTTTAGTATTAGGTCTACCATCCTCTTTACTATCAAACATCTGTTGCCTTCCATCTTCATGTCCAGTCAATGGACATTATACCTTTCCCATGGTGACCTTACTAGGCCAATCTTTCCTTTCCATAGGAAACTCACCTTCACTCATCTTATCTTTTCTTCTTATCTCTGTCATATCAGACTTTCTCATCACTGTTTTGATAGTATTTGATTGTCCTACAACCTCTTTTTCCTTTGTTTGAAAAAATTCATTCTCTCCATTAACTTCATCATACTTTCCTATCTCATCTTGCCTCTTCACAAGGAATTCTTCCTTGACCTCTTCTATCTTAGATTTCTTCACCAACTTTTCCTCTTTCCTTTATATCATTGCATCATCCTTCAATCTTGTTGTCTTGGTATCTTCAAGACATGAAGTTACTGCACATTCTTCAAGCTTGTCTTCCTCATACCTTATAAACTCTTTTCTTCCCTGCATAATCACTCTTGCTACCCTTCTTTGTCCCTTATTCTCTTCCACCAATGGAATCAATGTAAAAGAAATTCTATCCTTCTCAATCTGATAAATGTTATGCCTTCCATCATACAAAGAAGATCTCTCAAATTCACATGATCTCCCTAATAAAAAGTGGCATACACTCATAGGTACGACCACATCACATAATATTCTATCCTTATAACCACCTATACTGAACTCAACCAAAAATTGCTCCTTAACCAAAAGATAATGTTCATCATTCAACCAAGAAACATAGTAGGGTGTTTCATGAGGTATCCTTGCCAAATTCAATTTATCAACCATTTCCTATGACACCATGTTATCTAAACTACCATAATCTACCATTACAGTACATACCTTGCAAGTACACTTATAGGTGGTTTCGAAAAGTGCTTTTCTTTGTAGCATCTCCTTCCCTTCAATCAATTCTCTAACCAAGGCATCCATTTTGTCCTTTCTCCAATATAGCTCTTCCTTCCTCAGATCAGTACTCGCTCTAATACCAACTGATGTAGTGATAGGGAGGCCTTCAACCCAACCAACAAAAATTCTCAAGCTTCCAAACCTTCAAACCCTATCTAGGGTGACTCTTCTCAACTTCATTATTCAATCTTGTAGGTGTGAAAACTAGGTTTTCCACTCACAACTTTCAATAAAATACTCAAACCCACAAACAAACTACCATTTTAGGAACCCATTAGGGATCTTTTAATCATACCACAAAATCACATGCACTTACTTTGGAACCATACCACTCAAACTGACCTTGAATGCTAGAAAAGGGCTTCAATTAGCCCACTTTTACAAAGGAACACTCCTTCAAACTTGCTTCCAAAAAAAATTTGCACCAAATAGTCTTAGATCAGGTCTCCAAACCTCCGATTCCTCAACTCTTTGACAATGGAATGCTCTTTAAGCCACCAAAACAAGAAACCCTCCATTTAGACCTTTCCAATGAGGGTTAATGAAAATCTAACCTCCAAACCTCTAGAAACTCTGCCACCACTTCAAAAAAGTCTCTTTATGCCTACACATGCTTAAAAAATCATCATAGACTGTTTCCCCCAAATATTTCTCACTTTTTCACTCTAAAACCACTATATTTCACTCAAATTCTTATTTTCCACAACGAAGGCTTCATGCCCAACCTAGCAAATGACCTCCCCTATCCTTGCAAGCATTCCATATCATCAAAATACACATGCTCACACTATTTCCAACTTGTTCTAACTTTTTCCCAAGCAAAATATCCTTGTTACCACTTGTAGCCTTACTTTTTAGGCCTAAATTCAATCTTTTACCACTGGGGCAGCATGGAAAACTCCTCCAAATGTCTTTTCCACTACTAAAATATTTCCCCTACACATAATCCTACCCCAACCTGACCCATTCCACCGAGTCACAATATGTATAGAAGGTGGAATGGCCTTTTAGTGCATACTAGCCCTTAAAACCCTTATAACCCTATTTTTCAGGCTGCCTAGAGAAATTTGAATGCCAAATTCACTAAACACAACAAAATTAAATGGAATCAACTTTGAAGTGAATATAACACATATTTCTATCAGTCCAAATACAAATTAGATTGATGGAAACCTTTATGGAGGTGTATAAACCCAGATAGTAGCAATTTTCTAGAAAAATTACAGAACTTCACAAAGAAATTAGGAACTTTTATTGCTCAACCGGTTCTCAATCCTTCAACAACCAAATACATTGAGTTTACAACCATATTTAAAAATTAAAAACCAATGAAAATTCCTATGATTGACTCCTCAATTCCCATGACCGCTGGGCTTCCACATTTGAACAATTTTTTCATTTTGCTTGACAACTTTTTTGTCAATTTTGTATTTTTTACATTATTAACCCAAATGACCACACACTGACTCAAAAGACAAAAAAAAACATTACAAAATGACCTAAGATGGCCTTATTTGACAACATATTGACTAAATCAACCTAACTAGACTCAATTCACAAAATGAAGGAACAATGTGCTTTGCACCATATGGGAAACCAACATCTGTTAAATATTTTAAAGTGTTTGGTAGCAAATGCTATATTAGGAGAGAAGAAGAAAACTTAGGAATTTTTGACTCAAGATGAGATGAAGGAATATTCCTTTGATATTCCACTAAAATAAAATCCTACCAATGCTACAACAAAAGGTTGCAAGAAATTCTAGAGAGTATCAATGTCAAGGTTGATGAATATTTGAAGCATGTTGAACCTAATAGATATAGCTATAAAGATGAATGAAAGTCTAAAGAAGGGAATGAAAAGGAACCTATAAAAAATATTCAAAAGGATAATATTGAAGAGGATATTATTAGCAACAAAGGTGAAGGAGTTCAAACAAGGAGGAGAGTTGCAAAAACAAAGAGTGAGTAAAATTTGCACTATTTTTTAAAATAGATTCCAAGAGCTATGTTGAAGACATCAAGGATGAGAATTGGATAAAAGCAATGGAAGAAGAACTAAGCTGAAATGAAAAGAATAAAACTTGGGAGTTAGTTCTAAGACCCTCAAGCAAGAATGTGATAGGCACTAAATGGGCCTTTAGAAATAAGCTTAATGAAGATGGAGTTGTTGTAAGAAAGAAGGATAGATTGGTGTGCACAGGGAAGTTGAAGGTATAAATTTTGAAGAAACATTGGCACTATTTTCTAGATTGGAAGCCATAAGAATGTTTCTAGCATTCTCTTCTCTTAAATGATTCAAAGCCTATCAAATGGATGTCAATTTTTCTTTCTTAAATGGGAAACTAGAAGAATAAGTTTACATATAATAACCTAAAGGTCTTCAACTCTTAGAATAATATTATGTTTGTATATTGATGAAAGAACTATATGGTTTAAAACAAGAACCTAGAGCTTGATATTCAAGATTAGAACAACACCTACAACAACAAGGATTCAAGAAGGGATGTGCAGATAGAAATATGTAATTCAAATATGAAGGTAAGCATATTTTATTTTGTTGTGTATGTAGATGACATTATTATTGGTGGTAGCAATGAAAAAATGTCTAAAGAATTTTTTGTATAAATGAAAAATGATTTTGAGATGTTTATGTTGGAATAAATTTCCTTCTTTATTGGTCTATAAATAGTACAAAATGATGAAGGGATATTCATATCTCAAACTAAGTATGCTAAGGAGATGCTCAAGAAGTTTGGGATGGAAGATAGCAAAACAGTTGGAACCCCCATGATAACTAGATGCAAATTAAGCAAGACAGATGAATCCCTTGATGCAAATCAGATCATCTATAGATCAATGATATATATCTTGTTGTATCTAGTTGCATCAAGACTTGATATTATGCAAGCAGTGTGTATGGTTGCAATATTTCAAGCCACTCATAAAGAGTCTTATGTTAATGTAGTAAAAATAATTTTTAGATATATCCAAAGCATAATTGACTATGGATTGTGGTATCCTAAATGTGAATAATTCAATTTGACAACATATACAAATTTTTATTAGGTAGGAAGTCTAGATGATAGAAGAATCACTAGTGGTAATGCATTCATTCTTGGAGACAAACTTGTTTCATGGTTGAGAAGAAAGCAAGAATCAATTACTCTTTCTACAATTGAAGTAGAGTATGTTGCAGCAATGGCATGTTGTACTTGAGTGTTGTGGAAGAAACAAACACATAAAGACATCAAAGTAGAATATAAATAACCTATCTCTATTCTTTATGATAATACAAGTGCCATAAATATATCAAAGAATCAAGTGATGCATTCTAAGACCAAGAATATCTCAATCAAGTATCATTTTTTAAGAGAAAGGTAGCAGATCAAGAATTCAACAAGGAATATGTGTCAACAAAGGAACGGGTTGCAAACATATTCACTAAGCCTCTTCCAAAAGAGATCTTTGAATACTTGAGGAAACAATTAGGAATGGTTTCTCCCACATCATATCACTAAATCTTAGTGATAGGGTATGAGTCCAGGGGGATTTATAGAAACTTTATTCATCCCTAGAAGATGAGAGAAAAGGAAAGTTAGGAATGCATGATTTTACAAATTTATAATGACTTGATGGTTACATATTCTTGGACACATTATTTCACTTTGCATGGTTATATGTCAAAGGAGGAGAACATTAGTAGCAACATAGTGTTTAGACATTGTCCCTTTTCCATTGATGTCAAATGGGGAGAAATAGATCAAAATGCTATGTGTTTGTCAAAAAGGGGAGATATACCTAAGGGGGATAATGGTTGTCGAGAAGATGTTCATTTAGAGCATTTAGCTTTTCCATTAATGTCAAAGGGGGATATTATTGGAATTTTGATTATCATTGATGTCAAAAGGAGGTATGAGTAATTTAAAATGGGAATATTGTTGATGCATACCTCAAATATACCTTATATTGCTTGCTAGAGAAGGAACTATTAAGTCCTTTTATATCAAGTTTGATTAGACTAATTGGACTTTGGGCTTGAGGATTACCATATACTACAAGTGATCAGACGTTGAGATTCAATTGTACCTTATATAAAATTCCTCCAAGAAATGTAGATAGATTAAGAGAAGTTTGAAAGGTTTCAGGCTTCAGGGTTTGGTCATACCTCTTACTAAATTCCTCAAAGTAAGTGAAGAAAGTTTGTGTAAAGTCTGAAAGATTTCATACTTTGGATTTCGGCCATACCTCATACAAATTGCTCAAAGGAAAAGGAAGTTCGAATGTGTTAAGTCAAAGGAGCTAGACGTCAAACATCATAAGGTTGGCTTATACCTTTCCAAAAGTTAGGTAAGTGGTAAATAGAAAGATCGAAGGCCGACACTTGATTGGGTTCAAACTGCTAAGTTTGTGAAGGATAGATCCAGGCATCATGGTTCAAAAGGTTGGATTATACCTTATCAAAATGTTGGTAAGTAGTAAGATTAAAGGGAGAACTTCGACATCTGACAACCTTAAGCATGTTTTAGATTTTAGAGGTCAAAGTGTTGGTTTGTGATGGAATGAAGGTATAAGATAAAGGGTAAGGCCAATGGCTGAACCCCGACAGGTGAATAAAGGCTTTAGTCTTAGGTGTTCAATCTTGTTTCTTAAGTACTATAATACAATGCAAATAAATGGTAAGAGGGATTAGCAATCCTTAACCCACGATAGTTATGGAAAGTGACAAGTATCCTCAATTGACATGTGGAAATTGATGATTGGTTGAAGTAACTCAAGGAATTTAAATGTTAACTGACAAATCATGGCATGATCAATGGTCAACATTTAAATATTTTTTTGACAATGACTACATGACAAAAAGGTGAAACTTCAAGTTAGGTGAATTTGATTATGGAATAGAAAATGAAATTGATTGCTACAACTACTCCAATGATATGTTTGTTGGTTGATTGGAAAAAGTGGAAAACTTCATTAATGCACAAACATACATAAAATTTGGAAGAGATCGATCAAGCATGAATGACATCAAATGATAGGAAACCCTAAGATTGATTTATACCAAGATAGAGAATGCAATGTATAAGGTTGGTGTGTGTTGAAGAATGAAGTAGTGTGTATGCATTCAATGAGCACATGAGTGAAGAAAGGAGAGGAAATTCTTGTAGAGAAAAGTAGATTTTGAGTAGTTGCAGATTGATTCTATAATACAAAATTGGATTTGAATCATATGTAACTAGATTTTTTGCCCACATAATTTTATTGTATTAAATCTAATTGGTTGGTGTCATTAGATAGTTGGGTTGGTGCTCAGATTAGGGAGTGGGTGCTTCTTTAGAGTTGGTGCTTTTAAATCAAGGCATTGGTGTCTCCTTAGGGTTGGTTCCCTTAAACATTGTAACCAATGAGGTTCTATTGTGAGGCTAGATTAGGATAGTAGATCCTAGAAAAATTATCATAGTGGTTTTTCCCATATTAGGTTTTCCATGTATATCTAGGGTTAAAAGAAAAGTTTTAATTGGTCTACTGATTCACCCCCTCTTAGTAGATAGTTTTGTTCTAGTACATACTACTCCATACCAAATTTCTCTCTTTATCTTTCTCTCCTATATTCTCTCTCCCCCTGATCATTTTTCACATTATTTTCTCTCTCCCCCTTTGACATCAATGGAAAAGGGAAACACATTTTCATTTCTTTCCCCCTTTGACATCAAACATATATACGTTCTCTCTTAAATGCTCTAGAACTAACTTTTCTTTTTACTGCTTTGCATACTCCCCCTTAAGAGCACACAACCCACTGTATCAACTAGAAACCATTGCACATATCCATTGACACATTTGACAAAGTACAACACAAACCAGCACTAGTACTCACTCCCCATGATTTCAACAACCAACAATACCACTACCTACTCCCCTTGAGAGGTAGCCTCCAACATCAGTCTATAATAAAGAATGAATCTTGAAATCCACTAGACTAATGTATGTCTGTATGCATTTAGTTCAAAGAAGGAGGGGGAATAGCCCCTAACTTCTCCCAGAGATACTCAAAATTATCCTTAAGAAGAAACTTAGTGAATGTATCAGTAACATGATCCTTTGTAGGCCCGTACTCAAGCTTCACTTCATTCTCTACAACCTTCTCTCTCAAAAAGTGATACCAGATTGAGATATTATTTTTCCTTGAGTGTGTCACTAGATTATTTGAAATATATAGCACTTGTATTATCATAAAAGATAAAATTTGGTTCATCATATGCAACTATGATATCCTTCAAGGTTTTCCTTATCCATAACACTTGTATGTAGCAAGATTCTCCTGCAATATATTTTTCCTCTCTAATATATAAAGATATGGAATCTTGCTTCTTTCTTAGTGAAGAAACCAATTTACATCCAAGAAAGAATACACCACCACTTGTAATTTTCCTCTCATCCACAAAATCTACCCAATCAATATTTGTATAAGAATTGAGAGATAAATCAATATCCTTTCGATACCATAGACCATGTTTTGGATTTCCCATCAAGTATCTGAATATCCCCTTCACTACTGCAACATGTGACTCTCTAGTGTCTTCTTGAAATCTAGCCACAAGACAAAATGCATGGATGATATCTAGTCTAGTAGCTATTAGATATAGAAATCCTCCAATCAGTGATGTATGTTTTCTCTGATCAACCTTAGTAAATTCATCATTCTTACTTATCTTGCAACTAGTAACCATAGGAGTACACATTGGTTTAGAATCTTCCATTCCAAACTTCTTCAACACTCCCTTGACATACTTTGATTGTGAAATGAATATTCCTTTCTCTATCTGATTTATTTGCAACCCAGGGAAGAAATTCATCTCCCCAAACATAGACATCTCAAACTATTTTTTCATTTATTCTACAAATTTCTTATACATAGCTTCTTTTATAGTTCATGTAATATTAAATGCTCTATTTTATAGTTTTGAGTTTAAAATAAAGTACTTCATTATGTATTAATTTTTTTATTACACAATGTTTCATACATTTGTTGCAAAAGAGAAGTACAAAATTGAACAAGAATTGCACAAAATTTTTCTTTGTATTCATTGGAGTAAAAGAGAATCAAGTGTCCCACACAAGCTGTGGGAGTAGCTGAAACAATGGACCATAAAGAGTACACTATGCTACTGAAGATTAAAAAGAGAAAAGATCACATAAGAGGGAACATAACCGTCATTTCCTGAACTTGTCCTTGGTTTGCCTTCAGTGTTGAGCATTCCTATATGCTTCCATCCTCCATGTGAGCCTGCAAGTGGATGAAAATGTTTGTTATAGTTTAGGTTATGAATCCTCTTACATGTCCTATCAATAGAAATGTAGAATACTATTTATGATGCATTGAATCAATTGAGAAAATACAAGAGGAGTGCAAGAGAATACCAAGGAGGAAACATCATAAGAAACTTCTGAATTTATTATTTTAATCTAACACCATTTTTTTCTTGTGCAGGTATAGGAAAAGCCATGTTGCTGATCTATTTTGAATATTTTATATCATGTGGTATAAAATGGGCTCCCACAAGGGTTGAGCTTGGCATGTTGCCTATAACGCCTTGTCGCGCAACCCCGAAGGAACAAATAAAAACGTAACAATTTTTTTTCTTAAAAGAACATAACAAACGTACTTAAGTATTCCAACATAACAATGTTCTAAGTTGCACAACCAAATCTCTTGGGGTACATGAGGACATTACCAATACTAATTACGTAACAAAGTAATAGATGAAATATTATATAACCAATAATGTAAATCCAATCATTCAAGACATCAATTAAACATTCATTCATGATATCAAGAAAGATGTGAATATACCAATTAAAACCATACATACATATGACAATAGATGAATCATAAAGATATAAAGTATATATATATTTTGACAGATACAACACAACATAATCAGTAATTACAAATGATAGTTCATGAATGATTACATGGCCTAAATATACATTATATCAATATGATAGTACAACATAATAAACATACAAACAAATTACATCAAGGTCTTCCCAACATACGTGGGAGAGGTACATCAATAAATGAAATACATCGGTAGCAAAAATACACATCTGGAGTGTAAACCTACATCTGGTACATAAGAACACTGGATCAACAACATTTACCAAAACCTTGCAATGAAAGATACAACTGCATCCAAAGGGAACCCAACAAGGTGCGAAGCACATTCCACCCAACCACCCCCGTGCTGGGAGTAGACAAGGAAGGATCCCTGACCAAGTACGTCTAATAGAAAACAAGACTAACTCCAGACAAGATCACATAACATCAAAATACCACATAGAAACTAAACAACGATAAATCACCAAAGGTCATAACGATAAACCACTTTCAAAACATAACAATAAATCACTTTCCAAATAATACAATAATAAGTCACAAAACATAACATC
>VDFB02271358.1:1154205122-1154259310 GCA_007258455.2 Sequoia sempervirens | reverse complement strand
TCTCTCCAATGAAATCAATTCCCCATTGATGAAAAGGGGCATCAACCTGCAAGGGTCAAAGTGGTAAAGCACCCTGATACTTCAATTTTCCAGAGAACCTCTAGCAGGCCTCACACTTTCTCACATGTGTAAAAGAATCATTAAAAATCTTTGGCCAATAATAACCTGCCCTAAGAATTTTATGTGCAATTGTCTTTGCTGAGTAATGTCCTCCACAAACTCCTTCATGCATTTCACTCAAAACATGCTTGGCCTGTGACTCATCCAGACATAACAACAGTAAACCATCCCTGTTTTTCCAAAACAGATCTCCGTCCATGAAAACATATTTTGATGCTTGCAACTTCAGAGTTCTCCTTTGGTTGTCACTCAATCCCTCTGGACACTTCATGTACTTAAGGTAATGCATTATATCAGTATACCAAGGAGTGTGCTCAATGCTTGCAACTGCAATCCCTTCATCTACATTACAAACTTGATTTGCTTCAATATTTGATTATGCCATCAACCTAGCCAAGCCTTGACCTCTCACTAGCTTAGTAATCTGTATCTCTAAGTCAAATTCTTGGATCTTGTTAATCCATTTGCATCTTTTTCCTGTCACCTCAGATTGTGTCATAATATCTTTGACAACTGCATGGGGGACATAATCAATCACCTTTGCTCCAATGAGATATGGTTTGAATGCTTTTGTAGCTTTTACCAACGCAAATGCCTATTTTTCCATTATATCATACTTCAATTCAGACCCTTGTAATGACTTACTGAAGAAAGACACAGGCTATTCATGACCATCTTCATTCTTCTGTAACATAACAACATCAATAGTATGCATTGAAGCAAATGAAAATATCTGAAAATGCTTTGCAAAATTGGGAGACTTAAGGACAAGAGCTTCCTTGATGGCCCTTTTGATAGATATAAAAGCTTCCAAGGCTTCTGCAGTCCATTCCATTTTTTGTCCTTTCTTCAACATTTTTGATATAGGATTAATGATCTCAGCAAAGTTAGAAACAAATCTTCTAACAAAATTAATCTGTCCAAAGAATGATTATATAGCCTTAACAGTTTTGGGAACATGAATCGTATCAATAGCTTCAACCCTCTCAGGATCTATCCTAATCCCCTCTTTTGAAACAATATGTCCTAAAATCTTACCTTCTATGACTGCAAAATGACACTTCTTTGGATTTAAGCTAATACCATATTCTAGGGCTTTAATAAATACCTTCTCCAAATGTTGTACATGATCTTTAGCCTTCTTCGAATAAGCAGTCAGGTCATCCTAGTACACCACCATGATAGCATTGATTAAATCTGCAAATGCCACATCCATAGCTCTTTGGAAAGTCGCTCCTGCATTAGTGAGACCGAATGGCATTCTTATGTATACATATGTTCCCCAAGGAGTTGTAAATATTGTTTTATATTGCTCAGATTCTTTGACCTTGACCTGGTTGTACCCTAAAAACCCATCCATCATTGACAACACCTCACACCCTCTCACCTTATGCAATATAACCTCCATATTAGGTAAAGGATAATTGTCCTTGAGAGATGCCATATTCAAATTTTTGAAGTCCACACATAATCTGATGTCTCCATTTTTCTTCCTCACAGGGACCAAATTTGAGACCCACGTTGAGTGCCTGATTGGTTTGATAATTCCCCCATCTCCGAGCTTTGTCAACTCCTCTTGTATCTTAGGCTCCAATGTTGGATTTATGGGTCTTTGGTTCTATTTGAATGGTTTGGCGTCAGGCTTCAATGGTATTTCATGTTGAAACAAATCTTCCATGTATGCTTTTACATCTTCATAAGACGAAGCAAAGACATGCTTATACTTTCTCAGCAACTCTATCAACATTCTTCTAATTGTAGGGCTTATCTTCTTTTCTATATACACCTTTCTTGGTGCTATTTCAGTCCCCAAATTAACTTCTTCAATATATTCTCTTTTGACTGGTGTCTGCTTCATGAGAGACTGATCATTTCCATCATACAACTGGGTGCTGTCATAATAGTGGTTTACAATTCCTGAGAGGAACGAATTAGCTGAAATCACATATTTTTAGAAAATATAATGATTTAAGCCTTAAAAAGTTTCATTTTAAGCATTCCAATTGAAGAGGGTTTGATCAAATCACCTTAGATCAAACCCCCTTGGATAGAACCTTGCTAGTTTTAAACCATACCTGTAAATGCGTCTCCTTTACACCTATCAAAATGCTGATAAAAAATCACTTTTGATTTAGCTTTTAGGTGATCAAATGAATTCATTTAAAATTTATTTCAAATGATTATGGTATTCCTCAGAACAAGCTATCCAATGAATATAATTTTAATATGTTTTGGTTTTGTTATGTATTTGTTTTTTAAGTTTTATTAAACATATGTTTTTCATCGAAAATGAATTTATTTGTTCTTCACATGTGGAAAAATAGAAGATTATCAAAAAAAATTGAAAATATGTGTGCTGGAATTGAAGTCCTTGATCCAACAAAAATAAAATAAAATTTTGACATATACAAAAAAGGCGCTATACAAATTCGCTAAGGTCCTAATTGTGATTGGTTTGACTTTGAAACTTGATTAAGGAAAAATATTCAATAAAAATTATCTAACCAAGTGGAAGCACTAGATATCAGAGTTACAAATCTAAATTTGAAAGAATTAGAATTTTATCCTTCATGGAAAAAAAAAGTTATGCATTATCTGATTGGCGTCACTTTTTAAAAATGTTGTTTTGTGAAAAATCAATTTTAAGTGGAGATAGAAAAAGAGTGCAATTTGATTCCAAAAATTTGAAAAAATATTTTAGAATCTGACAAAAATTTGATGAGACTATAGTTTCACCATCTTCAAATTCCCCACAGTTTAGCAACTATAAGTGCCCTGAATGTGAAGATTTAGTTAAAAATAATAATTTCGTGTCGGTTTGG
This sequence comes from Sequoia sempervirens, assembly GCA_007258455.2. Classification (NCBI taxonomy): domain Eukaryota; kingdom Viridiplantae; phylum Streptophyta; class Pinopsida; order Cupressales; family Cupressaceae; genus Sequoia; species Sequoia sempervirens. The sequence goes on along the minus strand of VDFB02271358.1, from coordinate 1,154,256,368 downwards.
CCAAAAATTGTAAACCACTATTATGGGATCACCAAATACCCAATGCCACTAAGCCCTTAGGAAGCTTATTTGTTTTGAGCTGCAAGATCTCCTTTCCAAACACTGTTTGCTTCCCATCCACTTCCTCAACAAAAGCATTGAAGTCAATTTCTTGGGCTTCATATTGATCTATATAATTGAGGAATTTCAAAAGATCAGTATCATCATTGAAGACCTACCAACTATAAATATTATCAGGAACAACAGGTCTTGTCTTGAACTCAATCTATGAAACCCCATCCAATGTGATATCATCTCTTTTCAATGCCACATTTGCTAAAAAATCAGCCATTATGTTCTTTGATCTGTCAATCCACTCAATTGAAAATGCATCAAACAACTCAATTGTGTCCCATACAACATTCCTATATTGCTTTAATCTTTTGTGCTTTGCTGCATACTTGGATTTAATTTGTGAAACAACCAACTCAGAATAACCAAAAACAGTCAACATCTTAATCTTGTGTTTCACAGCTATGTTCAAACCTGTCAACAAGGCTTCATACTCCGCCACATTGTTTGTACATTCAAATGCTAAAAGAAATGAATATTTAAATGTAATACCTTCAGGTGAAACAAAAAAAATCTCAGGGCCATTACCTTCTTGGCTGCATGTTCCATCAAAATACATCTTCCATACTTCATTGCAGCTTTGTGCCACATGCTTTTCAATTGGATCACTATTGGTTAATTCTGGTTGGGCTGATTCAATCTTAAAACTTCCAAGATCAACATCACAAAAATAGTTGATCTTATCTTGAGGTACATAGTCAACAAGCTAGTTCATTCTTGGCTCCCTATACAATTTCACTTCTTGAGCATTCACTGGAATAGTAGCATAAGATAAATCAAACTGGACGTTTCCCCCAACTGATGTTGTCCACTGTCTTGACAAGAGCATCTCGAACTGAGGAGGAGTATCAATGACTGTTATATCTATATTATAAGCCACCTATGGATAAGTAGCCAGTTTGACTTCAACACCTCTCATAATGCCTACCATAGGTACAGGTTTGTTATCCATTGCATAGCACTTCCCCTCACATGTATCAACCCACATACCAAGCTGCTTCATAACTCCTACTGACATAATGTTTATGGCAGTACCAGAGTCTATCATGCAATTCCTTAACAGTTTGTTATTTATAAGTAATGTAGTGAAAAAAGGATCAACTTGTGGGGGAGTTGTTAATACATCACTCAAGCAAACTTCTAAGATATTTACTTTCTCTTTCCTATTGACTGCTTTAGTGGCTACTTTTCTTTCAGAATTCATATGTTTTTCATTCCCATTTGTTATCAATTGAACAGTAGTATCCCTATACTCCTTAATTTTCATCATCTCAAGTAGTGGGATAGACATTTTTACTTGGGATAATGCTTGAGTGAATTCAAAGGAAGAGCCCTCCACCTTAACAGCCTTCTTCAGTTCTAGCATTTCTCCTTTATTTTCTTCTTTTTCCTTTTACTAGGTTGGTCAAGAATTTGTATCTCTTTATGTAATTCCTTCACCTTTTCCTTTTGGACAGGCTTCTCTTCATTTTTATCATGCTGCTTGTTTTTTGGCTTCTTCACAGTTCCTTGTGTTGCTTTTTGATCCTTCATAAAAATTCCCCTAGGAACGCCTTCTATCTCATTTACTTTTCTGTTTCTCAACCAGTATTTACTCTTTGCTTCCTCAACTACTGCAACAATTAGTCTTTCTATTTCATCTTTGGTGAGTCTTCTAATACTACATTGAGCAGGCGCCTCAACTGAATGTGGCTCTATATAATCTTCTTCAGAATCAGAAAGGATCTGTTGTTCAGCCATATGGATATTATATTTCTGATTTGAAACATCATTCTGATAACCTTCAACCTCTAAAGATGAGTATCCTTCCTCAGCATGGTAAAAAGTGTTTGAAGTCAAATAAACCTTGTGATCTTCTCCATTATTTTCCATCAACATTCCCTCTTCTTGCATCCTTTGAGCTACAACACAATAGTCTGGAGAATGTGGTTTATCACAAGCTTCACAAAAGTAATTATTACTCACCATATAGGTTCCCTTCTTGCTCAATGGATCAGGAGTCTCTTTATTTCTAGGCCTAGTTGTTATAGGTTTTCCATCCTTCTAGTCTATATTATAAGGCATGTCATGCAACCTCGGCTTCTCATTTTTATATGTATTCTCCTGTCTGTACTGATAATTATTGCTTTTTTGAGGAGGCCTCGGGTTATCACTTTTATTGATTATACCTGCAGCCTTCCTATTGTTTTCAATTGTCAGTGTTGTCTTCTGAGCTTCAGCCAGATCTATTGGGAATCTATTTCTCAGTTCATACCCTATTTTAGGATTAAATGCATTCAAATAAACACTCAAAGCTACAGAATCTGGCAGCCTTGATCCAGGAGGTACTTTAGTCTGCAACTTGTTGAATTTTTGATTGAAATCATAAATTGAGTCATTCTAATTTTTTTGAATTCGCATCAGTTCATGAAGAACTGCATCTGGTGCATTTAGATTCCCATATTGTTCTAAGAATCGATCTTGGAATACTTGAAGAGAATTGATTGAGAATGTTGGAAAACTGTTGAACCAATCCCTAGCATCCTCAATAAGTGACATCATAAATAGCTTCATGTGTAAATCTTCATATGGCACATCTATGTCTTGGATGAAAATGTTGAAACTACTTAAATGCTCTTCAGCAGTGATTGCATTACTCTCTGTAAATTTGGGCACCATACCCCTCCAACTGCCATCCATAGGGTAAGGGTATAACTGAAAACCTACTAAATCAAACTGTCTGATCATGGTTGTATGCTGGTGAGGGGGAGGAATAGGTGGACATTTATGCTGATGCATGGGATTATTGTACTATGCATTATACTGTGGGATAAAAAACTGACCAAGAGGTGGATGCATAGTTGTATGCTGTGTGGGAATATGAGGTGGATGATTTGGCTACTTGTAGTGATTCCCTGTCTGATGGTGAGGAAACACTGGTGGATTTGAAGGCCCTGCACCATGATTTCCTTGCTTATGAGGTGGCACATACTTTGGGGGGAAATCAGCTGTCTGATCAGTAACTTGAGTTTTCTACAATCTAGCCTCTAATTCCTCTATCTTCTTCCTCTGTAATTCAAACTGTGCTTTTACTTCCTCAGGAAGCTCATGATCAATAAACACATTTTGGTTACTCTCCATTTTTTTATCATATTCATGCTAAACTCTAATTTGTTCAGCCTGAAGTGCAGCTTCAAACTCAGCCTGTTTCTGAGGATCAAGAGAAGGGAAAGGATTTCTTCGATCTTCAGGGGTACAAAGTTCTGCACTCGAATCATCTCTCCATGTATCATAGCAATTATATGTTTCACCATGTGCTTTTGGCGCTTTTCCTTTGTCTATTATGCACATGTCCTCACTTATTCCTTTTCCCTTATCAACCTTGTCATCTTTGTGTGTCCACTTACTGCTACCAGCAGGAGCTCCAGTATGACCTCCCCTGTATTGAGATCTTCTTCCGTTCATGTTTGAATAGCTGCAAAATTTTGTCAGAGTCGCCACTCACTTTTTTCAAAAGTGAGAAAAATACTTGATGTTTCTTATTCCCAGCGGAGTCTGTATAAAGTTCTTGACTCTATGACTAAGGCTTTGATTCTGAATGTATTCCCCAGTAGAGTCACCAATTTGTTAGCTCTCAAAAACGTAGGCTAAATTCCTCAAGAGGCTGCCAATCTCTTGATACTCTTTAGGGTAATAGACAAGGTCAAGAGAACTCAACCTTCTACTCTTTAAGTGCTGCTAAACCTTAGGCGGGTGTACCTCTCTGAATTAAGTAGACTTATAATTATATCTCTTCAGCAATTTGTTCACAATGGCAAATAGAGGTGAACAAATGAAACCAATTTTTGAAAGTAGTAGCAATATTATGATATAAATCCTAAAATGTTCAACTGACATATGTAAATAAATTGAATGAATTCAAATGATAAAGTGCAGGGACTAGTGCCTTATTGGGTATGCGGAGTCAAATGAGATCAAGATGAGTAACACTTCTCTAGAAAAACTCAAATTATCTGGCATACATTATGTTTATAACTTGTATAAACATGCAAAAATGTGATTACCTAGCTCTACTTGAACAATCCAGATGATTCTCTCTGATTACTGTGACCAACTAAAAGGATTTAATCTTTGCTTGAAAGAACCAATCAATCAATCACACAGATACAACAAATGTGCACTGATGAATTATATATAAACTCGTTATATCAAATTCAAACAACCAGAAATCTTCAATCTTGGAGATAGCTTAGCAATACTTTCATTAGATTCAACAAACAATTGACACCAGAGAAATGCAACAACATCAACTGATTTTCATAAATACCTCCATTTTGAAATCATGCAACTATAGTCTCTGATCTGATAATTTTATTCAATTGTTCCTACTTGCTATGTATCAAATATCTAATAACTCATGATGATTTTACAATTACAAAATTCCTATTTATACACCAGCATCAAGAAAATAAATCATATTGAAATTCCATGTCAGCCCTCCCAAAGAATTTGGGCTCAAATCAAGTTGGCCTGGTACGGTTTTATGAACTCACATATCGGCCACAGTATTTGAATTTCTGTTATTCATCAGTGAAACAGTCGGTGAGACAATCTAGTAGTTATGCCGAAGGAAATTCAATCATTAATCGCTCTGTGGTGTTATTCGCCTTCATCGTGACTTGTCTGAGTCGAGGAAACATCATACAGATTACATTATGTTTCAATGAGAGCCCCCACGATCAAGCTATATGTTACTATAATATATTGCTTGTTACACCGAAGACAAGAAGCATCTGCATGTTCCCCTTGTGTTTCACTATAGCTCTATGATATCGGGGAGACCTCACGTAGACCACATCCTATTTCACCGAAAGCCCTTTATTCATCTTGTCTGTTGCTATGACCTTCAACTGTCGAGGAGACATCATATAGAATTCTCCTTGTTATATCAAGAGCCTCGAGCTCACACCTGTTTTCCAAGACAACATTACCTTTGTACCAACAGAGTCCATATGTATACTATCGGTGAGACCAAAGGTCACTCGTCGAGACCTTATATCGATGACCATACCTCCTATCGAGATGCATCCCCCCATCATCGGTCGGTGTGACAATGTAAATTCACTATGACCATACTCCGATGCACATGGGTCTTCCTGAAAACTTATGGATGAATACTCTACATCGGAAAGACCTAGTGATTTCGCCAAGACACCATGCCGATGAAGGATCTCATGCTGATAAACCTTTGATGAAAACCACGTCGGCAAGACCCAACAAAGTTGTTGAGACATCATCCCACATATCAAAACTCACACCGATAAGCTCCTCAATTTCCGGTTAGGGAGACATATTGAATTCGATGAAACATCATCTCAACGGCATAACCCCTGCCAATTTGAAATATCCTTTGTCGCCGAAACCACGTGAAAGTCCTGCCGATAACTACCAGCATGAAAACTTCGATCGCAGTGACATAAAAAATGTCTTGCTGATAGGCAACACAGACGTTTACAAGCAGAAGAATGAATCGGGAAGACCCCGATATTGTCACGCTGATACGCCTGCAGCAAACATACGTTAGCAAAAATGCATTATGGGTTGGGGAGACCTTGGTCTCCTCATGCCGATACGAACCCTAATGTGAAAATGCAGACCCGATAGATTAATGGGATAAATATATGCAAAGTGTGAGCAAAATGTCATGATGGAAGGCCCTTGTCCTTATGATGAGGAGCTATATGGAAACTTAGGAGTACGAAAAATATGTAAAATCATCATATTTTAACAGTTCCAACAGGTTCCTCTCCTTGCCATCTGGTTTATGGAATTGAGCTTGTGTTTCCTTTTCAATTGAGAATCTCTACTCTCCAATTTATAAATGAGTATTATGAGAAGGGAGAGTGTTTAGAGGCTTGCCTAGCTAAACTATTACAACTAGAAGAGAAAAGAGATGAAGCATTAGAGAACTTTACTAAGCATCAGGGTATTATCAAGAGATGGTTCGATTGTAGAGCTAAGGTCAAAGCTTTCAAGATTTATGACCTAGATATCTATTTGGAAAAAGCACATAAAAATAAGGGGGAACATGGTAAATTCGATAAGCTATGGCTTGGCCATTTCCAAGTTTCTGAAATCCTAGGAGATAATGCTTTCTATCTCAAAACTCTCACTAGAGAAGATGTCCCATTGCTAGTTAATGGGCAATATTTAAAGAATTATTTCCTTTCCTGAGCTATTGCAGCTCATACTCGCACATAGTTAGCTTAGCTACTTTCTTTCCTTTGGTTATTTTGGTTTGATTTGGTTTGTTTTGTTTTGGGTAGTAGGTTGCTTTGCTTTTCTTTGTTTTGTTTTTTAGGCCTTCCTCTCTTTTGGTTGGGGAAGTGTTTTATCTGCATAGCAATTATTTTATTTGGGAACTATTCTAAGTATTTCTTTTAAAACTCTAATCATTTTTCTAGATGGAATGGTGAATGTCCTCTATTTGGTGTCACATGTGCTAAATTTTTAAAGGGGATAAGTCATTGGATTAAGGTAGTTCCTAAATGTGCTCAAATCTTACATATTTACACATATCTTAAGAATCCCAAGGTTTATATTAGGTTCCTTGTGAGGTCTTGTTAAGTGAAAAATCTTAGATTTTTGCTTCAATGCCACTATGGTTCTTAGCCCTGGGTGTGAGCTTCATTTCTTATAGGTTGAAATGAAAAGAAGTGAAAAGGAAAAGAAATATTAGAAAGAAAAGAAAAGAAAATATTGAAAATCAAAAGAAATAATTCAACCTATTAGGGGGATATGAATATCTCTACCATGGCTATGGATGTTTGGTTGATAGTAGAGCTATGTTCGAGAGAATTACAGTGATAACCTCGTCGGGGCTATGGACGCCTGCTTGGCAGTGAGGTTCTATCCAAATTGCTTTTGGAGTTAGAATCATTCATGTAGCTTAACCTGACTATACTTGGTTTTTGTAGTATCTTAAGAAGGGCAATGAATGCATCTTCACACACTTGGATTCCTAGCATAGGAAGGGCTTTCTTGTTAAGTGGTTTTGAGCCTTTAGTTTATGGATTTACCTAATGTGAGGATCAAAACCAAATATTTTGGTTTCTTCATTCTATTTTGTCATTTAAATGCTCTGGAGCATTTCCCTAGTAGAGTCATTATTTTTTGTGCACTTTTTTCACACATGCCCCACCGGAGGTAGGGACCCCCTTTTTCTTTTCTTTTCTTTCATGTTTTTGCTTTAGGTTTTGTCTTTTCCCTTTAAGGGATGGGTCACTTATTTTGATTCACTTCACTTGGTTGATATTAAAGGTTTTATCTACACTTAAGGTGTTTTTTTTTGCAAAATTTCAATCTTTGGAGGTTCCTTGAACTTGGAGGTTTCACGAAAAATTTCTCTAAGGCATCAAGTTGTGAAAATTTGGAGAGTTTCGTGGAATTTTGCCCCTACCGAATTTTTCCAAAGGAATGAATGTTTGTGGAAATATGCCCCAAATGGATTTTCCTAATGGACTATACTTTTACTAGATCCACCTCCTAGTAGATTATGTGAGTGATTAGACTTTTGCTAAAATCCTTGGTTAGATTTCCCCGAGTCCATCATGGCATTAGATTCCTGAACTTTTGGGTGGTTGTGTCAATGCATTTATTACTCTGACATATGATCTATAGGATCTTTAATGTTATTTTTGGAGTCAAATTATATGTTTTTTTCTTTCATTATTTGTCATTTGTTTCCAGTTTTACATTTGGATGAGTTCTCATGTGTTTGCACCTGGAGAGGTATGAATTAATGGATTGGCGCTTGGGCATTATCAAATTTTCAGCTTGGGTTTTCTAAAGTAAGCATTAAGGCATTAGTGTCTTCAATTTTTTGAGCTTAAAGGTAGGGTTTTCATGATTTCTTGTGGTTTCAATGAAGTTTCTTGATCCCTCTTTTATGATTTAATGGTGCATTTTTCAACATTGCTTTCATTTGATATCACCATTTGGTTTCAAGTTTGCTTCATTAACTGCATTTGATGTTATCAATGGTGGATTTATTTTGGTTATTCAATGTTTGATTGTGCCCTCGAAGGCTTGTTGTAAATTTCTTTAATCTTCATTTTAAACTTAGGTGAATAAGGGCATCGTTCCTAAACTAGGGTTCTTCAAGTTTTGTGGTCAAGATTGGATTAGGGCACCTATAATTTCAATGAAGTTAGGGTTCAAATTCAAACTAATTTATCCCATGTGCGATGGGAATCCATTCTTAGATGTTCAATATGGCGGTCCCTCAAAGAAGGGGATTAAAATGATAAAACCCTAGCCACCATTTAACCCTAGTTCATTCCAAGAAATTTGATTATGGTTTGAAAATTCATAGTAAGCTTGGCATTGGATTTGTTTTGCAACATAACGAGAATTCAAGTTGGAATCCCAATCTATGGGAATGAGATCTTAAATTTAAATTGAATGGTGTGATAGGAGTTTCACCAAGCTCATGATTCGAAGAAATAAGTGATAAGAAGAAACTTTGTGAAAATTTGTCATCGATGAAAAACCTGAGTTATTTCCTTCACTAAAATTTGTCCTCCATGGATTCCTCTAAGCCTTGTGTCTTTCACAGAATCCATCTGGGCACAGACTCCTCGAGAGTTATTTCCTTAATGAAAATCCATCATCTAGGAATTTCCCTGAATCCTTGGTGGTTGAAAATCCCTGAAAGTACGATGTGTATGATTTATATTTAAACATGATCTTGGAATGATTAAGGGATAGGTTTTATTTTATTAAATGTCTTTGCATTTAAATTTTTGGGCTAAGTATCTGAGGTGTCACTAAAATTTTCTTGTGAGGGAAATCCTCAAAGCTCCAGAGCTTCACAAAATCTTCTCAGAGCAGATTCCCCAAAAATATATTCATTGCTAAAATCCGTGAGGGGTGGATAAACCCAAGGTTTGCTTAAAGTGTATTTTTAAGGGCCCCATGCTTGTTTTTAATTATCTTGGAGTTTGTTAGAGAATGGTTTTATATTGCATAATCATTTTTATGATTAATTCAATGATGCAATTAATTTATAATGCTTAGTTTTCCTAAAATTACAGTAATTATAGTCCCTTTCTTAACAGATGCGGGGTGAATCTAGCCAAGGTGCAGAGTCTAAAGAAAAATCAACTAAACCTATCAAGGAAAGACCTTTGACCAAAGAAAAAAAGATGAAGTATGATTTCAAGGCAATTAAGCTAAAATCAAAGATTCATTAAGCTTTAGGAAAAATAGGTGACATCAACATGGGTCATGTGGACTATGATGACTTTAAGAAAAGAATGTTTGGTGATGCAAAAAATCCTCTTGCAAAGGTTTTAACTCACACATGATTAGCTCAAACTATTGGATTTCCACCTTCTATTAAATTCTTAGAGCTTGTTATGGAATGTGCAAAAACACTATGATTCAGATAAGAGGGTTATTGTGGGCCCTCAAGGAGGATTATCTAGCAAAATTGATAGAGGAATTCATTACTACAATGTTCAATATTGCTTCACATCAAAAGTTGGTGAAGATAAATATAAAGGAGGATGATGATTTTTATTAGGCAGATCCTTCAAGATCTTTGGAGATCATGAATGGAGCTTCGATAGAAAATCCAAAGTCACTACTCCAAGTTGCCCAAAAAATTGTATAGAGCTAATTTCAAGCAAGAGTATAATGACATGATCAACCTCTTGGGAAGAGTCATGAAATTGGATGAGTCCTTCATGTTTAAAGAGTGGATGTTCTATGCCATTTGATATATTTTAAAAGGAGTGCATTATCATTGTGTTGGCATCATGTGACAATCTGAACATGCAATTGAGAAATGTACAAGATAGAAAGAAATTTATAATGACTTCATATTTAGTGTACTTAATTTTTGGGAAGAATAAGTACAAAGGGTTCAGTTGCAAGGGAGTCCTGGGAAAGGACATAATTTTTGATGTGTACACTCAATTGCAATTTAATACTTCCAATTATAGGAGGGTCAATGATTCTTTTCTAATGTATATTACAAGAATGCTACAAGATGATCTTCATATTCTAATTTCACCCAATGCTATGGATTTGATCAAGAAGTATGGCTATTGGTTTATCCAATTTCCAAAGTTCTCATATACATCAAAGTACATGGATCCCCATAGGTGCCTTTTAAAATTCCAAGGTACCCCAACAATAAGCTCATATTATTGGAAGTAACAAGGTAGGTAGCTACATTTGATACTAACCTGAAGAACATGCACAAAATAGGTTTTGGTGGTGAGTTTCCTCTAAGGATTGGAGGTATGGAGGCTTTTCCTTCTATTCAAAGTGCCCACCATTCAAATAAAGATATGGTCAATTTTCATTTGTACTCACACATATATAGAGGGAACTTTGATGCTTGTGGTGTTGCACAAAAGATGGCTAGCAAAGAATTCAAACATAAAGAACTTATTGAAGATTATTGGGTTAGCTGTCGAGATGAATTTGAGGTAATCAAAGGAGATGCTCTAGATTTTCTATGAAACTAATCAAAATTTATAAGATATCCAATGTTCCAAACTAGGTGGATGATGAAAAGGTTCTTGTGTAGCACCATGATTATGAGAAATATAAGGATAAACCACTCCCTTTTGTTAATTAGTCAGAAGAGGAGGTAGTTGATTTAAATTTACTTACTACTCCTATTTAAAGTACTCTAAGTTATGGTTGAAGCATAAAATTCTGGACTTAAAGGCAAGTGGTACCAAATTCACTTATGACTTAATGGGAGATCTTGAGTCTCATTTTGAAGAGGAAAAAAAAACCACTAAGGATGATATTACTGAACCTCATGAGGAGGAGGACACAGAAGAATCAAAATTTATAATTAAAAGGAGAAATCAAATCCAGGTAAAAGGAAATGAGGCTAAGAGGTAGCCTATTGCTAAAGTAAGGAAACCTTCAAAAGAAATAGCTGAGGAGGGAATTGAAGAAGCACATCCTTCTAAGAAGAGAAGACTTGTCACCAAGGGCCAAAAGATGGCTAAGTCTAAATACAAAATGGCCAAGGTTAGTTAAGAAGAAATTGTTCATACTAAAGTGGTTGATATTGAGATCTTAAGAGACAAGCCCAAGTGTAAGTGAGAAAAAATTCTCCAAAACAAAAAAACTCCTCCTGTAGAAAATGTGGAAAATATATTGGATGAGAATGAAGTTACTGAAGGGGCGCCTACTGATGATACTCTGAAGGAAATAAAGAGAGAAGCTATAGGAAATAATACTCCTCCCACTTCTCCTTTCGAAATTTTTTTTGTGATTGTTTCAAATATGGAGGATTATTCTAATGTCAACACAAACCTTAATGAGATGGTTTGCATTCAAAGTTTGAAGCAAGTAAAACTAATCTATTTGTAATACAATCAAACCTTTCAAATACTTATCATTGTCCTCTATTTCTCGGGATTTATTAAACCGTTTGGCCCTCACATTTCTATGGGCACAAAGGTTGTTAAAATGACTACCTAGAAAATGATATTTCATGCTTAATATGCAAGCTAAGATGATTTCTATGTGAAAATGTGTGGTGGAAGGATTAGTGGTATGCAAATGTGTGTTGGAATGATTAGTGGTATGCTCCTAAATGAAACAAAATGATGGAAAGGATAATGGATGCAATGATAAATGAAGGATGATGTTGATGATAGATGAACAAGTGGAGATGAGTGAGATGATATGCATCTATAGTCAACTATCCATGATTATGCATATGCTCAAATGAAAACATAAAACAAACTAACCTAAAATGTAACTATGATGCAATGGGGATGATAAAATGTAACTATGAAGCAATTAATTAATCTAAGATGAGAATGTAAAGTAACACATGATATGAAAACTAAGTATAAGACTCCATGAAAGCTCCAAGCTCCTACAAAAAACCTGCATGGTAACAATACTTAAAGTGTGGATGAAAAATGGCATTATAACACTATTCCAATTTGTATCTCAAAATAGCATTATAACATTACTCAAAAGGTGGATGAAAATGCTAAGGCAAGAGAGTGTATTTATAGGGTTTCTCAAGCATTTTTTGAGGTGGCACCCATCAACGGTCTAGATTCAAAGGCGAAAAGATAGACGGTGGAGATGAAAGGAATCAGGATGTTGTCCCCTTGACCAAGGACAACATGCCATGTGTGTGAAGAGAATCCTTTGACAAATTGGAAGAATGCCAAATGTATTGGATTCCAAGTGTGTGAAACAAAGACCCATGTGCTCCAAATTTGTTGGAAGTGTGGGGGAATAAAGTCATGTTCCTTTTCTCATTGGTGGAAGTGTGTGAGGATAATTCTAATTAATAATTAGGTTTATTTATTGTCATGTGACCTTTATGAGGTGGCACACAAAAAGTTGTAGAAATGTGCTCTAATTCTTAATCAAGATTAAGGAAGGTTAATTAAATAAACACGTTTAGGGTATTTTGTTTATTTAATTATTTAGAAGAATGTGAATTAGGAGAATTAAAAGGAAAGTGAACAATATAAATAAAGTAAGACCTTATTTATATGTAGTTGAAGTATTAATCAAATAGGTTGTATTTAATTAATTGAATATGATGACTGTTTTTAGGTGTATACATTTTTCCCCTCTTTGAAGTGATGTGTTTACATGTTACTTCAAAGAAGATTTTGATGTCAATGCTCAAATGATGCGAGATTTTGATGCCCCAGACGATGCAAGATTTCAATGCACCAAGCTTTGAATTTTAGGTATCGATGGATATTATGCCCCCTTGAGAGATAAATCGGTGAATATAAGGATGTGAAAATGAAGTGTTGAATGATGTGATAAGTGTTGTGATGATGCAATGATGATCCAATGTTGATTCAATGAAAGTTTGATGTCAGAGATGATTTATCTCTCAAAATTGAGTTGCAATCTCTTTCTTTGAATAGTGTTGATTAATTACCCCTCCTTTTGGTAAAAATGGGAAATAAATCCCACCATAATTCCCTCCATTTTACCCCTAAAAGGTGAAAATGGTAAAAATGGGATTCATTTTTACAATTTGAGTTTGGAGAAGTTGAAGATTGGAGAGCTTAGAGAAAGATGGTGATCCCATACCACAAGCATCGTTTCAAGTGTCTTCGCCAACCTGATCAGCCTACTGTGTCTGGACCTACGGTACGCTTTATGAGAAACCTCTTTATTAGTCATTTTCTTTCCATTTAGAAGCATTTTGAACATCATAGATAGATGTTGTAGCTTATGGGATGTCATTTATGCACTTTTGGGTGATGTTTTTGTCATTTTTGAGTGTTTTTTAGCATGTTTAAGAGTTTTGGCACCTTTGGGGTCCCAAATGGTGCCTCTTGTAAGCTTGAAATTCAATTATTTCATGTGTTTTAAGAGTTTTGGTGACTTTGGGGTCCCAAATGGTGCCTCTTGCAATGTTGAAATTGATGTTTTTGAGTCATTTGAGAGTTTTTGTGCCGTTGGGGTCCCAAATGGAACCTCTTGCAAGGGTGAAAATGCATGTTTTTGGGTGGTTTGAGAGTTTTGGCATCTTTTGGGTCCCAAGTGGGGCCTCTTGCAAGCTTGAAATTCAATTTTTTGGCCTCCAACACTATTTTGGCGCTTTTGGTGTCCCAAGTGGCGCCTCTTGCAAGCTTGAAAATGGAGGTTTTTGGAGTTAAACTTTGTTTTGGCACCTTTGGGGTCCCAAGTGGTGCCTCTTGTTGCCTTGGAAAGTTTTCATCCTTGTTGATTTGAGGTGGTTTAGCTTGTCGTTTGACCTGTTTTGTGGGGTGTGATTGCGGAAATCCCTCAGGGTGATGTTCACAAGATGTCCTTGAAGTCCAGAGGTCATCAGTTTGTCATGTTTTGGATTGATTTCAGTCAGATTGTGGTATGTACAGTGTTTGATTGATGTTTTGTGTGTTGATTTGATCTCATGATAGGTGAGAATCAAATGATAGAACCAGTATTGTATTGTTCTCATGATAGGTGAGGAATGATAATAGGATTGATAGCATATCATCCTCATGATAGGAGAGGAATGATGGTAGGATTGATAGCAGATCATCCTCATGATAGGTGAGGAATGATGGTAGGATTGATAGCATATCGTCCTCATGATAGGAGAGGAATGATGGTAGGATTGATAGAAAATCATCCTCATGATAGGTGAGGAACGGTGGGTTGATTGATAGTAGATCATCCTCATGATAGGATGAAATGATGGGTTGATTGATAGCAGATCATCCTCATGATAGGTGAGGAATGATGGTAGGATTAATAGAAGATCATCCTCATGATAGGTGAGGAACGATGGGTTGATTGATATTAAATCGTCCTCATGATAGGCAAGGAACGATAGCTTGATTGATAGCAGATCATCCTCATGATAGGTGAGGAACAATGGTAGGATTGATTGAGATGTTGATTGTTTTGATTGATTTGATTGTCTTGATTGAACCTAATTTGATTAACTACACATTACCTTGAATAACTAATAGTTTTGTTTGAACATGACATTGATTGACTGATAATTTTGATTGAACATGGCATTGATCAACTAATTTGTGTTCATGATTAGGGAGATGGAGATGTACTCTAGTCGCGGAAGTGATTCCCGAAGACCTAGAACATGGTCCGTCGATTGTCCTCAGTCGACTTAGAGATTATCTCTCATTGTGGGTTGACTTCCCTATTATATATTCCATAGTATAGAATCAACAAAGGGTTACTAACAACATTGGTGGAGAGATGGCAGAGTGATCATAATATGTTTCATTTTCCAACTGGAGAGATGACTGTGACTCTCGAGGATGTCTATCATATTCTACAGATCCTAGTGATGGGAGAGATAGTAGTGTACAATAAGATAGAGCAAGGTGGGACAACTGCATTGCAAAGATTATGTCGAGATGATTATGTTATGGGATGATGGATCCCTTGGATAGAGATGATTAGCAGATATGATCCTTTACTGGTGCAGGAGCACCCAAGGCCTTCAAGGAGCTCTTCAAAGGTCAAAAGTGTGCAGGGGTCAGGAGGACCTTTCCATCAAATCAAAACATCAACTATGACCTTTTAAAGCCTATAATGGCATTTGGAAAGGATAAATGTGTTAAGAGAGTCAACTGTCCTAAGGGTCTTGATAAGGACCCTAGGACCAAAATGCTCTGTAAATGGAAAAATAATTCTCTAGGAGGTTAGATAGGTTTATTATGATTTTATTGTGTCAAATAAAGTTGGATATTAAGGATCCAATGGTTTTTAGATAATAGAGTTTAATAAATTGCAAATTGGAAATTCAAATTTTTGAAAATCCACTTTAGGCGGGAAAATGAGTTTTAGGTGTTTTAGAGGTAATTATGCATTGTAATCAATCCAAAACGGTTTGGTCAGTTGGGGAATGGGTCTATAACCCCAAAATAATCATTTTTATGGAGGTTGGGCGTTTGGAGCAAGTACTGTACAGACTGTTCTAAAAAAACTCAATAAAATTTCTATTTCTTGCATTTTTTCTATGTTTTCTTGATGAATTACTGATTCCTATTGAAGGTATAAGAAATTGGATGTTTTAGGAGTTTGTATCTACATGTATTTAAGCCCTTTCATGCTCTGATACACGTTTATAATCAGTTCTTTGCATTATATTGCTGTCTGTCCTCAAGAAAGTGCAGATTTTTCACTAATTTTGAGGTTTTTCATGGATGATTGATCCATTTCAAGGTAAAATGCTGCTGTGACCTATGAAATGGATCATTCCTAACATGTATCATACAGATTTAACCAACTAATGTGCAGGAAGGAAGAATATCAAGGTGTACACCAAGTTGTCAAAGGGAAAAGTGCTTGAAGATGGACGCGAGGGTATAGCAGCAGAAGATCTGCCTTAATGAGGGGCATGTTTTTGAGTTGGGATAGACTAAATATGTTGTCCTAATGGTGTAGAGTCAATGAGAAAGTTCTGGAAGTGATTGGAAGGTTAGTTTTCAAGAAGCCCTAGTTTTGAGGCAAGTTAAGGAGGGTTTGTGTTTGAGCATGTTAGGGGTGTCATAGAAGCCTAAAAACTTGGAATCCTTGGTTTTGAGTCATTTTAAGGGACTATTGAAAGTTTCATGGTCAGGGGTTGAGTTTAAAGGAGGGGTTACTTTGAAAAAGAGGGCTAATTAGGCCTAAATTGGAGGAAACAACAGATTTTTGATTGGTGTGCTCCAAAAAAAGTGCCATCAAGAATCTAGTATGTTATGTATCATCACAAACCACATCTAGTTCAATCATTATTTTGGAGGTTCCTTTGGAAAGTTTGAGTGCAAAGTCAAAAATCCTTCGCTAGAGGCCTAGTTGGGCTAGTAGCCTAGTTAAGGTGAAAATTTGGTTTTGTGTCTAAGTCAAAGGGTTGGGCTTTGAAATCATTCAAAACAAGTTTTTTTGGGTCTCTTAAGAGTGTTCCTAGGGTTTGGGTCCATAAGGAAGGAAAATAAGTCATTTGGTGCATTATTGAGGTTTGTCTCCATCAGAGTGCCTAGAAGAGTGGTTGGGGTTGTGTCTTGCAAACCTTGAGAACTTTGTGTTTCTTTCAAAGTCCCAGACCCTCTGCATCATTTACTGTGTGTACTTT
Source organism: Sequoia sempervirens (assembly GCA_007258455.2). Taxonomy (NCBI): domain Eukaryota; kingdom Viridiplantae; phylum Streptophyta; class Pinopsida; order Cupressales; family Cupressaceae; genus Sequoia; species Sequoia sempervirens. The sequence goes on along the minus strand of VDFB02271358.1, from coordinate 1,154,239,657 downwards.
CTAAATTTATTGGTGGATTCCTTTTTCCTGATCGTAGGTCAAAGGGATTTTCAGAAGGTTGGGGTCATGTGTTATCACGGATGACACTTGATGGTACAAGGTACACCTGGGGCTCATGTATGTTAGCCCACTTATATCGAGATTTGCACAAGGTTGTCTATTACAGGGCGATGAGTCTGTCATGTGGCATCACATTATTGCAAACCTGGGCATGGGAGCATATAGTTTTCATTCGACCCATGGGAGAGAGACATCAAACACCAAGGATACCCTATGTTTTTAGTTATAGTGGTCCACATGTCCAGCATAAGCTGGGCAAGGTTGCCTATTAGAGGCATGTGCTAGATGATTTGGAGACTGTCACATGGCAGCTGTACTTGGATTGTGAGCAGTGTCCAAAGGATCAGTTGGAGATGCCATATATGTTATTATCCCATTATCTTATTGGGTGGAAACATGTTGTGCTTGAGTGCTACTTGTATCTGCGAGTATGTCAATAGTTTAAACAGGTTCAGGGGATGCCCCTAGGAGTTTCCCATTATGCATGGTGACGGTAGGATGTTTTAGAGTGGAGCCCCTATGTATCATATGAGGTATCTTGTACAAAGTACAATACCTTGACCCCAAGTTTATGGGATTATGTTCTGTATATTACAGATGTCGAAATGACCAAGTATTATTTAAAATTCTTCCACATGCATCCCTTTCCTAGATTTACTCATCCAAAGGTGCCAGTACCGCCAGTTGATGGAGAGGGAGGAGATGAAAAGGGTGGTGATGATGGTGGGGAGGGGGCTTGTAGAGGTGATGAGGGTGGTGTAGAGGGTGGTTGCAGAGGTGATGGTGGTGCAAAGGTTTGTGGGTATAGTGATGGTGGTGCAGCGGGTGGTGGGGAGAGTGATGATGGTGCAGATGATAGTCATCCATTGGATTTTTCTATTTCGAGGCATAGGAGGAGTGTTACCATAGCTTAGATAGTGCTTCCCCAGATTCAAATTGGGATACCCTCGCATTAGCAGTCATCACAGATAGCAGCTTTGTAGGAAGAGGTCCAATCATTTTAGAGCGAGATAGTTTAGGCTCGAGCATAGATTGTGTCCCTTCAGGATGAGTTAGGATAGTGTCAGGCACAGATTGATATTTTGAGAACTAATAGAGGGACATATAGGAAACATATACAACAGTTGCAGGCACAGATGATCATACTTACTTCAGAGAGGGGTGCCTTTAGACACTGGACAAAGCATGCTAAGGCCATTTCCAAGAGGATATAGTAGATGACACCATCTGTAGGTACAACAGATTTCTTTAGAGAGATCAGACACATTTCTCAGGAGTTGCAATTTTATAGAGGTAAATATCATGAGTTGGTTCCTCCTGAGTAATGAGAGAGTTTTGTATAGTTTCATTCTAGCAAAACTCATTCTTGGACTGTTAGCATGGGTTTCACACAGCCATTTCCTAGAGATAAGAGAGATATAGGTGCAAGTCCATCGGGTAGAGGGGCTACTAGTTCCATGAGAGCAGCAGCATCTGGTGGGAGCTTGACATAGCATTCTATGATGTTCCTTGGACATTGTGTATACACCTTTTGTGAGATTGAGGATGTGTTTCCCATGATACAGGGCCCTTTTGGTTTTTGATGTATCTCATCCTATTTTTTGTATATCCTTATACACATGGACATTATGACATTTTCGATGATATATGATATGCAGCGGTGATTATGATGCATTTTATTTCCCTATTATGATATGTGACTTTATTTAATTTCTATGTGATGATAAAGATCAGGAAATGTATGTATTTGTGATCATGATTATGCAATGTGATGAGATTATTATGATTATGCAATGTGATGTGATTTATGATGTGTAATGCAACGTGATTTGATTTATTATGATTATGCAATGTGATGTGATTTATGATGTGTAATGCAATGTGATTTGATTTATTATGATTATGCAATGTGATATGATTTGTGATGTGTAATGCAACATTATTTGATTTATTATGATTATGCAATGTGATGTGATTTATGATGTGTAATGCAACGTGATTTGATTTATTATGATTATGCAATGTGATGTGATTTGTGATGTGTAATGCAACGTGATTTTATTTATTATGATTATGCAATGTGATGTGATTTATGATTTTCTTTTGTAGTTTATTATGCAAATATCATGATGGAATGTATGAATGTAAATGAAATAAGAATGCTTTCTAACATATGCTGATGATAATGCAATGGATGTGCAACTAAATGAGAATGATGTGTTTTTGGTTAATGTCCAGTGTACTCAATCCATTAATAATAGAGATGACACCATTGCAAAATTGTTTCAGCATTGAAAAACCCCATAAATACACATGCAATACTAACATGAATGCAATCTAACTTAAATATGAAAATCTCATTTTCAAAATTTGTCATTTATATTAACCAATTTTTTGTTCTTTTTATCATCATTGGGCCTTTAAAATGTTGAAAGTGAGTACAAGCATCGATGGCTTATTTTAGACCAAGATGACTTGAGTACTATTTCCATGATGTTTTAAAATTGCAAGTTAACACAATCATCTAAGTATAATTAAACCGAGATGACCTGAGCATCGCTTGCATAAACAAACAAGAGTTAATATTTTTCCTATGAAAATTCAGAATGTCATCAGTGATACTTTGTAGCGCACGTCTTGCAAAAACTTGCATAGTAATAATGATAAACTCACAGACAACAGACAAAGAAAAATCATACTCCTTCCTTGCTCCTCTAGTTTGATACATCATTGAGGACTTGAGAGATATGATATCAAAAATCAAAGTAGAACAATTTTAACTTTCATGTTTAACATGATAAACCCTTGATTTAGAAAGATCATCATCCATTTGAAGTTTGTGTTTGTAACTTTGGTCCGACGACTATTTTCCTGTTGGTTCAAGCTCAAATTTTATTTTCCCCTAGTGAGTGCGGGATTTTTCCCCTAGTCCAGGGTGAGACACGACCATCACGACCAAGACCTAACCTAAAGACCTATCCTAGGGGCCTCGGGGGCTGATCAATAGATTAGCCTTGCCTATGTTATACACACAGAGACCACGTAGTTTGACTAACGACAAGACCAAGATTTACAAGATGAAAATATGAACATAGCAAACACCTAGAGGACTGACCTAAAATGTCTCGGGGGATAATCAAATATCACCCTTGCCTATGTTCAAAGCTTAGAGATGACGTAGTTCGAATGAAGACTATGTTTTTAACTTTTTGACTTTTTTGACCTATTTTTGGATTTTGACATGTTTTGAATATTTTTGGGATTTTTGATTTTCTGACCTTGAGAATGTACAAGAATTTGATCCAATGCAAAACATACCCCTAGTGTGATATGATATGACAAACTAATTTTTACAATGGGCCGAGTAATGCCAGGGGATACCATAATAAAAACACTAGATCAAGCTATGATGCAAACATGGAAGTGTGACAAATGCAGAGATGGAAGCATGATGGATGAATGTTGCAGAGCAAGTCACGTAACCCAAGATAGATGGAGAGTTCTTATCTTATGCAAGGCATCTATTTTCCAGGTTTTCACTAAGGTACTTTCCCAAAGTACCATCGAAGTGGTTTTCACTAGAGGACGATTCTTTTTCTTTACTATTTTTCAATCCTTTTTTTTTTTTGGATTTTTGCATTTTTTTGGTATTTTTACAGGACCTTTACCAATGCACTAGATGAGCTAGGTGTAAAACCTTTAGAGATGTAAGTTTTTGAGGGGTTCGTCAAATAGATCCCCTTCTAGTGTGGATAACTGATATGCTCCTGATCCAAAGACTGATACTATAACAAAGGGACCCAGCCAGTTAGGTTCAAATTTCCCCTTCTTCTCTTGATCTTGTTAATTACGGGGATTTTCTTTTAAGACTAAGTCACCCACCTGAAATGCTCTAGGTATTACTCTATGATTGTAGCTCCTAGATATCCTTTGTTGATAAGATTTTAGGTGATCAACTACATGTTGTCGGCGTTCATCCAATAGTTCTAATTCTTGTAGCCTAGATACTATGTAATCCTCATCTAAAATCATCCCTTTAAGTGACACACGCAGGGATGGTATCTCAACCTCAATAGGTAGAATAGCTTCTAATCCATAGACAAGACAATAGGGTGTTGCTTCCGTCGGGGTATGAATACAGGTTCTGTAAGCCCACAAGGCCGAGTTTAGTTGAACATGCCAATCACGTCGAGCTTCATTGATGGTTTTCTTGAAAATATTTAGGATAATCTTGTTTGAGGCCTTTGCTTGACCATTCCCATGGGGATAGTAAGGTGTAGAAAAATGATGTTGGATATGGAATCTTTTACAAAGCTCTTGAACATCTTGATTCTTAAAGGGTCATCCATTATCTGTAATGATAAATTGAGGAACACCATACCAACATATGAGATAATTCAGGATGAATGATGAGGTTTGTTTCCTAGTGATGGTGATTAGAGGAACAACTTCAATCCACTTGGTGAAGTATTATGTGGCTATGATTATAAACTTATGTCCATTATAGGAAGATGGATGAATCTTGCCTACAAGGTCCAATCCCCACTGGAAAAAAGGCCATGTAGCTGTGAAAGGATGTAACTCTTGTGTTGGTGCATGTATCAAGTTTCCATGAATTTGATATTTGGAACACCTTTTGACATATTGAAATGACTCTTTCTCCATAATCGGCCAGCAATATCCTAATCATAATAATTTCTTAGCTAAGGTTAAGCCACTTGAATGTGTGCCACAGATACCTTTGTGAACCTCTTGTAAAGTGATTTCAACTTTGTTACGTTCTAGACACTGAAGAAGAGTACCATCCAAACCTCATCTATAAAGCACATCAACTATTAGGGTGTGGCGAGCTTCTTGTTGAATGAAGTTTCATTTTTGGTATCGAGATAAGTTAATTGGAAGGATATTGTCTTGTAGGTAGGTATGGATCTCTTCGTAGAGGGAAACTTGAGGATAAAAAATATGGCATATCACTTGGGATTCTAGATCTTCATAGGTTGGGTTGGACACTTGTTCTACCATGAATTCATAATGTCTTCATTGTTTAGGTATCTGTAAGAGAGAAGCAATGGTGGCCATTGAATTTTCAAAAAAAAATTATATTCTGGGAACCTGTGCAAACTTGATCTCAACAAAGTACTTTTTGAAATCATCTAGCATTCTCTTGTAAGGTAGCAACTTGTCATCCTTTGTTTGATAATCATCGTTGACTTGGTCGATGACCAATTGTGAGTCACCATAGACTAGCAATTCTATGATTTTCCATTCAATAGCTATCTTGATTCCGATGATCAATGCTTCATATTCAGCTGTGTTGTTGGTGCAGGGGAACATTAATCTGTAGGATTTTAAAATTGTGTATCCTTGCGGTGAAACAAACAAGATTCTTGCGCCTGATCCATGTTGTGTATAAGAGCCATCAAAGTATAGTAGCCACTGTTGTGTAGATATGGTTAGGACATCATTATCAGGGAATTCAATGTTCATTGGATTGTTATCCGGCAATGGTGCTTTAGCTAGTTGATCTACCATGGCTTGACCTTTAATTGTTTTCATGTCCACATACTGGATGTCGAACTCACTCAATATCATGACCCACTTGGCTAACCTCCCTATTAATGCAACTTTTTTGAGTAAATACTTTAATAGGTCAATTTTGGCAATGAGTTTGATGGTGTGAGTCAGCATGTAGTGCCTTAATTGTTGTGTAGCAAATACAACCTCTAAGAAAGCTTTCTCAATAAAGGTGTAATTGATCTCATAACCATTTAGGGTCCTGCTGATATAATAGATGGATCTTTCTTTCCCTGTAGAATCTTCTTGTGCTAATAAAGCTCCCAAAGATATCTCGGTTGTTGCAATGTATAGTAATAATAGTTTTCCCTTGACTGGTGGTATCAACACAGGCAGTGTCATCATGTACTATTTTAATTGATTGAAGGCACCTTCACATTTTTCATCCCACTTGAAAGAGACATTTTTGTGTAATAAGTGATTGAAACGATGAGTTTTATCAGCTAGTTGTGCAATAAATCTCCTAATGGACTGGAACCTTCCTTGTAATGATCTAAGTTGGCTGATGTTTTTAGGAGGCATTTCCATGATGGCTTTTGTATCAATGGAAAATTAGATGGGTTTACTTATCAAATAATAAACATCAAAATCCAATGAAATAACAAAGCACAAAGGAAATATAATGAAAATGAAAGGAGTAATACTACTAGAAATCTTCATCTTCCATGGTTCACCTTTGTTACACCTTCTAGTTTGCAGCAAGTCAATAAGGCCCTCAGATTTCAAATTGAGCAACCAATGCTAAAATGATTATAATGCCTATATTAAAAATGACCGGATCCCGAAATTATGAGCAAAATTGTCTTTTATAGAAAACACAATTTTGAGTGGATGGATGAGATTAAATTCTAAGAAAGACCTAGAATGAGAGGTCCAGATTAAACCTGAGAATCCCTAATTAGGGTTAGGGAGAATTCATTAATCGAATGGTCAAGATAAAATCTCAGATAAATGGATCGCCGGTGGAGAATAAATGAGATAAATTAATTAGAAAATAAAGATTTTCAAAAATCAAGAAGATAAAGACTGCCTAATTTGTGAGATTCGAAAAATCAAGAAGATAAGAGTTGAACTGAAGATCAAATTTGGAAAATCAAGAATCTTGATTACTTGATTTTTGGAAGATTAGTTACCAACTTGAATTAAATTAATTCAAGTTATGGATTTATGAGACAATAAATAATCTTTTCGATTATTTACCAAAATGGGACTAAGATTGTGATGACATTTAAATAATTGATTTATTTAAAATGAGAGAATATTAAATTGGCAATTAAATAATTAAATTTAATTATTTAATTTAGAAGATAAGATTAATTAATTAAATAAATTAATCAATTCATTTTAATTATGACAAGATGACATTAAATAAATAAATAAAACTTATTTATTTAATAATGGAAGAAATATATGACAAAGGGAAATTAAATAAATTAAGAAATTTATTTAATTAAGGAAGAGACAATTAATGACGTATTTAATAAATAAATAAAATTTATTTATTTAATAATCATGAAGAATACAAAGACATGAATTAATTAAACAATTATAAATTATTTAATTAATAGTCAAATGTGGACCAAGGACATAATTAAATGCCTTAATTATGCTAGGACGAAAGTGGTAAAAATGAAGCTTGTAGGCCTATGTCATTTTTAGGTGTCTACATTTTGCCCCTCTTTGTCATATTGTCGCTTGTTGCATTGTGACAAAGAAAATAAGTCAAAAATATGCCCCAATGAAGGTACGGAGTATCATTGCCCCCTCGGGAAATTTTCTCAATTTTGAGCCAGCGCCAGAAAAATTTGAAAAGTATCTCGATAAGTCAACTTGGTGCCTAGAAAAATAATGGCACAGTCGGTTTTGGATTCGGACATGTTTAAAGCAACTAACGAGGAAGCCAAAGGTGGTCAAATGAGCCTCCAATAATGACCTTGTTTGAGAAATGTCATTTGCACTATTTACCTTGCAAATTTCGAGAGCCCAAAGCGAAAAGGAGCGCAGCGAGGATGGTGATTCCAGTGTCAGAGCATCGCGGCGAGATTGTTCGGACATTCAAACTGCCAGAGGGCTCAGAGCCAACGGTAAGTACCCTTGCCCCACTTTGTAATTTTTTTGTTTTGCGTGCCAATTTTAAGTTTCTAGGGTAGATAACAATTGTGCCATGATGCAACTGCATTTGCGTAAGCCGTAATCATCTGTGCGTTCGACGCATTTGATGCGTCGCGACGTGAATGACTAGCGAATTTTAAGGAAGGCGAGGCGTTGCGACGCATTTGATAAAAACTGCAATGCATTCGCTTAACCGAGCTGCATTTGAATGTTAGAAAGCTGCAATTGATATTTTGTGCTGCAATTGCACATTTTAACGACGCATTCACCATGTTGTGTCGCAATTGTCAAAATTTGTGACGCAATTGCCTTAGTGCGACACATCTGGGCAACCGATTGACAAAAATGTCATGTTGCGATGCAATTGACATAATGCGATGCATTTGATTCTTTGTCTTATTGAAACCTATTGTGGTACTTGTGAAACCGTTAATACTTTTGATGTTGCTGATAGTTGTGTAGAAAGTACTGATATGTTGCTTGTCCTTTTGCAGAGGCAGCTTGCCCCTATCTACACGCGAGAGAGTAGACCGACCACATTTTGGTTTGCCGACTAGCTGAGCCCATGAGAGTGGCGACGATTGATGCAATTGGGATTATACTATGCTGCCTACATGCTCGCCATTCGGGCGAACAGGGGATTATTGACTACGCTATGTGAGCGATGGCATTCAGAGACTTGCTCATTCTACTTGCCGATAGGTGAGGCTACGATTACTCTGGAGGACATCTACCGGATTCTTCGAGTGCCTATCCGAGGGGAGTGGATCATCTACGATCCACGACATGGCGAGCAGACCTTTTGAGCTTACTACCGAAACCAGGGTGTAGGACTGAGCATCTAGGGTTATGAGATCAGGTGGGAGTTCATGGTGGATCACTATAGTCGATTTGATGCATTCCTGGTGAATCTGATTGGGGGGATCTTGATTCCCGATTGTCGAGGACACGGATTTCCCATTGGCTGGGGAGATGTCCTAGTGGGCATGAGATGAGACAGGACCGTTTATGCTTGGGGTTCTTGCTTACTAGGGACATTCTACCATCAGCTTCATGATGTTGCTTATAGGAGAGGAGAGAGCATCTCGTGTGGGACCACGCTGATGATGATATGGGCCTGGGAGCACATATCCATATTTCATCCACCGATTGACAAACCACAGTTGGCCGACGGTATGCCTTATGCTTTATTATGCTGGTGCGTTACAACAAACTCATATGGGTGAGACAGGTTTGTGGCGTCATCATATCAACACGATGATATCTTTTATCTGGAGGCCGTACCAAGATTGTGGACAGTGGGATGACGAGGATGAGCACTTGAGTCTGTGCAGGCAGTTCAAATATTTGATTGGCAGAACAGTGCAGACTTCATTGATTATTGAGATGTATTTACCACAGTGTGTCCTGAGGTAGTTCGTAGAGCAGTAGGGTGTACCTGCGAGGACAACCGAGTATGCCAGATCGTCCTGAGAGTATGCGTGGGGGCCAGCCATCCCAATGGTATTTGTAGAGTAGCAGATTGATGGGCTAGTAGCCCAGGCCTAGGGTTGGAGTGGAGGAGCATCCGATCCTGGGATGACACCGGATTATGATTTATGGTGGCAGATACACAGGCTAGTGCCTTTGATGGATCCGGATGGGCCAGCACCAATAGACAAACGATCAGTGATTCCTCAGGTGCCGCGGGCCAGGCGAGGTGGCAAGGGTAGGGATGGAGGCAGGGGGAGAGGTAGAGGCAGAGACGGAGATGGAGGCAAGGATGGAGACGGAGGCAGAGATGAAAGCAGGAGTGGAGATGATGGCGGAGACAGAGGCAGGGGGAGATGATGGTGGAGACGGCCGGAGGCGGAGGTGAGACGGTCAGAGACAGGGCTGAAGGGTGTGGCAGCGCGTGGCAAGGGTAGCATTAGATGCTATCCCCGAGGTTGGTGATGAGGGGGAGAGAGAGGAGTAGCCTCGTCAGGAGGGAGAGGGTGAGGAGAGACGAGAGGGGGAGAGGCATGAGGTGTAGGCAGAGGATGAGAGGCATGAGGAGGAGGCAAAGGAGGAGAGGAATGAGGAGGAGTTGGAGGTGGGGGGACATGAGGAGGAGGTGAGGTGGGTGGTTAGGAGGAGGATGTGGATGTGGGAGGTTAGGAGGAGGAGGTGGATGTGAGAGGTCAGAAGGAGTTGGCAGAGGATGATGACAATGAGGATGACGCCATGGATGAGGCTGAGAGACTGCTCCGATGGCGGATGGTGGAGGGAGAGGAGGAGATACCGTCCTCCTCGGGATTACCCCAGGATGCTACTATAGATCAAAGGGTGGGGGACTTACAGTAGAGACTAGATGCTAGCATGGCACAGGTCAGGGCACTGCAGGGAGAGCTAGAGGTGGCTCGGGTAGAGCGAGATCAGGCAGTGATCCGCCAGCAGGATTTAGCCCAGTGGTGTACACAGTTCACGACTTTATGTACAAGACCCATAGGGGATATGGCCCAGGAGTTGGCCAGGGTGAGCACGAGACTGGGGTAGTACAGGACTTTGTATGAGCAGGAAATGCTGCTAGAGCGACGGGATCCTATTTTGTCCCGGTCACAGTCGAGGACAGGCAGTGGCCACAGATCAGGCAGTGCTAGTGGCCATAGGAGTCATACCAGTGTCGGAGGGTCTACCTTGACAGGGCACACTTCAGGGCACAGGTCACATCATTCACGCAGGCACACCCTAAGTCACCATTCGGGTCACAGTCATGGGTCGACTGGTTCAGTGCAAAGGTCGGTATAGGTACAACCGCCAGTTGTTGATCCTTCTACTTCTCAGAGTCCGGCCGCAATGACTTCACAGATGTTCGTTACTGTGGAGATGACACCTTCATTCTCAGTTCCCCCGGTATCATAGACAAAGGCCGCTACAGGTCCACCTATCGTTTCAGTACCAGTGATCGAGCTTCAGCAGCCACATTCTTCACCACGAGGGGATGATGAGAGTCGACCCTAGGGGCATTTTGTTATTATGACACACTATGTATAGATTATTGAGCCTGCGAGCTCCATTTTTGGGATATCCACTGACTTTATCCTGTGACATTGTACATTTTTGAGATGATACTATATGATGATGCATTTTTGATGCGGCCTACATGTGTTATGTGATGCTCTTTGATTTAATGTATTATGACATGTATGATGTATGATGTTGATTTATGATGTAGCATGTATGTCCTATGATGTTTATTTATGATTTTGATGCCATGATGATGCAATGCTTACTTATGTGAGGTGATAATGATAATGATGTGCATAAAGTATTTAATAAATGGATGTCATGTTGTTGATTATGTTAATGCAATGTTTGTGGTTATGTATATGATTTAATGCTATGGATGATGTATGTATGGACCTAATGCAATGTTTATATGATCATGTATGCACTTATGTTTTTGAATGTCATAGGATTATCATCATGAGATGGATGAGAGAAGGCGACAAGACTGATGAGAGAAGATGACCAAACCAAAGAGGAGAAGACGACGAGACCAACGAAGATGCATGTTAATTCCTAGACCAAATCCTTCAAAGCTTTATCATAGGACATTAGTATTTATTGCTCTTAATCATCATTGGGCAGACTATTGTAATGGCCAAGAAACACCATGATATGACATAGATCAAGGTGTGCAAGGTCGTACCATCACGTAAGAAAAGCAGTCACAGACAAGGATGATCATGACTCATACTAAGAGCGTGATAGCCCCAGTCTTTTTGTCATAATCAACCACAAGCAGAAAAAGACAAGGACAAATCATGAAACGTCATTGCTTCTCTAAATCCTGTTGCCAGGACATCCTTGAGAAACTAGCGACATGATTGTCAAAATACAAAAATAGAGCCCTTTCCATGATATGTCATCCTTTTTCTAAATCCCAAAATTAGGACCTCGCTGAGAAACTAGTAGTCATGTGTGTCAATTGTCATGATACATTGTTGCTTCTCTAAATCCTGCTTAGTGGGATCTCACTGAAAAACTAATATCATGATAAAAACTAAAAGACAATTGTCAAGTGTTTGCCAAGTGCATCTGTATATCCATTGTTCCGATGTTGAAATGCCATGTTTAATGATGTCGAGATGTCGAAATGTTTAAAGTTTTAACGATGTTCAGACGATGAATGTCCAGATTTTCCAAATTCAGGAAGGACATATCCTGAATAAAATCAATGCCAAGAGAATTAATCTCCAATTGTCATGTGACGGTGATGATGACGATGCCTAGGAAGGACACATCCTGAGGCATACATGACACAGTTGGTTCCTCAAAATGACACATCTAAAAAATACTAATGTCTAGAGGAGTGATCCTTAGATGTCGAGAGGATCCCTCAAAATGTTGAATGACAGTGACGATGCCTAGGAAGGACACATCCTAAGGCATGAATGACAGGGGTTATCTTTCAGAAGGACACATCTAAATGTTAACCGAGATTTGACTGTTTGACGGGTTATGATGGTTTGACTTGTTTTAACCAAGTTTGACCTGTTGTTGACTATATGTCAATATTGTCATGATGATATGAGTGGCGTGCTGATGAGATTGTCATGTTGTGATAATGATTGCCATAATTTGCTTGATGAGTTTTGTTTGTTTTGGAAATATTCATGTTAACCTGAAGACTTTTGACGTGTGTGCCTATGTGATGTCATGAACCCTAATGGACTGACCTAGTGCGGCCTCGGGGGCTCATTGATAGATGGCCTTGCCTACGTCATACACTCAGAGACCTCATAGTTCTACACGATCAATGGCTTTGTCCAGAGGACAGAAGTTTGAATCATGATTTTATTTTGACAAACCTAAATGGACTGACCTAATGTTTCGGGGACTCAAATATGAGTCTTGCCTACGTAGCAAATGCGCAGAGACAACGTAGTTCGGACAAATGACAAAGACTGATTGATATGACTGACTTTGACAAGAGATGACAATGTGTTTGCATTCCTCGAGCAGTCTGATGTTTTGTTTGTGGTTTTCTTCAGGATGTTTTATAATTTTTAGGTCTTTCTTCAGGATATTTTATGATGTTTGTCTTTCTTCAGGACATTTTATGATGTTTTTGTCTTTTTTTTCTTTTCTTTTTTTCAGAACTTTTTACGATGTTTTTGTATTTTTTTAGGACTTTTTGCGATGTTTTTGTCTTTTTTCAAGACTTTTTGCGATGTTTTTGTCTTTTTTCAGGACTTTTTGCGATGTTTTTGTCTTTTTCAGGACTTTTTGCCAATTGCCAAGATCATGTACGACATCCATTGCAGTTTCATGATAAAAATTTTGCCCCCAGTCAGGTCCAAGACTTAGCCATTTTTAAGGAACATGGACGGGATGCTGTTGGTTTACTAGATGGACAGTCATCAGGACTTGATGTCTATCGTTTATCCCCTATGAAAAGTAGGTTAGAATGTGGTGGCGATTTATGTAATAATGGTGGAAATACCTTTCATCCTAGGCCAAGGCAAATAAAGTGACAGTAGATGGCAGAGCAATGATTGATTATGCATGGCGCCTGTTTGTCAGGTTTTCACCATGGTACTTGTCCAAAGCGCCTGTTTTCCAGGTTTTCACTATTGAACGAATCATTTTTCTCTTTACTATTTTCTTGAATTTTTTATTTTTTTGGTGTCACCAAGATGCCTGTTTTCTAGGTTTTCATCAAGGCAACAATTTTTTATCATTTTTCAAAAAAAAAATTTGTATTTTGCAATTTTTCAACCCGATCCTCCGATGCTATGCATAGAACCTTCAGAGATGTAAACTGTTGATGGGCTCTGTCAGTTGTTCTCCATCTAGTGTGGCCAGTTGATAAGCTCCAGAACTGAAAGAAGATATGATAATGTAGGTACCCAACCAGTTTGATTCAAACTTTCCTGGCTTTTCTCTGTCGGCTTGGTTCTTGGGGTTCTGCATGAGAACTAGGTCGCCAATGTCAAACTGTCTAACCATAACCTTCTTATCGTAGCTGTGACAAAGACGGTTCTGATATGCTTAGAGATGGTTCAGTGAATTTTACCTTCTTTCTTCTAGCATTTCCAACTCGTGCAAGTGTGATTGTCGATACTCCTCTTCATTAGTTAAGCCCTTCAAGGAGACTCGTAACGAAGGAATTTCGACCTCAATGGGAAAGATGGCCTCCGCACCAAAGACTAGAGAAAATGGAGTGGCCCCTATAGGCGTACAAATGCTAGTTCGGTAAGCCTATAGAGCAGGGTTGAGTTGTATGTGCCAGTCACAGCCAGCGTCATTGATAGTCTTTTTGAAGATTTTGACAATGGTTTTAATGGACACCTCAGCTTGACTGTTTCCTTGTGGGTAGTAGAGAGATGAAAAATGGTGTTGAATGTGAAATCGCTCACATAACTCTCGAACATCTTGGTTTTTAAACGGATGTCTATTGTCCATGATGATGGATTGCGGAAGGCCATACTGGAAAATGATGTAGTTAACGATGAACTTGGATATTTTCCTGCCGGTAATATATGTCAATGGGATGGCTTCAATCCACTTCGTAAAATACTCAGTGGCGGTGATAATGAATTTATGGTCGTTGGAGGAGGTTGGATGAATTTTTCCCACGAGGGCGAGTCCCCATTGAGTGAAGGGCCAAGGAGAAGTGATTGGTCAAAGTTCCTATGCTAGAGCATGGATCAAGTCACTGTGAATCTGAAATTTGCGACAAGTCCTCACATATTCAATTGCATCCTTTTCAATTATTGGCCAATAATACCCAAGTCTCGTTACTTTCTTAGCTAGAGTAGGACCACTCGAATGTGTTCCGCATATACCGTCGTGCACTTCGCGTAAGGTCGTACACGCTTCGTTAGTGTCAAGACATCTAAGGAGGATGTTGTCAAAACTACGACGGTACAGGGTGTCACTAACAATGGCATACTTTGTGGATTTTTGGATGAAGGACTTCCTTTGGTTATTAGATAGGTTCAGTGGAAGGGTTTGAGATTTTAGGTAGTCATAAATGTCCCGATACCAGGGAGAGTTGGGACCAACAAGTTTGCAAACCATTTCTAATTCTGGGATATCATATGATGGTATTAAAAGCTGTTCTATTAAGAACTCAAATTGTGACACATTTTTAGGGATGTCCAAGAGAGAACCAATAGTAGCCATTGCATCAGCTGTCTTATTCTATGTCCTGGGGATTTGTTCAAAAGCAATCAATTGGAAGTATGTCAGGAAACTATACACCATCCTCTTGTAGGGAAGCAACTTCTCATCCTTTGTTTCATAGTCATCATTCACTTGGTTGATAACGAGCTGGGAATCCCTGAATACAAGCAACGTCTGAATTTTCCATTTAATTGCCATCTTGAGACCTATGACTAGTGCTTCATATTCGGCAATGTTATTTGTACAAGGGAAACCGATCCGGTATGACTTAGGAATTGAATCCCCCTATGGTGTGATAAACAAGATTCCAGTGTCAGAGCCATGACTAGTATGAGACCCATCAAAATATAGCTTCCATGGTACCGCTGGTTCCGCATGAAAAATGGACTCATCGGGAAAATCAGTTACTAGTGGATGAGTGACTAGAATCGGTGCATCTGCCAGTTGATATGCTATTACTTGTCATTTTATTGCCTTACGCTCGACATATTGTATGTCATACTCGCTGAGTATCATGACCCATTTTTCCAACCGGCCTGTTAATGCCGCCCGACTTAAGAGATATTTCAGTGGATCAATCTTGGCGACCAGTTGTGTCTGGTGACTGAGCATATAGTGTCTTAGTTTTTGGGATGCAAAGACAACAGCAAGGCATGCACGTTCAATGTTTGTATAGTTCAACTCATACCCTATCAGTGTGCAGCTAATGTAATAGATTGCTCTTTCTTTTCCTTCATGATCATTTTGGGCCAGTAATGCCCCCAGTGCTGAACTAGTAGTCGAGATGTATAGAATCAATGGCTTTCCATGAATTGGAGGCATGAGGACTGGTGTTGGTAGTAGGTAATCTTTGATTTTCTGAAAGGATTCTTGACATTTATCTGTCCATACAAAGGGGATACCCTTGCGTAATAGATACTGGAATGGGTGACACTTATATGCCAATTGGGCAATGAAACACCGAATAGATTATACTCTGCCTTGTAGAGTTCTTAGTTCATTGATTCCTTTGGGCGAAGGCATGTCTATGATGGCTTTAACCTTTGCTGGATCAACCTCTATACCTCTTTGAGAAACTATGTATCCCAGGAGTTTTCCTGATGTGACCCCGAAAACACACTTCTTAGGATTTAGCCGAACTTTGTACTCTTCAAGTCTCTTGAAAATTTTGTCAAGTACCTTCAAATGATCTTTCCTGGTTGCTGATTTGGCCAATAGGTCATCTACATAATCTTCCATTATTTTGTGCATCATGTCATGGATGATCATGGTCATAGCCCTTTGATATGTGGCACCTGTGTTTTTGAGACTAAATGGCATGACGTTCCAACAATATGTACCCCATGGGCAAGTGAATGTCGTTTTGTGTTGATCTTCAGGAGCAATGCAGATTTGATTATAGCTAGAGAAACCATCCATGAGGGATAGCATCTCATATCCTACCGTAAGGTCAACTATGATGTCAATGTTTGGCAAAGGAAAGTCATCCTTTGGGCATGCCTTATTTAGGTCTCAGAAATCTATACAGACACGGATCAACCCATTTGGCTTTGTGACTGGGACTAGATTAGAAATCCATTCAACATAGTCAATAGACCGTATGAATCTGGCATCTAGCAATTTCTTCAACTCGGCCTTGACCAATAGAGCAACTTGGGGGTGCATTTTGTGCAACTTCTGCTTGACTAGTTTAGCATTAGGTAATAGTGGCAGATGATGCAGAACCAATTCGGGGTCCAATCCTAGCATGTCAGCATAGGACCATACGAAGTTGATTTTCTGTTTTGCAAAGAATTTATGAAATTCTGGTTTCTCTTCGTCAGTCAATGATGCAGCAAAGAGGACCATCTTGGGATCTTCTGTAGTTGAAATGTTATCCTCTATTGTGTCCCCAATAAGCATAGCCGATTTCTCCTGTTGCATGGGGTGAAAGTCCAGTCCTCCATCTTTGGGCACCTCAGAGAGGTTTTCACCCACAGATACATCCTTTATTTTTACTATTTTATCGTCAAGAGGTGCCTTTCGGTTTTCACCTAGAGACGTCTCACTTTTTGTTTTATTCTTATTTTTACTTTTGCGACTAAAGGATGGAGCAGTCTCGCCGAAGTATGTCGTGCAGTCTAAATCAATGGCGAAGCCTGATTTGTGGTCCCCACTGGGTATGCCTTCTTGTAATCCCATAAATTCAGCAATTGCCTCATCATTCTAAAATGTATCTAGCACTGGCGGTCCTTGTTGGTCCCAATCGACTAGCTCAGGGTAAACTAAGGAAATGCCATCGTCAATGTTGGTGAATTGGGGTGAGGATGTAGACAGCATGCAGACGTATTCAGTGATGTTGTAGATGAGATTATCATCATCCAACTCGACATCGGACTCTATCCAATATTCTCCTTCACTAGTGTCATATTCGTTGTCAAAATAAGGAGTGAAGGTTTTAGAGCCCTGATTGTCAATGTCGTCTGATACTTCAGATGGATTGGACTGAGGGGGTTCAGATGATGGGTGTTGTACATTATGGGGAGTGGCAATGGGACTTTGACTGTTTGGTGCCTGTTCAATTTTGAATGTTTACCAAAACCATTGTTCAGAGGTCAGTTCCCCTGGTTCAACAAACAAATCATCAAGACAACAATCACTTAGGGATTGTTTTGAGCCAAATTCTCACTCGTGGGAGTCAGTTTTGGTGAGGGTTTCCCTAGTAGTCTCGACACTATCTGAAGCATGTACTCGCTCACTTGAAATTCGAGAGGTATGTCGATCGTCGTTGTCGGGTGATCCAAACCCTAATCCAAGATACTTCAGAATTTGAAAAGTTTTTATGGGTTCCCTTCGGCCAGTTTTATTTCTTCCTAGGCCACTAGTACCATCATAGCCTTTAGCCTTCATGATGTCAAAACCCTTGCCATACTTTTGAACTGGTAATGGGGGTAGGGTGATAGTATCCTTATAGATCCATCCTATAATGTCAGTAAGGTCTTCCTTACTCATGTCTCCCCACTTGATGAAAATTGTTTTTGGTGGAACTTTGAAAGTTTCCTGAGGTTCCATTCTGAAACATGGCCGACCATAGTCCTTTGGAGACCTAGGCATTGTTGTTATGATGTATGTTGTGTGCAGTTTGAATTCTCCACAGCCAAGGTCCTGGATTTTGACAGTGGATTCTGTCTTAGGGCTAGTGGAAGGTGGTGGTATGGCGGAAGATGTGGATGGAGTGGATGTGGAAGATGGCATGAGTGTGGATGGGTCGATGTATTTGGATGACAAGGAGCCAGGTGCTTCTCGGTTAATAAGCACTCGGCTTTCATAAATGCCCCTTAGGTTTGTACAATATTGGAAAGGGTTGAGGTCTCCATATATGGTTATTTCTGTCCTGTCAAATGGAAACTTTAGGCATTGGTGGTATGTGGATGGAACGGCTTTTAAGGCATGAATCCATGGATGGCCTAGTAAGATGTTATATGGTAGTTCCAAATCTAGGACCTGGTAGGTTGTTTCCACAATGACTGGTCCCACTTTGATTGGGAGAGAGATAACACCCCGTGAAGAGCGTTCCTCGTGATCGTATGCTTTGATCACTATACTCTTCGTTGGGTCTACACACGCATTAGAGAACCCTAGAGCCTTAACCAGTTTGAGGGAGCATATATTCAATCCTACTTCGCCATCTACTAAAACCCATCTAACTTTGTGCTTGTGGAAAAAAGTTTCTATGTGCAATGCATCATTATGGTTGGTTTTAGGTGATGAGTAATCTTGATCTGAGAAGGTGACGTGGTGAGGCGTAGTGAGATATCCCACCATGGTTTCAAATTGATTGACATTGATGTCCTTTGGGACTGATGACTCAAGCAAGGTTTTATCTAGGATTTCTTTGTGTGCGGGAGATATGCAAAGGAGCTCAAGTATAGAGATTTGTGCGGGAGTCTTTCCTAGCTAGTCAATGAGGTTGAACTGACTTTTTCGTTTCCACTGCTTTGTGGTCAGGACAGGTTGTGACTGTTTAGCAGATGGGCCCGGTATGGTAATTTTGGCTTGTCTAGCAGGAGGTGGACCAGCTATAGTGACTTTGCCACTGCAAGTAGTAGCGTTACATTGGGGTGCTCTCCTGACCGTAATGGTATTGATGTATTCATTGTCAGTTCGGACATTGTTTATAATAGGTCCACTAGAATAGTCGTACTTGACTCGGGTAAAGTTAGCTTGATTATTGTGCATCTGTGGACTTGACGTGGAAGCCTTATGAGAACCATGGTCTTGCAGTGGATTCTTATGGATAGTATGATCTGAATTGGAGGAAAATTGAGATCCACCTACTTCAATGACGTGACTTTCGATAAGATCTTGTATTAGGTTTTTCAATTGTCGACAGTTAGAGGTTGTATGTCCTTTTCCTCGATGGTATTCACAAAATGCATTGTCATTCCACCATGCTAGTTTGAATTGTCCTGGGTCATATGTTTTTGGTTCTTGGAGTGTAATGACCCCATTCTGGAGACATTTCTTAAGGACTTCTTCGATGGGTTCACCCAAAGAAGTGTATGTACGACCTTTAGGAAATTGTCTCATCTGATGGTATTGTCCCTGGTTATTTTGACTATTCTGATTGTTGAATGGGACATTAGGAGGGGGTGTCGATGTCGTTGTTGGTTGGTGTTGTTGTTGAACCCCTTTTAGGGCTAGTACAAGACCCACAATGTTTGTAGTCTTGGTGTCAACCACACCGTCATTTGTAACGTGTTTATTTTTTACCCAGTATTTATTTTTTTCGGTGGTTGGATTGACATTTGTGTTTTTGGAACCATATTGTAATTCTCCCTTTGCGATAAGGGCTTTCTCAATCTGGACCCCTTTTTCGACTAAATCTATGAAGTTTGTGCAACAATGTATTTGAAATGCATACTTTAGGGGCCCCAAAAGTGTTTGGACAAACATTTCTACTTTCTCCCTTTCGGGGATGTCAATGTGACATCGACTAGCAAGGCTTCTCCATTTTTGAAAAAATGGGATAAATGTCTCTCCAGCATCCTCTTGCGTGAGAGTGCACAAGCTAGTGATGGAGGTGTCCAAGTCGATGTTGTACGCGTAGTTTTTGATGAATTTTCATTTAATCTCATCCCATGTCTGGATATCCTTTTGTGTGGAAAACCATTCAAGAGCTTGACCCGCCAGACTTTTAGAAAAAAGTCTCATCAAGTATGTTTGTTCATAGGCGATTTCCATACAATTGGTTGTGAATTCGTGAACATGTTCAATGGGGTTTGTCTTTCCTTTGTATTTTGTGAAATTGGGTGACACATATCCCAGAGGAAATGGAGGCATGTATATGCTCATGTCGAATGGGTATACATTTAGGTCGTATGATATTTCTGATTTTTGACCTGAAATGTATATGTTTTGAATAGTTTTTTCTACCCCCATCAATCTTGTTTGGAGGGCATCCATAATAGGGTCATTTGTGTTTTTGTACGTTGTATTGCTTAGTACACCATAGGGTCTCGTTTGATGTGCGTGAATATTGGTGTATTGTGGCAGTATGGATTGTTGTGATATGTATGACGTTTGCGGATTGCCATGTTGTTGATATTGAAAGTTATGATTGGGTGCGTGTTGGTGAGTATGAACGTTAGATGAGTAGGTTGGGATGTGTCCCCCAGCCATGTGTGTCGTTATTTGGGGAATGTGATGACCATGAAGGTTATGATGTGTTAATGGTGCCGTGGGTTGTGTTACTTGGCCACCTTGTGTGAATTGTTGGGTTTGCACAAGGGGAATGTTTGTATTTGTACCTTGGGAGGCAATGACATGTGACTGTGTTCTCGTGTTAACGTTTGGTTGTTGTCCTTGGATAAAAATGCATCCCCTGGCCCCTCCCAAAGGATTTTGTGAAATACCACTGAGCGGATATGTCGAAGGTGTACTCATGGTAGTAGATGTAGCTATCAAGGGGGGGTTGTTATGACTTTATGATGCCCCCATGGCATTTATTGTAGTGGTAAAAAGAGGATTGGAGTAATTTTCCCATACTGCTAAGGAGCCAAGAGTGGTTCCAGCCGATTGGGATAGTGTCATGGATGTTTTGGGCATTGTGGATGATTGTGATACTCCAATAGATGTAGTATTTATTGTGTTGGAGGTGTTTGGGATGTTGGAGGTAGCATGCACTGTCGTTGTGGTGTCAAAGAAGGTATTGCTCGTAGTGTTTGGAGGTTGAGCACTGTGTGATATGTTATGCATGTTGTTGTCATTAGGGTTTGGAGGTGTTGATTGTATCATGGTAATGTCGAACCCTTGGGGTAATTTGGCCCCTTGACTCAAGAGTATGGCCAAGTATCTGTCTCTGTCATAAAGGACCATTGTTTCAACAAATTGAGAGTCCTCTGGGTCTTGTGCTGCTACCTCTAAGTTTTCCTTGAGTATTTGACCGTACTCATCTTTACGCAAGAAAGGTTCAAATGGACTATTTGATGAGTGTGGTGTCATCGTTAGAGGTTGATTTTTTGTTTTGTTAAATGGATCATCAAAGGTCCAGTTTGGGTCATACGTTGGATTGTTGACAGTGGATGTGGGGTCTTGTCGAGGATTTTCCATTTGTCTTTGTTGTTTTTGAAGTCTAGTTTCCACCATAAATGAGATTGCTCAAATGAAAAGGAATGACAACTAAATGTAGTGATGACGCTATGCAAGGTCTAGGTTCAAAATGATGACTAGGATGACTAATGTTTTTGGATTTTGCGAATAAGATATGCAATATGTAGACTTAAAATGCAATTTATGACAAGGGGATCTAAGCACTTCTAAGCTCAAATTTTTTTTTCGATCTTGGTTACTAAAGGACTTTTTTGAAAATGACAAGATGACAGGGTCGAAATCACTAGTGATTTTTCCTAACTAGACTTTTGAGCTGGAAAAATCTCACAAAAGAGGACAATGAGTAAAAAAAAGGGTTTGACAACTTAGTCCAAAAGAGCCTAGATTCGAAAACAATGATGTTGCAAATTGTGCTGAGATTTACCTAATCCTAAGGATGCAAAAATGTGAACCTAGGGACAACCTAATGTCGAATGTATGCAACTAAAAATAATGAAGGGTGAAACCTATGGTGATGAATGCAAACTAATGGTCAAGACTTTGAGAAAATTCAAGTTTGGTTTCTGATAGAATCTTCTTGGATACAGTGTTTGACAAATTATTGGCAAGATGGAGACTTTGGATTTGACTTTGTATGAAGTTTTAAATAGTGATAGGAAAATGCGTCGTTTGAGGTGTCAGTTGCGTTGGGGTTTTACAAATGCGGCTCAAGTTTAGCAAATGCGACTCGGAAATAGACAAATGCGACTTAGTTTATCAGATGCGACTCAATGACAGTCAGTTGCGTCTCAGTTTTGCATATGCAGCTCGAAAGTGTTCATATGCATTGCGATGCATACAGATGCGGCATTTTAAATGTCAACTGCGGTTTAACAGAGCGATTGCGGTGCAGAAAATTGATTGCGATTCAACAGATGCGACACAGTTTTGTTTCAAATTGATTTTCTTGTCATTTTGATTACAAGTTTGATCTGTTTGATATTGAGCATTTTGTTTGGAGCTATAAATGTGATAATTCCAAAAATCACTTGACAAGCACAGTGTTTTTAAAAGTAACCAAACACATATCAGATAAGCACAATCCTAGGTTAGGCCATGACAGTATTCGCTAGATTCCACGCAGGTTTCCCCAACCGCATATCTGTAGCGTGTGAATTCAGAAGCTTGGCTGCATGGGCTCCCCCTTATAGTGCAGTCTCTTCTCAGGCTAACCAAGCTTCCAAACCCCATGAAACTCCCATGGCGAGCTGATCACCTCTGCTACAAACTATGAAAGTGTGGATGCCTTCACACCGACCGGTGTTGCGCTAGCAAATAGAAGGATCTTGGCTTACTACACATAAGTTTTTAGTTCGAGACCCCCGTTCGAGTGGCCATACATGGGGCAAGAGATTAATCACCATTAAGGTGGCACTCCAGCCTGAAGAGGTTAAGCTCAGTAGGGTTTAAGGGAGTACAACTCCGTCCGTATGACACATCTGCACAAGCAACCTTAGGTTTTCCCTTAAGGTTTACATTTATATACCGGTCGGGGGTAGCTTGGCTTTAGCTCCGTTTCCGGTTTGAGTCGCGTTGGAGTGATGAAATCCCCAGGTAGGCCCAATTTCTAGAGTTGGTAACCGTTTCTCTTACACCGAAGATCGCTTGAAAGTGCAAGGGGAAAGGATACTCCAATATACCAAGTCAGGGTAATAACAGATAAAAATGGGTTTGGTTTTCTGATCAAGAGGTTTTCTCCAAGTGAGAGCATACTCACCTACCATTTTGCAAACACAATCAAATAGAAACAAACACACATCCATTTTAAAAGCACCAAAATGAAGTGTTTTCTACACTAGAAATCACAAACACATTGTTTGAAAAATGAGTCTTTGACAAGCATAGCTACAAAACCACAAGTTAGCAGTTTTATCCACCAGTCTTGGACCGATGAAACGTAACCGCCACAGGTTGTGAAACACGATTAGTAACATGATAGCCCCTACTGGGCAGAATGCAGAAAATAAACCAGAATGCTAAAAGAAAACAGAAAGAATAGAAAAACCTTAAAAATCTAAATGCAAATGAGAAGAAAACTTTACCAGGCGAATGCGTCACGACAGAGCAAATGCATCGCTTGGTTCATCAAATGCGGCTCTATATTTCAACTGCGGATTTCTAGAATACGATTGTGGCTTGACAGAGCAATTGCAGCTTTCTTGTTTGTGAATGTGTCACGACGCATCAAATGCGTCACGATTTTTTTTAAAAAATACTTGCATCGCTCCGTACCTGTACCTGTAAAACAGTAGAAAACACAAAATTGTATGGAAATAATAGCAAATAACAAAGTCATGTTCACGTCAGGTTCACCAAATGTATCAATGGAAAATTAGATGGGTTTACTTATCAAATAATAAACATCAAAATCCAATGAAATAACAAAGCACAAAGGAAATATAATGAAAATGAAAGGAGTAATACTATCAGAAATATTCATCTTCCATGGTTCACCTTTGTTACACCTTCTAGTTTGCAGCAAGTCAATGAGGCCCTCAGATTTCAAATTGAGCAACCAATGCTAAAATGACTATAATGCCTATATTAAAAATGACTGGATCTCGAAATTATGAGCAAAATTGTCTTTTATAGAAAACACAATTTTGAGTGGACGGATGAGATTAAATTCTAAGAAAGACCTAGAATGAGAGGTCCAGATTAAACCTGAGAATCCCTAATTAAGGTTAGGGAGAATTCATTAATCGAACGGTCAAGATAAAATCTCAGATAAATGGATCGACGGTGGAGAATAAATGAGATAAATTAATTAGAAAATAAAGATTTTCAAAAATCAAGAAGATAAAGACTGCCTGATTTGTGAGATTCAAAAAATCAAGAATCTGCCCGATTACTTGATTTTTGGAAGATTAGCTACCAACTTGAATTAAATTAATTCAAGTTATGGATTTTATGAGACAATAAATAATCTTTTTTAGATTATTTACCAAAATGGATTGACAGTTAAGATTGTGATGACATTTTAAATAATTGATTTATTTAAAATGAGAGGAATATTAAATTGGCAATTAAATAATTAAATTTAATTATTTAATTTAGAAGATAAGATTAATTAATTAAATAAATTAATCAATTCATTTAATTATGACAGTTAGTGACATATTAAATAAATAAATAAAACTTATTTATTTAATAATCAAGAAGAAATATATGACAAAGGGAAATTAAATAAATTAAGAAATTTATTTAATTAAGAGACTTAGACAATTAATGGCGTATTTAATAAATAAATAAAATTTATTTATTTAATAATCATGAAGAATACAAAGACATGAATTAATTAAACAATTATAAATTATTTAATTAATAGTCGAATGTGGACGAGGACATAATTAAATGTCTTAATTATGCTAGGACAAAAGTGGTAAAAATGAAGCTTGGGCCTAGGTCATTTTTAGGTGTCTCGACTTTGACCTTTGTAGGATCCACCTCAATGCCTTTAGCTGAGACAATGTATCCCAAAATTTTAGTTGATGTTACACCGAACACACATTTCTTGGGATTTAACCTCACCTTGAATTTCTCCAATCTTGTGAATATTTTGTCTAGAATCTCTAAGTGTCCTCTAGTGTAAGATTTTTCCAACAGATCATCTACATAGTCTTCCATAAAAGTATGCATCATGTCATGGAAGATGGTAGTCATAGCTCTCTGATATGTAGCTCCAACATTTTTCAACCCAAAAGGCATCACATTCCAGCAAAAAGTTCCCCAAGGACATGTGAAGGTTGTTTTATCTTGATCTTCAGGTGCTATCTTTATT
Source organism: Sequoia sempervirens (assembly GCA_007258455.2). NCBI lineage: Eukaryota > Viridiplantae > Streptophyta > Pinopsida > Cupressales > Cupressaceae > Sequoia > Sequoia sempervirens. Next base: position 1,154,214,345 of record VDFB02271358.1, on the reverse strand, counting down.
TGGTTGTATCTTGAAAATCCATCCATAAGTGATAACATTTCATTCCCAATAGTCAAGTCTACAATAAGATCAATGTTTGGTAGAGGAAAATCATCTTTTGGAAAGGCTTTGTTAAGGTCCCTGAAGTCCGTGCATATCCTAATGCTCTTATCTGGTTTAGATACCAGAACAATGTTTTATATCCATTCGGCATAGTCAATAGATCTTATGAATCTTGCATCTAATAGCTTTTTCAACTCAGCTTTCACCAGAAGGGCGATATGGGGATGCATCTTACTCAGTTTTTTCTTTACCAGTTTTGTGTTGGGTGGTAAGGATAGATGATGCATAATGAGTTCTAGATCTATATCTGGCATATCAGCATATGACCAAGAAAATTTGATTTTCCTCTCCTTAAAGAATTCAGTGAAACGAGGTTTCTCCTCTTCTGTCATGGATTCCGCTAAACATAGGGTCTTCACCATCTCAGTTGTACCAACATTGATGGATTGTGTAGGTTCTATTAGCACTGAAGATCTCTCTTGATAGTGTTTTGGGAGAGTGTCAAACCTTCCATCTCTTGGTGCCTCGGAGAGGTTTTCACCTTGAGATACGCTCTTTATTTTTACTTTTTCCTGATTTAATAGTGCCAGCAGATGGTTTTCACTATTAGACCCATTTCTTATATTTTTCATTTTGTAGCTAAAAGGTTTGACACTCCCTTCGTCAAGAGCTTCATTCTGAGATTCATTGGTAAAACATGTGTCAATATTATCATAACATAGTAAGTTCACAAGGGCATCTTTTTTGAAAAGGTGGGTATGTCAAGCAGCTCATTTTGATCCCAATCAATTAGTTCAGGATGCATTAAGGACAAGGAATCATTAGATTGGCCAAGATCATAAGATGTAAGCATCAGGATAGCCATGTTTTCAAATTTTCCAATGAGGTCTAAGATGTTACTTTCTTCTGACGTGTCTATCTCGCTTGAAGAATGGTAATCTTCACTTGAGTCAACAACATACTGCAATCCATATTCAAGGGGTCTAGAACTAGAACTTTATCCTTTCATACATATTGGGGTATACTTTTGGATTACATTGATCTCTTTGTCATGGAAAGATTCCTTAGAGAGAGAGTCCCACTCATATTCATTGGAATATGTTTCATGATCCTCACTAGCTTGTAGTTGTAAGATTCTTTCAACAACTCTTTGAGTAGCTTCCTCTTTTAAGTCTTCCCTGTAGCCTAGTCATGTTTTGTCTTTGGGATTCATTGTGACAAGCTGTATTGGTTCACTGATGCCTTCTTTTCTTTTACCCAAAGGACCATTTCCCTCATATCCCATTTTTGTCAGGATTGTCTGACCTGTGCCATACTTATCTGTGCATATATTGGACATTGATACCTATGAAGGTTCTTCATCTTTGTATAACCAGTTTAGGACATCCCTGTCTTCTGATTCCTCTGCTTGGGTGCTTTCTTTTATAAAATTCCCATCAAAGAGCATGATGGGTTGTAAATATTCTTGTCTTGAGGTAGATGGTTGTCCATGTAACTTAGGAGAAGATGAAAGTTGTGATAAGTATGAAGATTTCTCAAATGAGTATTCCCCCATGCCCTTGTCTTTTATTTGGATCTTTTCCAACTATTTTGATAAGGCATCAAATTGACTTCCAATGTTGCATGAAATAGAGTCAACGACCCCTTTTCTTTTGATTGAGCCCTTTCCTCATACTATCTTGACGAAGAACCCACTGGAATTTCTTTGTTTGATGGATTAGAGTTGATGACTTCTCTATTATGTGGTACAAAGGTATCTTGACTTGTTCTAAGTGCATTGCAATATTGGGGATTGTTAGAATCATCAGCAATGGTGATCTCTTGTCCATTGAAAGTAAATTTCAAGCACTGATGATAGGTTGATGGTACCACTTGCATTTCATGAATCCACGATCGTCCCAAGAGTATGTTATATGTCAATTCCTTGTCTAACACCTGAAACACTATGTCTTTGACGATTGGTTCCACTTGAATGGGTAAAATGATCAATCCTTGAGAGGATCTTTCTTCATCATGATATGCTTTTATGGCAATTTTCCTTCTAGGATCAATAGCATTTTCAAAATATCCTAATGCACGAACAAGATTGAGAGTGCAGATATTTAGGGCTTCTCCTCCATCTATAAGGACGTGTTTTACATGATGTTTATGGATTAGGACTTCGATGTGGAGAGCAACATTATGCGGATGGGTGGTGGATGCATCGTCATGTTTAGAGAATGATAAGAAATGAGGTGCAGTCAAATGTCCCACCATAGCTTGAAATGTACAGACTTTCATATTGTTTGGTACTGTGGTGGCAACTAAAGCTTGTTCCAGGATTTCTTTGTGTGCTGGTGAAATCTTGAGAAGTTCCAATATGGATATTTGAGTGGGTATCTTTTGTAACTGATCAACGATGTTATATTGAGTTACATGAAAAACATTCATTTTGGACGTGGAAGGGGTAGCTCCTTTCAATGTTACCTTGGCTTGTCCTCTTGTAATCACATTGATAGGTGTATTGTCTTGATCATTTGTGATTTTTATGACATTAATTTGATTGTCATTTGTGTCAACGTTAGCACTCAGATTTCTAGGTACAAGGTCATTGATTTGATGTGAGACAATGTCATCATTGTGTTGTATTTCAGTAGTGGCATCCTTCCCTTGGCTTCCAATTTCAATGTCTTGGATGGAATTCCCAACCATCTCAATACAATGAATGGTAGAATCATAAACATAGTTTATATTCTTTCCTTTGGTATTCAATGTAGAGGACTCTCCCTTTTCATAATTGGGTAAAGGGTTCTTGAACACTCCCTGATCACTATTTGTTTGGGGTCCTTCAATGTGTACCTTTTTATTATCAATGAGATCTTGGATTGCATGTTTGAATTGCCAACAATATTTCGTCATATGACCCCTGTTTTGATGATAATCACAGTAATGAGCATCGTTCCACCAAAAGGGCTTAACTTGTGGATCCCAGTTTCGTGCTTCTAGCACTGTGATAAGCTTAGCCTTAGTAAGTTCCTTTAAGGTAGAATCTAAGGATTATCCCAATGCTGTGAATTTTTGTCAATTGGAAGGTTTTGGAAATAGTGTTGCTTTAGTCCCTGGATTAGTCTGATTGTTGTTTTCGCTAACATTTGGAGCGTTGGGAGGATTGTTGGTCTGATTGGTCTTGGTGGTAGCTGCTATTAGGTTGAATATGGGTTTGGTATTTTGATTTTCAGCTATGACCTCATTGTTACCCACATTCTTGTTTCATTGCCAAAATTTAGGTTTTCCCCCATTGTTGTAGTTGTTAGAGAAAGTGGATGAGTTATTTTCATTGTATACCTTAATCACCCCTCTTTTGACTAAGGCTTCTTCAATTTTAATTCTATTTTCAATCAATTTTTCAAAGGTAGGGGGACATTGTAATTCCAACCTATAACTCATCTCATCATTTAGGTTATCAATGAAAATTCTATCTTTTCCTTTTCGAGCATGGGGCGAGAATACCTTGCAAACAATCTCCTCCATTTTTTCAAGAAAATGAGGAAGGACTCACCCTTTTTCTGTTTCAAGTTGCAAAGGTCTTTCATGGTGATATCATGTTGGATATTGTAAGAGTATTGAGTGAGAAATCTATTGACCAACTCTTCAAATGTGTTGATGGGGGGTGTAATCTTTGAAAACCATTCAAGGAAAGTCCCTCCTAGACTTCCTAGAAACAGTCTCATCAAATAAGTTTCCTCATGCACAAATTCTAGACTCATAGTTCAGAATTCCCTTACATGATCTAATGGATCAGTTGTACCATTGTATTTATCATACTTTGGAAATTCACTACATTTAGGGAAATGAATCATGTTGATGGATTGAGTAAAGGGATAAGGAAAAATGTCCTCAATCAAGTATCATTTTGAAGTTCCCCTTTGCATCTCTAGAACTTGTTGTTGAAGGTTTCTCATTTGGTGAGTTAAAGTAACCATTTGTTTTGTTTCCTTTTTAGCCTTTTGGAGAGGTTCTTTTAAGATGTTGATATCAAAATCAGGGGGAAGTTTAACTCCTTGATTGGCTAACATCAATAGGTATTTTCCCCCGTCTCTTTCAAAAATATTTTCCAAAAAATTATGGAAGTTGGGGTCTTGTTCTGCTTGTCGTATATCCTCAACATTTATTTCTTCCCCTTGTATGTTGTTGAGTCCAAGAATAGGGATTTCTTCTGCATCAGCCATGTTGCTAGGGATCTCACTATTTTGAGGTTCAATGTTGGGAGTTTCGATATCAAAAGCTTCACTACTCAGACTTCTATGTTTTCCATTTCAAAGTTGGTTGTTCCAAGTTTCTTGTCCTTGAGTCTCCTCTTTTGTGATCTTGTTTGGACGGGCATACAAGTGTTATGATTTAGACTAAGCTTTGATCTAAGTTTGAAATAGTGCCAAGGATTACAACTGAGTCAAATAGAATGACAAATTCTATTGATTAGACCAAGTTTTATTTGATTAAAGGACATAGTTTCATGATTAAGGGATGAAAAATCCTGAAGATGAAACTAAGTTGTACAAGCAAAGATGTGATGGATATTGATGATTTAGGTACCTTGAAATGTTTAGATCTAGGTTTAATTTGAAAAGCTCCACTTGTATAGGTTCATTTTGACAATGTTTAGACTTCTAAGGTATCTAAGGAACGATCTTGGACTCAAATTTTTCACTCAAGAAACGTAATTAAGGTACTCAAAATGTTGGAAAATTCTTGGATTTTGACAATAGTACATCATGTATAACTCTAGATTGTTTTTGCAAGATTTCTTGTAAAAATTGAAGGTTAACCTTTCTCTAAAGTCGTAAAGCATAGATAGACATCCTTGATGTTGTTTTGGACTAAGAGGTTTGATCTTTGGTTTTCTAATCTTGAACTTTCATGAAATCATCATGTAAACCACATATTCTGACTCTGTTTTTCCTAAGGAAAGGTTGAACACTACTAGAAGGACTAATTTTCTAAAGATGGATGGACCTAAGTTATTGACTTGTCTACCTTAATGAATGTAGTTTTGAATCAAGGTTTTCACTTTCAAAATGTAACATTTTTTATGGTGTTTTGTTTGAGTTTCATTTTGAAGACACATCAAGCAAAATATACACTCCTAAGGTTGTGCAAGACTGTATTCTTTTAGATTCCACGTGGGTTTTACCCCAACCGCACTATCTTTAGCGGATGAATTTAGAAGCTTGGCTACACAAGCTCCCCCTTACAGTGCTCTCTCTTCTCATGCCAACCAAGCTTCCAGTCCCCATGAAACTCCCATGGTGAACCGATCACCTCTACTAAAACTGCGAGAATGTGGATGCCTTGGCAATGACTGTTGCTGCACCAAAGAATAGATAGAGTTTGGAAAATCTACAAGGGTTTTAATGTAGGAATTCCATTCGTGGTGGATAATCCATGTTTTGAGAGTCCATTTTGATCCATCTCGTAAAAATTATCCTCATGATACTTGAACTTTCCTCAAGTATCCACATTTATATCCTAGTTGGAAGTCGCTTGGATTTAGCGTGTTATCGGTTGGGTCATTCCCTTGGGTGATTACTTTTTCCCACAAGGCAGGCCCTCTAGGATAAACAAAATCAAGTAAATATACCCATAGTTCGATCGATCTTTATTTCACATGAGGAAAGAGAGAACTCATGCCATATACTCCACTTACACTCGCAAATAAACAAGAATGGGTTTAGCTTTTTGGATCACCTAGTTAAGGGGAGAGCATATGCGTACCATTCATCACATACAAAAGACATGGTGTTCATTTTCCTTTAATTAAGCTATGTTCCTAACTTAACCAAAAGGAAACATGATGTTCATTATCCCTTTACTTAAGCTACATTCCTACCTTAACCAAAGGAAACAAGTAAATAACGTCCATCCCCTGCAATATGTTAGTAGTTTATGTTTTTATTCTTTGACAGCGAATCTGGGAAAACCTGCAAATGCACAACACAAAATGTGAGTTTCTGATTTTGGTGAAAAACTGCAAGAGGTGCCAAAACAGAGACAAGAGGCGCCAGAACAGAGACAAGAGGTGCCAAAACTCTAAAAACAGTGCAAAATGGTCTCAAAACAGGTGAAAAGGGTCCTGGAACAAGATGAAAGAGGTTTCAAAACTTTGACAAGAGGTGCCAACATAGGTGCAAGAGGAACCTAAACTCTAAAAGTGTCCCAGAATGGTCCCAGAACAGGTGAAAATAGTCTCAGAACAACTTGCAAGAGGCACCAAAACTCTTAAAGTGGCTCAGAATGGTCCCATAATAGGTGAAAACAGTCTTAGGACAACTTGCAAGAGGCGCCAAAACTCTCAGAACAAGCCAGAATGGTTTTAAAACAGCTGAAAATGGTATCTGCACTGCTTGCAAGAGGTGCCAAAACACATACAAGAGGTGCCAAAACTCTAAAATCAGCCCATAAATGCCTCAAAATAGCTTTAAATTGCCTCCAAATCGGTGCAAAACATTCCCAAGTCATAAACCTTGAAACTACAATCATGAAATCATCAAAAAAGTTAGCAATAATTGAGGCAAAGGCCCCATGGTTGGTGCCATTCTGTGCGTGTGTCGAATGTGGAGGATTATTTTAATGTCAACACAAACCTTAATGAGATGGTTTACATTCAAATTTTGAAGCAAGTAAAACTAATCTATTTGTAATACAATCAAACCTTTCAAATATGTATCATTTTCCTCTATTTCTAGGGATTTATTAAACCATTTAGCCCTTAGATTTCTATGGGCACAAAGGTTGTTAAAATGACTACCTAGAAAATGAGATTTGATGCTTAATATGCAAGCTAAGATGATTTCTATGTCCAAATGTGTGGTGGAAGGATTAGTGGTATGCAAATGTGTGTTGGAATGATTAGTGGTATGCTCCTAAATGAAACAAAACAATGGAAAGGATAATGGATGCAACAATAAACAAAGGATGATGTTCATGATAGATGAACATGTGGAGATGAGTGAGATGATATGCGACTATAGTGAACTATCCATGAATATGCATATGCTAAAATGAAAACATAAAACAAACTAACCTAAAATGTAACTATGAAGCAATTAATTAATCTAAGATGAGAATGCAAAGTAACACATGATATGAAAACTAAGTATAAGACTCCATGAAAGCTCCAAGCTCCTATGAAAAACCTACATGGTAACAATACTTAAAGTGTGGATGAAAAATGACATTATAACACTATTCCAATTTGTATCTCAAAATAGCATTATAACATTACTCAAAAGGTGGATGATAAATGCTAAGGAAAGAGGGTGTATTTATAGGGTTTCTCAAGCATTTTCTGAGGTGGCACCCATCAATGGTCTATATTCAAAGGAGAAAAGATATACAATGGAGATGAAAGGAATTAGGATTTTGTCCCCTTGACCAATGACAACATGCCATGTGTGTGAAGAGAATCCTTTGACCAAATGGAAGCATGCCAAATGTCTGGGATTCCAAGTGTGTGAAACAAAGACCCATGTGCTCCAAATTTATTGGAAGTGTGGGGGAATAAAGCCATGTGCCTTTTCTCATTGGTGGAAGTGTGTGAGGATAATTCTAATTAATAATTAGGCTTATTTATTGTCATGTGACCTTTATGAGGTGGCACACAAAAAGTTGTAGAAATGTGCTCTAATTCTTAATCAGGATTAAGGAAGGTTAATTAAATAAACACGTTTAGGGTATTTTGTTTATTTAATTATTTAGAAGAATGTGAATGAGGAGAATTAAAATTAAAGTGAACAATATAAATAAATTAAGGCCTTATTTATATGTAGTTGAAGTATTAATCAAATAGGTTGTATTTAATTAATTGAATATGATGACTGTTTTCAGGTGTATACATTTTTCCCCTATTTGAAGTGATGTGTTTACACGTTACTTCAAAGAAGATTTTGATGTTGATGCTCAGATGATGCAAGATTTTGATGCCCCACACAATGCAAGATTTTGATTCCCGAGGCTTTGATAGTTGCTAGAAGTTGATGTTGCACTACTTGAGAAACTAGAATTGTTGAAAATTATTGGTGAAGTGAATACAAGTGAAGACATTTTATTTTAGTGTTCTTCTTTGTGTTATTTCATTTGTGCATGGTTCTTGTGTCTCTCATCTTTTATAATTTCTTTTGAGTATGTGTTTTATGGTTAATCTTATAACTATTTGTAGATAATTTATGTTTATGATAAAGTGTTTGAGGTGTTGAGGAATCTTTGGTCCATAATTTTGCTGATCTATTGATTGTAGATTATTGTGTAAAGTTAGTCTAGGCCTACTCTATAATGTACTCAAGTTCAATTGTGAATGTTTGAATGTATGTTTGAATATTTAAAATCTAAAAAATCTTTTGATTCCTTTGGAGATTGCACTCTCTTTATGGTATTGTGGATATAATCTTGTTTAAGCAAGGATTGGTTTTGGAAGATTGGTCCATCTTGAACACTCTGTTGTTTGCACAATTGATCTTAGGTTTTAGATTAGATACATCTCTTAAACCCTTCATATTTTTCTATTTCTTTAAAATTATTGTTAGGGAAAGATTCACAACGCATCACTATTATGTTACATTTGATTAATATTGAAGCTTTCATAATTCTATTTGTAATGCCCCTTGTGATTACCAACAAATAACATATTATCACTAAGTTGTTTGTTACATTGTCAAGACCTAACATTAGAGACCTTGGGGTTATTTATTGATATTTTCTGATAGAAATTTACCTTTCAAGAGAGATAGGATACTTGTATTACGTTTGAGTTGTTGCATTGTTAAAAACACCATCATCAGGTTGCAGCTTGGATAAGTACATTTGGTGAAAACCTAGTAATAGGCTCCATTTGTAGAGGGCTTGATAATTATCTACCTGGTATCCCATTTTCCTATAAGCTTATGTATCTAACCCATCCCATAAACACATCCTATGTATGTGTATCTCATCTAGCCAATCATATATCCCATGATATATTTTGATTGAGCATTAGATGGTTTGGATTCGCCATCCTAAATCCTCAGCTTCTATCACTTGTTGGTGGTGAACCTCCATTAGTCTTGTTGGGTATCCTGATCTTGTATTATTATGATGATTTAAGATTTGGTTGGTTATCATTTCCTATATATAATATCCTATTGGTCTCATATCCTCATCTAGGATGCTT
>VDFB02271358.1:1153739846-1154205022 GCA_007258455.2 Sequoia sempervirens | reverse complement strand
TGCTCAACAAAGTTTGCTGCCCTTTTGCACTTTGGTCTCTTAAGAGACTTTGTTGATACAATGTAGCTCAGACTATTTTGGCATGTTTGGGTGTGAAACAAGACCTTTCCTAGCATAAAACTACCCATCTAGATGTGTTGGAACTATTAGTTTGATTGTACAACAAACAACACAAAAGTTACACCACTTTGCAACTTTACACTATATGCAACTGACCCATTTTCCATCAATTGAAAACTCTTTTCCATGAGAAAATGTCTTGGAGCTATCAAAAACCAAAAGAGGTTATTGTAGAGGGGCCTTACATGATCCTATAGCCTCAAATATAATGTTTATAAGTGCCATAGTTTAGAAGTATTCACTCATCGAAGTTGCTACCCCTTTGCACTTTGGTCTCTTATGAGACTTCATCTGTACAATGTAGCTTAGAATGTTTTTGCATGTTTGGGTGCAAAAAAAAACATTTCCTACCATAAACCCACCCATCTAGATGTTTTGGAACTATTGGTTTGGTTGTACGATGAACAAAACAAAGGTTACACCACTTTGCAACTTTACACTACATGCAACTAACATATCTTTCATCAACTGAAAACCAACCTCAAAGTGTTTTTAAAGAAAACTAACCACCTTTTCATTGATGATAAAATATTCTTCTTATCTTTTAATTCATTTTCTTGGTGGTTAATTTTAATCTTCAATTGTTTTGCTTCAATTTCAACACTTCCAACTATTGCTTTTGTAGCTACAACTTGGCCATCCACACATTTTTCATCATCTCTACTGCTCTTACCTATTAGCACCCCCTAGTATTCATTTTCATGATCTTCTAACTTATTTTTCATATCTTTTACTTTGAGCTTTAGATTAGCTTCTCTATCACAACACTTCTTCCTTATCATCTATTTCTAGTTGTATTTTCTCCACGTAAGTCTTAAGTTCAAGAAACTTTGAATTCATTTATTCAAATCCACCTATAACATCATCTCTCACTTTCTTTTCTTTCATAAATTATTACCAAATACAAAACATCTCGAGGTTTTCCACTTCTCCATTTCCATTTTCCCATTCCACATAATGTACGTGCGCCTTCCTTGAAACTTATCGAGAGAAAGAATAATCTCTTCATTCAAACATTATCTATCTCATTCACTTTGGTCTTGCTTCTTTTCAAGTGTTTTAGAGTAGATTTCTTTTTTATTTCATGCATTTTAATACTTGCTACCTCCAATTTTTCATTTTCATTTTCCCATTGCACATACTACACATGCACCTTCCTCAAGTTCTCAAGAGTAGATTCCTTATTTCATTTCATGCATTCTACTACTTGTACCTCCAGTTAGGCATTGTCATTTTCTCATTGCCTAGTTATGAAAGGTGGTTAAGGATATTTGGATATGAGATGTTGAGAGATGAGGATAAGGGATATATTGGTAAGGGATATGTGAAATTTACTCTCAATGGACCCATTTTAAGGTAAATAAGCCTAATCCTCACAAGCAATGCACAAGCAAGGTAAATAAGCCCAATCCTAACAAGAAAGGTTGGATTAAATGCTCAAGAAAGGGTATATTTATATGCTCAAACATGTCAAGCATGTAACAATATAATTCCAACAATGACCAAAGTTAAATTAAAAATAAAATATTTTCTTCCCTATCATGGAAAGTGTATGCAATCTTATTCTATCATGCATATCTTATTCTGTCTCTTTCCCTTAAATAAATTTGAACCTAAGGGATCTCTAAATAAAATTTAAATCTAATTCTAAAATTAAACTTTGTTTATTGACATGATTATCAAATAGCACTTTGGTTATCTTCACACAATCAAGCCTGACATTTTGAAAGTGGTCTTCTAGGATATGACGACCCTATCGTCAGATCATCAACAATAGTGTGAAAGGGTATACCAATGTATGTGCTTTCTACTTGTATGAGGTTAGTGTTGCAATGTAGATGATCCAAAGACATAATAAAATATTAATTGTTGTGAAGCTAGCATATATATTTTAAGCCTTGGTACAAATCACACATACCTAGAGTTTGGCATATGTAACTTCACAAATATTTTTGGAATTAAATTCATCGCAATGATTCTTGTGGAATTATTTATACAACTTCCATGTAGCCTTAGTTGATGTGAAATTCACAAATGCATAGATTGAATCACATCCATTTCTAAAAACCAAAATCAAGTTAATCTAGTTATTAGTTGAAAGCCTTTAAAACTCAATAATTTAACTACAATTATCAATGAAAAGTGATTATCTAAAAATTTAACCTACTTGAAATCTATAGGCAAGTAAAAAAATCATTTTCCAAGAGAGGCTCATCCACCTCCATGATGTTTTGGTTGCATTGCATGCAATGACAGTTCAACATTTTTAGAATCATATCTAGACTGTAAACAGATAAAAACATGATAGTTATCACCATTAACTTATGAAATGAAGTTTTCAAATTAGGTAAAGAGAAATAGCTAAAACACAATATTTCCACTTTCTAGCACTCTAGGTTATAGAAAATTACATTGATAAGACTAAGATAAGGGGAATTTACTCGTATGAGCATATCTTCTACAAGTGCGTTTTGGAATCTTACCTTCCATTGATTACAAAATATTCCCATCAATATTAATCAAATACCTTGGATTTCTATGCAAAATTATAGGTGGTGTTCTCAAAGGTAAATTCATCTCAACATTAGGAATTTCATCAATATTTAAATGAGATGGGCTAGATGGAATACCTATGATCGGGGATGGAATAGATGACATACCTTGAGGTTGAGATGGGAATGATGGCATACCTCCTTCCTCACATGTGAGTGATGATGCACTTTCAACTTGAGATGTGGTAGATGGTGTCCCTCTATCTTATCTTGTGGTGGAGGATGTGTCATCAACTATGGTATTCAAATTTCTCATAGCATGAATATTTCACATTTGTTCCCTTTGTGCTAGCAATTCTATATCTCTTGTTGATGGTTGAGGTTCCTCTTCAATTGGCATGTCTTCAACAATCATTTCCAATTTCTTCTTCTCATGGTGTTCCCTCATATATTCTGCTTTATTTGCATTCTTAGCTTCTTTCTCTTCCTATGCTAGTTTAATCCTTGATGATGGATAATTTTATGCATAGCATGATAAAGAGACAAATATTAGTTCCTAAAAAATGAATCCATGAAAATAAATAAAATATGTCATTCAACCCTTCATACAAAATACATACAATCATCCTGTAGAAGATTAAATGTCACTCAACTATGATTAATAAACAAGTGCACAAAGAACACAAGTAAAATAGAAAGATAATTTTTTTTGAAGTATTTCTACCTTGCAAGAATTTATTGAATGTGACTTTTCTCTAGACATTTTATAATGTATGACCTACCAATATAATGTCCACAAATAGACATGTATGCAAAATGTGGTAGCATAGACAAAGCTCACGTGATTTTTTTGATGGAATACCTTAAAGAAATGTGATCTCATGGAATGCCATAATTGCAAGATAAGAACAAAATGGTTTTTTTTAAAAGAAATTACAAACTTTCAAGAAAATGCAATTGGCTTGAGTATAAAAATCCAAATTCCACAACTTTTGTCAACATCCTACCTTTGGAACAAGGTATGGGCATCAATCAAATCATTGAAAGAAAGGGGGATTTTTATCAAATATTATAATTGCAACTCCCTTGACAACAATGCATGAGAAATATGGAAGCATGGACAAGGCATGTGAATTGTTTGACAAAATGTTTTGGTAGACATGTATGGAAAATGTGGTAGCATATACAAGGTGGTGATTTCTTTGAAAAAATTCCTCAAAGAAATTGGTCTCATGGTGATGTCCATAACCATCAGACCATATTTCTTTGACACATTTTTCAAACATCTCACTACCTTGTCTATATTGTTTGATAAAATTCTTTGGTAGACATGCATGGAAAATTTGGAAGCATACACAAGGCGATGAGCTATTTAAAAAAATACCTCAAAGAAATGTGGTCTCATGGTGATGGAAATCACCATGAGACCACATTTATTTGAGGTGTTTTTTTGACAGCTCGTTGCCTTATCTATGCTATTTGATAAAATGCTTTGGTAGACATGTATGTAAAATGTGGTAGCATAGACAAGACAATGAGCTGTTTGAAAAAATGCCTCAAATAAATGCGGTCTCATGGTGATGTCCATCACCATGAGACCACATTTCTTTGAGGCATTTTTTCAAATAGATAACTACATTGTCTATGCTTTTTCTTACTAATATAATTTGATATATTTTTTCCATGAATCCATAGTTTGGTCAAAAGAACATGTTTTAGGCTTTTAGTCATAACAACAAGGGGACCTTGGAATGGGGTATGACATCTATCAAAACGTAAAAGGGGGGATTTTCATGAGTGTTATGGTTGCAATTTCCTTAGTAGAAACATCTGAAATGTGGATGCAAATACAAGGCACATGAACTATTTGACAAAATTCTTCAATGAGATATGTCCTCATGGACTACAATGATTGCAGGATATGCACAAAATAGAAAATGTATGGAAAATTTGGTAGCATAGACAATGCAATGAGCTGTTTGAAAAAATGCCTCAATGAAATTTGGTCTCATGGTGATAAAATGCCTCAAAGAAATGTGGTCTCGTGGTAGTGATAAAATTCCTTAAAGAAATGTGGTCTCATAGTGATGTCCATCACCATGAGACCACATTTCATTAAGGAATTTTTTCAAATAGCTCATTTCCTTGTCTATACTATTTGATAAAAAGCTTTCGTAGACATGTATGGGAAATTTGGTAGCATACACAAAGTAGTGAGCTTTTCAAAAAAATTCCTCAAATAAATGTGGTCTCATGGTTATGGACATCACCACGAGACCACATTTCTTTTAGCAACTTTTTCAAACTCATTTTCTTGTCTATGATATTTGATAAAATGCTTTGGTAGACATGTATAGACAAGGAAAATGAATTGTTTGACAAAATGCCTCAATGAGATATGTACTCATTGACTATAATGATTATAGGATATGTACAAAATAGATTTTTTGAAAGGCTTTAGAAAATTTCAACCAAATGCAATTTATAGGTGTAAAACCAAATTCTAAAGCATTTTTTGACATCCCCCAGGCCTATACCAAAATGGAAGCTTTAGAAAGGGGTATGCACATCTATAAAAAAGGATTGAGAAATGATATATTATATTACATAGTTATAACTACTCTCATAAATTTGTAAAAAAAATATGGAAGAATACACAAGATAGGTCAAATGTTTAACAAAATTCCTCAAAGAGATGTGGTCTCATGGACCACAATGATTACAAGATTTGCACAAAGTGGATTTGTTGAAAAATATTTTGAAACTTCCAAGAAAATGTAATTGGAAAGTGTAAGGAATTGTTTAGTTTAAAATGTGCTAAGAGGGGCTAATGTTATAATGAGAAACAAACAATGATGAACATGGGGTATGTATAATAACAAAATTAAAGCATTGTATTAAGCATGTATGATACAAGATGATAAAGAAACATAATAGAATTAACTAACAACAATACAAATAACCAATGTATAATGCTAAATTTCTAGAATTCAATCATAATTAATATTGCAACACTACAAAAATCGAGACTTGAATTGATATGTATCAAATTCGATGTGAAAAATTTGTTATTTCCTCCTTCCCAAGTTGGAAAACCATAAAAGGTGGTGGAAATTTCATGCAAAGGTGGTAGAATGTGAAAAAATTGCATGTGTACTTCCCCACAACATCAAAAAGATTTTTTCATTTGTCAAACACACGCATAACCAACAAAATAACAAAGCATGTGGGCTTGGATCATAGGTGTGCTAAATTTTTTACCATTTTTAGAGTAAACCAAAATGTACTCACATTATAACATGAGTGTGTTATAATGTGAGCACATTTTTGATTGCTATACAAAATGATTATATCTCAACTTCTTGAAAATGTGCTCACATTATGAAAATGTTAATTTTCCGAAGGTTTCCTAACTCATTATCATATTACCCACCCCTATCACCCCTCTATCTATCTCACATATTTCTTTCCCCTATGTATCTCACCCCTCTCTCCATAGGATTTAGGTCTCTCACCTCTATATCTCTCAAATGGGTCTCTAGTTATTTCCCGAACCTCTCCACCTCTCTCCCTCCTCCTTACCCATATTTCTGTCAAGTAGTCAACTTCACTCTCTAATTTTCTTATATATCTCCCCTCACCTCTCTCTATCTCACCTCGGTCTCCCCCTCCCCTCCCTACCTCTCCCCTCTCTAGGTCTCTCACTTAATCCTAAACATTAATCCTAAAGCATCAACACTCAACCCTTAAACCTTAAATCCTAAACCTTATCCATAAACCCTCAACCTTAGAAACTATTCCTTAAACCCTAATCCATCAACCCTTAACCCTCAACCCTCAACCCCATACCCTTAAACACTTAATACTTTAACTTTAAACTCCTTAATCCAGAACGAGAACCCCGACCGGAACTATAAGCCGAACCCTTAACCTTTATCCATCCCTGCATCTCACCCTATCTTCCCCGGATCTTTCTACCTTCCAAGACCCTACCTGATCTTTCCTCTCCACCTCTCCCGGTTAGGTTCACTTTATATCTGATCTTTTCCCTTCCTCTTTACCCCTCCCCTCTCTAGGTCTCTCAATCACTCCTTGTCTACCTCTCCATCCCTCCTTAGCCATATAGGTATATCACTACTTTTTTTATTACCCACCCCTCTCCCCCTATATCACTCTCACCCCTACCTCCCCCTATGTCTTTCACCCCTCTCTCCCTAGGTTGTAGGTCTCACACCTCTATATCCCTTAGGGATCTCTAGTTATTTCCCTTCATCTCCATGTCTCTCCATTCTCCTTACCACTATTTCCCTCAACCCTCAACCCTAATCCCTCAACCATCAACTGTAATTATTGAACATTCAAAATACTAAGAGGGGGGGTGAATCAGTATTCCATAAAATCATTCACATAAAATCTATCTAACCATTATCACAATTCTGATTGAATCGTCAATAAAGAACATAGAAACAAATAAATGCAACCACACACATGAACACTAGGATTTTTATGTGGAAAACCTAAAAAGAGAAAAACCATGGTGAGGGTTAACTCATAATATATTATATTTGGATACAAGATATTACAGAGCTCACTGCCAAGACTCACTATCCTTGAAAAGGATCACTTCCTGAATATAAAAAAATTGGCTAACTGCCAAGATACAAAGATTGTGGCTCACTACTAAAATATTTGAACTAAAATAATACACCTTCAATGTGCAGGGTTCAATTCGAATGAATCTCAGAATAGGAATTTCTTCCTCACACAACAGTCTCTCAACAAATATATTTTGATCCCCAAATGATAAAACATTTAGGCTCGTATTCCCTTTCACCTTTATTTCACACTCCCACTTCCACTTCACCACCTTTCTGTCTTCAGATAATCATATATATAAACAAGTATGTCTTATTCCTCAATTAGGTTGGCCTAATTAGATGAAGAAAAAATAATAAAAATACCCTTGTTGACACCATATATGATTTAAACATTTTATCCATGTAGTGCATTATACCAGGTTGACCAAGACTAGAACTTAATTCAGAAAATCTCCAAACCAACATACAATCCTTAAAGCAAACGCCTTCCAGATTTGAGACCGCATCAATTTATCATCATACTATCATTAAAGAGGCTACCATTTAAACCAAAAAATTAGAATGTTCTCTTGAAGAAAATATAGAGTCTCCCACACTAATATGCCAAGCAAGGAACAACAGAAAAATATAGAGTTGAACTTTGTTAGAGATAACTTTCTGCTCACAACCCAAAACTTCTCAAGATCTAGGATATAGATTTATGAATGAGACATGATAACATGGTTAAGAGATTAGAGTCATATCTATTCTTTCATTGAATTCTAGACTCAAGTACCAAGGAAATGGCTCATCACAAAAGAACATTACCGATAGAGAACAACTTTTGATAAACCAAGTAATCTTCCCATATAGTTGTCACCATGTTGACATCAATGACAACATAGGAACAACCAACAAAAACCATCAACAATCCATACTCATGTTGAAAGGATCCATACTTCCAACACTAATCCCTCAAACCTTAAACCCTTAATCCATCAACTCTTAAACCCTCAACCCTTAAACCCTTAATTCCTCAACCCTTAAACCCTCAACCCTTAAAACCTTAATCCCTCAACCTGTAAACCCTAAACCATTAAACCATTAATCCCTCAACCCTCTAACCTATGCATTAAACTAGGGTCAACCCTCAATTATCAAACCTCTAATTCAAGATCCGTGATCTTGATTTTTGACGATCTTTATCCTGATTTTATCCTGAATTTGATCTTTGACCCTGAATTTTGGATCTCGATCTTTGACCCTGAATCCTGATCTGAGATTTGATTTTGACGCTCGATTTTTGATTTATGATGCGCTTGATGCGAGCGATTTTTTTCCGGAATCCTGGATTGAGACGCCTTTGACGGATTGAGATCTTGCGGATTTTTTTTCCTGACGGATTGATTCGATCGACTGATCCCGCAGATCGATTTCGATTTTGACTTGCCGGAATCTGAAATGACGCGGAATGGGCATCCTGATTTGCCTGAAATGGAAATTGACTGCCTGATCGACCCTTTGACGAACCCTCCCGACCTTCTCGACCTCCCGACCCTTCCCCTTCTGTCTCACCACCTCGTCCCCAACACCTCTCCCACACACAAAAATTTTACACACACACATGCTTCACACATAAATACAAATACATATACATACATTTAACAAAATAGCATTTAACACAAAGCAAGAAAGAAAGTGGGAATGTTATAACATTCTCACATTATGTTTTTCTTAGGAAACTCAAGCACAAATGCAAAAAATATGTCAAAACTATGAAATAACATGAGCATGTTATAATGTGCTCACATTATAACGTACTAGCAATATTTTCTTGTTTTGGGAATCCCTATGCCTTAGGCTTGTTATTTTATTTGGATTACCAACCCAAAGGCTTGGAGTGCCTTCCCAACATCCAAAGATGTGTTTTTGCATATTCTATAAGATTTCACATAATCGTGTTCATGCTAATCGTCAAGTTTGCACATGTTTCAAGGTTGAACAAATCAAACACCTGGGTAATTTTAGGCTCTCTCTTAGCTATTTAATGATATGATTTTTTTCACATTTTGACAATCTTAAGCCTTTCCTCTTTAATTTATTTTGTTTTTGTCCATTTTTTGGAAAAAACTGGTGTTTGGTATATTTTTCTTTATAAATTAGCCATTCATTGAAATTTCAAATAAATTACATTTTTAGAAACTAGACTCCATTCTAAACATATTTAAAAAAATATTTTCAATTAGTTTTTCAAAATTTATACGAGTAGTGTAGTAAAAATTCTATTTTTCAGGATGTGTCCACTTTGAAAATTAGTCAAAAATAAAATATTCATTAAAAAATTATTAGAAAAATTAGGCATAAACTACATGTTTTTAGCTAATTTTTCATTGAAGTGATTTTAAAAATACCAAGAAAAAGTTAACCTTTTGAGGGAGCCACAAGAGACACAATGTTATTTTTTTTGACAAAAACAACACCAATTTTTGTGGCTCCCTCTTTCAAACCCCTTAATCTATATTATTTTCGAAAAAAAAATAGTAGTTTAGAAAGAAGACTTGAAGCACTTACTACATTTTTCTTGTTGTATCTTAAAATTTTGAGGGTAACTATCATTAGTTTCTCATCCAAGGTCAATATTTTTTGATTTTAGAAAAAAGTGGTCACTTAAGACCCCTTTTTGGCCCCCCATCTTCTTCCACTTACCCTAAATCTAACTAGTTGGTACCATAAAATATTTGAGTTGGTGCTCATATTAGGGAGTGGGTTCTTCCTTAGAGTTGGTGCTCTTAAATCAAGGGATTGGTGCCTCCTTAGGGTTAGTTCCCTTAAAAATTGTAACCAGTGAGGTTCTATTGTGAGGTTGGATTAGGACAGTAGATCCTAGCAACATTTCTCACTGTGGTTTTTTCCATATTGGTTTTTCCATGTATATTTGGTGTTATAAGTATTTATGTGTGATCTCTACATATTTGCTTAATCTACATAACAAGGATTAAAATAAAAGTTTTAATTAGTCTACTGATTCAACCCCCCTTAGTAGATAGTTGTGTTCCAACAATTGGTATTAGAGATAGGTTCCTTTGAAGAAGCCTAATCAGCTCAAGTAGATCTTGGATAGTGAACACAAATTGCTAGTCAAGAAGGTTATTCCTCAAATAGAGCACCTCTCTTTAATGGATCAAACTATATTTTTTGGAGCATCAAAATGCAAGCATATTTATCATCTTTAGGGTTTGATGTATGGATGATTGTAGTAAATGCATATGTCATTACTGCTACACCATCCACTGACTAGGTTGATAGGAAAGCATATGAGAAAAATGCCAAGGAAAAGAATGCTATTCTTTTGGATTGTCTAACTCAGAGTTTGTAAAAGTGATGCATTATCAAATAGCCCATGAGATTTGGGTCAAATTAAGGAACATCTATGAAGGTGATGATAAGGTAAATCAGGAAAAGCTACAAACTTACAAAGGAAAGTTTGAGAGTCTTAAGATGAATGAAGAAAATAAAATTCCAAACTACCTCCTCAAAGTAGATGAAATAATTAATGCAATTATAGGCCTTGGATAAGAGATGAAAGAATTTTTTATTTTCAAAAAGGTACTTAGATCCCTTCCATCTAGGTATGATTCTAAAATTTATGTTATAGAGGAAGCAAGAAATTTGAATACAAAAATTATTGATGAGTTACATGGTACCTTCACTACCTATGAGATGAGACGAGGAGATGCTAATAACTCCAAGAGAGAAGAAATATTAAAGTAGCTAAAAAGGAAAAGTTAGAAGCACCTACATCTAAATTTGAGAAGACTGATGGAGAAAAAACTAACTTTTTCAGAAGATTAAGAAAAGGCTCTAGAAAATACAAAGGTAAGTTAGCCTTTAAATGTTTTAATTGTAGTAAGATATGGAATTTTATTTTTAAATGCACTTATAGAGAAAATGATAACTTCAAGGAAGTAGAGGATAGTCAAGAGAAGAAACCCTACTTCCCAAAGAGGAAGAAATCCTTTAAAAATAAGAAAAAAATGTACACACAAGAAGAAAGTGATCCATCTAATATTATTGATAGCTTAGATGATGACCATGATTGTGCTTTTGTGGTTGAAAGAGATGAATCCACATTCATGGCATTAGGATCAAATTCTAAGGATCAAGAAAAAGAAGAAATTGAAGATTTTGATGAAGAAGAAGAAGGACAAGTGGATCTAGAGGGTGAACTCATATGTGCTCTAGATGAGATTGAAATGCTAAAAAAGGAGAACTCAAAGTAGAAGAAGCATGCACAAAAAGAAACCAAAAGTATATCCAAAAGGATTAAAGAATCTAATCAGATGATAGGTAGCCTAAAGACACAAGTTAAAGAAGCTAACAAAATAGAAGATGTAGTCAAATTTGAATGACAATCTAAATCTAATGAACGCATGAAGTTGGAAGTAGAAATAGTGGATTTGAGAAAAGAATTGAAAAGGGATATAGAAAAAATAGAAAAAGGTTTGAAGCTGAAAGGAGGCTTAGAGATTCTTGAAGAGTTGATTAACTCACAAAAGCCTTCAAAAGAAAAGTTTGGCCTGGTTTTTGAGAAAGGAAAGAATCCTACTACTAGTGCATCTACAAGTTTATATGAAAGATTAAAAGAAGAAGAAAATCCTGAAACAAAGAATGATAAAATGAAGAAGGATGCCTCTAGAGATGCCATTGATAAGAAGAAACCTATTGGAGAAAAGAAGCCTACAGTAGATAAGAAGATTAATAAGTCAATCCCTAAATACTTGAAGGGGAGTTGATGCATATGATTTTACAAGGGTGATATATTTGAAGAAGAAAAATACAAGAAGACCTCCTCATCCTACATAAATAAATCTATGACCATGTATTCCTCATATCTCTATGGTTATTTCTATACTTGTAATAAGTTTGGTCATATGGCTAGTGAATGTTATGTTGTACCTAAAAGGAGAAAAAAAATTGTTAGTAAAAATTCATTTTCTCCTTTGTTAATACAAATGCAATATGCTATAATTGCAATAATTTTGGTTAGATAGTGAAACAATGTAGAAAAAAAAATGTAAGACCAAAGGTACAAGATAAGAAGATAAGAATTCCCTCCAAAGTGAACAAAATTTCACAATTCTCTACTAAAGAGAAAGATGAATCAGAAAAGAAACCCAAGAAAGTATGGAAAGAGAAAGTTCAGAAGGTTTCACAATCTATGATTGCTCAAACTACACTCCATGCCAAGCAATATTTATGGGTAATAGATAGTGGTTTCTCTAAGCACATGACTGGTGATAAGAAAATTTCATCAAACTAGGTAAATGCAAAGAAGGATCTATTAGTTTGGGAGACAACACTGCTATAAAAATATGTGGTAGAGTAACCCTAATCATAAATGGAAAATTGACTACAAATGTTGTCCTTTATGTTAAAGGATTGAAGCTTAATCTGCTAAGTGTCAGCCAAATGTGTGACAATGGATACAAAGTCACATTTAATGTAGAAGGATATGAGATAAGAAAATCAGGGAGATTAATAGAAGAAAGAAAAGGAACTAAAAGCAGTATTCATCACCTTTCAAAAGGACTTGTGAGACACATTCCTAAGATAACCAAACCTGAAAAAACCACATATAAGGAATGTCAGCAAGGAAAAAAAGCAAGGGTCAAATTTCAAACAAAAGAGTATTCAAACACAAAACCTTTGCAGTTAGTGCATATTGATATTTGTGGCCCCACAAGGACAAAAGGATTGAAAGGAGAATAGTACTTCATGTTACTAGTCGATGATTACTCAAGAATGAAATGGGTAACCTTCTTGAAGGATAAGTCTCAAGCATTTGAAAGATTCAAAATCTTTAGAACCATGGTTGAGAAAGAGATTGGTAGAAGGTCAAATTATTAAGATCAAAAAGAGGGGGAGAATTAACATCAAATGAATTCATATAATATTGTGAGAAGCTTGGAATCAAGAGGTAATATTGAACAATAAAGACTCCATAATAGAATGGATTGGTTGAAAGAAAGAATAGGACAGTCAAAGATATGGAAAAAACAATGCTAAATGAGGCTAATTTACGTAATGTATACTGGAGAAAGGTAGTACATACAATAGCATATACTTTGAATAGAGTTCGGTTGAGAGTAAAAAAAAAGAAGACACCCTATGAACTATGGTATGGTGATGCAGTGACAAGGAGGTCTTCAACCCAACCAACACAAATTCTCAAGCTTCCAAACCTTCAAACCCTATCTAGGGTGACTCTTCTCAACTTCACTATTTAGTCTTGTAGGTGTGCAAACTAGGTTTTCCACTCATAAATTTCAATACACTACTCAAAACCACAAAAAAACTACCATTTTAGGAACCCATTAGGGAACTTTTAATCATATCACAAAATCACATGCACTTACTTTGGAACCATACCACTCAAACTGACCTTGAACACTAGAAAAGGGCTCCAATTATCCCACTTTTACAAAGGAACACTCCTTCAAACCTACTTCCAACCCAAAATTGCACCAAATAGTCTTAGATCAGGTCTCCAAACCTCCAATTCCTCAAATATTTGACAAAGAACACTCTTTAAGCCACCAAAACAAGAAACCCTCCATTTGGACCTTTCAAATGAGCATTTAATGAAAATCTAACCTCCAAACGTCTAGAAACTCTGTCACAACTTCAAACAAGTCTATTTATGCCTTTACATGCTTAAAAAATCATCATAGATTATTTCCCCCAAATATTTCTCACTTTTTCACTCTCAAACCATGATATTTCACTCAAATTCTTATTTTCCACAACTAGGGCTTCATGCCCAACCTAGAAAATGACCTCTATGATCTAGAGACAAAAATGGAAGTATCAAACTTAGGCACAACCTTGAAATATTCTTATGAGGAGTCCTAAACTCCACTATTCCTTCAAGGAAGAAACCCCTCACACCTAGGGTTATAAACTCAGACCACCCAAGGGATTTGGGAACACTTGAAACATGTCAACACATACCAAATCAAGGTTCAACAACCCACCTTGCACCTAGGGACCATCCTTTACTTTTCATTCCAATGTTTTAGGCCTCTTTTACATTTAAGGTTTTTAACTCCACCCGGTAGGACAATCAATTTAAATTCCACATGGAGGACTGTTATGACACCAAACCACTGAATTTGGACTCCCAAAATAGACTCCTACAAATCCTCAAAACCATTTTTCTTGACTATCTATGCAAAATCCACCATGGCCCATCCTAGCGCTACTCCAAGAGGCCTATTCCACAGACCTACAACTAGGTCTTGATTACCTAGGCTCTCCCCTACACCCCAAATCCAAAAAAAAACAACTCCTATAGGCTATTTACACCTTTACCATCACCCCTAAGTGCTTCTAAGAGCAGATCTTCAATTACAAGAAAAACTCAGTCTCTTTTGCTTACTTACTAGGCTTGCCACATAGATATGTCAAGCCAAAACTCATGCACAACTTCCAACACCCAACCTTCCATTCTCCAAAGTCATGAATATGTGATAGTACACTCTAATATCTTCCATCCCACCAAGTTTTAGCAATTGAACAATGTGGGAATGGAAGAAACATTTTTCAACCAAAACCCAGTTTTAAAGGTTTTCAGACCACCTGATAGAGAATTGAGGATATATACCTTATAACTTAATGAAAACTCACCAGTCCAACACCAAAATGAAGCTTATTCAATCCTATTTCCAACCATCATAGGCTTGGGGCATAACAAAGAATGTACAAACCATACCAAGTACAAGATCAACAAGTTTTTCGGAAAAATGCAGAAACAACAGTTTCTTATTGAAAACTTCTTCAAAAACACCAACATCAACCTTGCCTTGAACAAAGAGGCATATTTAAGTCTCCCAACTTCCTCCAACATCCACTAACTTCCATTTTGAAAGGATGGACATTGGAAAACAACTAATTCATGTGTTTACCTCTAATTGCCTAGTTAAGGCAATTTATGCAATCTCCTACCAACTCGACACCAAGAGCCTTCAAAATGTGTCAAAGGAATTTAAAACCTTTTCAAAGAACAAAGGACTCCCTCAGGTGTCTAGATAAAGTAAGGCATCTTTCTTTCTTAATTTTCCAAGGTGCACTAGACTTACAAAAGGAGGATGGAGACCTTGTTTATACAAAGGAGTTGGTCACCAAGACCAAAAATTCAACCAAAACCTAAAAGACCTATTACAAAACATTTGAAATGGTCCTTAGGACCTTATTCCACCACCAAAACCAAGAAATAAAAACTCACCAAACATATTAGGTCCCTTGGACGCCTAGGTGCTCCTGCACCATTCTCCCAAGCAAGAAAAAGATCTCAAGTCCTCTTTGAGATCATGTCTTCCACATTAGTCCCATGTTGTTTAATGTCAGTTTCAGACATCCAAGTGGCATCCTCATTAGGTAGACCTTCCTTCTAGTCCTCTTTGTCTCCTTGGTGTCTAGGATGCATTCAAGAGTCATAGGTTTGCTTGGGGGTAGTTCCTTCACCCAATCTTCATCCTCCATGGTTGTTGTACCTAGTTCATTACCTACATTCAAAAAAGATTTGAAAGGATACAAATAAAAAATGTTAAAGTTAGGAGAGATTGCCACCCCTAGAGGTAGCTCTATTTCATAAGCATTTTTTCCAAACTTGTGGACCACCTTACAAGTTCCTATCTTCTTCATCATGATTTTTGTATACTTTCCTTTTGGAAGTCTCTCCTTCTTCAAGTGTGCCATCACCAAGTCTCCAACCTTGAATTGGACATTCCTCTTCTTTAAATCTACCCTTTCTTTATACTTCTCAACATTCTTTTGAAGTGTTTCCTTCACTTGTTGATGAATATCCCTAATTGTAATAGAAAATTCTTCACCTTGTGCACTTATCTTATCAACTCCTTGTAGATCTCTTAGTTCATAGACCCCTCTAAGGTGCATGCCATAGACTACCTCAAAAGGGCTTCTACCAATGCTCCTATTCATGGAGTCATTGTATGCAAATTTAGCCTGAGGTAAAATTAGATCCAAAGCTTGTCCATGCTCCTTGGTAAGGCATCTTAAGATATTTCCCAATGAAATTTTCACCACTTCAGTTTTTCCATCTATTTGTGGATGGTATGCAGAGCTAAAGGACAAATTTGTGCCAAGTTTCTTGCACAAGGTCCTCCAAAAGTGACCAATGAACTTAGAATCCCTATCAGAAACAATGCTTAAAGGCAATCCATGTATCCTAACAACCTCCTTAAAGAAGAGACCTACTATATGAGATGCATCATTGGTAAATTTACAAGGAATAAAATGTTCCATCTTACTAAATCTATCAACTACCACAAAGACACTATCAAAACCTCTTTGGGTCCTAGGCAGTCCCAATACAAAGTCCATACTTACACTTTCCCAAGGCCTATTGGGAATGGGAAGTGGTTGATAGAGTCCTGCATTTGATGAAGTTCTCTTTGATCTCTGACATATTGTGCATCGTTCCACATACCTTGTCACATCCACCTGCAACTTTGGCCAATAATAAAACCTCCTAACTTGTTCTAAGGTCTTATCAAGGCCAAAATGACCTCCAAGACTCCCACTATGTTTCTCCTTTATGATATTCTCCCTCATTGAGAATTTAGGCACACACAATTGGCTTCCTTTGAAGAGAAAACCATTCTGTAATAAAAAGTCAGAGTATTCACCATGAAAATTATTTAAATGCTACTCACAAACATTGTATACCTCCTTGAAATCTGAGTCTTCATGATGCATATCTTTTAAAGCATCAACCCCCATGCTTTGGAGTTGGATCTCTTGCACTATAAGTTCCATTCTACTAAGAGCATCTGCCACCTTATTTGCTTGTCCCTTCTTGTGCTTTATTGTGAATGTATAGGCTTGCAAAGACTCTACCCACTTCAAGTGCCTATGGCTGAGTTTGTCCTGTGCATTCAAAAAAATCAAGGCATGATTGTCAGTATAAACAACAAATTATTTAGGTAACAAATAGTGCCTCCACTTTTTGAGGGCTTGGACCATAGCATACAGTTCCAAATCATATGAGGAGTACTTTCTCTTTGCTTCATTCAACCTTTCACTAAAAAATGCAACCAACCTGCCTTCTTGGCTCAAAACAACCCCTATTGCTTGATTGCTAGCATCACACTCAATGGTAAAAACTTTATCAAAATTAGGGAGCACAAGTATAAGCTATTGTGCTACTCTCTTTTTAAGATATTCAAATCCTTTATCAGCCTCATTGGTCCAAGAAAACTTACCTTTGTTACCTCCTTTGATGGTGTCTAAGATTGGTGCACAAATTTGGCTAAAGTTCTTAATGAACTTCCTATAGAAGCTTGCAAGTCCATGGAAGCTCCTTACATCCCCCATTGACCTTGGGGTTGGCCAACTAAGAATAGCATCCACCTTTGAAGGATCCATCTTCAAATTTCCCTTGGAGATGACAAAACAAAGGTATACTAGTTCTTCCTTCATGAAATCATACTTTTCCATGTTGATCAACAACTTCTCCTCTTGTAACCTCCTTAGTACCATGTTAAGGTGATTCAAATGTTCTTCTTTAGACCTTGTAAACACAAGAATATCATCTAAATAAACCACAACAAACTTTCCTATGAAAGGTTTCAATACCTCATTCATAAGGCGCATAAAGGTACTAGGGGCATTTGATAACCCAAAGGGCATCACCAACCACTCATAGAGCCCTTCATGAGTCTTAAAATCTATCTTCCATTCATCCCCCTCTCTGATCCTTATCTGATGGTACTTGCTCTTTATATCAATCTTGGAAAAGTAAGATGCTCTTGATAGACAATCCATGAGGCTCTCCATTCTTGGCATTGGGAACCTATATCTAATTGTGATCCTATTAATGGCTCTGGAATCAATACAAAGCCTCCAATTCCCATCCTTCCTTGGTGCTAGGGTAGTATGAACAACACATGGGCTCAAACTCTTCCTCACTATCCCTTTATCCATCAACTCTTTCACTTGTCTTGCAATCTCCTCATTTTGAGCAGGTGTCATCTTATATGCAGCCTTGTTGGCTAATGTAGCCCCTAGAATCAGATCAATATGGTGGCTTATATCCATAATGGTAGGTAGGGAAATAGGTAACTCATTCACCGTTATGTCCTTATATCCTCCCAACAACTCTTGGACTTCTTTAGGCACATCTTCCTTCTTCTTTGTGGGCATATCTACTTCACTCTTTGGCTTCATAATTAGAAAGAATCCTCTTCCTCCTCCCTCCTTGAAGGTCTTCATGAACTCCTTCTCACCCACCATCAAAACACTATGCCCTTCATTCTTTGCCTTATCTTCTTCTAGGAGAGGTGAAAGGTTGTAAGTCTTCCCATCCTTCACAATGGAGTATGTGTTCTTCTCCCCATCATGCTTGGTCTTCCTATCAAATTGCCAAGGCTTACCAAGCAGTAAGTGGCACACATCCATAGGGATGATGTCACATAGAACCTTGTCTTTATATGGCCCAATGTTAAATTCCACCCATACTTGCTCATCCACCAAGACCTGTTGTTCTTTACTAAGCCATGAAACTTTGTATGGGTTAGGGTGAGAAATCCTTTTCAAATTCAATTTTTCTACCAACTCAATTGAAGCAAGATTATCAGTTGATCTTGAATCCACTACTATCCTACACACTTTACCTTGTACCTTGCAATTTATTTTGAAGAGTGCTTTCCTTTGTGGGGGTTCTTCAGGGATTGGTACCTTGAGTAATATTCTCCTAATCATCAAGGACTCTCCAACTTCTAATGTGAGGTTTACAGTAGGTGAAGTTACACTTCCTTCATCTTCATGCACTAATTGTTTCCTCCTTTCTCCACCATGAGAGCTTGAGACTTGCTTTTCAGGACATTTGAATGTTGGGTGTCCAAGCTAATTACAATTGTAACATCTCCCTAAAAACTGATTTGAGCCTCTTCCTCCATTAAATACGCCTCTACCATTGGTCTCCTACCCCTGAATCCCCCTCCATTTCTTGAATGTCGACTTGAATCATTATGACTAGATTCCTCTTGATGTTTTTGGGACTGATTTCTTCCCCTACCTTTGAAATTTCCACCTCTTCCTCTATTTTGTTGCTCTTGTTTCCTCATCTTCTCTTCAACCCTATATGCAACTTGTATGCAATCTTCCATGGTTTTGGGAAAAACCAAATTGATCTCATCTTGTATGTTAATTCTTAGGCCATTGATATACCTCACCACTTTTTGCTTCTCACTTTCTTCATGACCACATCTCATGCTCAACTTGTAGAATTTCTCAATGTAGGCTGAAAAATCCATATCTTTTTGTCTCATATTCTACCTCTTTCTATACTCCTACACTTCATGATCAGCAGGAAGAAATTGTGCCTTCAACCTATGCACCATCCTATCCCATGAGTTAATCATGGATTTACCCATCTTGACCCTTTCTCCTTGGGTGAAATTCCACCATGTCAAGGCAGATCCCTTCAACTTTGTTTTGGAAAACTTCACTTTCTTGTCCTCTTCCATGTATTTGTATTCAAAGTAGTTATTTAGAGCCTCAACCCACTCTAACACTTCATCCACATCCATCTTTCCACTATATATCGACAAATAAATCTTTACCTGAGAGGATTCTCCTCTAGATGCTTGCAAGGCTTTAAGGAGTCTTTTCTCATGAGGGGGTATCTCTTCCCCCTGAGGACCCTCTAGCTCTTCTTCAGAGGAACTCTCTTCCTTGTCATTCCCTTTCCTTCTCTCTAAGGCCTCTATTTTGTCCCTCAAGGGCTTCGTCTCCCTTGCCATAACAGACCCACCTTTTGGAGGCATCTTCCTTTATTCACCAAACCTCCAAATCCCCTCACAACCTTTTCAGATCAAAATGTGGCTCTGATACCACTATGATGTAGAGACAAAAATGGAAGTATCAGACTTAGGCACAACTTCTTTGAAATATTCTTATGAAGAGTCTTAAACTCCATTATTCCTTTTATGAAGAAGCCCCACACACCTAGGGTTATAATCTCAGACCACCCAATGGGTTTAGAAACACTTGAAACATGTCAACACAAACCAAATCAAGGTTCAACAACCCACCTTGCACCTAGGGACCATCCTTTACTTTTCATTCCAATGTTTTAGGCCTCTTTTACATTTAAGGTTTTTAACTCCACTCGGTAGGACAATCAATTTAAATTCCACATGGAAGACTGTTATGACACCAAACCATTAAATTTGGACTCCCAAAATAGACTCCTACAAAGCCTCAAAACCACTTTTCTTGACTATCTATGCAAAATCCACCATGGCCCATCCCAGTGCTACTCCAAGAGGCCTATTCCACAAACCTACAATTGGGTTTTGATTACCTATGCTCTCCCCTACACCCCAAATCCAAAAAAACCTCCTATAGGCTATTTACACTGTTCCCATCATCCCTAAGTGCTTCTAAGAGAATATTTTCAATTACAAGCAAAAACTTAGTCTTTTTGCTTACTTACTAGGCTTGCCACATAGAGATGTCAAGCCAAAACTCATGCACAGATTCCAACACCTAGCTTGTCATTCTCCAAAGTCATGAATACATGATAGTACACTCTAATATCTTCCATCCCACCAATTTTTAGCAATTGAACAATGTGGGAATGGAAGAAACTTGCATTTTTCAACCAAAACCTTGGTTTTAAGGGTTTTCAGACCACCCGATAGAGAATTGAGGATATCTGCCTTATTTCTTAATGAAAACTCACCACTCCAACACCAAAATGAAGCTTATTCAATCCTCTTTCCAACCATCATAGGCTTGGGGCATACTAAAGAATGTACAGACCGTACCAAGTACAGGATCAAGTTTTTCAGGAAAAAATGCAAGAAACAATAGTTTCTTATTGAAAACTTCTTCAAAAACACAAACATCAACCTTGCCTCAACCAAGAGAGGCATATTTGAAGGCTTATGAACTCCCTCAAACATCCACTAACTTCCTTTTGAAAAGAGAGATGTTGGAAAATAGCTAATCTTATGCTTTGACCTCTAATTGCCTAGTTAAGGAAATATGTGCAACTTCTACCAAGTCTACCACAAAGAGCCCTCCAAAATGTGTCAAAGGAATTTAAAACCTTGTCAAAAAGCAAGGTGACTCCCCTCAGGTGTCTAGATATAGCAAGGAATCCTTCTTTCTTATTTTTCCAAGGTGCACTAGACTTACAAAAGGAGGATGGAGACCTTGTTTATACAAAGGAGTTGGTCACCAAGACCAAAAATTCAACCAAAACCTAAAAGACCTATTAAAAAAAATTTGAAATGGTCCTTAGGACCTTATTCCACCACCAAAACCAAGAAATAAAAACTCACCAAACATATTAGGTCCCTTGGACCCCTAGGTGCTCCTGCACCACCCTACCCTTGCAAACATTCTATCTCATCAAACTCCACATGCTCACACTATTTACAACTTGTTCTAACTTGTTCCCAAGAAAAATCTCCTTTTTACCACTTCCAACCTTACTTTTTAGGCCTAAATTGAATCTTTTACCACTGGGGAAGCATGGAAAACTCCTCCAAATGTCTTTTCCACTACTAAAACCTTTCCCCTACACTTAATCCTACCCAAACCAGGCCCATTCCACTAAGTTATAGTATGTACACAAGGTGGAATGGCCTTTTCATGCATACTAGCCCTCAAAACCCTTATAACCCTATTTTTAGGCCACCTAGAGAAATTTGAATGCCAAATTCACTAAACACAAAAAAATTCCATCAAATAAACTTTGAAGTGAGGCTAACACATGTCTATTAGTTCCAATGCAAATTAGATTGATGAAAACCTGTACGAAGTCATACAGACCGAGATAGTAGCATTTTTTTGGAAAATTTATAGAACTTCACAAAGAAATTAGAAACTTTTATTGCTCAGTCAATTCTCAATCCATCAGCAACCAACTACATCAAGTTTCCAACCTTATTTGAATATTAACAACCAATGAAAATTCCTATAATTGACTCCTCAATGACCATGACCGTTGGGCTTCCATATTTGAACAATTTTTGCATTTCACTTGACAAAATTTTTGTCAATTTTGCAATTTTCACATTATTAACCCAAATGACCCCATACTGACTCAAAAGACTAAAAAAAACATTACAAAATGGCCTAACATGGCCTTATTTGACATCTTGACTAAATCAACCTAACTAGACTCAATTCACAAAATGGAGGAACAATGTGCTATGCACCATTCACCTGGCCATGAAATCTTCCCAAGTCCCTTGGAAGTCTTCAACTCTTTGACTTGAAATAATCATTTGATCTTCAACTCTTTGATGCTCTTCCTTGTTCTTGCAACAGCTCCATCTTGATCTTGATCTTCACTTCTTGCTTGAACTTGTCCATGCAAAGTAGTCCTCTTATTTCCTTATCATCTTGAATCTACACCTTCATGTTCTAATTTGTCTTCATCTGCTTCATCCATCTACTTCCACTTTGTCCTTCTACTTCATCCATTGCAAAGTAGCTCCCACTATGTCTTTCTTCTTTCATCTTGACCTTTGCTTTGACTCCCATCAAAGTTTCTATCAAAACAAGAAAATGATAAAGGATTTCCTTAACTCTTTTCCTCCTAACCTTTTTCTCAACAAATCTTGCTGCTACACATGTCTTTACTCTTGCAAACAAACCTTGTTCAACTATTTCATGAACTCTTTTCTTCATCTTATCTGTTGCACACTTGAATCTACTCCTTTGGCCTTTCCAACCATCCACTTTCACCTCTTTCTTTCTATTCACAACCATCTTTGGGTTCTTCATTCGTGGAACCTCTATCATGGTACCATATGACTACCTACCAACCTCTCTTGACATCCAAAGACAACTCTCTACCCTTACCATAGCACCATCACTCTGCTCCACTTCATTTGTAGTCTTCACAAACACTCCATCTTTGGCCTTCTCTTGGATTATCACATCCTTGGTCTCTTCCATCACTAAGATCTTCTTCAACCTCAATGTTCTGACCTCTTCACCACTTGGGGTGACTACAAATTTCTTCTTAACTCTCTGTGTGTGCTCAAATTTGGCCACACTTCCTTGTATCTCACCTTCCATCTCTTTACCTTGACTGCCCACTCTTTGCATTTGATACTTTTCCTCAAAGACCTCTGTCCTACTAGGTTTATGAACCTTCATGCTATCAACATCTGATTGTCCACCATCCTCTTTGGACACCATTCTCTCAACTTGCTTCTTTTTAATCTCAACAGTCTCAAACTCTTTCACTCTTATGTTCTGTATCATACTTTCTGCCCCTTTAATCTCTGTATTTTTAGACATATAAACCTCTGTGTTAGCAGTGTTTAACTTCCCACTATCCCCATTTTCCTTCAAAGGAAACACCATTACACCTACCATGATCTCTGCATGCTTCACAAGCCCATCTTGGATTTCCACAGTCCATTCAATCACTTTACCTTTACCTTTTACCTTTTCCTTCAATCTCTCTACCTCTAAGACCTCTTTAGTATTAGGTCTACCATCCTCTTTACTATCAAACATCTGTTGCCTTCCATCTTCATGTCCAGTCAATGGACATTATACCTTTCCCATGGTGACCTTACTAGGCCAATCTTTCCTTTCCATAGGAAACTCACCTTCACTCATCTTATCTTTTCTTCTTATCTCTGTCATATCAGACTTTCTCATCACTGTTTTGATAGTATTTGATTGTCCTACAACCTCTTTTTCCTTTGTTTGAAAAAATTCATTCTCTCCATTAACTTCATCATACTTTCCTATCTCATCTTGCCTCTTCACAAGGAATTCTTCCTTGACCTCTTCTATCTTAGATTTCTTCACCAACTTTTCCTCTTTCCTTTATATCATTGCATCATCCTTCAATCTTGTTGTCTTGGTATCTTCAAGACATGAAGTTACTGCACATTCTTCAAGCTTGTCTTCCTCATACCTTATAAACTCTTTTCTTCCCTGCATAATCACTCTTGCTACCCTTCTTTGTCCCTTATTCTCTTCCACCAATGGAATCAATGTAAAAGAAATTCTATCCTTCTCAATCTGATAAATGTTATGCCTTCCATCATACAAAGAAGATCTCTCAAATTCACATGATCTCCCTAATAAAAAGTGGCATACACTCATAGGTACGACCACATCACATAATATTCTATCCTTATAACCACCTATACTGAACTCAACCAAAAATTGCTCCTTAACCAAAAGATAATGTTCATCATTCAACCAAGAAACATAGTAGGGTGTTTCATGAGGTATCCTTGCCAAATTCAATTTATCAACCATTTCCTATGACACCATGTTATCTAAACTACCATAATCTACCATTACAGTACATACCTTGCAAGTACACTTATAGGTGGTTTCGAAAAGTGCTTTTCTTTGTAGCATCTCCTTCCCTTCAATCAATTCTCTAACCAAGGCATCCATTTTGTCCTTTCTCCAATATAGCTCTTCCTTCCTCAGATCAGTACTCGCTCTAATACCAACTGATGTAGTGATAGGGAGGCCTTCAACCCAACCAACAAAAATTCTCAAGCTTCCAAACCTTCAAACCCTATCTAGGGTGACTCTTCTCAACTTCATTATTCAATCTTGTAGGTGTGAAAACTAGGTTTTCCACTCACAACTTTCAATAAAATACTCAAACCCACAAACAAACTACCATTTTAGGAACCCATTAGGGATCTTTTAATCATACCACAAAATCACATGCACTTACTTTGGAACCATACCACTCAAACTGACCTTGAATGCTAGAAAAGGGCTTCAATTAGCCCACTTTTACAAAGGAACACTCCTTCAAACTTGCTTCCAAAAAAAATTTGCACCAAATAGTCTTAGATCAGGTCTCCAAACCTCCGATTCCTCAACTCTTTGACAATGGAATGCTCTTTAAGCCACCAAAACAAGAAACCCTCCATTTAGACCTTTCCAATGAGGGTTAATGAAAATCTAACCTCCAAACCTCTAGAAACTCTGCCACCACTTCAAAAAAGTCTCTTTATGCCTACACATGCTTAAAAAATCATCATAGACTGTTTCCCCCAAATATTTCTCACTTTTTCACTCTAAAACCACTATATTTCACTCAAATTCTTATTTTCCACAACGAAGGCTTCATGCCCAACCTAGCAAATGACCTCCCCTATCCTTGCAAGCATTCCATATCATCAAAATACACATGCTCACACTATTTCCAACTTGTTCTAACTTTTTCCCAAGCAAAATATCCTTGTTACCACTTGTAGCCTTACTTTTTAGGCCTAAATTCAATCTTTTACCACTGGGGCAGCATGGAAAACTCCTCCAAATGTCTTTTCCACTACTAAAATATTTCCCCTACACATAATCCTACCCCAACCTGACCCATTCCACCGAGTCACAATATGTATAGAAGGTGGAATGGCCTTTTAGTGCATACTAGCCCTTAAAACCCTTATAACCCTATTTTTCAGGCTGCCTAGAGAAATTTGAATGCCAAATTCACTAAACACAACAAAATTAAATGGAATCAACTTTGAAGTGAATATAACACATATTTCTATCAGTCCAAATACAAATTAGATTGATGGAAACCTTTATGGAGGTGTATAAACCCAGATAGTAGCAATTTTCTAGAAAAATTACAGAACTTCACAAAGAAATTAGGAACTTTTATTGCTCAACCGGTTCTCAATCCTTCAACAACCAAATACATTGAGTTTACAACCATATTTAAAAATTAAAAACCAATGAAAATTCCTATGATTGACTCCTCAATTCCCATGACCGCTGGGCTTCCACATTTGAACAATTTTTTCATTTTGCTTGACAACTTTTTTGTCAATTTTGTATTTTTTACATTATTAACCCAAATGACCACACACTGACTCAAAAGACAAAAAAAAACATTACAAAATGACCTAAGATGGCCTTATTTGACAACATATTGACTAAATCAACCTAACTAGACTCAATTCACAAAATGAAGGAACAATGTGCTTTGCACCATATGGGAAACCAACATCTGTTAAATATTTTAAAGTGTTTGGTAGCAAATGCTATATTAGGAGAGAAGAAGAAAACTTAGGAATTTTTGACTCAAGATGAGATGAAGGAATATTCCTTTGATATTCCACTAAAATAAAATCCTACCAATGCTACAACAAAAGGTTGCAAGAAATTCTAGAGAGTATCAATGTCAAGGTTGATGAATATTTGAAGCATGTTGAACCTAATAGATATAGCTATAAAGATGAATGAAAGTCTAAAGAAGGGAATGAAAAGGAACCTATAAAAAATATTCAAAAGGATAATATTGAAGAGGATATTATTAGCAACAAAGGTGAAGGAGTTCAAACAAGGAGGAGAGTTGCAAAAACAAAGAGTGAGTAAAATTTGCACTATTTTTTAAAATAGATTCCAAGAGCTATGTTGAAGACA
Source organism: Sequoia sempervirens (assembly GCA_007258455.2). Classification (NCBI taxonomy): domain Eukaryota; kingdom Viridiplantae; phylum Streptophyta; class Pinopsida; order Cupressales; family Cupressaceae; genus Sequoia; species Sequoia sempervirens. Next base: position 1,154,178,366 of record VDFB02271358.1, on the reverse strand, counting down.
TCAAGGATGAGAATTGGATAAAAGCAATGGAAGAAGAACTAAGCTGAAATGAAAAGAATAAAACTTGGGAGTTAGTTCTAAGACCCTCAAGCAAGAATGTGATAGGCACTAAATGGGCCTTTAGAAATAAGCTTAATGAAGATGGAGTTGTTGTAAGAAAGAAGGATAGATTGGTGTGCACAGGGAAGTTGAAGGTATAAATTTTGAAGAAACATTGGCACTATTTTCTAGATTGGAAGCCATAAGAATGTTTCTAGCATTCTCTTCTCTTAAATGATTCAAAGCCTATCAAATGGATGTCAATTTTTCTTTCTTAAATGGGAAACTAGAAGAATAAGTTTACATATAATAACCTAAAGGTCTTCAACTCTTAGAATAATATTATGTTTGTATATTGATGAAAGAACTATATGGTTTAAAACAAGAACCTAGAGCTTGATATTCAAGATTAGAACAACACCTACAACAACAAGGATTCAAGAAGGGATGTGCAGATAGAAATATGTAATTCAAATATGAAGGTAAGCATATTTTATTTTGTTGTGTATGTAGATGACATTATTATTGGTGGTAGCAATGAAAAAATGTCTAAAGAATTTTTTGTATAAATGAAAAATGATTTTGAGATGTTTATGTTGGAATAAATTTCCTTCTTTATTGGTCTATAAATAGTACAAAATGATGAAGGGATATTCATATCTCAAACTAAGTATGCTAAGGAGATGCTCAAGAAGTTTGGGATGGAAGATAGCAAAACAGTTGGAACCCCCATGATAACTAGATGCAAATTAAGCAAGACAGATGAATCCCTTGATGCAAATCAGATCATCTATAGATCAATGATATATATCTTGTTGTATCTAGTTGCATCAAGACTTGATATTATGCAAGCAGTGTGTATGGTTGCAATATTTCAAGCCACTCATAAAGAGTCTTATGTTAATGTAGTAAAAATAATTTTTAGATATATCCAAAGCATAATTGACTATGGATTGTGGTATCCTAAATGTGAATAATTCAATTTGACAACATATACAAATTTTTATTAGGTAGGAAGTCTAGATGATAGAAGAATCACTAGTGGTAATGCATTCATTCTTGGAGACAAACTTGTTTCATGGTTGAGAAGAAAGCAAGAATCAATTACTCTTTCTACAATTGAAGTAGAGTATGTTGCAGCAATGGCATGTTGTACTTGAGTGTTGTGGAAGAAACAAACACATAAAGACATCAAAGTAGAATATAAATAACCTATCTCTATTCTTTATGATAATACAAGTGCCATAAATATATCAAAGAATCAAGTGATGCATTCTAAGACCAAGAATATCTCAATCAAGTATCATTTTTTAAGAGAAAGGTAGCAGATCAAGAATTCAACAAGGAATATGTGTCAACAAAGGAACGGGTTGCAAACATATTCACTAAGCCTCTTCCAAAAGAGATCTTTGAATACTTGAGGAAACAATTAGGAATGGTTTCTCCCACATCATATCACTAAATCTTAGTGATAGGGTATGAGTCCAGGGGGATTTATAGAAACTTTATTCATCCCTAGAAGATGAGAGAAAAGGAAAGTTAGGAATGCATGATTTTACAAATTTATAATGACTTGATGGTTACATATTCTTGGACACATTATTTCACTTTGCATGGTTATATGTCAAAGGAGGAGAACATTAGTAGCAACATAGTGTTTAGACATTGTCCCTTTTCCATTGATGTCAAATGGGGAGAAATAGATCAAAATGCTATGTGTTTGTCAAAAAGGGGAGATATACCTAAGGGGGATAATGGTTGTCGAGAAGATGTTCATTTAGAGCATTTAGCTTTTCCATTAATGTCAAAGGGGGATATTATTGGAATTTTGATTATCATTGATGTCAAAAGGAGGTATGAGTAATTTAAAATGGGAATATTGTTGATGCATACCTCAAATATACCTTATATTGCTTGCTAGAGAAGGAACTATTAAGTCCTTTTATATCAAGTTTGATTAGACTAATTGGACTTTGGGCTTGAGGATTACCATATACTACAAGTGATCAGACGTTGAGATTCAATTGTACCTTATATAAAATTCCTCCAAGAAATGTAGATAGATTAAGAGAAGTTTGAAAGGTTTCAGGCTTCAGGGTTTGGTCATACCTCTTACTAAATTCCTCAAAGTAAGTGAAGAAAGTTTGTGTAAAGTCTGAAAGATTTCATACTTTGGATTTCGGCCATACCTCATACAAATTGCTCAAAGGAAAAGGAAGTTCGAATGTGTTAAGTCAAAGGAGCTAGACGTCAAACATCATAAGGTTGGCTTATACCTTTCCAAAAGTTAGGTAAGTGGTAAATAGAAAGATCGAAGGCCGACACTTGATTGGGTTCAAACTGCTAAGTTTGTGAAGGATAGATCCAGGCATCATGGTTCAAAAGGTTGGATTATACCTTATCAAAATGTTGGTAAGTAGTAAGATTAAAGGGAGAACTTCGACATCTGACAACCTTAAGCATGTTTTAGATTTTAGAGGTCAAAGTGTTGGTTTGTGATGGAATGAAGGTATAAGATAAAGGGTAAGGCCAATGGCTGAACCCCGACAGGTGAATAAAGGCTTTAGTCTTAGGTGTTCAATCTTGTTTCTTAAGTACTATAATACAATGCAAATAAATGGTAAGAGGGATTAGCAATCCTTAACCCACGATAGTTATGGAAAGTGACAAGTATCCTCAATTGACATGTGGAAATTGATGATTGGTTGAAGTAACTCAAGGAATTTAAATGTTAACTGACAAATCATGGCATGATCAATGGTCAACATTTAAATATTTTTTTGACAATGACTACATGACAAAAAGGTGAAACTTCAAGTTAGGTGAATTTGATTATGGAATAGAAAATGAAATTGATTGCTACAACTACTCCAATGATATGTTTGTTGGTTGATTGGAAAAAGTGGAAAACTTCATTAATGCACAAACATACATAAAATTTGGAAGAGATCGATCAAGCATGAATGACATCAAATGATAGGAAACCCTAAGATTGATTTATACCAAGATAGAGAATGCAATGTATAAGGTTGGTGTGTGTTGAAGAATGAAGTAGTGTGTATGCATTCAATGAGCACATGAGTGAAGAAAGGAGAGGAAATTCTTGTAGAGAAAAGTAGATTTTGAGTAGTTGCAGATTGATTCTATAATACAAAATTGGATTTGAATCATATGTAACTAGATTTTTTGCCCACATAATTTTATTGTATTAAATCTAATTGGTTGGTGTCATTAGATAGTTGGGTTGGTGCTCAGATTAGGGAGTGGGTGCTTCTTTAGAGTTGGTGCTTTTAAATCAAGGCATTGGTGTCTCCTTAGGGTTGGTTCCCTTAAACATTGTAACCAATGAGGTTCTATTGTGAGGCTAGATTAGGATAGTAGATCCTAGAAAAATTATCATAGTGGTTTTTCCCATATTAGGTTTTCCATGTATATCTAGGGTTAAAAGAAAAGTTTTAATTGGTCTACTGATTCACCCCCTCTTAGTAGATAGTTTTGTTCTAGTACATACTACTCCATACCAAATTTCTCTCTTTATCTTTCTCTCCTATATTCTCTCTCCCCCTGATCATTTTTCACATTATTTTCTCTCTCCCCCTTTGACATCAATGGAAAAGGGAAACACATTTTCATTTCTTTCCCCCTTTGACATCAAACATATATACGTTCTCTCTTAAATGCTCTAGAACTAACTTTTCTTTTTACTGCTTTGCATACTCCCCCTTAAGAGCACACAACCCACTGTATCAACTAGAAACCATTGCACATATCCATTGACACATTTGACAAAGTACAACACAAACCAGCACTAGTACTCACTCCCCATGATTTCAACAACCAACAATACCACTACCTACTCCCCTTGAGAGGTAGCCTCCAACATCAGTCTATAATAAAGAATGAATCTTGAAATCCACTAGACTAATGTATGTCTGTATGCATTTAGTTCAAAGAAGGAGGGGGAATAGCCCCTAACTTCTCCCAGAGATACTCAAAATTATCCTTAAGAAGAAACTTAGTGAATGTATCAGTAACATGATCCTTTGTAGGCCCGTACTCAAGCTTCACTTCATTCTCTACAACCTTCTCTCTCAAAAAGTGATACCAGATTGAGATATTATTTTTCCTTGAGTGTGTCACTAGATTATTTGAAATATATAGCACTTGTATTATCATAAAAGATAAAATTTGGTTCATCATATGCAACTATGATATCCTTCAAGGTTTTCCTTATCCATAACACTTGTATGTAGCAAGATTCTCCTGCAATATATTTTTCCTCTCTAATATATAAAGATATGGAATCTTGCTTCTTTCTTAGTGAAGAAACCAATTTACATCCAAGAAAGAATACACCACCACTTGTAATTTTCCTCTCATCCACAAAATCTACCCAATCAATATTTGTATAAGAATTGAGAGATAAATCAATATCCTTTCGATACCATAGACCATGTTTTGGATTTCCCATCAAGTATCTGAATATCCCCTTCACTACTGCAACATGTGACTCTCTAGTGTCTTCTTGAAATCTAGCCACAAGACAAAATGCATGGATGATATCTAGTCTAGTAGCTATTAGATATAGAAATCCTCCAATCAGTGATGTATGTTTTCTCTGATCAACCTTAGTAAATTCATCATTCTTACTTATCTTGCAACTAGTAACCATAGGAGTACACATTGGTTTAGAATCTTCCATTCCAAACTTCTTCAACACTCCCTTGACATACTTTGATTGTGAAATGAATATTCCTTTCTCTATCTGATTTATTTGCAACCCAGGGAAGAAATTCATCTCCCCAAACATAGACATCTCAAACTATTTTTTCATTTATTCTACAAATTTCTTATACATAGCTTCTTTTATAGTTCATGTAATATTAAATGCTCTATTTTATAGTTTTGAGTTTAAAATAAAGTACTTCATTATGTATTAATTTTTTTATTACACAATGTTTCATACATTTGTTGCAAAAGAGAAGTACAAAATTGAACAAGAATTGCACAAAATTTTTCTTTGTATTCATTGGAGTAAAAGAGAATCAAGTGTCCCACACAAGCTGTGGGAGTAGCTGAAACAATGGACCATAAAGAGTACACTATGCTACTGAAGATTAAAAAGAGAAAAGATCACATAAGAGGGAACATAACCGTCATTTCCTGAACTTGTCCTTGGTTTGCCTTCAGTGTTGAGCATTCCTATATGCTTCCATCCTCCATGTGAGCCTGCAAGTGGATGAAAATGTTTGTTATAGTTTAGGTTATGAATCCTCTTACATGTCCTATCAATAGAAATGTAGAATACTATTTATGATGCATTGAATCAATTGAGAAAATACAAGAGGAGTGCAAGAGAATACCAAGGAGGAAACATCATAAGAAACTTCTGAATTTATTATTTTAATCTAACACCATTTTTTTCTTGTGCAGGTATAGGAAAAGCCATGTTGCTGATCTATTTTGAATATTTTATATCATGTGGTATAAAATGGGCTCCCACAAGGGTTGAGCTTGGCATGTTGCCTATAACGCCTTGTCGCGCAACCCCGAAGGAACAAATAAAAACGTAACAATTTTTTTTCTTAAAAGAACATAACAAACGTACTTAAGTATTCCAACATAACAATGTTCTAAGTTGCACAACCAAATCTCTTGGGGTACATGAGGACATTACCAATACTAATTACGTAACAAAGTAATAGATGAAATATTATATAACCAATAATGTAAATCCAATCATTCAAGACATCAATTAAACATTCATTCATGATATCAAGAAAGATGTGAATATACCAATTAAAACCATACATACATATGACAATAGATGAATCATAAAGATATAAAGTATATATATATTTTGACAGATACAACACAACATAATCAGTAATTACAAATGATAGTTCATGAATGATTACATGGCCTAAATATACATTATATCAATATGATAGTACAACATAATAAACATACAAACAAATTACATCAAGGTCTTCCCAACATACGTGGGAGAGGTACATCAATAAATGAAATACATCGGTAGCAAAAATACACATCTGGAGTGTAAACCTACATCTGGTACATAAGAACACTGGATCAACAACATTTACCAAAACCTTGCAATGAAAGATACAACTGCATCCAAAGGGAACCCAACAAGGTGCGAAGCACATTCCACCCAACCACCCCCGTGCTGGGAGTAGACAAGGAAGGATCCCTGACCAAGTACGTCTAATAGAAAACAAGACTAACTCCAGACAAGATCACATAACATCAAAATACCACATAGAAACTAAACAACGATAAATCACCAAAGGTCATAACGATAAACCACTTTCAAAACATAACAATAAATCACTTTCCAAATAATACAATAATAAGTCACAAAACATAACATCAATAAATATCAAGTCATAATATCAAAAACTACTTCCAAAGGACTCCAATAAAACAACACAAATGGAATGTTAGAGGAGAGTGTCATCGCATGGTTTCACATGGATTATCTAGACAACCTATCACAAGGTGCCACCTCCATCTATACATGGATTATCCTGACAACCTAGTTCAAGGTGCCACCTCCATCTATGGTTCTCCTGATAGCCTATCTCAAGGCGCCGCTCCATAGGGTTACTCATGCAGAATCGTTAACCTCTCATGAAGACAAGGCAATGATCTTGCCAATCACGACCTTCTCGGTCCCCTTTAGTCTATGATAGCACTAATAGGCAGACAAGGCATCACAATTAACTTATAAATGTTTAATCCCCACCCATAATTAATTACTTAGATTATCACTGATTACTCTAACTCTATGTGGGTTACCCTGATAGCCCCTTTATGTGCCAGCCCCCACTTAGAGCCACTCTCTCTAGACACTCAACACAAAATATCCAACACAAAAGGATTGCACCAACAAGAATTACTAAACCAATCAAATGGATCATCTGCAAGGAATAACCATCTCACCAAAACATATGAAACACATCTACAAAGTAGTACAATCCATGTGTAACAAAATTCACAACCATAGTCCCAAAATCGGCTAAAATCAAATTGCAAAGTCAACACAACTTAAGTTCCTATAACAGGATAGACTAGCTCTAGGGTTTTTTCTTCCCTCATGACATAAACCCGAATAAAAGAAACCAACAATTGGTTGAATGTATAATCTCGAGCGTAAATAAAACATAAAACAACACCATAAACAAATTACAATGTACACTAAATTTTACCAACTTTATAAATCAGTTACTCTAGAAAAATCAATCTAATTAAAAACACATAATTTATCCCTAATTTCCTCAACTACACTTTAGCATTGCAATTTTCTTAAAATTGTCATATTAAATTTATAAACACAGCATATGACGTCTTTTATATATATATATATAAACATATATATACGTATATACGCTTTTATGCTTATATACATATATATGTATATATATATAAAATAAAACATATATATTAAATCATATATTTAAATCTCGTATAAAATAAAATAAAATAATTTAACTCACTATAAATTCACAAAAATATTTATATATCTATATAATATAAATATATATACATATATTAATATTAATATTAATATTAACATTAATATATATTTACATATATATATTTATAAAATTCGAATTAAAACAAACTTAAAACAAAAAAATGAATTTAATTTATTTTTATTTTTATTTTAAAAAAACATTTAACAACTTGTTGCCCCCCCACTGGTCTGTGGCACACAGTACCACAACCGCCTGTGGTACTATGTACCACAGGGTGGCAGGGCCACAGTACGCAGTCCCCACCGGGCCGCGCCCAACAGCCTCGGCTGCTATGCGTGGCTGGTGGTGGCTGCATATAGCTAGCCATGGGCCCGTGGGAGGTACGGCCTGGGTCGACCACCCACGTGCCCCAATAAAACAAAACAATTTTTATTTTTTTTTAATATTAAAATTTAATTTAATTAATTAATTAATTTTTTAAAATTTTCCATTTGCTATTAAATAATCCATCACGGAAAAAAATAAAGAAATGTATGCATAATTTTTATAATATATATATTTTTGAAACCAATGCCAGACTCAGAGCATAAATATATACACATTTTATTTTATATTATTCTAATATATTTTCACATACAAGCACGAAAACCTAGAAATGTTTATGCAATATATATATAAATTTCAATACTCTCAAATACAAAATATAATTTTCATTCTTTTCTCTCAAACTGAAAATCACACGAGTACATAATATTTTTAAATATATATACATTTAGAATGACACAACAAAATGATAACATATATATGTATATCTACTTCTGTTTATATATATATATATGTATATATATTTTTATTTTTATTTTTAATAAAAGATTCAGAACAATAATATACAAATAGATTTTTCAATAAACCTAATATAGATCTGGCATGTAAATTTCAATCCCACGATAAAAAAAATGATTTTTTATTTCAAACAATAAATTTCACAACTAATCTTTATTAAAGAATTTCAAATAGGTTTTACTAAAGTTTTCCACAGAAGATTTGAGAGTTTTAATACAAACAAGTTTTCAATCACAGAACCACTTTCAAAAGAAAATAGAGGAATGGGTTTTCAAAACACATCAAACCAGATATTATTTATAAAACAATAAAATACTAATAAATTAAAAGAAGAAAACCTGGAATCCTTCGTTCGATGTAGAATCCCCTCTATGGCTTCTTCTTAGTTTCCTGCCTTCAGCTCCCTTTTGAAGCAATCCTTTCTTCAAAATAATTCTTTTACCTAGAAGCACAAAAAAAATATTTTTCTTTTCTTTTTACAGACAATCACCAGAAACCCTTCTGTGTGTGAAAAAAAAAACTCACAATAAAAATAAATAATAATCAATAAAGCTCATCCTCTTTTTCCTCAAAAAACCTCTTTAATCATTGGTTCTTTTCTTGCTTTTTAAAAGCACACACTTATCTATAATTTTAATTAAAAATTAATTAGTTTCTCAAGATATTATCCACACAAGATTTTCTAATTTAATTATCAAGAAACAAGATAATATATAATTATCATCATCATTTCTAATTTAAATTAATTTCTTACATTTTTAATTAATTAAACAACTTTTTAATTTACAATATATTTAAAACTCAACATTTTACTAACTTACAAAATTTTTTTTTTTGTTACAACAGGGTGTCCCCATGGCCCCCCGCCCAGCGTCACCTAGAGGCGAGCGGGGGGGCGAGACTAGTCCCTGCGAGTGTTTGCAGCGCCGGCCACCACAACCACCAAGTAAGTACCGAGAGCGGAATCGAACCCGAGACCATGAGGAGCCATCCCACAGCCTCAAGCCAATCCCGCTACCCGAGCCGACATTTACTAACTTACAATTAATTAAAGCAACAAGACAACATTAATTAATATTATAAAATAAGATTAATTAATTAACCACTAACCATAAATAAAATAAATAATCAATAATCAAACTACACAAAGACAAGGACGAAACCTCAATCATGACACAACAAAACTTGAACCAGGATGACAGACTTGGGACGGGGACACTTCCTAATCAACTCCCTTTTTCAACATTGTACCCATTAGGTTAATTTAATGCTCACCCTATCCTGTCGAAACAGGTGGAATCGAGACTTAATTCCTGCAATTCCTGCATACCAATAAACGTCAAGTAACATGTATATATATAAAATCAAAAACATCATTTCGTGAGAAGGAATTGCAGCGTAGTAGGGCACTCGTAAACGAGTGGTGCTACATTGTCCTCTCACCAAAGCTATACTAAAAAATACACATTAGATGTAAAGTAACATTGCTAACTAACTGATCACATCATAAACTAATTACTAAACCACTACATCACAATGTATTACTGAAACTAAATTAAACATCATAGAATCACAACATCGACATATATAATATTAAGGAAAAACCATTGTATAATCAAATAATCTAAACACCACATAAAGTATCATAAATCATCATAATAATGTCAAATGTAGCAATCAACTAAACTATGCATCCACACACACCAAGTCGATGAACTAATCACCATCAAAAACCAATATCACACTAACACATAAGAGTAACAAATAGTAGCAAAGAGTATCAGCAGCATTGGGGTATTACACTACCCCTCAACATTCCATAGAGGGGTTGAGAAAGGAAAGAATTCAATATTTTCTCAAAAGAGATATGCATCTAAAGGAGTAGATCAAGTGTCATAAGAGCTCAAGCAAGTGATCATCTAGGACAATCAAGTCTGAAAGTGCAATGAATTGAAGATCGTAGAGGATCAATTGCTCAAGTGAATCGTCATTAAGTGCATCATCATAGAATGAGATAGTGAACATGAATACATAATGCCTTGTTTGCAAATCAAAAATAGCAATTGAAGCAATTTGAGAAGCTTCAGAACACCTTCATCATGGTGTTGTATTTCAAAATATTCTATGCATAAATCAAAATTTCATATCAAAATTTTCTATTTGAGAGAGATAAAAATGCATGAAGAGTACATAAGAGAGATTTTCTTCATCTGGAAAAAAAATTATAAGTGTCTGCAAATGAAACTGGAGGTCAAAAGTGAAGGAAAAAAAGCACTTTTGAACTGAAAATGAAATGCACTAAATGTTTGAGCTGAGTGTAAGGTGAAACAACATTGTTGAGGTCAATGAAATACAAGAAACTAAAGATTGGTTACAAAATAATTGATGCTACAAGAGAAATCTCTTTGCATTGTCATATGAAGCTATGATGAAGGTGGAATTAGAAGCGCATTTCTGAAGTATTGAAATGCATGAAATAAGTGACAAGTAGCAAGTAAGCTACAAAAAATACCATGCTGGTTGAATGAAACTTTGTAAAGAAAGTAAGTGAAATAGAAACATTCATATACAATGCATTTGAGAGAAAAAGGGACTTCTGTGTGTTTCATTTAGCAAGAATGCGTGCAAATGTCATTGTCAAAATCATGCTAAACATTGAAATTGCATGGAATAAAAAGCATGTTTTGATAAGTAATTGGAAATAATCAATTAAGTTGAGCTTCATTGTATCTATACACTTCAAGCAAGAATGGAAGGCAACTAATTTCTAATAGTATGTGAATCATGTTGGAGAGATACAAATAGTGCAAAGAGGACAACAATTTGTTTCATTAAAAATGATCTTTGAGTTAAGAAAAATTGCATTGTGAGAGTAAGAAAGTGGAGCTACAACAATATGTGTTTGAACTCAAAAAACTGAAATCATTGCTGCCTTTCAAAATATTGAGCCATAATCAATGAGAATGGAGAATAAAATCATTTTTTCTCTTTCCAAAATGTAAGCTTATGCTACAGTAAGCTAGGGTTTTTAAAATGGAGACAAATGAAATGGTGCCCAATTTGAGCTTGTAAGAGAAAACCACATAGGTTTATATTAAGAAGCTTCAAAATACAGTGATAAAGGTATTTTGATCTCATAAATGAATGTCAAATGAGCCCAAATGAACTCTCATGGCTGTGGCCTGAGAGTAAATTTCTTTCACAAATGGTTATACCGATTTAGGGTATTGAGATCTAAATGCAAAATACATAAAGAAAATAATCATTGTTCGAGCTCATGCCAACATTAGAGCTCTATAAAATGAATTTGTTGAATTCAATGGCCATGGCCATGATGGGTTTGCAAACCCTGAAGATGAAATAACATGTTACTTGCACATATTTAGTGGAGTGTGTAAGAGATAGAATACATTGAAACCCTAGCTGGCACTCTCATGGTCACGGTCTGAGAGGAGGCTTTCTTTCTCCACAAAGCAAACCTACTTGGGGTGTATTTAAAAAGAAAATTCTAGAGAAATAACAAGGTTTTGAGCTTGTGAGCTCTTAGAAAATGGAGGTTTTAAAGTTAATGGCCGTGGCCATGAAGGGTTTGCAAACCCTTGAAACAAAAAACAAAATACATAGTTTTCTCCAGATTGTATCTTCTTTGCAAATTCCATTCATTTATACATAATGGGTCAATCCCAAAAGGAGATTACTCTACATAAAAAAGGAAACATTTATTGTGAAGCCACAACCAAAAAAATGGGTATTCTCAGAAAAAGATTCATTCTCTACTTTTTTGTCAAGCCCAAAAGGAGGTTACTCTACATAAACAAGGAAACACATATGGTGAAGCCGTGGCAAAAAAAATGGCCATTCTCAGAAAAATATTCATTCTCTACTTGTTTGCTTAATAAAGTCACAAATCAAGCTTTTATTTAAGAGGGAAATGCTTTTAAAATGAAGAAAGAGAGCTTACCATGGATGTAGGTGGAAAATCCAGTTCAAGCCCATGGCCAAACCTTTTCAAAAAGCTCGAACCAAGCACTCACATGGCAGCCAACCAAGACATTGGAGCAACATATACATAAAACACACACAATGCATAAAAAAACCAGTCATGGTTGTGGCCTAGAGGCCCATTTTTCTCATTAAAATGAAGGAAAAAGACACCAAAATGAAAAAAAAACAACTCACCATCGAATGCAAAGAAAGATGCATCAAGAATCAACATGAAAGCAGCTCAAATGGTGAAGTTTCCAGCTCAAACCCTATTTCTCCATGGCGGCTAGTAGCAGAGCACTATTTTCCTCAAACTTGGCCGAGTGAAATGATGATCAAAATGTGAGATAGGGGTTAGTTTTGGTGTTAGGGTTTTCCCATGTGTTCAATTTGAATGTGATTTTAATCACATTCTTTTTCAAAATCAAATTCCATATTGATACCTTGCCTTATGAGTGGTCATGCTAGGTCGAGCCTAGCCTTATTTCTTTTTGATTTTTAGAGAAAATCATATATCCTTTGGCCCTTCATTCTAGGGTGAGTCCTCCTTGTGCCTTAGAAATATTTCATGCCTTGCATAAAAATCAATCTAATAACCTTAGGTGTCATGATTTTTTCTAAGTTTTGAGCACCCTAGGTTTTCCTCTTTGACCATGGAGTAAACATAATGTGTGTTGAAAATTAGTTTTTATGATTTTTTATAGAAAAGTAAAATAAATAAGGGTCTTGTCTTTAATATCTTGGTTTTGCAAAGTATGAAGTTTTACTCATAATTTCAAAATTAGAATATTTAATTTCAAACTAAAGTCAAAAGGGAATGTAACATAGCTTTCTATTTCTGAAATTGCAAATTGTAAAATGTTAATTAAGCAATATTCTTATGAATTGCTTAATTAATTGTTATCTAAAGAAGTACTTGAGTCCTCATTGGAAGTTTCTATTTTGAGTTGGAGTTCTTGGACAGATTTGGAAAAGAGATGACAAACTAGACTTTCTATTTTTAGTTCTTGAGCTGTTTGCACCTAATTTTGAGGATTTTTCGATGGACCCTTTGGAGATGGAAAGTTTCCATATTTTTTATGCAGTTTGGAGCAAATTTTTGGCACTATTTTCCAGGATTTTCCTTGAGATTGAAAATGGAAAAAGTTACCATTCTGAGATGCAAATGATGCTAATTTTTTCTATTCTCACCATTGATGTCACTTGATGGCTATAAGTTTGAGAAATTTTAATTTCTCAGGGTTCATAATTTTGTTTCTTTCTCTCATACTCAGTGAAGAGAGATTTGTAAACTTCTTTGAATCATATTTTTATTTTTTACTCCATCTCAATAAAACATCATGCTTCTTCTTCCCATTTTCTTATCTAGAGTTTACAATATCAAGTGATGTTGACTGTGATTCAAGAGTTGAATCCTCTTTATGTCTTGGTGTTGTAAATTTTGTTTCAAGAGTCTATTCTAATTTAGGTTGCAACTTGTGTTCCATTATTGAGCCTTTGTGCAAATTACTGATGAATTAGGTAGTTTCAGGGTGGGATTGTGAGAATCAAAGCTTTAAAAAAAAATATTGTTGTGATTATAAAATTGTCAAACCACTAAATTTCTAGTTAATCATCTTAGGCTGTAGGATTTACCTTTCATTTTTCGTCCTCCCCTTTTCCCATGAAATTCTTTAGATTATATGGTTTACTAGAGGGAACCAACCCACTCTGTAGATTCACTCTCACTCATTGATTTACCCACAAATCATAGTGTTTCCATGTTGCAACAGGATAGCCAAGCTCAGCTTGACTAAAGGTGCAATCCTGATTACCAACAATTACCAATGACATTGTCAATCTTGAGGTTCCCTTATTTATCCCATGGGTTGGAGGAAGAAGGATCATCTTTTAAAGAGGCTTTATTTACAATTAAATCATTTTTACTACTAGTTTGATTTTTATAATTAGGGGTATTAATCTATATTTGCACCTGGGTATTAACATTTCTAGGGTTAGCCTTTTTCCAAATTTGAGTCCATTTTGAGGATTACATCCTCATTTAAACTATTATTATTGGTGATTGAGTAGTATTTTAATTCAATTTTTGTAGAATTTAGAGCCTTATTGATACTATCCCTAACATCATTTAGGTTCATACTCAAAATTTTAAGTTCTACAGTATGATCCTATTGCATGAATGAGTAGCTTGTGTTGTGATTGATGTCAACAGGATTATTCTTGTGTTATCATTAATATCTATTAGAATATTTTTTGTGGTGATGCTTTGGTTATTTTCATTACATTGTCATTAGTAAGTGCTAATGATGTCAACCTATAGTGTTCCTTTGATAAGTTTATGTTTGTGGATTTTTTTTGGATGAGTTGGTATGTTGTAGTTGGTTTGGGGATGATGAGGAAGTGTTGAAGATGGTGAGAATGTACCTCTAGTGCTTGGTTTCCAAGTTCTTTTGAGAAAAATTGAATAAAAGAGAAAATAGTGTGTTGTAGATGTGTTCTAGTATAAAAAATGGTGTTCTGGTTTTGCTCCAAATTTCTTCAATGTTTAAGATATACTTGTGTGGTTTAGATATGTTGATCAAAGGGATGCATAGATGTTATATCCATAATTTCTTGGTCTGGGCCATTGTATAATAGATGTTTTGTTCACCGGTGTGTGAACTGTGTAACTATGCTATCTAGGAGAAATGGTTTTGCTCTGCATTTCTCTATAGTTTAGTTTCAAGTGTTGTGGTTTTGAAAGTATGATTACAAGGTTCATATCTACCTTTAGTTGAATTTTTTCATGGTTTGGTGATCTACAAATTCATTTGTTGAGTTACAGTACATGTGAAAGATTATCTGGGTGAACAGGATGACTTTGTTCTTCAAGTGGAAGTTGTTATGAAGGGATTTGTTGGATTTTAGGGTTTTTGTGGAATATCCCAAATTGTGTTTAAGTGTTGTGTGTGGTTTTCAAGTCATATTTTGTTTGAGGAAGTGTGTACTTAAATATGAGTTGTGTTTACACAGGTTCAATTAACCTTGGGTGTTTAATTATGGATTGTCTTCGATGATTGTGGAAGTATAGCATGGCGTGTGTGAGTGGATTTAGGTTTGAATTAACGTGATGTGGTCCACCTTCATTCCTTTCCACCATAGGAATATTTTAGTGCTGACCTAATTTGAATTTGCATGATTGAGGTGCATAGTTGACCTTGGGGAATGTTTTTAAAGTTGAAGAAGGTATAAATAAGTGTTATGTTGATGGAGGATGACAACATAGAGTATGTGGTAAAAATTATAGAGTTGTGAAGTGTGAATTCATAAGGTGAAATGCGAGCTTTAATGAGTTTGACTACTAGAAGCAATGAACAAAAGGTGTCTACAATATTCAAAAAGGCTGCAAATATGTTGGTGATGTTGTGGTGGAATCTTCTGTTGCATTGAGATGGATTTCTGACTATAACATTCTTCTTTCTTCTTTTTCTATAATCTGGCAGTGAACCATTGGTATCGAGCCCTTTAATAGTGAGCCCTTTGTATTTGGGGTTGCAATTACTTTATATTGTGAGCTAATCCTTACCATGGTTTTTCCCTTCTTTGGATTTCCATGTAAATCTGATGTTCTATTGTGCATGGTGTTGATGTGTTTCAATTTTTGTTATTTTCTTTTATGCCAAATCATTCTAACAAATTAAGGGTTAATTAAGTTGATGTGGATCTAAAATTTTATAAGGGTTTTGATATTTTAATGTACAATTTATTCACCCCCTCTGTATTGTCTTATACATTCATCAATTGTTATCAAAGCAAGGTTCCTTGGAAGAAATCTTAACCAATTAAGGTAGACCTGGGATGGCACACAAGAGGGATTCTCCTTTATTTGATGGATCAAACTATGGATTCTAGAAGGCAAGGATGGACAATTTCATGGTGTCTATTGGTTTTATATTTTGGAAGTCTGTTGAGACTAGATATACTATGCCTACTAGTGGTTTGAGTATTGATAATGAGATCAAGGACTATGATAAAAATGGTAAAACAAGACATGCTCTTTTAAGTGGTCTTTATAACATTGAACTTGTGAAAGTTATGAATTTGAAATTTTCTAGAGATATATAGACAAAATTAGAAATTATTTATGAAGGAGATGATAAGGTCAAGCAAGCTAAGATGCAGAATCCAAAGATCACATTTGAGAACCTATAGATGTCTAAAGATGAAAAAATTACAAGATACATATATAAAGTGGATGAATTTGTCAATTTCGTTAAAGCTCTTGGTGGAAAACTTGAAGAAGTGGTAAAGAAGGCACTGATAACTATTCCTAAATCTTATAGTCATAAAGATTATGCTATTGAGGAAATTCAATATTTAAGTAAATATTTTAGAGATCAGTTGTATGGTGCTTTATCTACTTTTCGAATGAGAGAATTTGGTCCAATTAATGCAAAATTTGAGACTTATTTTAAATCTGGAAAATCAAAAAAAATTTGAGGAATCAGATTAGGAGGATCTTGATGATATTGAAACAAATTTTGTGAGAAAAATGAGAAAGGGTACTGGTAAATATAGAGGTAAGTTTCATTTCAAATGTTTCAGTTTGGAAAGATAGTTCATTATGCTTTAAGATGTCCAAACAGAGCTTTGAATGACAAAAATAAGGAGAAAAAAGGTAAAACAATTAAGAAAATCTATTGTGTTAGATAAGATTACAATATATCTAATGATCAATCTAACTATGGGGATGATGAAGATAGTGAATGCTTATTCATGGCTACGAAAGTTAAATCTAATTCTACTAACTTTGAGAGATGTATGAAGGAAAGTGCTTCAGAAGCAACTGATAATGCTATGGTGATTGCTTTTCATTATAGAGAGGAGAAGAACTACTTGATTATTGATAGTGGATGATCAAATCATATAATCAGTGACAAAAGTAAGTTTGTTGGACTTGAGAAATATGGAGGTCTTGTTAAGTTTGGTGATGATACATCTACTAAGACATGTGAAAATTTTTTTATTAGTTTTGCTGGAAATCATAATACATATGATGTTCTTTATGTTAAGGGTTTAAGGCATAACCTCTTGAGTGTTGGAAAAATGTGTAGCAAAAACTATAATATTATATTTTAGGATGATATATGTGAGATTAAAAACAGCTCCAAAATTGTGGTTGCTACTAGAAGGACAAATGGAAATGTTTATCAACTTAAAGGTGCTAATGGTCATTGTTGTATTACTTAGATTAATGAAATTTGTCTATGGCATAAAAGGATGTGCTACATCAATTTTGATAGCCTAGTGAGAATCAGTTCAGTTCAAGTTGTGAGATATCTACCAAAGATTACAAATCCTATTAATGTTGTCTACAAGGAATGTAAGATTAAAAAGAAAGCAAGAAGTTTCAATTTCAAAGAACAATCTAGTACTGAATTTTTTGGAGTTGTTGTATATAGACCTTTGTGGTCCTACTAGAGTAAAATGTCTTCAAGGTGACAAGTATTTCATGTTATTGATTGATGATTATTCTAGAATGACATAGGTTACTTTTCTCAAAGAAAAAGTAAAAGCACTAGATAAGTTTAAAGCATTTAAAGTTGTGGTTGAGAATTAAATGGACATGAAAATCAAGTGTTTGAGGTTTGATAGAGGTGGAGAATTCACCTCCAATGAGTTTAACATTTTTTGTAAGAATTATGGAATAAAGAGGCATTCATCTACCCCTAGGACTCCTGAGAAAAATGGAGTGGTTAAAAGAAAGAATAGGACAACTTAGGAAGTTGCAAGAAAAATGATGAAAGAGGCAAACCTATTGGAGGTCTACTGGAAAGAAGCAATTCATAATATTGTATACATACATAACATAGTACAAGATAGTGGTGTAATTAATTATTTAATTACACTTACATAAGTTTACTTAGGTTATAAGATTCTTTCTAGAAGTCTTAGTTGGATTTTCTAGAACTTATCTTATCTAGCTAATGCATCATTTCCTAGGTGATTAGTTTGTTTGTTGTCTCATGTCATAGGATTATGACATTTGTCAACATCATGTTCATTACTACATTTTAACCTTGTTTATATAAAGAAGATCTTTGTACTCATATGTATCATACTTCATACCTCATCATTTGATAGGTCTTAATATCAAGCAAGCTCGTTCTTGCATATCCTCTTGTAGAAGGTTTTCATTGTTTTTGCAAGTGGTCTTGGGTCTTGAACTAATATCTTTAGCTCTTACACAAGAAAGAGCAAATAGTAAAAATAATCCCTATGAGTTGTGGTATGGAAGGACCCCTACTATCAAATACTTCAGATTTTTTGGAATCAAATGTTATATTGAAAGAGATGAAGACAACTTAGGAAAGTTTTTTATAAGATCTGATGAAGGTATATTCCTTGGATATTCTACAAGAAGCAAAGCTTATCGGTGCTACAACAAGAGGATGAAGACTTATAGAATAACTCAATGGTGATATATGGATATGAATCACATGATTCCTCTTGTACATAAAATGACAAAGATAAGGAAAAAGTTCATATTGAAGAGAAAGAAGCTCTGAAAAGGATCCCTAAGACTCATAAGTATGTGCAAAAGAATCATTCTGAAGATAAGAGAATTGGTGACAAAATAAAATGTGTTTTTACAAGGAGAAAAGCTACTATGGATGAAGAATAGGTAAATCTATGATTACTTTCTAAATTTAAACCTAAAATAGCGATTGAAGCATGCAAGGATGAATATTGGATCAAGGCTATGGAAGAAGAACTAATGCAGATTGAGAAGAATTGGACTTGGGAACTTGTCCCAAGACCAACAAGCAAGAATGTGATTGGAACTAAGTGGGTATTTCAAAACAAAATCAATGAGAATGGAGAAGTAGTAAGAAATAAGGCAAGGCTTGTGTGTAAAGGATACTCACAAGTAGAAGGAATAGATTTTGATGAAACATTTGCTTGGGTAGTAAGAATGGATGTGAAGTCTTCTTTCTTGAATGGTGAAGTGGAAGAAGTATACAATGAACAACAAAAATTATTTTAGTTATTAGCCATATTGGATATGGTATAGAGATGGAAGAAAGCATTATATGGATTGAAGCAAGATCCCAGAGCTTCATATGAAAGGTTGGATAGGTACTTGATACAACAAGGAATCAATAAAGGTATTATAGATAGCAATCTTTATTTAAAAGTTTAAAAAGATCAAATCTTGATCGTGGTTGTATATGTTCATGGTATAATCTTTGGAGGAAATGTAGCTATGTATAAGAAATTTGTAGAATAAATGAAAAAATAGTTTGAGATGTCTATGTTTGGGGATATGAATTTCTTCCCTGGGTTGCAAATAAATTAGATAGAGAAAGGAATATTCATTTCACAATCAAAGTATGTCAAGGAAGTGTTGAAGAAGTTTGGAATTTAAGTTTCTAAACCAATGTGTACTCCTATGGTTACTAGTTGCAAGATAAGTAAGAATGATGAATTTAGTAAGGATGATCAGAGCAAACATACATCAATGATTGGAGGATTTATATATCTAATAGCTACTAGGCTAGATATCATCCATGCATTTTGTCTGGTGGCTAGATTTCAAGAAGACACTAGAGAGTAACATGTTACAGTAGTGAAGGGGATATTCAGATACTTGATGGGAAATCCAAAACATGGTATATGGTATCAAAAGGATATTGATTTATCTCTCAGTTCTTATACAAATGTTGATTGGGTAGGTTTTGTGGATGATAGGAAAATTACAAGTGGTGGTTCATTATTTCTTGGATGTAAATTGGTTTCTTCGCTAAGAAAGAAGCAAGATTCCATATCTTTATATATTGGAGAGGCAGAATATATTGCAGGAGCATCTTGCTACATACAAGTGTTATGGATGAGGAAAACCTTGAACTTCAACATCAAAATTAGGCAATCCTTCTGACCATTTGGTTGGAAGTTGAGGTTCAACAATAATTGCATCTTCACAATTTTTAGTAGGGAATTCAAAATCCTCCAAAAATGGATTTTCTTTAGTTACACGATCTTCCCTTTCGAAGTAGTTTTCAATGGCCCTACTTAATTCAACAAGAAATTCTTCTTCAAAGACATTCCCTTGATCCAACATTTGATCATCAAACTGCATCTCCATCCATTTTTGATCAACCTCTCCATATTCTTTAGGGCTTTCTTCTTTATCTAAAGCTTCATTTTCAAAGAGCAATTTCAACCATTCTTGAACAGATGTTTCATCTTCTCTAAGATTCTCTTCTTGTTCTGAAACTTGACCTTCAAGGAATAGGTCGTTCCATTATTTAACCATCTCCTCATATTTTAGGAACCTTGTGTCACCAACCAAAAGCTAACCTTGGCCTTTAACCAAGTTAGGGACTGCTATATCGGACTCATGGATTATGTAAATGACTAACCTTTCCTCCTCGGTGTGGCTGAAAGGATCAAGGTCATGATCTTGGGTAGCCCACTCATCCACATTGTCTTCTTTGTTGGGTGCATTGGGGTTTTTGGTCATGGGTTGATTCTCCAGCCCATTTGTGGAGTACAGGTTAGGATTTACTGGGATAGGAATGTAAGGTTTGATGTGGTCTTTTTCCAATGGCTTGGACCTAATGGTAACTTTGGTAGCATATATGGTTCTAAAGAAAATGTGAGACCACTCAACTGATAAGAATCCTTCTGTTTGGTAGTAAATTCTCTCGAGAGGCAAAGTACGAAATGGGGAGGAAACTCAATCACATGAACATCTTGGGAAACTACAAAGTTGGGGCAAGCATGTAATGTGAGAGCTATATTTTTTATGATTCTTGTTGTTTGGACATCAGATCCATCTAATTATGCAACTCCTTTTGACACAGGTTCATAAACTAGGCTTAACTTATCAGATAAGCTTTTAGGCACGATCGAGTTGCTAGCTCTTGAGTCTATCATATAGTTATGGATAAGTTTATCCCCTATAATTATACTTAAATAGAATAGTGGGGGTTTTACTTCTTGATTTTTCTGCCCAACTTTAACCTCTGAACTGATCGCAAGCACAATTATGCTCTTTCTGCATTAACAACATTTGAAGATGAAATTTCAGCCAATGCACCTTGTAACAAACTTTTCTAGCTTGGAATATGCAGTGCATCCATAATGGACATGATGATTGTAGCTTTCTTTAAATGCTCAACCACATTAAAAGACACGAGACTTACCATTTGCTGTCTCGAAGAAATAACAACATTATTTACCTTATGCTATCCTCTTTGAAGAATTTGCACCTTCGGTTGTGGTATGAGGATAGTTTGAGGTGGAATGGCATGATTTTTGTCTCTTGTAGCTTGTTGTTGTGAATTTACAACTTGTTGTTGTGAAATTACAGCTTGCTACTCCACTTCAATTGCTCTCCTCTTTGACCTTGTGTTCATCGCAATGGGTGAACCTTGTTGGTTATAAATTTGGAAATGGTTAACTCCAAAATATTCAACACTTTTCCAATTCACTAAAGAAATCTTAGAGGTTCTTGGCTATTCCACATTCTTGCTTGGTATATTTTCTGGGCCAGCATAATGATTTTGCACCATTAGATCTTGATTCTCCATTCTATTCATGCACGCAACCTGATTGTGTGGTTGATTGCACAGGTAGCACCAATTAGGTTCTTGAGCCAAGTTGTTCTATGATGTAAGCTCTCTTGAGGGGACAAAAACCTTATGGTCATAAGGTCGAAAAGGATTGGGGTTAAAACCCCTTTTCTGTCCTTGGAAATCATTCTGAAATGGTGGCCTATTTTGTTGGTTCTTCTAGTAAGGAGCTTGGTAAGGCCTATTTTCATGACCAACCTACTTCTTGAGGCTCAAAAATTCATCGCTAAAGGTTTTACCAAAATTTTGCAACATATTTTTAATCTCTTGGATTTCCTTGGTTTGGTTTGGAATGGTATTTTTTCTTGAACAATAGCTTTATAACCTATTGTTGGGACTAGTGGAACAATACCAATAAGAGGAAAATTCATAGGGATAGGTGGTTGAATCTTAGGAAAAATAGGTGTGGGTGGTCTGGGTGCTATCTTCTTGGCTTGAATGAGATAATTTTCAGCCCTTATTGGGATGTCATAGGCATTTGGCAATGTAAAACCCCCCATAAACTGTATCATGACTGAGATTTTGCTATTCAAGGATTTTAGGAAGAAAAGAAAGGTATGTTTGGGTGAGGGCTTGACTATTAGAGGCATCCTATCCTAGGTTCTCTGAAACCTATAATTAAATTCAACCATATGTTCTTGGGGAGCCTTCTTGATGGTGCTTAGCTGCTCTAATAATGAAAGGTGGTCTAACTTGTCCACAAACAATTGGTGAAGACCATCACCAAGCTGGTCCCATGTTGCAATGGAATTGGTTGGGAGTCCTTTGAACCACTAAAGATATTTTCCCTTTAATGAAGCAACCATCAACCTTATAGCCGCGTTCTCCTCTAGCACATTGTGCACAAAACATAGTGTCGCCACATCTCAGATGTGTTCAATAGGGGTAGTTTGGTCCTCACCAATGAAGTAAGGTAGTCCTTTAAGTGCTACTACTAGGATGTCATCATGTCGAGCCAACAATAACAAACTTCCCATGTTGAATGGTGCGAAGGAAAATTGTGTCACCATACATGGTGCTTGAGATATTGGAGTTGGGTTCCTCTTCACAGAGACAATGGGACTGAGCTCTAGAGGTGTGGAATTTTCTATTTTTGCTGAATCAAAGGTCCTTCTTGGTGTTCTACCTCTCCTTCTCAGTGGGGAGAGCTGTAAATACTCAAAAGGTGCTAGACTAGATCTAGTCTAGATCCTTCTCATAAGTTGTTTTCACCAAATCTACAATGTAACCAGAAATTAGGAGTTGGCAGGTATATTTTTGAGACCTCTATAGGCATAAAATGTTGCTGCATATACCAAACAACTTACAACTTAGAAAAATGACTCTAAAGACAAGACTCTAGAGTCCCACTGGGCATACCAAAAATTGTTGGCAATTAGGATTGCACCCTTAGTCAAGTTGAGCTTGGCTATCTTGTTCCAACATGGAAACACTCTCTGATTTGTGGGTAAATCAATGAGTGAGAGGAAATCTCCAGAGTGGGTTGGTTCCCTCTAGTAAACCATCTAATCTAAAAAATTTCATGAGAGAAGGGGAGGAAGAAAACTAAAAATAAAATCTTTCAACCTAAGATGATTAACTAGAAATTCAGTTGTTTGAAAATTTTACACTCACAACAATCTTTTTTATAAAGCATTGATTCTCACAATCCCACCCTGAAACTACCTAATTCATCAGTAATTTCACAAAGGCTCAATAATGGAACACAAGATGCAACTTGAATTAGAATAGACTCCTCAAACAAAATTTACAACACCAAGACATAAAGAGGATTCGGCTCTTGAATCATAGTCAACATCAATTGATATTGTAAACTCTAAATAAGAAAATGGGAAGAAGAAGCTTGCTATTTTATTGAGATGAAGGAGTACAAAATCAAAATCTGATTCAAAGAAGTTTACAAGTCTCTCTTCAGTGAGTATGAGAGCAAGAAATAGAATTCTAAACCTTGACAAATTAAAATTTCTCAAACTTATAGCCATCAAGTGACATCAATGGTGAGAATAGAAAAAATTAGCTTCATCTGCATCTCAGAATGGTAACTTTTTCCATTTTTGAGCTCAAGAAATAGCCTAGAAAATAGTGCCAAAAATCTTCTCCAAACTGCATTAGAAAGATGGAAACTTTCCATCTCCAAAGGGTCCATCGAAAATCCTCAAAATTAGGTGCAAACAACTCAAGAACTAAAAATAGAAAGTCTAGTCTGTCATCTCTTTTCCAAATTCTCTTTTCCAAATCCTCCCAAGAAATCCAACTCAAAATAGAAACTTCCAATGAGGACTCGAGTATTGCTTTAAATAACAATTAATTAAGTAATTCATAAGAATATTGCTTAATTAACATTTTACAATTTGCAGTTTCAGAAATAGAAAGCTATGTTACATTCCCTTTTGACTTCAGTTTGAACTTAAATATTCTAATGTTTCAATTATGAGTAAAACTTCATACTTTACAAAACCAAGATATTAAAGACAAAACCCTTATTTATTTTACTTTTCTATTAAAAATCATAAAAAATAATTTTCGACACACATTATGTTTACTCCATGGTCAAAGAGGAAAACCTAGGGTGCTCAAAACTTAGACAAAATCATGACACCTAGGGTTATTAACTTGATTTTTATGCAAGGCATGAAATATTTCTAAGGCACAAGGAGGAGTCACCCTAGAATGAAGGACCAAAGAATATATGATTTTCTCTAAAAATAAAAAAGAAATAAGGCTAGGACCGACCTAGCATGACCACTCATAAGGCAAGGTATTAATATGGCATTTGATTTTAAAAATAATGTGATTAAAATCACATTCAAATTGAGCACATGGGAAAACCCTAACACCAAAAATGACCCCTATCTCACATTTTGATCATCATTTCACTCGGCCGAGTTTCAGGAAAGTAGTACTCCGCGGCTAGCCGCCATGGAGAACTAGGGTTTGAGCTGGAAACTTCACCATTCAAGCTTCTTTCATGTTGATTCTTGATGCATATTTCTCTGTATTCGATGGTGAGTTGTTTGTTTCCATTTTGGTATCTTTTTCCTTCATTTTAATGTGAAAAATGGGCCTTTAGGCTACAACCATGACTGGTTTTTTGATGCATTCTATTTTTTTTATGTTTATGTTGCTCCAATGTCTTTCTTGGCCACTAGGAGAGTGCTTGGTTCGAGATTTTTGAGAAGGTTTGGCCACAGGCTTGGACCGGATTTTCCACGTACAACCATGGTAAGCTCTCTTTCTTCATTTTAAAAGCATTTCCCTCTTAAATAAAAGCTCAATTTGTGAACTTATTGAGCAAACAAGTAGACAACGAATATTTTTCTAAGAATACCCATTTTTTTGGTTGTGGCTTCACAATAAATGTTTCCTTTTTTATGTAGAGTAATCTCCTTTTGGGATTGACCCATGATGTATAAATGAATGGCATTTGCAAAGAAGATACAATCTGGAGAAAACTATTTATTTTTCTTTTTGTTTCAAGGGTTTGCAGACCCTTCATGGATATGACCATTAGCTTTAAAATATCTATTTTATGAGAGATCACAAGCTTGAAACCTTGTTATTTCTCTGGAATTTTCATTTTAAATACAAACCCCAAGTGGGTTTGCTTTGTGGAGAAAGAAAACCTCCTCTCAGGTCGTGGCCATGAGATTGCCAACTAGTGTTTACTGTATTCTATCTGTTACACACTCCACTGAATATGCACAAGAAACATGTTATTTCATCTTCAAGGTTTGCAAACCCATCATGGCCATGACCATTGAATTCAACAACTTCATTTTATAGAGCTCCAATGTTGGCATGAGCTCGAACCATGACTATTTTCTTTCTGTATTTTGCATTTAGAGCTCAATACCCTAAATGGGTATCACCATTTGTGAAAGAAATATACTCTTAGGCCGCAGCCATGAGAGTTCGATTGGGCTCATTTGACATTCATTTATGAGCTTGAAATACCTTTATCACTATATTTTGAAGCTTCTTAATGCAAACCCATGTGGTTTTTCTCTTACAAGCTCGTACTGGGCACCATTGCATTTGTCTCCATTTTGAAAAACCAAGCTTATTGTAGCATAAGCTTACATTCTAGAAAGAGAAAAAATGATTTTATTCTCCATTCTCATTGATTATGGCTCACCGTTTTGAAAGGCAGCAATGGTTTCATTTTTTTTCAGTTCAAACACTTATTGTTGTAGCTTCACTTTCTTACTCTCACAATGCAAATTTTCTTAACTTAGAGATCATTTTTAATGGAACAAATTGTTGTCCTCTTTGCACTATTTGTATCTCTCCAACATGATGCACATGTACTGTTAGCAATTACTTGCATTTCATTCTTTCTTGAAGTGTATAGATACAATGAAGCTCAACATAATTGATGCTTTCTAGTTACTTATCAAAACATTATTTCTATCCCATGCAATTTCAATGTTTAGCATTATTTTGACAATGAAATTTGCACACATTCTTGCTAAATGAAACACATGTAAGCCCCTTTTTCTCTCAAATACATTGTATATGAATGTTTCTATCTCACTTACTTGATTTGCAAAGTTTCATTCAACTAACATGGTATTTTCTGTAGGTTACTTGCTACTTGTTGTCACTTATTTCGTGCACTTCAATACTTTAGAAATGCACTTCTAATTCCACCTTCATCACAAATTCATGTGACAATGAAAAGAGATGGATCTTGTAGCATCAATTATTTTGTAACCAAACTTTAGTTTCTTGTATTCCATTGACCTCAACAATGTTGTTTCACCTTACACTCAGCTGAAACATTTAGAGCATTGCATTTTCAGTTCAAAAGTGCTTCTTTTCCTTCACTTTTGACCTCCAATTTCATTTGTAGACACTTATATTTTGTTTCTATATGAAGGAAATCTCTCTTTTGTACTCTTCATGCATTTTTATCTATCTCAAACAACAAATGTTGATATGAAATTTTGATTTATGCATAGAAGATTTTGAAATACAACACCATGATGAAGGTGTTCTGAATCTTCTCAAATTGCTTCAGTTGTTATTTTTGATTTGTAAACAAGGCATTATGTATGCATGTTCACTATCTCATTCTATGATGATGCACTTAATGATGATTCACTTGAGCAATTGATCCTATATGATTTTCAATTCATTGCACTTTCAGACTTGATTGTCCTAGATGATCACTTGCTTGAGCTCTTATGACACTTGATCTACTCATTCAAATGCATATCTCTTTTGAGAAAATATTAAATTGTTTCCTTTCTCAACCCCTCTATGGAATGTTGAGGGGCAGCATGTTGAGCTCAACACTTGTGAGAGCCTGTTTTACACCACATGCTATAAAATCTTCAAAATAGATCAACAACATGGCTTTTCCTATACCTTCACAAGAAACAAAAAGTGCCAGATTAAAATAATAAATTCAGAAGTTTCTTATGATGTTTCCTCCTTGGTATTATCTTGCACCCCTGTTGTATTTTCTCAATTGATTCAATCGATCATAAACAATATTCTACATTACTATTGATAGGTCACATAGGAGGATTCATAACCTTAGCTCTAATAAACATTTTCATCCACTTGTAGGTTCACATGGAGGATGGAGGCAGAGATGAATGCTTAACACTGAAGGAAACTAAGGACAAGTTTAGGCAATGACGGCTACGTTCCCTTTTATGTGCTCTTTTCTCTTTTTAATCTTCAATGGCATAGTGTAATCTTTATGGTCCATTGTTTTAGCTACTCCTAGGGCTTGTTTGGGACACTTGATTCTCTTTTATCCCAATGAATACAAAGAAACATTTTGTGCAATTCTTGTTAAATTGTCTACTTTCCTTTTGCAACAAATGTATGAAACATTATGTAATAAACAACTGAATGTAGAATGAAGTACTTTCTTTTACACTTCATGTAATAGTAAATTTTTCAAATGATGAATGGTAAAATAAAACACATTGCACTTCCTTTTAAACTCAATACTCAAAACATGCAATGGTTTAAACAACATAAATAACTAAAAAATTTCACCTTAAAATGAATCTAAATAACCAACTCTATCAATTTGAGTTGTGGTGAAAAATTAATAACATTAATATTAACCATGAATAGGCAATAGAAGTCAT
The DNA here is from genome assembly GCA_007258455.2 of Sequoia sempervirens. Lineage (NCBI taxonomy): Eukaryota > Viridiplantae > Streptophyta > Pinopsida > Cupressales > Cupressaceae > Sequoia > Sequoia sempervirens. The sequence continues at coordinate 1,154,150,271 of VDFB02271358.1, read as the reverse complement.
TAAGGAATGTTGGAACACGACATAGAATAAAAGGGAAGGGAACAAAATATAAATAATAGAGGATCACGCTCCTCAAGACTTAACTAGCCTTATAAATAAGGAAAATAAAATCTCATGTGTAATTAATTTGATAAATCAGAAGAGGAAAATAAGACAAAAATAAAAAGAGATAGCTACCTCATATCTAAGAAGTAGCAATAGAAAGAAGAAGCTTCCTACAAAAAAATATTTATTTAGGAGCATAGAAGAAGGTACAGAGGATATGTATGTAGATAAATCTTAATTTCATCTCTTGGAACATTAAGGGTATGGAATCTCCTGATAAGAAATACAGTATTAGAAGTATCCTCAATTAGGAGAAATCTAAAGATATTGAGGTTGAAGCATTTGGATACACCCTATAAGATAATCTCAAATTTATTAAGAGGGACTCCACCTCCTTCACTATGAATCATTAAAGAGGTAAATCAGGTGTTGTAGTACTTGCCTCCAATAAATGGAGCAAATGGATTATTGCTCACAGAACCCCCTATAACAGGGCTATGTGGGTTTTCTTTGAAAAAGAAAACCTTAAGTTTGGATATACACCTTATATACCACTAATGAGTACAAAAAAGGTGTGAGCTATGGGAATGGCTCTCTAAACTACAAGATGCATCCTAGATCATTGGGGGAGACTTTAACATTCTGGAAAATATGTAAGACAAGGCTGGAGGAATAAATATTGGGTGGAAAGGTGTACCATAGAAAAATGGATATTTGAAATTTTCATGGTCTTTTAGGTCTTTCTCTTATGATTTTTGGTCTATTTTTCTTTGATTTAATGTTGCAATGTAACTTCTGCATTCACAATAGGTCCTAAACATTAAAATTATGTTGTCTTGTGAAGGTTTTGTGAAGTGTTGTAACACATTTGTACACTTTTCTAGACTCTTCTCATTACAATTCACCTAAAAATCACCTTTTTATCACTTATCAAGTCCTCTTCTAAAGTGTTGTAAAGTCTTGTAACAAGCTTTCATGCTTTGCTAGGCTTGTTATCACTATTTACACCTTTCTTATGCTTTATATGACCCCTTTATGCACTGATAAGACTTAATTAAGTGTATTTTTGAATGTAAACCCGACAAGCAACATGAAATGTGACTTAATTCTCGACACCCACTTACAAACCCAAGGTGGGCCCCATTTGCCATGGGTGACGAATGAGTCCCTCTTGGCTCCAAATTTAAAATAATTCAAATTTTCTTTCAGGTTTTTATTCAAAAATACCTTATGTTGGCCTATAATGTTGTATTATTGGGTTATTAGGCCATAAGTGTGTATAAATAAGGGTTTTTCTTCTCATTTTAACCCCCATTCATCAAGTTCACTTGCATTCATTCATTCAACATCAATTAGCATTCAAGCATTTAGCATCATTCAATCAAGCATTCATCAAGCATCTTGGAGCAGCCATTGACATATCTTCAGATTTCTTCAACAAGGTTGTGGTGAGTTTAGGACATTTGCATGTTATTTATTCATCATTCCTTGATTATTTCATTTCATTTCTTCATTAAGGGATTGATTACCAAAGTGGGATTTGACTAAGGAAAATCCCTATACTCTAACCCTTAACCATTTTTTCCCCTTTTGCATGTGTGTTTGCAGACTTTGTATGCAGATTTGTCAAGAAAATAGGTGTTGAAATGTGGTCAAGAAGTCAAAAAAGTGTTTCAAGTCAACTAAACCCTATTTCAAGCTTGGAGACAACCTACAGTCCATTTTCTACAAATTTGACTCCGTCAACCCAACAAGAAAACAAGTGTAGATATGGAGCTACAAAATTGACCTTTGATTTCACAGAATTCTAGAGGAGGATTGATTCACCATTAGTGGTGAATGATTCCCACCTTAGGGATGAAAATTTTGATTTTGTTAGATTCTAGTTCCCGACAGTCGAAAAGCAGTTTTTAGGTGTTTTTGTTAGTAGTAGGACTAATTCACCATCAATGGAAAATGAGTCCCACTAGTGATTTACACCAATTTCTGCCAACATTCAAAACCTTCTAGATTCAACATTCATTTCCTAGGTACACTTTGTTCATCCTTCTTCAATTCTATTTATGTTTATTTGTGTTTTAGTTCATTCTTGCATACCTCATTGTGTTTTCAAACATTGCATATTTCATAAGATTTTCATTCATAATCAGTCAATTACATCACTTAGTTTCATTTAGATCATTCCATTTAGTCATATTTCCATCATACAATCCTTTATTTGAGTGAACCAACACAATTTTTGGGTTCTATCTCTCTCCTTTTAGGTGAAAGATCCTAAGAGTGGAAGAGATGTACATAAAACATATCAAAATTGTTGATTCATTTTGGTGAACCTGCATATTGAACACTTTATCTTTCTGATTTCAATTGCATCTTGCATCCTAGGTTTCATTTGCATCAACATTCAATTAGGTTTACTTTTTTTTTTGCATCCTATGGCTTCTAAAATTGAATTAGTGAAAGATTTATTTAGACTTCATTTTTGCATATCAAATCATTCAAAGATTAAAAATCTACATTTGAATCACTTTAAATTTTTTGAAAAGCGCAAAAAAAATATCATAACTGGACTCATTTTCCAACATGGGAAAATCAATCCACCTGCACATTTTAAACTACATTTTCAGGCATTTTTTGGGCATTTACTACATTTCAGTTTTCTATTGTTACTTTTTTGTTTCAGTTTGCAAAACTCCTATTATTTGCATTTTAAACTCCTAGATTGCATTGCATTTGCACCCACCCCCTCCTTTGTGGTACTTGTATGAGTGTTTGGTGCCCCATTGATAATACTTTAGTGAGATGAAGTTCTAGACTCATGGCTTCCCACGATAGCACTTTCGTTACAGTGGACCTTAGGATCTCAAGAGTTCCTAATCCTAATATGGACAATGGTGCAGTAGGCATGGATACTACCACTACTATGTGTTCACCTTTCCATCCAATGCATGTTAACACACAAACTAGTTCCATTCTGCAAGATAAAGTCATTAGTATTCATGAGGATTTTGCACATTTACAACAAGATTTATCCCTTGAAAACATTTCCACCACTACCATACCTGCCATAGAAAACCTTCATCATTTGATTGGAAGTGATGATGGCTTACAAGTTATGAAAATAATTACTGAGATATACAACAAACATGTTCCTTCCACTTCCCAATTTCACAAGCATTGTTGTAGGATAACCTAACATTCCTCCCCCTTCAACCATAGCATCCATACCAACTTATACCACTCCTCAAGTCACAACAACAATGCAACAAGTTAGTCGTGCGACTCCTTTTGTTATTCCAACTATCATTCCTAGTTCTTTTGTGGCATTAAATGTTCCATCTTCCACCTTCACCCCTCTTAGTGTCCCCTTCACTTCCCCTAACATCACATACACTCCATCACCATTTTCCCTTCCACCTCACACCACTTACACCGATCCCATCATTACACAACTCTTTAACATTGTTTCATCCATGCAACAAAAAATTTCTACCATAAGCCAAAGTCAAAATGCTCCACCCACATATCATGTTCATAGTAGCCCCTTATCTTTAGACATCTTAAGAACCTCGATGCCACAAGGGATTGAAATTCCTAGGTTTGAGCAGTACAAAGGTAAAGGAGACCCTACTAATCATGTCAATGCCTATACATCCTTATGTAGTGATTTTTTCCTTGATGATAAGCTATTAGCCAAAATTTTTCCTAGGACCTTAAAGGACAATGCATTGGAGTGGTTTTAAAACTTACCCAATCATTCAATATGATTGTTTAATGAACCTGTGGATGCCTTTATAAGCCACTTCCAAGTCCATATGACTCCTGAAAAGACAATGGCTAATTTAATGAGATGTAAAAAAAATTCAAATGAAAAATTAACTGATTTCATTTCATGTTATCACTCGTTGTATGCTCAAGTACATGCCAAGATTCTTGATTCACATATTCAAAAGATGCTTATCAAAAACTTGCACACTCACCTTCAAGATAAGATGACTATGATGAAATTTCCTTCGTTCATGCATTTATGCACAACCCTTTGTGAATTTCACAACTCGGTTTCTAGTCATGATTCAAAGCCCACTTCTAACCGAGCTGAGAATTCTAAACAAAACAACTAAAACAATACACAAAACTTTCAAAAACCAAACAAAGGATTTTTATAGTTCAATACACCTCCTCAACAATAAAATCAACATGCTCCAATTCAAGTGGTAGCTATTAAAGCAATGGTGCCTTTTACCTATGGGGACCCAAAGAGACAATTTACTCCCTTGCTTGATACCCTCCATAACACAATGAATCAATTGCTCCAATAATAGATGATCACTTTGCCTACTGTTAAACCCCTTGATACTACCAAGCCTTTACCACCTACCTTTAAACAAAAATGCTTATTGTCATTTTCATCGCCAAAATGGACATGACATCAAACAATGTAAGCATCTCAAACAATTAGTTCAAGACCTCATTGATTCTGGTCGTTTGTCCATTGCGGGTGTCAATGATCAAGGAAATAATTTCATTGCACCACCTAATTGATGACCCTTAAATATGCTCATAGTTTGAAATCTTTGATGCTCTTACTTTTGTTTAATTGTTGTTTAAACTTGTTGATTAAGACTTTTTGGGTGGTATCCTGTAGCAACAAATTCCATATTCCTGTAGCTTGACAACTTCATTAATTACCTTTTTGACCTCCCGCATGGCTGATGTATTCTTATGATTTTGGATAATGGAATAGGATTAACGTGTGATTAATGAATGGATGTCATGTCACTTGTGTGTATGCTTTCCTTCGCTTCTGTCACTTATTGCAGGTTGTTGGAGGGAACTGGAGCTGATCAAGCGCAAAGAATTTCGGTTCTATTGAAGAAGTTGTTTCAGTAATAACTCTTTGACCAAATCTTTAGGAAGGAGCTCAAACGGTCCTTTGATCTTGGAAGTGTGTAATGCTATATTCTCTCTGGGTCGCGTCGAGCAGATAGACTTTCATTTATGAATATCTGTTCTGCAGATTCAGAATGTATTTATGATCACGACTTCCTTTGTTAGTTAGTTAGTTTCCTTTTTCATTTAAATAAATGTTCCTCTTGCGTGAGTGAACGAGGATGAAAAAAAAATAATGTACTAAAATTAGGTTGAAGAAGCAATAGAGTTCGGTGTTAAGTTTTTACTTTCAAAACAGAGTAATCAATGTATCCTGGTTCTGAGTATGAATAAAATTCGAATGAAGCTTTGAGTCAACTTCTTGTGTAATCTAGTTGATGCTTGCTAAGGGGGCCCACTTAGTAAGTATTCTGTAGCAAGTTGTAGTAGTTAACTATTCATCTCATGTTGATTACCAGTTAGAGTCTATTTCTGTAGATTTCAGCGCAAACTCAGCTTTGTATTGCTCCTGCAGCATTGGGAATCCATCCCTGTGTCTGTTCCTACAGCATAAGGCCAGTTCATAGTTTGTTCGTTAATAATAGCTGCTATGATTTCTGTTTTAGCTGAGTTGTGTTTGAGTTAAAAAGCTTTGTGTTGCACTTCTGTTAAGAATTTGTTTTCTATAGATGATGACTGGAAACTAGTTCTTAGTGCACATACCGTGTTGCTCCATTTAAAGTAAACGTTCCCTAGTTTGACAAAGCAAATGAACATCCATAAGAAGATGTCGGTCGCCTGCTGGAATGTCCAATTCCTAGGTTTAGTTATGCTATGACTTTTATATCATTTGGTGGGAATGACCATTTTTGGCGCCGTTGTCAGGGATGGTGTCAATCTAAGAACCTGCTATAGTCATTTTTAGTAGTAGTTTAGCCAGTTTTCCAAATTGTTTTTAAAATACCATTTATTTTCATTGCATGCATAGAAGGAGAGACGCTAAGGGAAGATTTATCCCCAACATGCCAGTCATTACCAAGAAATTTGAACTAGCTTATAGCCTATTTGAGGATGAAGGAGACTTAGATATTGACCCATTTGCTGAAGATTTGTGTCTTGACTTGTTATTTGGCCCATTTGACGAAGACCTTGAAGAAAATCCATTTGTTCCTATACTTGGTCAGGTGAACATGGCACGTAATCCACCAAATCAACCTCCTACTTTTGAATTTCCCATTACTCCTCAGCAAAACAATGACAACCTCAAGAATATTCCTTCTTCATTACTGCCCAAGTTCTATGGCTTCGTCACAGAAGACCCAGAGACCTTGTTCGAGTTTGATATTCTCTGTCGTAGTTATGACTACACTTCAGACGCCCACAAACTGAAATTGTTCCCTGCTACCTTGAAGGAGGGAGCTCTCAGATGGTTCATGAGTCTAGGAAGGGGTGTTGTCGATAGTTGGCCTGTCATGCAAACAAAATTTCTTGAGAAATATAAGGAATATTGTAAGAGTGGCAGTAAAGGCGATGATATATTTCGAATTCAATAGAAGGAAGATGAAAGTCTGGAGGATTATATATCAAGATTCCTATTTTCCCTGAAGAAGAATTCAGACCATACTCTTAATGAAGAATCTCAGAAATTAATTTTTCTAAGGGGAATCAATGATACTTGCATAGATGCCTTGGACCTGATGGGAGGCGGTGATATCACTCAAGCATCTTGGGATGATCTCGTGAAGATATGTCTCAATTACTCTCGAGCAAATGTGAAGAAGGGTAGAGGTCATCATGCTATAGTGGGAAAGTCTTCTTCCAGTGGATTTTCTCGGATGGAGATTACAAATTTGTTGTCTGACTTTAAGTAGGATATCATTAACAATATGGCTACACAACTGGACACTATGCAAGCTCGAAAGAAATATGAGGAAGCTGAAGCAATCCTGGCCAAGTTCTGTCCACATTGCAGACAAAAGAAACGTGACTGTAGATGCAAGATGGTGGCTAATCTGGAAGCCAAGTAGTTACCTATTGACTTTAAGCCCATAGAAGGTGATGATGATCAAGTGTTCTTCGTGGCACAAAGGAGACCATGGGCTCAAAGACAAGGTATGCCTCAAGATCCTTTGACTTTTGGTAATCCTTATTCTAGCTATAGTAATCAATGACAACCTACATATGGACCTCCACCACCTTGGAATACATCTCAACCACCTTGGCCTAACTATCAGACCCCTCAATGGAAATCTCCTCAAGGAGGTTGGCAGCAGCCACAAGGACAATGGACCCCACCTCAAGGTAATTGGCAGCAGAATCCTCAATGGAGAGGTTCTCAGCAATGGCCAAACCAGTCCCCTGGGTTCTTGTAGCTTCCACAACCACAACCTCATGCCATCATGCCACCTCTTGTAGCAACTGCCACAAATACTGGCCCACTTAAACAAACACCTATGCCTGCTCAGCTGTTGCCAAATCCCAATAATAAGCAATAGTAGTCACAATAGCAGCAGCCATAGCAGCCCATATATTTTGTTGAAGCCAACCAATATCCAGCTTATGCCTTAAACGTTACTGATATCTATTTGAGGTATGGGACTACTCTTCCTGCTCCACAATCACCTCTAATTACTGAGATACCAGATTCTTCCCTTGAAGAACCTACTACACCTGCTAATCCTATTGAGCATATGCCTATAACTGATACAGTTTCTAAGGAGCCTGTTTTGAAAAGCCAAGACAAACCACCTTTTCCTCAGAGGTTACAAAGTACTGCATCTAAATTCATGGAAGAACCCATTTTTGACATTCTGGATCAATTAAAGAATGTGCAAATTCAAATTCCTTTATTTCAGGCCATTAAAGAGGCCTGTTTGAAGAAACCAGGACAGAAGAAAAATGATCCCCAAAAAATTCATGTCATAGGGAAATTGGCTGATATAATGTTGGGAAATGTAGTCATTCCAAAGTATACTGACCCTGGAAGTCCTGTAGTGCAACTACATTTAAATGGCCAAATTGTGAAAAATGTTTTGATTGACCTTGGTGCTGCTATCAATGTCATGACCAAGCATACTATGGACTACCTAAATATCCTAAACATTCGGTCTACACCTACAGTCCTACAGCTTGCTGATAGTTTCATAGTCACACCTGATGGAATGGTGGAAGATGTAATTGTCACTCTTGAATCTTGAGAGTATTCAGCTGATTTTACAATATTATCTACCAAGACAACTTTAGGAGGATACCCTGTTATCCTAGGTCGACCATGGTTAGCAACTGCTGGTGCTTTTATAGGATGCCGTTCTGGAGATATGACTATTTTTGATGGACAGTCCACAAAAAATTTGGCTTTGTATCCACCTGCTAGACCTCAACCTGATTTGTCCCAACCTGTTTGGCCAGATGTGGGGGAAGAAACTGAAGAAGCCAATTCATTGGTTCAATTAATGATGCTCCAAACTGATCCATTCTCACAACTTCAGAATGAGGATGCCTTGCTTTTTCAAATTCTGTAGTCTAACTCTGATACAGGTAGTTCATCTGACCCAAATAGCAGTCATCTACAATGTTTCCTGCAGCAACTAAATTTTGAAAGTTTGCTGCCTAAATGTCCTACAATTTTTCATAACTTGCTTCCACAAGAGGTACAAACATCACCTGTAGATTCTATGAGTGATCTCACTAAGTAGATAAAATTATCTCTAGGTCACTGTTTGAATATCAATAGCAAGTTGTCACAATCTCAACAGGTTGTCCTACTCAAAATGTTGTGAGAACAGCATAAAGCTTTTGCATGGGAATATGGGGACATGAAAGGAATAGATCCTCGAATTTGTACTCATAGGATCTATATCAAAGAAGACTATTTACCAGTTAGGCAACCCCAAAGAAGAATAAATCCAGCACTTAGAGAAATAGTTAAGAATGAGCTTCAAAAGTTGCTTGATGCTGGTTTTATCTACCCAATCTCTGACAGTCAGTGGGTCTCTCCCCTAGTTATTGTCCCTAAGAAAGGTGGAAAATGGAGAGTGTGTGTAGATTATAGAGAGTTAAACACTGCTACTAAAAAAGATCACTTTCCACTGTCGTTTGTAGACCAAGTGCTAGACTCATTGTCTGGTAAAAGCTATTTCTCCTTCTTGGATGGCTACAGTGGGTATAATCAGATAAAAATTGCCCCTGAAGATTAAGATAAGACCAATTTTACCTATCCATGGGGAAAATTTGCTTACTCAGTCTTGCCTTTTGGTCTATGCAATGCACCAGCAACATTTCAGAGAGCAGTAATTAGTATTTTTGCTGATATATCTCATGACTGTATGGAAATTTATATGGATGATTTCACTACCTATGGGGTTACATTTGAAGAAGCACTGGTGAATTTAGAAAAAGTGTTGGAAAGGTGTAAAGAGAAAAATTTGTCTCTGAACAGTGAAAAGTGCTTTATTATGATGCAAGAAGGTATTGTTCTAGGCCATCATCTCTCCAAGAATGGAATTCAGGTTGATCCTGCTAAAATTGAAGTTATTCTGAATTTACAAACTCCTACAAAACAAAAAGATTTCAGAAGCTTCCTTGGCCATGCAGGGTATTATAGAAGTTTTATAAAATATTTCAGCAAAATTGCTAGTCCACTATATGCCTTATTAACTAAGGATTCTGCTTTTGATTGGACAAAAGCCTATGAAAAATATTTCCTACAGCTAAAGGACTTGCTTACTAAAGCCCCTATTCTTCAAGGTCCAAAATGGACTCTGCCTTTTCACATACATGCTGATGCTTCTGACTTTGGCATAGGGGCAGTCTTAGCCCAAAAAGAAAATTCAATTGAGCATGCTATCTATTTTATTAGCAAAAACCTTCAAGGTCCAAGCTAAACTACACTGTCACAGAAAAGGAGTTGTTAGCAGTAGTGTATGCTTTGAATAAATTTAGGCATTATATCACAGGTTATCAGATATTTGTCCACACTAACCATGCAGCAATTAGGTATCTGATGAACAAGCCTACCATTTCTGGTAGGTTGGCAAGATGGCTCCTGTTGTTACAAGAATTTGATATTACAATCATTGATAAACCAAGAAGAGCTAATGTTGTAGTTGATGTTTTATCGAGGCTTCAAATAACTGCACCTGCTGAACATGAAGTCATTGATGATAGGTTCCCTGATGAACACCTATTTTCCATTGCTTCACATACTCCATGGTATGCAGACATTTCCAATTATCTAGCAGCAAGTAGAATACCAGCTCACTTTTCCCCAAAAGAAAAAAAACTATTAATTGAGAAAAGTTTTAACTTTTCATGGATTGCAAATTGTCTGTTTTACACTGGACCTGATCAAGTTATGCAAAGATGTGTAAGAGAAGATGAGACTTATGATATCTTGCATGCTTGCCATGATGAACCATGCGAGGGACATTTTGCATCAAAGAGAACATCAATGAAGGTTCTTACAACAGGATACTATTGGCCAACATTACACATGGATGTTGTAGCTTATACAAGGAAATGTGACAGATGCCAATGTATGGGAAGACCAACCAGGTCAAATGAAATGCCACTGTATCCACAGGTAATTGTCACCCCTTTTGATAAATGGGGAATGGATTTTGTTGGACCAATTGATCCACCATCAAATGGCAAGTCATACATTTTGGTTTGCATGGATTATGTAACAAAATGGGTTGAAGTAAAGGCAATGACTCATGCTCGTGATAACAAGGTTGCTGAATTTTTGTATGAGCAAATTTTCACCAGATTTGGAGTTCCTAGAGAGCTTGTCATTGATCAGGGAGCTCAGTTCACATCCAATTTGATCACTGCCTTAATGAATGACTATAAAATTAAGCATAGGAAGTCCAGCCCCTATCACCCTCAAGCCAATGGTCAGGCAGAGGTTACAAATAGGGAAATTGAGGCGATCCTAACAAAGACAGTACAGCTCCATAGGAAAGATTGGAGCAGTAGACTTCCTGAAGCAGTCTGGGCTTACAGAACTACATGGAAGACAACAACTGGGTTTACACCTTTTGAATTTCTTTATGGGAAAGCCGCCATGTTGCCCATTGAATTTGAACACAAAACTTTGAGGACAACTCTCAAACTCAATATAGACATTTCAGAAGCACATAAGGAACGTCTCTTGCAGCTGAATGCCTTGGACGAAATGAGAAAAACCACCCTATAGCATACAAAAGTTGTCCAACTACAAAGGAAGAAGTGGCACGATCAGCATATCAAAACCAAGCAATTTTCTACTGGTGATTGGGCTTTGCTATATGATTCCAAGTATCAAGAAAACCAAGGTAAGCTCACAACCCGATGGCTCGGTCCCTATGAAATTGAGAATGTCTTTGACAACGGATCAGTACAGCTAGCCACATGTGATTCAGTCCGTTTCAAATTGTTAGTTAATGGACACCGACTGCGGTTATATCATAAGCTGATGTCCAAGGAAGAGTTTCTGAAAGAGTTTGTTTCACCTGATCTTCCTACAGCAAAAGGCTTAGGCCTTTTTTCTGTAGCTTCTCTTTAATTGTTGTGTTGACTGTTCATAATAAAGTTTTCTTTAAAAAAAAGGAACACAATTTTTCTCCGCTATTTCATCTATCACATCATTCATTTCTTTATATGCCACGTCATCCATATTACCACTCTGCCTCATTCATGCATTTTTCTCTCAACTATCATTTCATGATACACTGTTGTCCTTTGCGGCATTCCCGAAACCTGCATTCAAGGTACGCGAAATATTTTCACTATCACATAATTTATTCTTTCCGTTTGTTCATTAATTGTAATGTATATGTCAGCCGTAATTGCATGCTTTAAACTTATCACCCTAACATGTGAGGACACATGTCGAATGCTAAGTAGGGGCGGGGGTATTCTAATTTGATATTTTTCCTGTGCCAAATTTACGTTTTCTCAAAATAGTTATGATCTTGTACTTTCTAAAAGTATAATTGAAAAGCCATATCCTGAGAATAAGTTAACTACTTAGTTTAAGTAGTTATTAAAAATATTTTATGCAAAACTCTAGTTGTTATTCTTGGTAAGGAAAAGGAAAGAGCAGTAATGAAGAAGAGTCTTTTTCAAGCTTTTAGCATCAGTCTGAGTTTTTGTTTTAAAGATTTTTTTATTATGGGTGTCCAACTGGTAAGGCACGAGCGTGCAGCTCATGATGCGTTGATACAGGATCCTCAGTTAATGCAAGCATTTTCTAATTGTGGATGGTTAAATTATTTCTTGAGAATTGATTCTTTTGATGAAGAGGTTGCAGGCGAATTCTTAAGAACATTTTCAGAAAATGAGGCTACGGTTTGGGGCTTGATAGTGACTGTGATAGAGGAAAGAATTTTAGAAGTTACTGGATTACCGGTAGTGGGTGAAAATTTTCCTGTTGGAAGGGATGTTGTCTCTGCTAGAGTAGAGTTTACCCTACCAGCTGATGGGCCTTTGGAAATTTCAAAGCAAGGATGCAAAAGAATGTCCCTACCTTATCCATACTTTGAATACGCCATCTTTGTTATCAGGTATTTAACTTGTGAAGGGCGCTTCTCTTACCTACATTCATATCATTTTAAATTGTTAAGTCATATGAGACATGGACTGGTAGTGAATGTTCCAAATTTCTTGTTGAATCTTTTGCAAAATAGTGCATATGAAACCCAAATGGGTAAACAAAACTCTATCACACATCATGCCCTAATAAAACTTTTGGCTGAGCGATCTTTAAGAGATGTTTCACCTCTTTCCTGGAATGAGTTTGTTGCCCAAAAAAGTCTTCAACCGCCTGAACCCCCTAGGGTACTACCCACACAGCCTAGAAGAAAGAAAATGAGAATTGAGTCCACAAGTACTGAAACAAAGCAAGAATCTGCTGCTCCTGTAGCGCCCAGTCCTGCAGCTTCCATACCAATGTCCCTTACCAGTGTGCAAACAAGGTCTGCTGCTAGGAGAGAAAAAGGAAAGACAATTATAGGCGAGTCATCTGGGGTAGGGTAGACTCCTGAGTCAGACCCACATACTCGAAGACAAACTTTTTGTCTCATCCTCTCCTGCAAAGTCTTCCCCTGTTTCTGTCTCTCCTGCAACAACACCCATTAATACTCCAATTTCAATTTCTTCTTCCCCTGCCGAGTCTAGATCTTCAAGACCAGCTAGGAAGAGGACTGCTAAGGAAGCATCCTTTGTTGCTGCTCCTTATGAAAAACTACCAAGAAGGAGCTCATTGAGAAAATGGTCTAAGCCTGCTACAACCTCTGTTCAAACATAAACTGTCATAATATCGGAGGACTCTACTGAGTCAGGTCATGATAACTCCCTGGATATGTCTGCAAATGTTCCACAAAGCTCCTCTGCTATTCCTGAGGTAGCACAACCCAATAATGTTGATAAAGGGAAAATGTTGAGTCTGGACGACTTGGCTTGTGCGGTTGAGAAAATTTCTGAGAAAGAACAATTTTCTCCCATGATGCAACAAGAATTCATCCTGCAGCAAGAGGATTTTGTCCTGCAGCAAGAAGGTGTGCTTGAACCACCTGAAATACCCTATGATAATCCATTGCCTACTAAAGTTTGCACAGATTTAGTTGTGTACAAAAGGACTCCATTGATTGCATACTTGGAATTTCTGAAAGTTAATTGGAAGCCTGTGTCATTCTAGACTTTATGTTCTCACCATCTCACCAAAACTAAAGTCCAACAAAGTTTATGGGATGAAGAAAAGAAAAAGCTACACAGGGAAATTGAAAGGCAAAAGTAAGAAATTCAAGATATGCAGAAGAAAATGGATAAAATGATGAAAATAACTGGACAAATAATGGAGTGTAGGCCGCCACCCAAAGTATATGCAATGTGCCTAAAGGAACAATTTCTTTGGTTCAAATTAATGAGGATCTCCAGAAATTTGGATCATGATATTGAAACAGCCAAGGAATTCTATGATGCCTACGAAGTGGCCCCTAATTGGTTGAAAAGCTCCATGTGTGAACTTTATTTACATGGTTATTTAATTCCTGCAGAAATTGAATGGAACCCACTCCTTTATATAGGTGATATTCATCTAAGAGCACTTATGTCTTGGGCTGCAAATGAGGTTAATTATGGGAGACAATTGGAAACTTATGAAGAAGCAGAAAGAGATGAACCTCTTTTTCTAAGAGCTGAAAGTTCAGATCCACACACAGTTTTCAGAACCTGGCTTAAAGTTACTTATGGATTGAATTACCCTCAGGAAAGAGAGAAAATTTTTGATATCAGACAATAGGTATATAGTGAGTTTAAAGAGCAGAAATATATATTTTGGAAACTTGCCTCTTCCAGGATTGAGACAAGGTGGGAGAAATTAACGGTTGGTTTAAGAAAGATAGAGCCTCATAGCCCTTTAAACTTCATAGCAGCACTCAAGAGAACAGAAAGGTACATGCAACTGGGTTTGCAAAGTAGATTTGAATTATGGATGCCACTGACCTTCCAACCCACAGTTTTAATATGGCCACTCTATTCCTACCAAGCCAAGGAAATCAATGAAGAAATAGAAAACCACAGATTTGAAAGATGGGAATTTACCAGAGGTTTTTACTACAAGCTTGGAACTTCATTGCAGGGTCATGCTTCTCCAACAGATTTTAGGGAAATAACAAGGAAAGTCAATGCTGGAGGACCAACATTACATTAAGTAGGGGGCAGAATGATGAGCCTTAAATATGCTCATAGTTTGAAATCTTTGATGCTCTTACTTTTGTTTAATTGTTGTTTAAACTTGTTGATTAAGACTTTTTAGGTGGTATCCTGTAGCAACAAATTCCATATTCTTGTAGCTTGACAACTTCATTAATTACCTTTTTGACCTCCCGCATGGCTGATGTATGCTTATTATTTTGGATAATGGAATAGGATTAACGTGTGATTAATGAATGGATGTCGTGTCACTTGTGTGTATGCTTTCCTTTGCTTCTGTCACTTATTGCAGGTTGTTGGAGGGAATTGGAGCTGATCAAGCGCAAAGAATTTCGGTTCTGTTGAAGAAGTTGTTTCAGTAATAACTCTTTGACCAAATATTTGGGAAGGAGCTCAAACGGTCCTTTGATCTAGGAAGTGTGTAATGCTATATTCTCTCTGGGTCGCATCGAGCAGATAGACTTTCATTTATGAATATCTGTTCCACGGATTCAGAATGTATTTATGATCATGACTTCCTTTGTTAGTTAGTTAGTTGCCTTTTTCATTTAAATAAGTGTTCCTCCTGCGTGAGTGAACGAGGATGAAAAAAAAATTATGTACTAAAATTAGGTTGAAGAAGCAATAGAGTTCGGTGTTAAGTTTTTACTTTCAAAATAGAGTAATCGATGTATCCTGGTTCTGAGTATGAATAAAATTCGAATGAAGCTTTGAGTCAACTTCTTGTGTAATCTAGTTGATGCTTGCTAAGGGGGTCCACTTAGTAAGTATTCTATAGCAAGTTGTTGTAGTTAACTATTCATCTCATGTTGATTACCAGTTAGAGTCTATTTCTATAGATTTCAACACAAACTCAGCTTTGTATTGCTCCTGCAGCATTGGGAATCCATCCTTGTGTCTGTTCCTGCAGCATAAGGCCAGTTCATAGTTTGTTTGTTAATAATAGCTGCTATGATTTCTGTTTTAGCTGAGTCATGTTTGAGTTAAAAAGCTTTGTGTTGCATTTCTGTTAAGCATTTTTTTTCTATAGATGATGACTAGAAACTAGTTCTTAGTGCACATACCATGCTGCTCCATTTAAAGTAAACGTGCCCTGGTTTGACAAAGCAAATGAACGTCCATAAGAAGATGTCGGTTGCCTGCTGGAATGTCGAATTCCTAGGTTTAGTTATGCTGTGACTTTTATATCATTTTGTGGGCGTGACCACTAATCAGAATTTACAAATCTTTACCAACCCTATGCCTAAACACAATGTTTCATTTTTCAAGGCTAGTGAACCTTCAAACACTCATGTGTTGAACATTGATACAAATAATGAACAACATGATATTGCTCCAATTGTTACCCAAGTTAATCCTATGGATGAACTTGTGGGTACGATAGATGTTGTCCCTCATAAGGGCCCAACCAAAAAATCTCTTGATATTACCTTTTCTTCTCATGATATACTTAAAAATATTCCTGATGGTTCTCTTTACATAGCTGGCCAAATCTATGATAAGCCCACCAATGGGATATTAATAGATCATGCCTATGGTGAGAATGTGATCACAAAAGAATTTTTAGTATTACATGAACTTTATGAAGAAGATTATGATAAACCAAATGTATGGATTAAAAAACATACTAGTTTTGCATGCCCTACGACCGAGTTGATCGTACTCCCATTACAGATAGGACCTAAAACTTTGGATGTAACATTTTTTATTATTCCACAATTAGATCAATTTCATCTATAGCTAGGTCTCCCTTGGCTTTGCTCGATGAAAGCGGTCCCTTCAGTTGTTCACAAATGTTTTAAGTTTCTACATGGAAATGAAATATTTACCATACACCATAGTGGTTTTCATCCATTTTCTTCTAAAGGTAATTTCTCCATAGAAGCCTTTTTGCCTAAACCTATAGAGCCCATCACCCCTCGAAAGGACTTCTTTTTGATAGCCTATCAAAAGTTCAAAGACAAACGAATAGCCAACTTGTCTCTTCGCTTGATGTCCCCATCCACTTCCGCTCCTCCCATCATAGATGAGATAATGCTTCAACCTAAGTCTAAACTTGGACAAACAATACAACCTCACAAGCAACCAACAAAAAAAACTTCCCCTTCATCGTTTAAATGTCCCTGCGCTAATGAAACCAATCCTATTATGCCTCACATTAAACAAGTGTATAAAGCTAAAGAGAAAGTGATTTACCCATCTTCTTTGGTTTCTTCCATTCTTCCCCCTCCAGAAGAAAAGTAACCTATGGTGGATCAACCCACTGTGACACCTCAACAAATTCAAAATAAAATTAAACAAAACTGTGGTGCTAGGGAGTGTAGGTGTCGTCGTTGTATCCTTGCTCATTAATCACGAATGGAAGAAAATAAGGAAAATCAACCCCCGCCTTTGAAAAAATTAATAAATGATCACCCTCCTCATCCTAACCCACCACATGATAGTGCAATCCAACCCTCACAACAAAATGATTTGATCCCACAACCACAACTCTTGATACATCCTTCCTTGGAAATTACCCTTCATCCTCCCATTGTAATTAATCTTGATGATGATGATAATGATGAGGAGACCACTAAAATAGATGAAGAGGTGCATAATGATCTAAACTCTTTATTTTCATATACCATGTGCTTAAATGATAAATCTTCTACACCAAGTGAGGAACCTGGTACATCTCCTAGTTCGACACTTGCAATTCTTCCTTTGGAAATTCAATCACCTTTGCAATACACTAAACATGATTGGGATGAAGATGACTTGTTAGATGGTTGACTTGCATTCACCTTGCTTGCATTTTGCCTTTTTCTTTTATTTTCTCTTTCTTTTGCAATTTTATGTGTGTATCATGTTCCCCCGTAATGTGCATTTGATGTTCTCTCTCTCTTTGTGCACTTCCTCTATTTGTCCCTCTATTATTCTATATGGTTTACTTTATCTTTTTTTCTTTTTTGTTTCATGTTTTCCTTTTGGGGATGATGCAAATCATTGAGATTGCAAAGTCTCTTCCATGTTGACCCAAAAGGTCCTTTCTTTTTCACTTTTGTTTTGTGTTTTCCTTTTGGGGATGACGCAAAGCGTAGAGACATTGTACGTCTTTTCCATGTTGACCCAAAAGTTCCTTTCTTTTTCTCTTTTTTTTGTGTTTTCCTTTTGGGGATGACACAAGGCATCGAGACCAAAATGTCTCCTTCATGTTGACCCAAAAAAATTTCCTTTTCTTTCGCCTTTTCATTTTCTTTTCGCTTGTGTTTTCCTTTTGAGGATGATGCAAAGCAATGAGACTACAATGTCTCTTCCATGTTGACTCAAAACATAGTTTCTTTTTCTTTTTTTTTTCGCTCTCTGTGTGTCATTCTTCTAGTTCTATGTTCTTTGGGGGAATGATGATAGTTCCGAGCTCTTTATTCAAAAAATTGTAGCAATGACCATATTGACCCCAAATCCATAGATCCCTTATATGTTTGGTGTGTTCCTTTTTGGGGGGAAACTCCTCTTTTTTTTTTTTTCTCCTCCATTTACATGACACAACCTAACTTAGAAACATATGACTTGGCATAGGGGCTTTCCAAGTTGGCTCTCATGTCTTTTTTTATTTTTGCATCTTTCTTTCGCTACTTTAAAGTAATTTCTCACAGACCGGTGTGTAACACTTTAAAGTGGGGGGCATGCATTGGCATAATTCATTTTCATTCTTAGCTCTTAGTGCAGTCTTGTCACTTCATATGATGCATTTATCACTTTGTGGATGACATTGGGTGTGATTTCCTTCATAAGCATGATCTATCTTAGCATATTACATTCCTCTTAGTGGTCTGATGCAATACACTACATTCCCTAAGTTGTGAATATTTTATTCTTTGATTGGTCCTCTCTTGGAAACATTAGACACAATGTTCCCTAAGTGATAGACCTTGCATGAACTTAACAAGAATCCTTTGAACATCTTTTGCATTTTACATTTTACATCTTTTCCACCTTGCATAACACAACTTGCATGCCTATGGTACTATCCTCTTTGTTCATGAATTCTAAGAATATGAAGCTTTGCTTGTCTCATGAAGCATGAAATTTTTTTTTCCCTTGTGGTGCCTTGTTAAAGCTATCAAGAGGTATAACTTTGATATGGTTGAGTGGGAAGTCCATTCAGCAGCATGAATTTCCCCATAGCCACCTATGTGCTTATGAGTGCATACCAACTAGTGTATATTTCTCACCTTTTGGGCCTTCTCACCTTGCAGACTATCATGAGTTTTGTCACCCTAGAGTGAGTATGCATTCTCTTTTCTCACAAATAGCCTAGATCTAATCCACAACTAGTTGGACAAATAATCGAAGCTTGATATGATTCTCCCTTTTTTTCTTCTATTTCACATGTTTGTTCCTTTGTTCTTATGTTTAGTTTGCCATGGGATCTTCATCCTAGGGGCTTGACCATCTCTCTTGATCATTGTTATTCCATCTTGCTAACATAAGTGCAGGGTATGTGCAGGATCATGATAGGCCAAAAAGTGGTGATATGATGGGTATGTGTAGGGTATGTGGCTGATGAATTTTTTTTTACCCAAAATTGATGAAATGAAAAGGATTTTTAAAGGAGATTCTTAGCTTTCCATCAATATAAATTATTCTTTACTTTGAATTTAATAAATAATTATTATTCATTTTCTATTTGAATTACGACTAAAGTCTGATTGATAGGCTAATTGAAAAACATCTAGCTTTCAAACAATATCACATTTTTTGAATTTGAAACATGTGTCACATTCTATGCTTCACATACTATAGGATTAAAAAAAAAATTCATGAATTTTGACCAAGTTAAGGTGGTTAGACATACAAGTTTTATATTTTTAAAAATTTCTAATAAAAAATTCATAATTAATTATTTACTTACAAAAAAATTACAAAAAAATATGCATCACATCGGGACATGAGTCCCCTAATTGTATCTAAAATCTTATAAAAAAATATTTTCATTTTATTGTGGTTAGGGTGGTTAGACAGACACCTACTTCTTATTTTTTCCCTGAAATTTAAGTGCTACTACATTGAAATTTCAAATTTTCACCAAATAGTTTTTTTTGTTTTTTAAATAAACCTAGTAGTTTAGAAACTACATTCAATTTGATACAGATTATATTCTTACATATTTTTGAAATAATATAGATAACTTATTCAAATTTTTACGCCAAGTTTCCTAACTCTAATTTTTCTGAATTCTTCGCCACCTAAGGGCCTATTTTTTCTATGATGATCTTGCACATACCCTGCATTTGGATCCCTCGCAATCTGCATGACTATTGTAGTGTGAGTTTGAAGCAAGTTCATCCTCTCACTATAGTGGGGGCTAAATGTACCATAGAAAAATCGATCTTTGACATTTTCATGGTCTTTTAGGTATTTCTCTTATGATGCTTGGTCTATTTTGCTTTGATTTAATGTTACAATGTAACTTGTGCATTCATATTAGGTCCTAAACATTCAAATTATGGTGTCTTGTGAAGGTGTTGTGAAGTGTTGTAACACATTTCTACACTTTTCTAGACTCTTCTCATTACAATTCACCTAAAAATCACCTTTTTATCACTTATCAAGTCCTATTATAAAGTGTTGTAAAGTGTTGTAACAAGATTTCATGCATTTCTAGGCTTGTTATCACTATTTACACCTTTCTTATGTTTAAATGACCCCTTTATGCACTCATAAGACTTAATTAAGTATGTTTTTGAATGGAAACCCACCAAACAACATTAAATGTGACTTAATTCTTGACACCCACTTACAAAGACAAGGTGGGAACCATTCACCATGGGTGGTAAATGAGTCCCTCTTGGCTCGAAATTCAAAATAATTCAAATTTTCTTTTAGGTTTTTATTCAAAAATACCTTATGTCAGCCTGTGATTTTGTATTATTGGGTTATTAGGGCATAAGTGTGTATAAATAAGTGTTTTTCTTCTCATTTTAACCCCCATTCATCAAGTTCACTTGCATTCATTCATTCAACATCAATTAACATTTAGCATCATTAAATCAAGCATTCATCAAACATCTTGGAGTAGCCATTGAAATATCTTCATATTTCTTCAATAAGGTTGTGGTGAGTTTAGGACATTTGCATGTTATTTATTCATCATTCCTTGATTATTTCATTTCATTTCTTCATTAATGGATTGATTACCAAAGTGGGATTTGACCAAGGAAAATCTGTATACTCTAACCCTTAACCATTTTTCCCCTTTTGTATGTGTGTTTGTAAACTTTTGTATGTAGATTTTTCAAGAAAATAGGTGTTGAAATGTGGTCAAGAAGTCAACAAAGTGCTTCAAGTCAACTAAACCCTATTTCAAGCTTGGAGACAACCTACAATCCATTTTCTGCAGATTTGACTTCGTCAACCTAACAAGAAGACAAGTGCAGATCTAGAGCTATAGAATCGACCTTTGAGTTCACATAATTTTGGAGGATGACTGGTTCACCATTAGTGGTGAATGAGTCCCACATTAGGGCTAAAAAAGTTGATTCTGTCATATTCTAGTTCCTGACAGTCAAAAAGCAGTTTTCAGGTGTGTTTTTAGTAGCAAGACTGATTCACCATTAGTGGCGAATCAGTCTCACTAGTGATTTACACTAATTTTTGTCAGCATTGAGATCCTTCCAAATTCAACATTCATTGCCTAGGTGCACTCTATTCCACCTTCTTCAATTCTATTTATGTTTTAGTTCATTCTTGCATACCTCATTGTGTTTTCAAACATTGCATATTTCATAATTTTTGTATTCATAATCAGCCAATTAAATCACTTAGTTGCATTTAGATCATTGAGTTTAGTCATATTTCCATCATACAATCCTTTATTTGAGTGAACCACCATAATTTTGGGGTTCTATCTCTCTCCTTTGAGGTGAAAGATCCTAAGAGTGCAAGATAAGTACATATAACATATCAAAATTGTTGGTTCACGTCCTTCACTATGAATCATGAAAGAGGTAAAGGAGGTGTTGTAGTACTTGTCTCTAATAAATGGAGCCCCTATAATAGGGCTATGTGGGTTTTCTTTGAAAAAGACAACCTTAAGTTTGGATATACACCTTATATGCCACTAATGAGTACAAAAAAAGGTGTGAGCTATGTGAATGGCTTTGTAAACTATAAGATGCACCCTATATCATTTGGGGAGACTTTAACATGGTTGAAAATACATAAGACAAGGTTGGAGGAATAGATATGGGGTGGAAAGGGAACAAAAATTCTTTTGGTACAATTTGAAAAATAGAATGAAACTATTTGACCCCTTAGATGGCACCAAGAAGGAGAGTAAGCCATATGGTACACTTTGTGCAACTCTCAGCAAGGCAATAAGA
The DNA here is from genome assembly GCA_007258455.2 of Sequoia sempervirens. Classification (NCBI taxonomy): domain Eukaryota; kingdom Viridiplantae; phylum Streptophyta; class Pinopsida; order Cupressales; family Cupressaceae; genus Sequoia; species Sequoia sempervirens. The sequence continues at coordinate 1,154,128,297 of VDFB02271358.1, read as the reverse complement.
GAAACTATTTTTGATTAGATAGATTCTATGTGAAAAGGGATTTCTTCCAATTTGATCAAGTTGATAAAACAGACAATGGGGTCAAGAAAAAACCCTAGACACTCTCAAAACACCATCCCATTATGGTCAAAGTCATTATGGGAAATAAATTTGAGAAATTTATCTTAAACTCAAGTCTCCTAAAAATGGAAGACTGCAATAATGCTATCTTTATTGTAAGGGAGATAAAAAAATGGGTCTCATCCAACTTATCTACAATAGAAAGGTGGAATACAAATGTTAAAAGTTGGCAAAGGATCTTCCAAACTATTGGTGGAAAAGAGCCAAGAACATTAGGAAAGTTGGAAATCAATTGCAGAAGGCTCTGCTAGATTTGGAATATCCTACAAAGGGACCCTCAGAAATTGGAAGTAAATAAAGAATTAATTTCCACAAAAGGTCAACTGAGGAAGATCCAAAATTACAAGGAAAAAGGTATCTAGAAAAGAGAAAGAATAAACTAGATTGCTCAAGGTGATAGGCACTCAAAATTTGTGGGTGAAATCTAGGATGAGGCAAGCTTAATCAAAGACCCCAAAGTGATAAAAGATAAATTCTACCAATTCTATGAAAAATTCTTCACCTTTGAGTTCCATGGCCCTTTGGGGGATAAAGAAAGAAACATGTGTAGGGAGATAATCTTGAGAAAGGTCTCTAATGAGATAGTTGTAGACCTTATCCAACAACTAATAAAAGAATAAATTTTCAATGTAATCCTTTCTCTCAAAAATGATAAAACACCAGGAGTTGATGGACTGCCAATGGAATTTTATAAAAAGAACATTAGTTGTATACGCGAGAAAATACTACAAGTATATTTGGAGGCCATTGAGAATGGTTCAATGGGAAAGAATATAAACCATGGCATCATCAAGTGGGTTCCTAAAGAAATTCATAAGTCCCTAATGAAGAATTGGAGACCCATCAATCTTTTAAATGTCTCCTATAAAATTATAGACAAGGCCATTGCTAGAAGAATAGCCAACTTTCTCCCTCTATAATCAACAACACTCAAAAAGGATTCATAAACAGGAGATACATTCTAGAAATATTGATTGCCAATTGGGAGGCTATGGATTGTGCTAGAGCATCTACTCAAGATGTTGATATGTTGCTCTTGGATTTCAAGAAATCCTATTATAGAATTGAATGGACATTCATTCTAATGGTATTGGAGGACTTAGGGTTCCAAGATCTCTTTTGTAAGATGATTAAAGTTCTATTAAAGGATGCCATAGAACAAGTGGAAGTTAATGGAGAGTTAACCAATGAATTCCAACTAAAAATATCTATTAGAAAACGGTGCTCACTTGCCCCTTCCCTATTTGTAATAGAAGATTATGCTCCAGATTATATCCTAAGAGACTCCTCGATGAGTCTAACAGTATAGGGGCTCACACTTCCAAATAGAGAACTTATAAATATCCAATTTATTGATGATACAACCATATTTATAAAATTGGATCAAGACAACTTGGAGTATCTAATGAGGAAAATAGAGATCTTCAACCAAGAAATTGGGGCTAAAATATCTAAGGAAAATTCAATAATTCCAGCTTGGAGAAAACAACCTGACTGGCTCCAAGATTATGAGTTCCAATGGGGAGCTCCCAACAAGATTTTCAGATACTTTGGGATCCCCTTTGTAGTGGACCCCAACCTAAAAGATATGTGTAACTAGCTTGAAAAGAAAATAGAAAAGAAGCTTAATGCTTGGAATAAACAATATTTCTCTATTGTAAGGGGAGCCCAAGTGTGTCAAAAAATCCTCTCTTCTTATAATATATACTATGCATCAGTCTAGATATTCAACAATGACCAAATACAAGCTATTCAAAAGAAAATAAGGCAATTTCTATGGTTAGATGGTAAAGGAAAAACAAAAAGCATGCTTTGAAATGGGAGAATTTCTTTAATGAGAAGCAGAAAGGGGATTTAGACCTAAAGGATCTCAAGTTGTAAGGCATAGCCCTTGTCATGAAATTCATCTACAAAAGTCTCAAAGGATATGAATCGTGGAAGGTCCCGATCAAAAATAATATTGAAAATGTTGTTCCTAAACATGCTAAAGCCAAGATAAACTTTCCACTCTATGATTTGGTTTTTGGAAACTTCATTGTATCCCCTACTAGATCTAATATTTTTAAAAGCCTTTGGAAAGCTTGGGAGTGTAGCAAAGAGGTCATTCTAAATAAATACCTAGTGGAAAAGGATCTTAATAATATTTTCTTGCTTAAATCCATTTGGTGGAATACATACCACAATGGGAAACCCCTTTCTCTTCTTCAAGGATGTTCTGCAAGGGAGTGGAATAGAAAAGGGGTTTCAACATTTTTGAAATTAAGAAGGAATGATAAGTTAAACTATTGTGACTCGCTTAGCCAAGATTTTTATATCACCCCCACATAGAAAAGGACTTATGAAAGAATAAAAACACAAAAAGATAATTTTGAAAAATATAAAAAGCTAACCATTGGTAAAACATATCACTTTGAGTGGCTCAATAATGAGAATCTAGTCAAGATAAAAGCTAAAGAAGTTTACTAGTTGGTGGCCCCCCATTAATCTTTCTCAACAAATTAATAAAATTTGGAATACTAATTAGAGTAAAGAGGGTGGAAAAAGGCCTTCACTAACCTATAGAGTAAAGTGATTGAACCTAAAAAATAAGGTTTTAAATGGATGATGCTTCTTTATAAAATTCCTAACTTTGATCCAAAAGGAAATATCAATGTTTGTGAAATCTATAAGAAATCTAAATCTATCTCGTCTCTTTTTTTATTGCTACTTTGCTAAACAAATCTAAAATAATTTTCTAATTGACTTATAAATAGTTAAAAGGAAACAAGAAATCCTTATTGGTAAAGTTGCACAATTAGGAAAAGGAAATAATTTATATTGGATAATCCTTACTATTAAAATTCTATGGTTTCTTTGGAAAGATAGAAATTGTGAAAAGTACCAAGGCATTAGGAGGGAACTTACTGAGTCCAATCAAATAATTGCTATCCATAATGTTTTTGTGCAGGTCTCCATTATAGTGGAAGTCACTAAATAAAAATTTCATAACCTCATAAAGAAAGGAAAAATAGAAATAACAAAAGAGGAGCTCCTATATGTGAACCAGAGGATCTACTTCAAACCAAACTTAGAGAAGTTCATAGAGAAAATATATGAGATAAATAGGGACTTCATGAAAGCCAAAGAAAAACTAAAGAATGACTAATAGATTGTAAATGATCATTACAATAGTAGAAATACTCATGTAAAAGCCTAAATAGAGGGGAAAGATCTTAAATAATTTCCTTGTGAGGTAGAAAAATGAATGCTAGAAACTATTGTTAAATGCGATAAGAAATTTTTAAATCTAATATGATCTTGTAATTTGGTCCTTTGGACCTGTTTTTTTATATTATAATGAATACAAAAAAAATGGAAAAGAGGGGGAACATAGATAAATAAAGGAATGCAGTGATAGGAAATTTTCTATATCAATCAATGAATCTCATCATTGGACTTACTCTTTGTAGCTTGTCTTGCAACTAGGTTGGGAAGGAGGGAGTTGGCTACCTATTTATTTCATTCTACTCTAAATAATAAATTTATTAATTGAGTAATAAAATATGAATTAATAAGGGGATACAAATTGGATAAAAAGGGATTTATTCAACCAATTATATAGGAAATAGGTTATTAAGTAATTGATGATGTGTCAATTTTAGGTGTCTACAATTTACCCTTCTTTCAAGTCATGTTATGAACTAGCATTATTTTAAAGAATAATAAAATTGATTGAAAGAAAATGGTTAGGCTACGAAAAATGCTCACCATTGAAAAAAGTCACTAGGAGGAAAGATGGCAATGGTGCCCCCTTTAGAGGATAGGATAGTTTAGAGAGTATGGGTGTGATTTTAGAAGGATGAAAATATGGAAGATAGATGATGAAAGGGCTAAAGGAATAATGGAGGGAGGATGAAATTACTAGTTAAGTTGGATTGGAGTAAGTAAACTTTATTTGATATTGCATGAGAAATTATGCACCAAGGTATAAGGAACTAGAGTGGCAATGTGTCCAAGAATAAGAAAAATAGGTTGCTTACAACCATTTTCCATATAAAACCATCATATGGGAAACCATCACACTGATATGATAGGTAGGTTACAAGGATTGATACACATGCAGGAAAAATATAATGTACATATTGTGTGCAAGTGAAATTACTATCTAGAATGTAAATACAACAATGAAATACAAAAGGAAAAATGCATGTAACACCTCAATGATTAGACTAGTTTAATTCAAGCAAAATAAAGAACTAAAGATAATACATTTACCTTTCTTAAATTTCTCTTTTGGTTGGCCCTTAGATCAAAGATTTGTGTGCTCCTTTGTCAAGATGATAGCATGCAACTATGATGAAAATGATTTTGTGGATATGATGCATGCAATGGATAAACTTGTTGATTTTGGATGCAATATGAAGACTATAATGGCTGCACCAATGGAGATGTGAGAGCTTAAATGAAAAAGTGTGAGTGAAAATTGTGTAAGTGTTAGTGAGAATGAAAATTGGCTAAGTATTTAGCCAATTTAGAGAGGATAAAATGAAGGCTTGGGATTGAATTTAGGTTTAAGAGATCAATGGTTGAGATGTCTTGAGGCATCTCAACTCATGTGGTGAAGACATGTGGAGGCCTAGGTGGAAATGGAATGGTGATGTGGAGATGAGGTGTGTGACATGTGGAGGTACTTGCAAGTACCTTGGGGGAGAGGAAAAGGCTTGACCTGTCCTATCCTTCCTCAAATGATGGAAGGATGTGACAAGTCAAATCCTTCTATATTTTTGGACAATAACATTGGGAAGAACAAGGGGAATTTAAAATTCCCCTTGTAAGGACATGGGGATGTGGGAAGTGAATTAAAATTTACCTTCTAATTCCTCCCATGTTGTAGGAAGAATATAGTGTAATTAAAAATTCTACATAGGATGTCTTGGGGGGATCAGTGGAATTAAAAATTCCACATGGGCCTGTTGGGAAGATAAAAGGAAATATAAATTCCTTGGGAGATGGGCATAGCTTCTCCAAAAGGAGAAAGAATATAAGAGGGTTGACCCAAGTATCCATACCATAATTGGAAAGAGGCCTAGGCTAGGGATTAGTTAATCATGATTATTGATAGTGCAAGTGATTAGGTAGGCTAATGATGGGATTAGAGGTAAGTGGGATTTTATGGAGGATGTGAAACTAATTCCAAGATTAGGGGTGTGCACATCCTAATGATAGGATTAGGCAAGTTAATTAGGATTAGAAGAAGGTTATGGAGAATGTGACATTTGGAGAGAGAAATGGATTAAAAATTAATTTAATTCTTGTGATTAAATTAAATAAATTGGTATATTTATTTAATTTAGAAAGGAAAGGAATAAAGTATTTAATTAAATAATTAAACACTTTAGGAGTTGTTAGGAATTGGATAAATATTCATCCAATTTATTTAATTTAGAGAGGAAAAGGATAATGTATTTAATTAAATGATTAAACACTTGAGGATTTGTTAGGAATAGGATAAATATTAACCAAATAATGAATTATTTAATTAATATGGATATGTGAATGGGATAGAAGAATAAAAGGATAAATTTTACCATATGGGAGTGGCCAAATTTAGGTGCTTACATTTTTCCCTTCTTCAAAATATCATTAAAACAATAGCATTTCAAAAAAAAAAGTGTAGGCAACTCGATGGAAGAAAAATACTATAGGATGCCCTAGTATGATAGGGAAAATGGTGGAGAGGAAAGTGAGTGCAATATGGAGGATTATGCCCCCTCGAGAGGGTGGATGGGGAAAAAGAGGCCCCAAGCGACATCTTGATAGGAAGAAAAGGATGGTATTATGATTACGATGATGAGAAATCATGACAAATGGATTTTGAACGGAGAAAAATAGACTCATGGGGTGAAAATGGCAGCCAAATGAAGAAAGTAGGTTGAAAGGGGTAAAAAGGTCAAGGCTAAGTGGGGTAAAAAATGTATGAATAAATAGTAATTTAGAAAAGTACTTTTTACCTTTTGACTTTTTGTGCATACAAGTGATTGGGTGATTTGAGAGTGATTGAGAGTGACATAACTGACAAGGGAGGCATCACGCATCATAGGGACATCATGCGGGAGTACTACATGGAGGGAATTGTGCCACAATAGGTATACCTTGAAAATTGAGCTTCATGATTTGATTTTGCATGTGTTTATTATATCGTATGAGAGGGTTAGGTTAGGGTTTGGTGAATTTTCCCATGAAGAGGCAGATTCACCTATCTAGGAAAGCACAATCACCCCTATAGAACATGGGAGATTACATGGGCTAGGAAGGGCGAGCATGCATGGAAATTGAGGAATGCACGAGAATATGGGTGATTACAAAATTACCCCAAAGGGGATTGCACAAACTTCCCTACTCAAGGGAAATTGTGAAAGTGCCCCTAAGGGAAATGGGAAAAGCCTAAGATAGGAAGGTTGATTGTGAGATTTCCCCTCAAGGGGATGGGTGGGTGCTAAATCACCCAAGGGGTATAAGGGAAATTACAAAATTTCCCATGGGGTAAAAGGGAAATTGCAAAATTACCTATGGGAGACAAGGGTGATTTGCAAAATCACCCAAGGAGGGACAAGGGAAATTTAAAAAAAATGTTTTAGGAGGGATGGGAAAATCTACCTAAGGAAAAGAAAATTCACTAGGAGGGGACACAAAGGTGAATGCGCCTCATACATAAGCGAGTGTGCACCAAGGGAGGCTAGTCGATTGCACCCCATATAGGGGTGAATTTGTGATACAAGAGTTAGGAAGAAAAGGACTGAGGCTAGAAGAAAATTTGACACGTGATTTTCATGGATGTAGAGGATAGATAGTTTGCAAACTAGGGAATGGCGCTCAACCACCCTGATGGTAGAGGGACTTACCTCAACCAATTATGAGACCCTAGACCAAGCGAGGCTTCTCCATATGGTGGCATACTCGATGATTCAAGCACACCAACCATTATTGGTTGTGCTTATCAAATGATGGAGCTCAGAGAAATGCACATTCCTCCTCCCCATGGGGGAGATAACAGTGAACTTGGAGGACATCTAGAGGATCCTCTAATTTCCCATTAGAGGACATCTGGTGAGTGTTAGTGAGGTGACCAATAGAGTAGAGTTTGTGAGCTATTTTTGGGATAGTAGACCTCCCCTACCAAGGGAAGGACCTAGATATAGATGAATGTATTGTGCCTGCACCACATTTTTCCTTATTCCTATTTGGGTTGATTAGTGGGATCCTCCTCTCGTGTAGGAGTTGGTGTTTCTTTAGCCTCAAGCTGATTGAGGTTGTTCAACATATTATGGAGAGACATAGAGGTTTTTGTGCATGGGGGCTTTGCATACTCATCCAGTTATACAAAGACCTGTATGTAGTTTGTTACAAGGGAGCGGCCAACATCACACACATGACACTATAATAGGTGTGGGTATGGGAGCATATCCATATTACATAGCCAGATATAGTGGTAGCAGAGGATGGGTTAGAGGGTCTACTAGTTTCATATGAGTATGGGGGTCAGTTGTATTATGCCAAGGTTCAAAGTATTACCTACTGGCATTGTATTTGATGACTTGACTATAGATCAGATTATCTAGTGACCATATGTGTACCATAATTTTTTAGTCATGGAGGGTAGAGGACCAATTATATAGAGGGTTCATGTTCTCTCAATGCTATTTGATTGGAAAGGATCTTCAATTTATTAAGATGTATCGACCAAATAGAGTCAAGCAATAGTTTGATGTCAAGCAGGATATCCCAGAGCTAAAGGAGAGATACTGACGGATTATCTAGGAAAGGGGATGGGGGTAAGTGTACGAACTACCTGAGTGAGGAAACTATGGGATTAGATAGATGAGGGAGTATGGCCATGGATAGGGGATTCAAATGAAGCAGGGATGATGAAGAGATATGGCACATGGTGGAGGAAGAGGGTACTAGAGAGAGTGACACTAGCAACACAGAGGGTGCAATCACCAATATAGGAACCTGAGGCAAGAGGTGAGGAGGATGAGGAGAGGCCCATGAGGAGAGTGCAATGGATGATTATCCAATAAAGGGGACTGATCATTGAGGAGGAGGAGGAGGAGCTTTAGGAGGAAGAGGTTGAGATGAGAGAGGGTGAGTAGGAAGCACTAGGAGAGAGGGACCTAGTGATATACCAGGCCCCACCAGAGGATGATACCATCGTGAGACTAGTAGGAGCATAGACGTAGATTAGCATCCTATATAGGAGGTTGAGACAAGAAGAGGATGATAGGGGGAGATTGGAGGTAGAGGTAGAGAGGCTATGGGGAGTCCAGCCAAGGGAGGAGGAGATAGAAAGGGTAGAGGTAGATGGGCTAAGGAGGGAGGTAGGGCATCTATAGGTCACTCTCGATGATATGACCTAGCAGAGAGACATATCCAAGAGGGTGGTGGATCAAGCAAGTGAGGTTATGCATGTCTTGCAGGGGAGAGGGATGAGGTGTGGAGGGAGAAAGATGAGGCTTAGGTACAAGTAGAGTAGGCGAAGGGATAGTTGGCTATTATGAGACTAGCATAGAATTCCTGAGAGTTAGAGCGGGGTAGGCTGCAAAAGTACCAACATAGATACCAGAGGGAGAGGGATATAGCACAAGTTTCAACATCTCGATATGATGATGCTACTCGAGAGGTAGTTTACTGTATGGGGGCATACTATATAGTCATGCCTAATCCTGCATAGAGAGTAGCACCATATGCACAATTTTTTGGTAGGAGGGAAAGGTCATCACGATCAAGATACTCATAGTCAAGGGGATCTAGTGGGTACATGGAGATACCATTAGGAGGAGGTGGGAGAGTGCTAATCACCTCAACACTCTGACATATCCAATAGTGATAGGAGATGAAAAGGGGCAGGGATGGAGATAGGTGTCCTAGTTTTGATAGAGATGCAACTGGCAGTGTATATAGATAGAAAGTAGATGTAGAGATTTAGATTGATTCAGTGATTCTTTGTATTCATCCATTCAGATGAGATTCTTCTATACATATATTCTTTTATTCTTTCATGGACATGGGCAGACATTGTACTTTGTATTATGTCATGGACTTTGATGGATATGATGAACTATATGTATATATGGTGGAAATTATGGACTATATGGATATGTAATACATTATTATACTAATATTTATATGTCATGGATGATTATGGCGATGCATATTATGTGATGACTATGTGATTTCATTTATATTTATTATGGATATATGCATTATGGATATAGTGATGTGATGTATATTTATCCATGATGTTGGGATGTATGTGACTAACATGTTTGTGATATAGGATGTGATGCATTATGTTTATGATGATGATGTATGAGGTAGTACTAATGCTATGTGATGTAGGATGTGATGACATATGATGTGGCATGTGATGTGTGATTTAATCCATATTTATTATGTGGTTGTCATTGAGATTGATTATGATATGCAATGAATGTGTAATGTTCCTAATGTAGGTGTATGCAATATTCCTAATGTTATGAATGATAATGATATATGAAAAGGTAAATGAATTAAGCTATTTAGAATAACAAATCGATATTATTCTAAAAAAATTAACTGATAATGACATTTCCAAATGAAATGAATTAAGATGCTTAGAATAACAAATCTATATTATCCTAAACAACTTAATTGATAATGGAAATGATAAGTGAAATGGATAGTGAAATAATTAATGTAGCCTAATAATGACACCAAATAATTGATAATGGAAATGGATAATGCAATCTAATGAACTGATTAATGAAATGAATAATAAAATGGATAATGCAATAGATAATGAAATGAATAATGAAATAGATAATGCAACCTAGTAAAATGATTAATGAAATGAATAATGAGATGGATAATGCAATGGATAATGAAATGATTAAGGAAATGGACAATTAAATGGATATTGAAATGGTAGGTGTAGTGCATCTTTCAAAACTGAAGCAACCTGATAGGAAGAATGGGGGGGAAACCATTTGCACAACCAAAAATCATGATTATAGGCTAGGTGGAGGGATCAGTAAAAAATTTAATAGGATGATGAATGAAATGCTATGTTATCACACTTAGGAGCACTGGATTTTGATATAGTGTAGGATACCAAGTGCCAGGGTACAAGGAACCAAGGAAAATTAGCATTCAATACATAGGACTGACACAACAAACAAATAGGTTAGTCCAACATCCCAAAGTCACAAGGGCTTTGGTTGAGCTGATGCTAGAAAACCACAAGCACAAGAGGTTTCCCCAATGTAACATAAGATCATAAAGGTCTTGGTGGGTACTACGTAGGAAACCTAGGAAGACATGATCACACCAAAAACCAATAGATGCCCTTATTTCTACCTATTAAAGCACACCATGATATGTTGGATTGTGCCGACCCTAAATAGGTGTAGTAGGAAGCTCAAATGATAAACAAAAAGAAAAAGCACCAAGAAATCACAATAACTCTCAAATATCCTTTCCATAGGGGTGATAGGTGGATGAGATTAACATGGTCTAATATGAGGAAAGATATATCTTGCTAAGATCGAACATGGATGGGATAGATCATAGGATCAAGACAACTCAAGATAAATGAAATAGATCAAGATTTATAAGAACTAGTGAATTTTTTTGGTTATTTTGGGTAAGATATGGACACTCCTAGTGATGCAACCAAAAATAAAAGACACACCCTAAAGGAAAAACCTAAGCCTCGGGGGTGCATCAAAGATGGCCTTGCCTATGTGAAAGCGTAGAAGCATCGTAGTTTGATAAAAATATTGACAACCAATGATGGAAAAAAATAAAAAAGAGGATGATGAAGACTCAAAGGGATGGACCAATGCCTTAAGGGATCATCAAATATGGCCTTGCATATGTGAAACTGCAGAGGAAACATAGTTTGAAAGAAATACTCAACTTGAAAGATGAAGGAAAAAGGATGGGACCTAATGATAAAAGATGCAAGCATCCTAGATGAGGATATGAGACCAATAGGATATTATATATAGGAAATGATAACCAACCAAATCTTAAATCATCATAATAATACAAGATCAGGATACCCAACAAGACTAATGGAGGTTCACCACCAACAAGTGATAGAAGCTGAGGATTTAGGATGGCGAATCCAAACCATCTAATGCTCAATCAAAATATATCATGGGATATATGATTGGCTAGATGAGATACACATACATAGGATGTGTTTATGGGATGGGTTAGATACATAAGCTTATAGGAAAATGGGATACCAGGTAGATAATTATCAAGCCCTCTACAAATGGAGCCTATTACTAGGTTTTCACCAAATGTACTTATCCAAGCTGCAACCTGATGATGGTGTTTTTAACAATGCAACAACTCAAACGTAATACAAGTATCCTATCTCTCTTGAAAGGTAAATTTCTATCAGAAAATATCAATAAATAACCCCAAGGTCTCTAATGTTAGGTCTTGACAATGTAACAAACAACTTAGTGATAATATGTTATTTGTTGGTAATCACAAGGGGCATTACAAATAGAATTATGAAAGCTTCAATATTAATCAAATGTAACATAATAGTGATGCGTTGTGAATCTTTCCCTAACAATAATTTTAAAGAAATAGAAAAATATGAAGGGTTTAAGAGATGTATCTAATCTAAAACCTAAGATCAATTGTGCAAACAACAGAGTGTTCAAGATGGACCAATCTTCCAAAACCAATCCTTGCTTAAACAAGATTATATCCACAATACCATAAAGAGAGTGCAATCTCCAAAGGAATCAAAAGATTTTTTAGATTTTAAATATTCAAACATACATTCAAACATTCACAATTGAACTTGAGTACATTATAGAGTAGGCCTAGACTAACTTTACACAATAATCTACAATCAATAGATCAGCAAAATTATGGACCAAAGATTCCTCAACACCTCAAACACTTTATCATAAACATAAATTATCTACAAATAGTTATAAGATTAACCATAAAACACATACTCAAAAGAAATTATAAAAGATGAGAGACACAAGAACCATGCACAAATGAAATAACACAAAGAAGAACACTAAAATAAAATGTCTTCACTTGTATTCACTTCACCAATAATTTTCAACAATTCTAGTTTCTCAAGTAGTGCAACATCAACTTCTAGCAACTATCAAAGCCTCGGGAATCAAAATCTTGCATTGTGTGGGGCATCAAAATCTTGCATCATCTGAGCATCAACATCAAAATCTTCTTTGAAGTAACGTGTAAACACATCACTTCAAATAGGGGAAAAATGTATACACCTGAAAACAGTCATCATATTCAATTAATTAAATACAACCTATTTGATTAATACTTCAACTACATATAAATAAGGCCTTAATTTATTTATATTGTTCACTTTAATTTTAATTCTCCTCATTCACATTCTTCTAAATAATTAAATAAACAAAATACCCTAAACGTGTTTATTTAATTAACCTTCCTTAATCCTGATTAAGAATTAGAGCACATTTCTACAACTTTTTGTGTGCCACCTCATAAAGGTCACATGACAATAAATAAGCCTAATTATTAATTAGAATTATCCTCACACACTTCCACCAATGAGAAAAGGCACATGGCTTTATTCCCCCACACTTCCAATAAATTTGGAGCACATGGGTCTTTGTTTCACACACTTGGAATCCCAGACATTTGGCATGCTTCCATTTGGTCAAAGGATTCTCTTCACACACATGGCATGTTGTCATTGGTCAAGGGGACAAAATCCTAATTCCTTTCATCTCCATTGTATATCTTTTCTCCTTTGAATATAGACCATTGATGGGTGCCACCTCAGAAAATGCTTGAGAAACCCTATAAATACACCCTCTTTCCTTAGCATTTATCATCCACCTTTTGAGTAATGTTATAATGCTATTTTGAGATACAAATTGGAATAGTGTTATAATGTCATTTTTCATCCACACTTTAAGTATTGTTACCATGTAGGTTTTTCATAGGAGCTTGGAGCTTTCATGGAGTCTTATACTTAGTTTTCATATCATGTGTTACTTTGCATTCTCATCTTAGATTAATTAATTGCTTCATAGTTACATTTTAGGTTAGTTTGTTTTATGTTTTCATTTTAGCATATGCATATTCATGGATAGTTCACTATAGTCGCATATCATCTCACTCATCTCCACATGTTCATCTATCATGAACATCATCCTTTGTTTATTGTTGCATCCATTATCCTTTCCATTGTTTTGTTTCATTTAGGAGCATACCACTAATCATTCCAACACACATTTGCATACCACTAATCCTTCCACCACACATTTGGACATAGAAATCATCTTAGCTTGCATATTAAGCATCAAATCTCATTTTCTAGGTAGTCATTTTAACAACCTTTGTGCCCATAGAAATCTAAGGGCTAAATGGTTTAATAAATCCCTAGAAATAGAGGAAAATGATACATATTTGAAAGGTTTGATTGTATTACAAATAGATTAGTTTTACTTGCTTCAAAATTTGAATGTAAACCATCTCATTAAGGTTTGTGTTGACATTAAAATAATCCTCCACATTCGACACACGCACAGAATGGCACCAACCATGGGGCCTTTGCCTCAATTATTGCTAACTTTTTTGATGATTTCATGATTGTAGTTTCAAGGTTTATGACTTGGGAATGTTTTGCACCGATTTGGAGGCAATTTAAAGCTATTTTGAGGCATTTATGGGCTGATTTTAGAGTTTTGGCACCTCTTGTATGTGTTTTGGCACCTCTTGCAAGCAGTGCAGATACCATTTTCAGCTGTTTTAAAACCATTCTGGCTTGTTCTGAGAGTTTTGGCGCCTCTTGCAAGTTGTCCTAAGACTGTTTTCACCTATTATGGGACCATTCTGAGCCACTTTAAGAGTTTTGGTGCCTCTTGCAAGTTGTTCTGAGACTATTTTCACCTGTTCTGGGACCATTCTGGGACACTTTTAGAGTTTAGGTTCCTCTTGCACCTATGTTGGCACCTCTTGTCAAAGTTTTGAAACCTCTTTCATCTTGTTCCAGGACCCTTTTCACCTGTTTTGAGACCATTTTGCACTGTTTTTAGAGTTTTGGCACCTCTTGTCTCTGTTCTGGCGCCTCTTGTCTCTGTTTTGGCACCTCTTGCAGTTTTTCACCAAAATCAGAAACTCACATTTTGTGTTGTGCATTTGCAGGTTTTCCCAGATTCGCTGTCAAAGAATAAAAACATAAACTACTAACATATTGCAGGGGATGGACGTTATTTACTTGTTTCCTTTGGTTAAGGTAGGAATGTAGCTTAAGTAAAGGGATAATGAACATCATGTTTCCTTTTGGTTAAGTTAGGAACATAGCTTAATTAAAGGAAAATGAACACCATGTCTTTTGTATGTGATGAATGGTACGCATATGCTCTCCCCTTAACTAGGTGATCCAAAAAGCTAAACCCATTCTTGTTTATTTGCGAGTGTAAGTGGAGTATATGGCATGAGTTCTCTCTTTCCTCATGTGAAATAAAGATCGATCGAACTATGGGTATATTTACTTGATTTTGTTTATCCTAGAGGGCCTGCCTTGTGGGAAAAAGTAATCACCCAAGGGAATGACCCAACCGATAACACGCTAAATCCAAGCGACTTCCAACTAGGATATAAATGTGGATACTTGAGGAAAGTTCAAGTATCATGAGGATAATTTTTACGAGATGGATCAAAATGGACTCTCAAAACATGGATTATCCACCACGAATGGAATTCCTACATTAAAACCCTTGTAGATTTTCCAAACTCTATCTATTCTTTGGTGCAGCAACAGTCATTGCCAAGGCATCCACATTCTCGCAGTTTTAGTAGAGGTGATCGGTTCACCATGGGAGTTTCATGGGGACTGGAAGCTTGGTTGGCATGAGAAGAGAGAGCACTGTAAGGGGGAGCTTGTGTAGCCAAGCTTCTAAATTCATCCGCTAAAGATAGTGCGGTTGGGGTAAAACCCACGTGGAATCTAAAAGAATACAGTCTTGCACAACCTTAGGAGTGTATATTTTGCTTGATGTGTCTTCAAAATGAAACTCAAACAAAACACCATAAAAAATGTTACATTTTGAAAGTGAAAACCTTGATTCAAAACTACATTCATTAAGGTAGACAAGTCAATAACTTAGGTCCATCCATCTTTAGAAAATTAGTCCTTCTAGTAGTGTTCAACCTTTCCTTAGGAAAAACAGAGTCAGAATATGTGGTTTACATGATGATTTCATGAAAGTTCAAGATTAGAAAACCAAAGATCAAACCTCTTAGTCCAAAACAACATCAAGGATGTCTATCTATGCTTTACGACTTTAGAGAAAGGTTAACCTTCAATTTTTACAAGAAATCTTGCAAAAACAATCTAGAGTTATACATGATGTACTATTGTCAAAATCCAAGAATTTTCCAACATTTTGAGTACCTTAATTACGTTTCTTGAGTGAAAAATTTGAGTCCAAGATCGTTCCTTAGATACCTTAGAAGTCTAAACATTGTCAAAATGAACCTATACAAGTGGAGCTTTTCAAATTAAACCTAGATCTAAACATTTCAAGGTACCTAAATCATCAATATCCATCACATCTTTGCTTGTACAACTTAGTTTCATCTTCAGGATTTTTCATCCCTTAATCATGAAACTATGTCCTTTAATCAAATAAAACTTGGTCTAATCAATAGAATTTGTCATTCTATTTGACTCAGTTGTAATCCTTGGCACTATTTCAAACTTAGATCAAAGCTTAGTCTAAATCATAACACTTGTATGCCCGTCCAAACAAGATCACAAAAGAGGAGACTCAAGGACAAGAAACTTGGAACAACCAACTTTGAAATGGAAAACATAGAAGTCTGAGTAGTGAAGCTTTTGATATCGAAACTCCCAACATTGAACCTCAAAATAGTGAGATCCCTAGCAACATGGCTGATGCAGAAGAAATCCCTATTCTTGGACTCAACAACATACAAGGGGAAGAAATAAATGTTGAGGATATACGACAAGCAGAACAAGACCCCAACTTCCATAATTTTTTGGAAAATATTTTTGAAAGAGACGGGGGAAAATACCTATTGATGTTAGCCAATCAAGGAGTTAAACTTCCCCCTGATTTTGATATCAACATCTTAAAAGAACCTCTCCAAAAGGCTAAAAAGGAAACAAAACAAATGGTTACTTTAACTCACCAAATGAGAAACCTTCAACAACAAGTTCTAGAGATGCAAAGGGGAACTTCAAAATGATACTTGATTGAGGACATTTTTCCTTATCCCTTTACTCAATCCATCAACATGATTCATTTCCCTAAATGTAGTGAATTTCCAAAGTATGATAAATACAATGGTACAACTGATCCATTAGATCATGTAAGGGAATTCTGAACTATGAGTCTAGAATTTGTGCATGAGGAAACTTATTTGATGAGACTGTTTCTAGGAAGTCTAGGAGGGACTTTCCTTGAATGGTTTTCAAAGATTACACCCCCCATCAACACATTTGAAGAGTTGGTCAATAGATTTCTCACTCAATACTCTTACAATATCCAACATGATATCACCATGAAAGACCTTTGCAACTTGAAACAGAAAAAGGGTGAGTCCTTCCTCATTTTCTTGAAAAAATGGAGGAGATTGTTTGCAAGGTATTCTCGCCCCATGCTCGAAAAGGAAAAGATAGAATTTTCATTGATAACCTAAATGATGAGATGAGTTATAGGTTGGAATTACAATGTCCCCCTACCTTTGAAAAATTGATTGAAAATAGAATTAAAATTGAAGAAGCCTTAGTCAAAAGAGGGGTGATTAAGGTATACAATGAAAATAACTCATCCACTTTCTCTAACAACTACAACAATGGGGGAAAACCTAAATTTTGGCAATGAAACAAGAATGTGGGTAACAATGAGGTCATAGCTGAAAATCAAAATACCAAACCCATATTCAACCTAATAGCAGCTACCACCAAGACCAATCAGACCAACAATCCTCCCAACGCTCCAAATGTTAGCGAAAACAACAATCAGACTAATCCAGGGACTAAAGCAACACTATTTCCAAAACCTTCCAATTGACAAAAATTCACAGCATTGGGATAATCCTTAGATTCTACCTTAAAGGAACTTACTAAGGCTAAGCTTATCACAGTGCTAGAAGCACGAAACTGGGATCCACAAGTTAAGCCCTTTTGGTGGAACGATGCTCATTACTGTGATTATCATCAAAACAGGGGTCATATGACGAAATATTGTTGGCAATTCAAACATGCAATCCAAGATCTCATTGATAATAAAAAGGTACACATTGAAGGACCCCAAACAAATAGTGATCAGGGAGTGTTCAAGAACCCTTTACCCAATTATGAAAAGGGAGAGTCCTCTACATTGAATACCAAAGGAAAGAATATAAACTATGTTTATGATTCTACCATTCATTGTATTGAGATGGTTGGGAATTCCATCCAAGACATTGAAATTGGAAGCCAAGGGAAGGATGCCACTACTGAAATACAACACAATGATGACATTGTCTCACATCAAATCAATGACCTTGTACCTAGAAATCTGAGTGCTAACGTTGACACAAATGACAATCAAATTAATGTCATAAAAATCACAAATGATCAAGACAATACACCTATCAATGTGATTACAAGAGGACAAGCCAAGGTAACATTGAAAGGAGCTACCCCTTCCACGTCCAAAATGAATGTTTTTCATGTAACTCAATATAACATCGTTGATCAGTTACAAAAGATACCCACTCAAATATCCATATTGGAACTTCTCAAGATTTCACCAGCACACAAAGAAATCCTGGAACAAGCTTTAGTTGCCACCACAGTACCAAACAATATGAAAGTCTGTACATTTCAAGCTATGGTGGGACATTTGACTGCACCTCATTTCTTATCATTCTCTAAACATGACGATGCATCCACCACCCATCCGCATAATGTTGCTCTCCACATCGAAGTCCTAATCCATAAACATCATGTAAAACACGTCCTTATAGATGGAGGAGAAGCCCTAAATATCTGCACTCTCAATCTTGTTCGTGCATTAGGATATTTTGAAAATGCTATTGATCCTAGAAGGAAAATTGCCATAAAAGCATATCATGATGAAGAAAGATCCTCTCAAGGATTGATCATTTTACCCATTCAAGTGGAACCAATCGTCAAAGACATAGTGTTTCAGGTGTTAGACAAGGAATTGACATATAACATACTCTTGGGACGATCGTGGATTCATGAAATGCAAGTGGTACCATCAACCTATCATCAGTGCTTGAAATTTACTTTCAATGGACAAGAGATCACCATTGCTGATGATTCTAACAATCCCCAATATTGCAATGCACTTAGAACAAGTCAAGATACCTTTGTACCACATAATAGAGAAGTCATCAACTCTAATCCATCAAACAAAGAAATTCCAGTGGGTTCTTCGTCAAGATAGTATGAGGAAAGGGCTCAATCAAAAGAAAAGGGGTCGTTGACTCTATTTCATGCAACATTGGAAGTCAATTTGATGCCTTATCAAAATAGTTGGAAAAGATCCAAATAAAAGACAAGGGCATGGGGGAATACTCATTTGAGAAATCTTCATACTTATCACAACTTTCATCTTCTCCTAAGTTACATGGACAACCATCTACCTCAAGACAAGAATATTTACAACCCATCATGCTCTTTGATGGGAATTTTATAAAAGAAAGCACCCAAGCAGAGGAATCAGAAGACAGGGATGTCCTAAACTGGTTATACAAAGATGAAGAACCTTCATAGGTATCAATGTCCAATATATGCACAGATAAGTATGGCACAGGTCAGACAATCCTGACAAAAATGGGATATGAGGGAAATGGTCCTTTGGGTAAAAGAAAAGAAGGCATCAGTGAACCAATACAGCTTGTCACAATGAATCCCAAAGACAAAACATGACTAGGCTACAGGGAAGACTTAAAAGAGGAAGCTACTCAAAGAGTTGTTGAAAGAATCTTACAACTACAAGCTAGTGAGGATCATGAAACATATTCCAATGAATATGAGTGGGACTCTCTCTCTAAGGAATCTTTCCATGACAAAGAGATCAATGTAATCCAAAAGTATACCCCAATATGTATGAAAGGATAAAGTTCTAGTTCTAGACCCCTTGAATATGGATTGCAGTATGTTGTTGACTCAAGTGAAGATTACCATTCTTCAAGCGAGATAGACACGTCAGAAGAAAGTAACATCTTAGACCTCATTGGAAAATTTGAAAACATGGCTATCCTGATGCTTACATCTTATGATCTTGGCCAATCTAATGATTCCTTGTCCTTAATGCATCCTGAACTAATTGATTGGGATCAAAATGAGCTGCTTGACATACCCACCTTTTCAAAAAAGATGCCCTTGTGAACTTACTATGTTATGATAATATTGACACATGTTTTACCAATGAATCTCAGAATGAAGCTCTTGACGAAGGGAGTGTCAAACCTTTTAGCTACAAAATGAAAAATATAAGAAATGGGTCTAATAGTGAAAATTCAACAAGTTGCAGACTAAAGTACCTCCTGGATCAAGGCTGCCAGATTCTGTAGCTTTGAGTGTTTATTTGAATGCATTTAATCCTAAAATAGGGTATGAACTGAGAAATAGATTCCCAATAGATCTGGCTGAAGCTTAGAAGACAACACTGACAATTGAAAACAACAGGAAGGCTGCAGGTATAATCAATAAAAGTGATAACCCGAGGCCTCCTCAAAAAGCAATAATTATCAGTACAGACAGGAGAATACATATAGAAATGAGAAGCCGAGGTTGCATGACATGCCTTATAATATAGACTAGAAGGATGGAAAACCTATAACAACTAGGCCTAGAAATAAAGAGACTCCTGATCCATTGAGCAAGAAGGGAACCTATATGGTGAGTAATAATTACTTTTGTGAAGCTTGTGATAAACCACATTCTCCAGACTATTGTGTTGTAGCTCAAAGGATGCAAGAAGAGGGAATGTTGATGGAAAATAATGGAGAAGATCACAAGGTTTATTTGACTTCAAACACTTTTTACCATGCTGAGGAAGGATACTCATCTTTAGAGGATGAAGGTTATCAGAATGATGTTTCAAATCAGAAATATAATGTCCATATGGCTGAACAACAGATCCTTTCTGATTCTGAAGAAGATTATATAGAGCCACATTCAGTTGAGGCGCCTGCTCAATGTAGTATTAGAAGACTCACCAAAGATGAAATAGAAAGACTAATTGTTGCAGTAGTTGAGGAAGCAAAGAGTAAATACTGGTTGAGAAACAGAAAAGTAAATGAGATAGAAGGCGTTCCTAGGGGAATTTTTATGAAGGATCAAAAAGCAACACAAGGAACTGTGAAGAAGCCAAAAAACAAGCAGCATGATAAAAATGAAGAGAAGCCTGTCCAAAAGGAAAAGGTGAAGGAATTACATAAAGAGATACAAATTCTTGACCAACCTAGTAAAAGGAAAAAGAAGAAAATAAAGGAGAAATGCTAGAACTGAAGAAGGCTGTTAAGGTGGAGGGCTCTTCCTTTGAATTCACTCAAGCATTATCCCAAGTAAAAATGTCTATCCCACTACTTGAGATGATGAAAATTAAGGAGTATAGGGATACTACTGTTCAATTGATAACAAATGGGAATGAAAAACATATGAATTCTGAAAGAAAAGTAGCCACTAAAGCAGTCAATAGGAAAGAGAAAGTAAATATCTTAGAAGTTTGCTTGAGTGATGTATTAACAACTCCCCCACAAGTTGATCCTTTTTTCACTACATTACTTATAAATAACAAACTGTTAAGGAATTGCATGATAGACTCTGGTACTGCCATAAACATTATGTCAGTAGGAGTTATGAAGCAGCTTGGTATGTGGGTTGATACATGTGAGGGGAAGTGCTATGCAATGGATAACAAACCTGTACCTATGGTAGGCATTATGAGAGGTGTTGAAGTCAAACTGGCTACTTATCCATAGGTGGCTTATAATATAGATATAACAGTCATTGATACTCCTCCTCAGTTCGAGATGCTCTTGTCAAGACAGTGGACAACATCAGTTGGGGGAAACGTCCAGTTTGATTTATCTTATGCTACTATTCCAGTGAATGCTCAAGAAGTGAAATTGTATAGGGAGCCAAGAATGAACTAGCTTGTTGACTATGTACCTCAAGATAAGATCAACTATTTTTGTGATGTTGATCTTGGAAGTTTTAAGATTGAATCAGCCCAACCAGAATTAACCAATAGTGATCCAATTGAAAAGCATGTGGCACAAAGCTGCAATGAAGTATGGAAGATGTATTTTGATGGAACATGCAGCCAAGAAGGTAATGGCCCTGAGATTTTTTTTGTTTCACCTGAAGGTATTACATTTAAATATTCATTTCTTTTAGCATTTGAATGTACAAACAATGTGGCGGAGTATGAAGCCTTGTTGACAGGTTTGAACATAGCTGTGAAACACAAGATTAAGATGTTGACTGTTTTTGGTTATTCTGAGTTGGTTGTTTCACAAATTAAATCCAAGTATGCAGCAAAGCACAAAAGATTAAAGCAATATAGGAATGTTGTATGGGACACAATTGAGTTGTTTGATGCATTTTCAATTGAGTGGATTGACAGATCAAAGAACATAATGGCTGATTTTTTAGCAAATGTGGCATTGAAAAGAGATGATATCACATTGGATGGGGTTTCATAGATTGAGTTCAAGACAAGACCTGTTGTTCCTGATAATATTTATAGTTGGTAGGTCTTCAATGATGATACTGATCTTTTGAAATTCCTCAATTATATAGATCAATATGAAGCCCAAGAAATTGACTTCAATGCTTTTGTTGAGGAAGTGGATGGGAAGCAAACAGTGTTTGGAAAGGAGATCTTGCAGCTCAAAACAAATAAGCTTCCTAAGGGCTTAGTGGCATTGGAGCGGTTGGGTGATCCCATAATAGTGGTTTACAATTTTTGGCCAAACTGGACACTGAAATTATTATTTTTAACTAAATCTTCACATTCGGGCACTTATAGTTGCTAAACTGTGAGGAATTTGAAGATGGTGCAAACTATAGTCTCATCAAATTTTGTCTGTAGATTCTAAAAATATTTTTTTCAAATTTTTTGGAATCAAATTGCACTTCTTTTTCTATCTCCCACGAAAATTGATTTTTTTCACAAAACAACATTTTTAAAAAGTGACGCACACCGTATAATGCATAACTTTTTTTTCCATGAAGGATAAAATTCTAATTCTTTCAAATTTAGATTTGTAACTCTGATATCTAGTGCTTCCACTTGGTTAGATAGTTTTTTATTGAATATTTTTTCCTTAATCAAGTTTCAAAGTCAAACGAATTACAATTTAGACATAGCGACCGTATAATGCGTAACTTTTTTTGTATATGTCAAAATTTTATTTTATTTTTTTTGTTGGATCAAGGACTTCAATATCTGGTGCTCATATTTTTCAATTTTTTTTGATAATCTTCTATTTTTCCACATGTGAAGAACAAATAAATTCATTTTCGATGAAAAACCTATGTTTAATAAAACTTAAAAAACAAATACATAACAAAACCAAAACATATTAAAATTATATTCATTGGATAGCTTGTTCTGAGGAATACCATAATCATTTGAAATAAATTTTAAATGAATTCATTTGATCACCTAAAAGCTAAATCAAAAGTGATTTTTTATCAGCATTTTGATAGGTGTAAAGGAGACGCATTTACAGGTATGGTTTAAAACTAGCAAGGTTCTATCCAAGGGGGTTTGATCTAAGGTGATTTGATCAAACCCTCTTCAATTGGAATGCTTAAAATGAAACTTTTTAAGGCTTAAATCATTATATTTTCTAAAAATATGTGATTTCAGCTAATTCGTTCCTCTCAGGAATTGTAAACCACTATTATGACAGCACCCAGTTGTATGATGGAAATGATCAGTCTCTCATGAAGCAGACACCAGTCAAAAGAGAATATATTGAAGAAGTTAATTTGGGGACTGAAATAGCACCAAGAAAGGTGTATATAGAAAAGAAGATAAGCCCTACAATTAGAAGAATGTTGATAGAGTTGCTGAGAAAGTATAAGCATGTCTTTGCTTCGTCTTATGAAGATGTAAAAGCATACATGGAAGATTTGTTTCAACATGAAATACCATTGAAGCCTGACGCCAAACCATTCAAATAGAACCAAAGACCCATAAATCCAACATTGGAGCCTAAGATACAAGAGGAGTTGACAAAGCTCGGAGATGGGGGAATTATCAAACCAATCAGGCACTCAACGTGGGTCTCAAATTTGGTCCCTGTGAGGAAGAAAAATGGAGACATCAGATTATGTGTGGACTTCAAAAATTTGAATATGGCATCTCTCAAGGACAATTATCCTTTACCTAATATGGAGGTTATATTGCATAAGGTGAGAGGGTGTGAGGTGTTGTCAATGATGGATGGGTTTTTAGGGTACAACCAGGTCAAGGTCAAAGAATCTGAGCAATATAAAACAATATTTACAACTCCTTGGGGAACATATGTATACATAAGAATGCCATTCGGTCTCACTAATGCAGGAGCGACTTTCCAAAGAGCTATGGATGTGGCATTTGCAGATTTAATCAATGCTATCATGGTGGTGTACTAGGATGACCTGACTGCTTATTCGAAGAAGGCTAAAGATCATGTACAACATTTGGAGAAGGTATTTATTAAAGCCCTAGAATATGGTATTAGCTTAAATCCAAAGAAGTGTCATTTTGCAGTCATAGAAGGTAAGATTTTAGGACATATTGTTTCAAAAGAGGGGATTAGGATAGATCCTGAGAGGGTTGAAGCTATTGATACGATTCATGTTCCCAAAACTGTTAAGGCTATATAATCATTCTTTGGACAGATTAATTTTGTTAGAAGATTTGTTTCTAACTTTGCTGAGATCATTAATCCTATATCAAAAATGTTGAAGAAAGGACAAAAAATGGAATGGACTGCAGAAGCCTTGGAAGCTTTTATATCTATCAAAAGGGCCATCAAGGAAGCTCTTGTCCTTAAGTCTCCCAATTTTGCAAAGCATTTTCAGATATTTTCATTTGCTTCAATGCATACTATTGATGTTGTTATGTTACAGAAGAATGAAGATGGTCATGAATAGCCTGTGTCTTTCTTCAGTAAGTCATTACAAGGGTCTGAATTGAAGTATGATATAATGGAAAAATAGGCATTTGCGTTGGTAAAAGCTACAAAAGCATTCAAACCATATCTCATTGGAGCAAAGGTGATTGATTATGTCCCCCATGCAGTTGTCAAAGATATTATGACACAATCTGAGGTGACAGGAAAAAGATGCAAATGGATTAACAAGATCCAAGAATTTGACTTAGAGATACAGATTACTAAGCTAGTGAGAGGTCAAGGCTTGGCTAGGTTGATGGCATAATCAAATATTGAAGCAAATCAAGTTTGTAATGTAGATGAAGGGATTGCAGTTGCAAGCATTGAGCACACTCCTTGGTATACTGATATAATGCATTACCTTAAGTACATGAAGTGTCCAGAGGGATTGAGTGACAACCAAAGGAGAACTCTGAAGTTGCAAGCATCAAAATATGTTTTCATGGACGGAGATCTGTTTTGGAAAAACAGGGATGGTTTACTGTTGTTATGTCTGGATGAGTCACAGGCCAAGCATGTTTTGAGTGAAATGCATGAAGGAGTTTGTGGAGGACATTACTCAGCAAAGACAATTGCACATAAAATTCTTAGGGCAGGTTATTATTGGCCAAAGATTTTTAATGATTCTTTTACACATGTGAGAAAGTGTGAGGCCTGCTAGAGGTTCTCTGGAAAATTGAAGTATCAGGGTGCTTTACCACTTTGACCCTTGCAGGTTGATGCCCCTTTTCATCAATGGGGAATTGATTTCATTGGAGAGATACAGGAAAAATCAAGTGGAGGATACAAGTGGATACTGGTTTCCACTGATTATTTTACTAAGTGGGTGGAGGCAATCCCAACTAAACAGGCTACAAGCAAAGTGGTGACAAATTTATTGCCGGACAACATTATCACCAGATTTGGTACACCACTGAGGTTAATCACAGATAATGGGATGTGTTTCAGGTCAGATGAATTTAAAGGTTTATGTGACACATATGGCATTACTATTTCTTATGCAGCTCCTTACCATCCACAATCTAATGGTCAAGCAGAGTCTAGCAATAAGAGTCTTTTGAAGATTATAAGGAGGATGTTAGGACAAAACAAGAAAACTTGGGACTCAAAATTAAAACTGGCTATGTGGGCTGACAGGATTACTGTTAAGAAAGCAATTGGAAAATCCTGATTTGAATTGGTATATGGAGTACAGGCCAGGATTCCTTTGCAAAATTTGTTGCCAGTCTACAAGTTTGTCCTTTAGGAAGATTTGGATGTTCCTGAACCCATGGAAGAAAGAATGGAGCAACTAGCTGAACTTGATGAAATAAGGAGGGTTGCTCAAAGCCAAAAAATGAAGTTACAGACATAGATGAAGTATATGTTTGACAAGAAGGAAAAGGATAGAAAATTTGAAGAAAATGACTTGGTGTTGATGTGGAACGCAAGATGTCAGGAGAAGGGAAAGCATGGTAAATTTGAAGCTTTGTGGCTAGGACCTTTTGTTATTATTGGGAAGAGAGGTGAAGATTCATACTATCTATAGAATATGGCTGGCAAAGATCAGGAATTTCCTGTTCATGGGAAATTTCTGAAGAATTTTTTCTCTTGAGCAACACTGAGGATTAAGGGTTGCTAGTGCATGGACAACTCTTGATGGTCCTCTTTAAAATTCTTTTCCATGCACAGTAGTTTAGTATTTTGGTCCTCTCCATTTTGCATTCACTTTCCTTGCATTCACTTCCATTCTACTCACTGGTTCATCATTTTGTGTCTGGTCTGCTCACCTAAAGATTTTGGATCCTTGCAATGATCTCATTATCATTCATCCCCAGACAGAGCCACTGTTGGAACTGTTAAAATATGATGATTTTACATATTTTTCGTACTCCTAAGTTTCCATATAGCTCCTCATCATAAGCACAAGGGCCTTCCATCATGAAATTCTGCTCACACTTTGCATATATTTATCCCATTAATCTATCAGGTCTGCATTTTCACATTAGGGTTCATATAGGCATGAGGAGACCAGGGTCTCCCCGACCCATAATGCATTTTTGCTAACATATGTTTGCTGCAGGCGTATCGGCATGACAATATCGGGGTCTTCTCGATTAATTCTTCTGCTTGTAAACGTTTGTGTTGCCTATCGACAAGACATTTTTTATGTCACTGCGACCAAAGTTTTCATGCTGGCAGTTATTGGCAGGACTTTCACATGGTTTTGGTGACAAAGGATATTTCAAATCGATAGGGGTTATGCCGTCGAGATGATGTTTTATCAAATTCAATATGTCTCCACGACCAGCAATTGAGGAGCTTATCGGTGTGAGTTTTGATATGCGGGATGATGTCTCAATGACTTCATTGGGTCTTGCCGACGTGGTTTTCATCAAAGGTTTATTGGTGTGAGATCCTTCATCGGCATGGTGTCTTGGCGAAATCACTAGGTCTTGCTGACGTAGGGTATTCATCAATAAGTTTTCGGGAAGACCCATGTTCATCAGAGTATGGTCATAGCAAATTTACATTGTCACACCGACCGGTGACGAGGGGATGCATCTCGGTAGGAGGTATGGTCATCAATATAAGGTCTCGGCGAGTGACCTTTAGTCTTGCCGATAGTATACATATGGACTTTGTCGGTACAAAGGTAATGTTGTCTTCGCGAACAGGTGTGAGCTTGGGGTTTCGGTATAACAAGGAGAATTCTATATGATGTCTCCCCGAAAATTGAAGGTCATAGCAACACAAAATATGAATAAAGGGCTTTTAGTGAAACACGATGTGGTCTACGTGAGGTCTCCCCGATATCATAGAGCTACAGCGAAACACAAGGGGAACATGCGGATGCTTCTTGTCTTCAGTGTAACAAGCAATATATTATAGCAACATACAGTTGGATCGTGGGGGCTCTCGTTGAAACATAATGTAATCTGTATGATGTTTCCCCAACTCAGAAAAGTCATGGCAAAGGCGAATAACACCACAGAGCGATTAACGATTGAATTGCCTTCAACATAACTGCTGGATTGTCTCACCTACTGTTTCACTGATGAATAACAAAAATTCAAATATTGTGGTTGACATGTGAGTTCATAAAACCATTGCAGGCTGACTTGATTTGAGCCTGAATTCTTTGGGAAGGCCAACATGGAATTTCAATATGATTTATTTTCTTGATGCTAGTGTATAAATAGGCATTTTGTAATTGTAAAATCATCACGAGTTATTAGATATTCGATACAAAGCAAGTAGGAACAACTGAATAAAATTATCATATCAGAGACTATAGTTGCATGATTTCAGAATGGAGGTATTTATGAAAATCAGTTGATGTTGTTGCATTTCTCTGGTGTTAATTGTTTGTTGAATCTAATGAAAGTATTGCTAAGCTATCTCCAAGATTGAAGCTTTCTGGTTGTTTGAATTTGATATAACAAGTTTATATATAATTCATCAGTGCACATTTGTTGTATCTGTGTGATTGATTGATTGGTTCTTTCAAGCAAAGATTAAATCCTTTTAGTTGGTCACAGTAATCAGAGAGAATCATCTGGATTGTTCAAGTAGAGCTAGGTAATCACATTTTTGCATGTTTATACAAGTTATAAACATAATGTATGCCAAATAATTTGAGTTTTTCTAGAGAATTGTTACTCATCTTGATCTCATTTGACTTTGCATACCCAATAAGGCACTAGTCCCTCCACTTTATCATTTGAATTCATTCAATTTATTTACATATGTCAGTTGAACATTTTAGGATTTATATCATAATATTGCTACTACTTTCAAAAATTGGTTTCATTTGTTCACCTCTATTTGCCATTGTGAACAAATTGCTGAAGAGATATAATTATAAGTCTGCTTAATTCAAAGAGGTACACCCGCCTAAGGTTTAGCAGCACCTAAAGAGTAGAAGGTTGAGTTCTCTTGACCTTGTCTGTTACCCTAAAGTGTATCAAGATATTGGCAGCCTCTTGAGGCATTCAGCTTGCGTTTTTGAGAGCTAACAAAACCTAGGGAAGCTTTCTATCAGGTGCGGTCTACCCACAAAGCAAATCTTAACTATGTATTCCATTCTCTTGGATTTTTATCAATTAACTTACAATTGATAGTGAGCAAGTTCTTGTTGGTGGATTCTACTAAACCATTTCCCTGGGGATAGTAGTTGTATGCAAACTTAATAACGATCCCATGATCAAATGCAAGACCATTATTACATATAATAGTAAAGGGACAACCAAAATGATTAAGAATCCAACCTTCAAGAATATTTATCTCTACCTCTATCATACATTGCTTGCAAGGAATTGCTTTAGTCCACTTGGTAAAGTAATCAGTAGAAATTAAAACATACCTATGTCTAGTTGAAGATGGTGGGTTGATAAGACCAATGAAGTCTAGTCCCCACTATGAAAATGGTCTTACCTCGATCATCGATTGTAGTGGAAAAGTAGAATTCATATCTCTACTAGTAGAGGTTTGACAAATATGACAGGCCCTTACATGACTATATGCATCTTTGAATATAGTTGTCCAATAGTATCCAACAGGAATGATTCTACTTGCAGTTGCCATATTGTATCCATGACCTATCCCATACCTGTCATGAAATTCTTCCATAACCCAGGCAACTTCCTCCTTTCCAAGACATTGGAGATATGCCCACTAATGATTATTTTTATATAGAATTTCCCCCTTAAGAATGTAGCTAAAACTCTTCAAGTGTAACACTCTCCACGACACTAGATTTAAGTGATCATGAAATTTTTGATTCAACAAGTAATAAACCAAGTTATCATACCATTCATCAGGTGAAACATCCTCGAGATGGTACCATTGTGTTATAATCTTGAGACCTGTTTCAGCCATTTTCCTTGTCAAAGCTTTCCCTCTTACTAATTTCATTGGATGAATCTCAATGTCATATTCTTGTAACATTGTGACCCACTTAGCTCACCTTTCACCCATTTCACTTTGCATTAATAAGAGCTTCATTGCTAGGTCAGGCACAATTGTGAATACTTTGTTCCTTAAAAGGTGATGCCTAAATTTCTTCACTTCGCGAGCTAGTGCATAAGCTTGTTTTTCTACATTTGGGTATTTCAATTTAGCATCCTTAAGAGGGAAAATCATGAATGCTATCGGATTCTCATTTCCTTCATCTTACCTTTGTGTCAACATGCTTGTATAGAAATGATCTGAGGAAAATGAATATATATAAAAGGAAATTATATAATTTGGGTTGACTAGCACCGGGGTAGTAGCTATGGCCTTCTTGATTTTGTCAAAAGCTTACTTTGCTTCAATAGTCCACTCTACCTTCGCATATTGATTTAGCATTGCATTCAATGGCTTGACTATTTCTATGAAACCAATGATGAATTTACAAACAAGATTGATCTTTCCAAAGAAATACTTCATCTCCTTCTTGCTAGCTGGGGGCTATATGTTCAGGATTGCTTGGATTCACTCAAAATAAATAGAAATGCCATGTTAAGATATTAAATAAACCAAGAGACTTCCTTCTGCTACCTCAAATATACACTTATTGGGATTGAGGGAGCTACCAAATTCCCCGCATATTTGAAATACCTTACATAGATCTAAAATATGATTTTTCCTATTCTTAGAGAAAATAGTCAAGTCATCCATATAGATAATAATGCACTTACCAACTATATCCTTGAATGAAATGCCCATATCTATTTGGAAAGTGGCTCCTGCATTGATTATCCCAAAAGGAATTCTTCTATACTCGAAAACGCCCTATTTAGTTGTGAAAGAAGTCTTATAGTTATCCTCATATTTCACCATAATCTAGTTGTAGTTTGAGTAACCATCCAAGAAGGACATCATTTGAGAACCTTTCACAATCTGTAAATTTTTTTCCAATGAGGGTACTTGATATTTGTCCTTTTCCAAAGCATGATTAAGGTTCCTAAAATCCACACACAACCTTATCTCACCATTCTTGCAGATTGGAACCAAATTAGCCACCCATGTTGAATGTATGACTGATAAAATGATACAGGCAGATAATATTTTCTATACTTCTTTCTAAATAATGGGCCTCTACCTCTACCTAAAAGGCTTTGCATTTGGTTTTAAAGGGATTGTGTGTGTAATGATCGAAGTATCATAGGTTTTAAGATCTTCATAACTCCAAGTTATAACATCTTGATAAGCATGTAATTCATCAATTATACCTCTTTTCTCTTTGAGAGTACATATATTACCAATGAACACATTCCTCACATTATCTTGAGTTCCCATATTGTATGTATCACATTGACTACCTATTGAGTCCTTTTCTTGTTGGCCTTGATCCCTTATTTTTTCCAAGTCAAAGATCCTTTCCAGCTATACCATGCCTCTAGGAATTGTATTAGTCTTCATTTTGATGACCCCTTCCATATCTAGCTCTGCTTCTTGAGGTTCTACTTCATTAAATATTTGAGAGGAAAATACATTAGAGCTAGTAATAAAATCTAAAATGTTCTTGTCATCTTCAAATACTTGAAAATTTGTCACATTATCTGGTATAGATGGGACTAGGGTAAGCTCAACCATAAACCTTTTCAATATTGATAATGAAAGTGGCTCAAAGGTGTTGTTTCCTATTCCAGAGCATCTGTAGTATGATTCTTGCTTCAGGGTATTAGTTGGATATTAAATATGTCAAATCCCTCTGTCAAATCCCATACTCTATGCCTGTAATTGGTCATCCTTCTGTCATGACATGAATATTGTCTCCTAACTTGCTTAACCACTAATTCAGAATCCCCAAAAACTTGCAAATATTTGACCTTCTTTCTTAGAGCCATGAGTAATCCATGTATCAATGCCTCATATTCAACAACATTATTAGTGCATTGAAATTTTAGTCTATGTGTAGCGAAGAAGGTTTAACCTATTGGTCTTATTAATTTGAATCCTACTCTAGCTCCTTGTCTGGACTTAGAGCCATCAAATCGTAAAGTATAGAATTTAGCAGAAGACATACCTTTTGAACTCCTTGTATTCTTACTTTTTCTTGATGAAGGGTCTTCTTGTACAATTGACTATTTTCCCTTTTTCTCATTTGTAATTTCCCGAATATCAATCCTAACTATCAGAGGAGGATTGATACATTTTTGAACTTGTTCCACAATAGTCTGACAAAGACAACACTCCAGCTCAAGATGTGATGCATTATGAACTCGACACCAATTAGGTAATAAAAACTTTTCAAAGTTCATTTCCCTGCCTAAATTAATCTATCCCTTTATACACTTCTAAATTAATTCTTGAAAGTTATCCAACAAACCAAGGTTACCATCATCCTGCTTAGTATCTTCATCTGACTCAACAATTTCTTATCTATTGCTGGAACATTTAGTCAAATATCTTGGTGTATCATGCATCATCAAGACTTCTATTTTTTTCTACAATAGCTACTGCTAGGATATAATTTCCTAAACTTTCCTTTAAAAAAAACTTCATTTGATGTATTCTAGTACTTAGTAATCAAATATTTTAGTTGTGGTTCTCGTTCAATCCTGATTTGGTTAGGAATTCCTTTCCAAGGGAGCCACATCTGGGAATGATATATGGAGATGTATCCATTCAATTCCCTGGTGAAATCTCTTCCTAGAATCATCCCATAAGCATCTAGTATGTCAACTAATTGAATATTGATGTTCTGTTGCACACACGGATTAGATGCAATCTGCATTGGGATCATATTTAGTTCACCTAGCACACTTACTTTAGTTTTCTCTAACTGAGTGACCTTACATTGTGAAGGAGTAGGAGTAATTCCCAATGCTTGATAGACTAAGAATGGCATAACATTTGTGGATGCACCGGAATACAACAATAAATTATGTAGATTCTTACCAAAAATATGAACAAAGATCAAGAAGGAAGGAGTCTCAAGTTTAACTTTGAAAAAAATTACTGGAAAATAAAATTGAGCTACTCGACTCTTTTCCTTCTCCTTACTCTTATCCTTAGCCTGAATTGGAACTTGATCCTTGGTTTCTTGATTAACTGGCTCCCTAGTTGGCTATGAATTCTATGTTTTCCCAACTACTTCCTAAACCACTAGTTTAGTGAAACCAAATCTCCTCATAGTAGCATCTTGTAAGGGCTTAGAAGATACATTCTCACTTAATGAGCCAAATACAACACTCCTAATGGTTGGAACTCTTAGTAAATCAAAAGCTAGAAGATTAACTTTTACCTTCTTGAGTTCTTCGGCCTAATATTCTCCCATTTGGATCACAATCATATCAATATGAGCACTCCTAGGTTGTTCCACTTGCTTATCCTTAGAAACATCCATATTTCCTCCGTTGGAAGGATTAGAAGGTCCCCCTTTTGAAAATTATTTCTTTGGCACATGGGGATAGGAAGGTTTGTTTCTTGCATTTGGATCAGGTGGTGTTCTAAAATTATTTGGAGGAGTAGATGTAGTAAAAGGCCCACCAGCTTGCCTACTTCTCAAATCATATGGCCTAATTCTTTGATGAAACATCTATACTTCATCAAATTTGTGCTCTTCTTCATTTAAAGGGTCATTATCAATAGTATCATTATCTCCAAAAAATTGAGCTGCTAATTCCTCATTACACACATGTTCAAACTTGTCACTTTTCTCAACTGATTCTTCTTCAAGTTTATTCTCTTCACCTCGTGGGAAGGGAGTATGATTCAATACTAATATCAATGAGTCATAAGGATCCGATGGAAAAATTTCTTGTCCACTTGCACCATTGCTAGTAACCTGATGGACCTCCATCTGGAATATAGCAGCTACTGTCTAGAATTGTAGATAGTCAAATTCATAATGTTATGTCATTTTATGGAGCCTACAATATCCAGCTAATGCAGCTTCAACCAAAAGGACTGTACTTGTTGACTTCTCTTGATTAACAAGTTGGTCCAGTGGTGTTGGGACTCCTCCATTGTTTGGTCTATTGTTCCATGCCCTGCTCTGTCTTGGGGGTTGTCTCCTATCAAAATTCTTCCCTGATGACTAGCCTCTTTCAAATCCCTATCTAGAACTTTGTACTCTTTTGAAGCTTTGTCCCTGACTATGTGGATAATCTATATTATCTCTATTCTAGTTGGATTGTATACCTCTTTGTGTTGCCTACAATTGACTATTCTAATTTCTCAGATAAGTGACCTCCATAGACAACTTTTTTACTTGCTCTTTCAACTCATCCAACCTTTATTTATCTACATTTAATTGTGCTAGTACATAACTCAAAAAATATTGCAAGTAGACAAGATTTGATCCTGAGTTCTATGAAGGATTCAGGACTTCAAAATTCAGCAAGTAGGTTGAAAATTTAGCTTGTTGTTGAGGGAATATGGGCTGACCTGAGTTCTGCACATGAGGGGAAAGTGGATTGGATTGGTTTAAGGGAGGACCAAGATGTGGGACCAAGGACATCTGAGGGACTGGGTTCAACATAGGAGTTTGATTGGCCAAAGCTTGGCTTAGTCCTTGGATTTCTCCTAGGTGAGCAACTAGAGCCAATGAGGGAAAAGGCCTTGACAAATGCTACCTCAAATCTATGCTAGCCTTAACTACCTCTACACAAGCATCTGTTAGTAAAGCTAGAGGTTGATGCTTTCATTTAATGAATGAAGAAGTAAAGCTATCTAGGTCCTCATACTAAACTTCTTTGGTTGATGCATCATCCACAACATATGGTGGTTGTAATTGGGAGTAGGAACAATGAAACCTATTGTTAAATGACCCTATTGGCTCATTGACTTACCTCTTGATTGATATGAGCTATAAGTATAAATAATTTGGACTAACATGAATCCTAAACTTTTCTAGGAAGGCATTCTCTAATTGATTACAACAAGTGATAGAACCATTTGGCAGATAATTGTACCAATAAAAAGCTTCCTCACTTAGTGAGTAAGGGAAGAGTCTACATGCCACATCTTAATGATTGATTAGTCTATCCTTTAAAGAAGTTTGAAAAATCTTGATATGCTCTTCAAAATTTCTATTAGGTTAATTAACATGAACCTTAGAGAAAAAGTGCTTAGGATTCTTTGGAATAACATTATAGTTGTTGAACAACATGGGTGAAGGGTTTTTAGCCAAAAAACCCATTGGTGGTGGTGGAGGTGGTAGTGGCTGATTAGGGACTTCTTGAGACTATTGGATGGGGGTAGGAGTATGCCCAATGGGAGTAGGTTTAATGCAAGTGGGTTTAGAATCAGATGATGAAGAGCAGGATGCAGATGGCTAGATGGGTGAAGATGATGATGATGCCTTCCCTTTCTTAGTCCTTCTTCACTTAGTAGGGGCTCTTAACTCTTGGAAATCTCCTCCTATTGTAGATTAGTCTGCCTTCAAAATATTTGGGGAGATATGGATGATAGAAAATGCTTTAACTTTGTTGAATCAACCCTCCTTCTAGCACCAATCTATTGATGGTATTTTTAGCACTGCAACAACTCAAAAAAAATACAAGTATCCTATCTCTCTTGAAAGGTAAATTTATATTAGCAAGCCTCAAGAAATAACTCCAAGGTCTCTAATTTCAGGTCTTGACAATGCAACAAACAATTCAATGATAATATGTGATTTGCTGGTAATCACAAGGGGCCTTACAAATCAAATGTTGGAAGCTTCAATATTCATCAAATGTAACAATAATAGTGATGCTTTGTGAATCTTTCTCTAACAATAATTTTAAATAAATAGCAAAATATGAAGGGTTTAAGAGATGTATCTACTCTAAAACCTAAGGTCAATTGTGCAAACAATAGAGTGTTCAAGATGGACCAATCTTCCAAAACCAATCCTTGGTTAACCAATATTATATCTTCAATATCACAAAGACAGTGCAATCTCCAAAGAAATCAAAAGATTTTTAAATTGTAAATACTCAAGCATACGTTCAAACATTCACAATTGAACTTGAGTACACTATAGAGTAGGCTTAGGCTAACTTTGCATAGTAATCTACAATTAGTAGATGCCCAAAAGTATGGACCGAAGATTCCTTAACACCTCAAACACTTTATCATAACACAAATGAACTGCAACTAGTTCTAAGATTAACCATAGAAAACTTACTCAAAAGAACTTATAATAGATGAGAGACACAAGAACCATGCAAAAATTAACTAACACAAAGAATAACACCAAAAGATAATATCTTCACTTGTATTCACTTCACCAATAATTTGCAACAATTCCAGTTTCTCAAGTACTACAACATTGACTTCTAGCAGCTATCAACTATTCACTATTAACTTTACAAATGAGGAAGATGCCTCTATTTATAGAACTCTTCATGACATGTTGATCTAGGAGGGAATTAAATTAGGCATTTACAATAGGTCGGCTAGATAGATTAGTCTCGAAACCTTTTAACCACCCTAATTTAATATTACAATAAAAAAATACATAAGTTAGTCTCAAAAGGAAATTTTACAATTAAATAAAGTCTTGGTACAAAAATATAAGCATGATTGACTTGTGTCTTTGGAAAAATTGATGTAGAAAGCACATTTTTCATTGAAGCTAGGTTGGGTCATCCTTCTTATCCTTATCTTGTTCATTTATAGAAAGATCATTAACTTTAGAAAGCACCTCACCAAGGTTTGGTAGTTGGAACTAGGTATGTGCAGGATCATCATGGAAAAATAGGCCCTTAAGTGGCAAAAAATTCAAAAAAATCAAAGTTAGGAAACTTGATGTAAAAATTTGAATAAGTTATCTATATTATTTCAAAAATGTGTAATAATAGAATCTATAGAAATTGAATGTAGTTTCTAAACTACTAGGTTTATTAAAAGAAATAAAAATCTATTTGGTGAAAATTTGAAATTTCAATGCAGTAGTACTTAAAGTTCAAGGAAAAAATAAGTAGGTGTTTGTCTGACCACCCTAACCACAATAAAAATGATAATATTTTTTTATAATATTTTAGACATAAGTAGAGGACCCATGTCTGGATGTGATGCATATTCTTTTGTAAATTTTTCCAAGTAAATAATTAATTATGAATTTTTTTATTATGTACAGCTTTTAAAAAATATAAAAAACTCGTATGTCTAACCACCTTAACTTGGTCAAAACTTCATGAAATTCAATTTTTCTTTTTTTAATCCTATAGTATGCGAAGCGTAGAATCTGATGCATGTTTTGGATTCCAAAAATGTGATATTGTTTGAAAGCTATAGATGTTTTTCAATCAGCCTATCAATCTAGACTTTAGTCATAATTCAAATGGAAAATGAATAATAATTATTAATTAAATTCAAAGTAAAACATAATTTATATTGGTGGAAAGTTGAGAATCTCCTTTAAAACCCCTTTTCATTTCATCAATTTTGGGTAAAAAGTCATCAGCCACATACCCTACAAATACCCATCATATCGCCACTTTTTGGCCCATCATGATCCTGTGCATACCCAACTGGGATGAATTTTATTCTCAACTTAATTATTTTTAATTCTTCTACATATTTAGTCAAAACTTTCTCTCATTCTATTTGTAACCCTTGATATTTATCCATATTAGAGATATAGATAACTACATCCTCTAGTTGATCCTTAATGATTGGCCCATTCTCAGTTGGACAATATACCTCATGCCACCATATTTGTAATTGATTAACATTTAAATTCTTTTGTCTAAACTTTATTCTTCCAGTGACAATTTCCAGAAATGCAACACAACTATCATATATTTCCCTTTACTTTGATATCTTCTCCAGAGATTTCATCATAATTTATTTTATAAAATTCCATGCCTCCATCCATTCCATAGACTTACCTATATCTTCTAATGTGAATACATTCCTCTTGACTAGCTCCTCTTTGGAAATCTCAATGATTTTTTTCAATTCAACAATGGTAGTATCATCTATCTTCTAGCAATTTGTTGTGAATTGGGATATTTCTTCAAGAGATGATTCAACCTTCTCATATGTGTGCAATATTTTCTCAATCATCTCATCTCCCTTCTTACTAACACTGCCAAGCCAGTCTTGAATAAACTACAAGGATGTTCTCATATTTTCAATTTCAAAAATTGCATCCTTGGATAGTAATCCTTCAGAAAATGGAGTTCCTCCTTCTCTAGGATGAGCTTGCAAGGGATTAATCAGATGTTGAACATATTTATGTACTTCCCTTAATTTCCTCTACAAATCCTCCTTATCCTTCATTTC
The DNA here is from genome assembly GCA_007258455.2 of Sequoia sempervirens. Classification (NCBI taxonomy): domain Eukaryota; kingdom Viridiplantae; phylum Streptophyta; class Pinopsida; order Cupressales; family Cupressaceae; genus Sequoia; species Sequoia sempervirens. The sequence goes on along the minus strand of VDFB02271358.1, from coordinate 1,154,090,761 downwards.
ATTGGCTAGTCTCTTGAGGAATACTTGTATAGATTCTTGTAAGTCTTCTTTCTCTTATTCTTTTGTGGAGGGGCCAAGATTGATAATTTGTACCTTATAGTTTGAAGGCTTGACCTCATACTTGTATTTTTTATTAGTAGGAGTAGCAATGTGGACAACCCTATTATTGATTTCATCCCTTGTAAGTTTAGAGGCTATCCTATCCCTCTTCCTTTCTTTGGGTTGACCCAAAATAGTTATGAACTTGTCCCAATTAGGAGTATCTTCTTCTATAATGATTGATCTATGTTTCAATTTGTCCTTAAACCAATCAAGAACATTTGTTTCTACATTCTTCTGGGAAACCTCTTGTTCTAGTTGATCCTTGGAAGGATTATCTTCAATATCTTCTTGATCTTTATCAACTTCTTCCTCATTGTGTTTCCCCTAATCTTTATTCTCTACATGTGATACATTTACATGATCTTTGGTAGGAGAGTGAGAAGGAATCCCCTTTGTAACTTCTAATGTTGCATCTTTACTTTGTACCTTTGGAATAGTTTCTTCCAACTATTTCCTGAAGGCAATCAGTTCTCCACTCTTGGGTGTGGGAACATCTTCATCTTCCTCCTATTCTTCAAGACTCCCTGAGATATGCTTCTCTTCATGAACAACCTCTTTATCAATTAGCACATTTTGGAAAGGATAGGTTCGAAGAGTATTATTTCCTATAGCTGCTCTCTTAGTTTCCTTTGGAGCATCATGAGTAGGTGCCTCTTCAGTATATTCATGCTCATCCACTATATTTTCCACATTTTCTACAAGAGGAGTTTTTTGTTTTGGAGAATTTCTTTTCACATACATTTGGGGTTGTTGGATATTCTATCTTTTCTCATATAAATGTGTTTGTTATAGTTTTTTATCTATTTTGATAATGATAGTTATTTTGTTATTGTTTGATAGCATGACTAGGATTTTTTTGTTGAACTTGTAGTTCACGGGGTTTATCATATTCCATTGTATAAATATGTTTCTTATAAGGCAATAGAGATCAATTCGATTGCTCCAAATTTTTTGATGTGGTATTAGAGAATTATAGATTCAGTGCCTATTATTTAGTAATAAGTATAGAATAGATTATGTTTGTACTTGTGTTTCTTTATTTATTTTTATTTGCTTGGGAATCTCTTTCAACTTAGCCGCTAAGCTAGGCATTGAGTTCGATGAGGTAGAAATCTCTATGGTGAGTAGAAATATTTGCACAACCAAAGCAAATTCTCCTCCCAACATGAATTTCTTGTATTTTTGTGTCTATTCTTGTACCTTAGGATAGACACACACATTTGTGGGACAAGGAGAAATTTTCATGGCCTTCTGATGGCAATCAAGGATCATTGTCAAAGTGCCACAAATTTATTGAAGATTCACTGGTTTATTGCAAGCTAAAGAGCCTACCCAACAAAGATTGAAGTCGCAGATCTAAGTTCATAAGTAAATTTCAAGGAGATATCACTGAACGAGATATTTTGGAGTGAGTGCTTCATGTACATGGAGTTTGACTGAATGATGGCACAAATGTGATATGTGGTTTCATAGGGATCATGATTTGGTAGTGGGAAGGCTACAATTTAAATTTGTGGAGGCCCGCGATTTTCACTCTATATTGATCAACATTTTGTTCCTTGTGACCATCTGATTTTCTAGACATGTTGTAGCCTCAATTTGTCATTAGACCCCTGGAAACAGCATCAATATACCTTAGTACCTATATACGCATGACTGATGACGACACTGCTTCAACTTTGGTTCTAAGTTTCATGTTCACCCCTCAGCATCCCTACATGTACACATGTGCCAAGAATTATGATAGCTGATGGGCCCATCATGGTGTATCTTAATTTCAAAAAAAAATTTCGCCCTTTCTCGAGTCCCGTCATGTCAGAGCACCCAAAAAACTACAGATCCATGGAGTATACAATTTAAGTTTGGCCCATATACCTACATCAGAATCGTAGCGTAAGGACCTCATTTATTTTGTTCTTCTATGTGATGGCAGTTAGGCTCTAAGTATGAGGTGGTTCTAATATGGTTGATTGAGTTTGAATGAGCTCAATGGTAGCAGGTCTCTAGAAACCACTATTTTTTTATAAAAAAAAGGATTGATACAATAATCTTGTAGAAATAAGTTATAAGTCTTTTATTTGGAGAGTCAATTTATAATTAAGTACGAGCCTGTACATTTTTCAATTTTAAGCGAGGTTCTATTATCTTCTATTTTGTCAATGTCAGTGATTTTGTAAGCATTATTCATTTTTCTAAAGATCCATTTTGAAGCCTTTGTTCCATAAAACCACATTATTGTTAACAAAAATGGCAAGTAGTTCTCCCAAATTTCTTTTCCCAGATTCTCAGCTACTACACGAAAACAATTATTATGCCTGGAAAACCAAACTCAAAACTCAACTTGAGTTTGAGGAAGTTTTGGATGTGGTGATTCGTACCACATCATGACATAAGATAGATGCTGATGAACAAAAGAAATTTGATCAAGCTGATAGAAAGGAAAAATTGATCATTTTGTTTAGTGTGTCTGATGAAGTTCAACCTTTCATCCAAGACTCATCCGCAACCAAAGATGCATGGGACAAACTCAAGATGATATATGAGGCAAAGAATCAGAATTAGATCCTGAATTTGCAGAGTCAATTGCACAACTTGAAAATGAAGAATGGAGAATAGTTAGAAATATTTCTCAAAAGGATAGCAGAGTTGAGAGCCTCAATCCAAGCATTGGGATAAACAATCGATGATGTAATATTGGTGCCTATTGTTCTAGTACTACCTTCTAGATATAAAGTTTTAGTGACAACTTTGAATGTCATAGATACAACACCTAGTTTTGAAAATTTGGTGAATCTATTGTAGAAAGAAGAGTCTCTAAGGAAACAACATGAGGATGATCATGCAATGACCACACAACATAAAGGCAAGAAGCTTATGAAGCAGTTTGGTGGTCCTCCCAAATCAGATAATTCATGTAGACCTTAGAAGAAATTCCCAATATGTGACAGAGTTGGACATGATGTAAAAAAATTTTGGTACAACTCCAATGGATCATCCAACAAACCACCTCCAAAGAAGAAATTTCAAAGTGGCAAACCACAATGGGAGAAGAAGGAAAAGAAGAAACAACAAAGCAATGTTGTTGAAGCAGAGGATTCTCCAGATGAGGAATACGTGCTTTCAACTCACACTTTAGAAGATAGTTCACAATCAACCTCAATATGGTATGGGGACTTGGGTGCTACAAAGCACATGACTAGACAGAAGGAGTGGTTTCTCACATTGAAACCCCATAATGGTACAACCACTGTTGGAGATGACATGAAATCAAAGGTATTGGTAAAATTTCTTTAAATTTTGGCATCAATCATTGTAGGATTACTAATGTCTTGTACATTCCAGGACTTACCAAAAATCTCTTTTCTGTTAATCAATTTCTTGAAAGAAACCTTAGGATTGAGTTTGATAGCAATCAAGATAAAAAGATCTATCTTATCAAAGATAAGTCAAAAAATGCAAAAATTGTTGCTAGTGCTATTGAGATTGGTAGAATTTTTAGGCTTGATACAGTTGCTAATCATCAGGCCTTAGTGACTAAGGACAATGATCTTGCTATGCTTTGGCATCGTAGATTTGGTCATTTGAGCAATAGTTACTTGCTAAAACTCAATAAAAAACACATGGTCAAAGGGCTTCCATCATTTGAGAAGTCAAGTGTTGTTTGTTCTAACTGTTTTGTTGGAAAACAACATAGAGCATCCTTTTATCCCAATGAGCATCATGCCAGCCAACCTTTACAGTTGGTGCATACCGATATGTGCAGCCCTATGACACCTTCTAATAAAGGATACAGGTATTTTTAGCTGCTTGTTGATGATCATACAAGGAAAATTTGGGTCTATTGTTTGCAGCATAAAGATGAAGATTTTTCCTACTTCAAAGAGTTTCACACTCTTGTAGAGAAAGATATAGATCATCGTATTTGTGTCCTCTGCTCAATTCAAGGGGGGAATACACCAACGTAGAATTCTCCACATATTTGAAAGAAAATGGAATTTAGCATCAACTAATTGTAGTAGAAAAATGGAGTTGTTGAACGGAGAAATCAGATCATCACGGAGATGGTCTAAAGTATGTTTTAAAGATTCTCAACTAGAGTGTGCATATTGGGATGAAGTTGTTCACACTACATTTTATCTTTTGAATCGTGCACCGACCAAAGCCCTTGATGGCATCACACCAGAAGAAGCATGGACAGGGGTAAATCCTTCTATCTCTCATCTTCATGTGTTTGGATGCACTGCCTATATGCATATTCCTAAACAAAAAAGGAAGAAGCTAGATGAAAAATAAATGTAATGTATTATTCTAGGATATAGTAATGAACCCAAAGCATATGACCTTATGGATCCTAATACAAATAAGATATACATTATTAGGGATGTAGTTTTTGATGAGAAGAATGATGAAAGTTATCCTCCCACATAAACACCTACTTTAGATAGTGCTCCTATTTTCAACATGGATGGAAAAAATGATGTGAACATTAATATTCAATCAACACCCACAAATATAAAAATACCTAAGTGGTATACTAGTACCATTAATGATGCTAAGCTAGATGGAGTTCTAGACACATCCACTTCAGGACTGAGGACTCACAACATGACTCACAATGAGGTAAATCTAGCCTTGATGACTTCAGTTGTTGAAAATTTTGAACCATCTACTGTTCAATAAGCACTAGAGTCAAAGCCTTGGAAAGAGGCTATGGATGCAAAGTATCAATATTTAATGAAAAAAAACACTTGGGAGCTTGTTGATCTACCACCTAGTAAGAAAGCAAGTGGTTGTAAATGGATTTGTAAAACTAAGTATAAAGTAGGTGGTAGTATAGATAAACATAAAGATAGACTTGTAGCCAAGGGTTATGCCTAGAAAGAAGGAATAGACTATGAGGAAATATTTTCTCCCACTGCAAAGATAAAAACCATTAGAATGATTTTTGCTTTAGCTGCTCAATTTGGATGAAAATTGTATCAAAAGGATGTAAAAAGTGCATTTATTAATGGGAAACTTAAGGAAGAGGTCTATATGACCCAACCAGAGGGATATGTTGCACCTGGCAAAGAGGAAAAGGTATGAAAACTTGTTAGATCCCTATATGGTCTCAAACAAGCTCCAAGATCTTGGTATATCAAAATTGATGAACACTTGCTAAAAAAAGGTTTTACTAGGAATCCATATGATCCTAATCTCTACCTCAAGGATCAGTGGGAGGATATTGTGATCATTATTGTGTATGTTGATGACTTAGTTATCACAGGAAGCTCAGAAGCAATGATTGAAACAACTAAGAATGATCTCAAGAAGGCCTTTGATATGACATATCTCGGGCTACTACACTATTGTCTAGGCCTAGAGGTACGGAAAAAAAATCACCATGTCTTTGTATCTCAAAGAAAATATTCCAAGAAACTACTATAGAAGTTCAAAATGATGGATTCCAAACCCCTGCCTACACCTATGGAATTAGGTTTACAACAATTTGTTTCTGATTCATCTCCTCGGGTGAATGCAACTCTCTATCGACAAATGATTGGAGGTTTGATTTACTTGACTTACACTATACTAGATATTGGTTTTGTTGTTAATTATCTATCAAGATTTATGCAAGAACCAAAAATATGTCATTGGAAAGCAGTAAAATGAGTACTAAGGTACATCTAGGGTACAATGAATAATGGTTTGGAATACAAAAGGAATGATCAATTCTTCTTGACAAGGTATACAGATGCAAATTATGCAGGTTTAGTTGATGATAGGAAATCCACATCTGGATTTATTTTCTTGTTGGGTTCAAGTCACATTTCTTGGGGAAGTAAGAAGCAAGCTACAACTGATCGTTCTTCAATAGAGGTAGAATATCATGCAACAAGTGCAAAAATTTGTGAAATAGTTTGGCTACATCACATACTAGAAGGATTGGGGGTACCAAAAAACCAACCTACTATCCTCTATTATGACAATTAGAGTGTTCTCAAGCTTGTTCGTAATCTAGTGTTTCATGAGCGAACTAAGCATATTGAAGTGGATTGCCACTTCATACGATAACATGTCTAACAAAACAACATTCAACTCCAATATTGCTCAACACACAATCAATGTGTTGATATCTTCACCAAGCCTCTTGCCCACGTGAAGTTTGAAACATTTCAGGGTTCTCTTATTAGTAATGTACAAAAATGATGTAATAAGGGGGGAATGTTGGATATTCCATATTTTCTCATATAAGTGTGTTTGTTATAGTTTGTTATCTATTTTGATAATGATAGTTGTTTTGTTATTGTTTGATAGCATGACTAGGAAATTTTTTTGTTGAACCTGTAGTTCACCAGGTTCATCATATTCCATTGTATAAATATGTTTCTTATAATTAAATAGAGATCAATTCGATTTCTCCACAAAATATGATAGGGGCTTCTCTCCTCAGCTCTCAATATCAACCACTTTAGCATGAACAATGTCTTCTTCTCTAACCTTGGCCCCTTTGGATTTATATTTAGCCATCTTTTGGCCCTCGGTGACAAGTATTCTCTTCTTAGAAGGATATGCTTCTCCAGTTCCCTCCTCAACTATTTATTTTGAAGGTTTCCTTACTTTAGCAATAGGCTTCCTCTTAACCTCTTTTCCTTTTTCCTGGTTTTGAGTTCTCCTTTTAATTAAAAATTTGGTTTCTTTTGTGTCCTCCTCATGAGGTTCAGTAATATCATCCTTAGTAGTTTTTGTTTCCTCTTTAGAATGAGACTCAAGATCTCCCATTAAGTCATAAGTTAATTTGGTGCCACTTGCCTATAAGTCCAGAATTTTATTTTTCACCCACAACTTAGAGTACTTCAACAAAGGAGCAGTAAGTAAATTTAAATCAACTACCTCCTCCTCTAACCAATTAATAGCATAGAGTGGCTTATCCTTATATTTCTCTTCACAAGATCCTCTTCACCATCCACCTAGTTTGGAACATTGGCTATATTGTGAAGTATGATTAGTCTCAAATAAAATATAGAGCATCTCCTTTTGATTACTTCAAATTCATCCCAATAGTTATCCCAATAATCTTTAATATGATCTTTATGCTTGACTTCTCTGCTAGCCATCTTCTGTGTAACACCATAGGGATCAAATTTCCCTCTATCTGTATGTGAGTACAAATGAAAACTAACCATCTCTTTCTCTAAATGGTGGGAACTTTGAATAGAAGTACAAGCCTCTGTACCTCCAATCCTTAGAGGAAACTCACCGCTAAAACTTATTTTGTGCATGTTCTTCAAGATAGTATCAAATGCAACCACCTGCCTTGTTACTTCCAATAATATGAGCTTATCGATTAGGTTCCTTGGAAGTATGAAAGGAACCTATGAGGATCCATGTACTCTGATGTATGAGAACTTTGGAAATTGGATAAACAAATAACCATACTTCTTGATCAAATCCAAAGCATTGGGTGAAATTATAATATGAAGATCATCTTGCATAATTATTGTAATATACAATAGAAAAGCATCATTGACCCTCCTATATTTGGAAGTATTAAATTGCAATTGAGGGTACACATAAAACAAAATTTCCTTTCCTTGGACTCCCTTGCAACTCAACCATTTGTACTTATTCTTCCCAACAAGCAAGTACACTAACTATGAAGTCATTGTAAATTTCTTTGTGTCTTGTACATTTCTCAGTTGCATGTCTAGATTATCACTTATGATGCTAGCCCAATGATAATGCACTCCTTTTACAATTTGCGAAATGACATAGAAAATACACTCTTTGAACATGAAGGACTCATCCAATCCCATTACTCTTCCCAAGAAGGTGATCATGTCAGTATACTCCTACTTGAAATTAGCTCTATATAATTGTTTGGGCAACTTAGAGTAATGTGACTTTGGATTTTCTATCCAAGCACCATTCATGATCTCCAAAGCTCTTGAATGATCTTTGTAATAAAAATCCTCATTCTCCTTTATATTTATCTTCACCAACTTCTTATGGGAACCAATATTGAACATTCTAGTAATGAATTCCTTAGTCAAATTTTCCATAATCCTTCCTTGAGGGCCCACAATAACCCTCTCATCTGAATCATAGTGTTTGGACATTCCATAACAAGCTTTAGGCATTGAATAGAAGGTCAAAATCCAACAGCCTGAGGCAATCTTGTGTGAGTTAAAACCTTGATAATAGGAGTTTTTGCATCACCAACCATTCTCTACTTAAAGTCATCATAGTCCACATGACCCATGTTGGTGTCACCTATATTTCCCCATGCTAAATGAATATTTGATTCTAGCTTAATTCCCTTGAAATCATACGTCATCTTTTCTGCTCTAGTCAGAGGTCCTTCCTTGACTGGTTTAGTTGTTTTTGCTTTAGACTCTGCGCCTTGGCTAGATTCACCCTACATCTATTAAGAAAGGGACTATAATTACCATAATGTCAGGGAAAACTAACTATTATAACTTAATTGCATCATTGAATTAATCATAAAAATGCTTATGCAATATAAAACCATTCTCTAACCAAATCCAAGATCATTAAAAACAAGCATGGGACCCTTAAAAATACACTTTAAGCAAACCTTTGGTTTATCTGCACCTCACAAATTTTAGCGTTGAAAACATTTTCGAGGAATCCGCCCCTAGGTTGATTCCATGAAGGTCTGGATGTTCGGTGATTTTCCTCATAAGAATATTTTAGTAACACCTCATATACTTAGCCCAAAACTTTAAATGAAAAGACCTTTAATAAAATAAAACTATCCCTTAATCATCCCAAGATCATGTTTAAATATAAATCATTCACATTGTACTTTTAGGGATTTTCATCCACCAAGCATTCAGGGAAATCTGGGGATGAAGGATTTTCACAAAGGAAATAAATCTTGGGGAATCCATGCCTAGATGGATTCCATGAAAGACACAAGGATTGAAGGAATCCACGGAGGATGAAATTTAGTGAAGGAAATAACTCTCAAGTTGTTTAGTTGATGGCATATTTTCATGAAGTTTCTTCTTATCACTTATTTCTTTAAATCATGAACTTAGTGAAACTCTTAACACACCATTCCATTTAAATTTAAGATCTCCTACCCATAGATTTGGATTCCAACTTGAATTCTTGTTATGTTGCAAAACGAATTCGATTCCAAGCTTACTATGAATGGTCAAACCATAATCAAATTTCTTGGCACGAACTAGGGTTAAATGGTGGCTAGGGTTTTATCATTTGGATCCCCTTGTTCGAGGCACCACCAGATCGAACATCTAAGAAATGGATGCACATCGCACATGAAATAAAGCAGTTTGAATCTGAACGCTAACCTCATTGAAAATATAAGTTCCCTAATCCAATCTTGACCACAAAATTTTAAGCACCCTAGTTTAGGAATGGTTCCCTAATTCACCTAAGTTTACAATGAAGATTACAAAAATTTACAACAAGCCTTCGAGGGAAAAATCAAATGTTTCTTAACCAAAATAAATCTTCCATTGATAACATCTAATGCAGTTAACGAAGCAAACTTGAAACCAAATGGTGATATCAAATGAAAGCAATGTCAAAAAACACACCATTAAACCATTAAAGAGGGATCAAGAAAATTCATTGAAACCATAGGAAATCATGAAAACCCTACCTTTAAGCTTAGAAAATTGAAGACACCAATGCCTTAATGCTTACTTCATAAAACCCAAGCTGAACATTTGATAATTCCCAAGCACCAATCTGTTAATTTTTACCTCTCCAAATGCAAAGTAGGGAACAAATGACAAATAATGAAAGCACAAAGCATATAAATTGAATCAAAAAATAGCATTAAAGAGCCCACACATTGGATCTCAGAGTAATAAATGGATTGAAACAATGGCCCAAAAGTTTGGGAATCCAGAGCCATGCTAGACTCAAGGAAATCTGAGCACTATGGATTTTAGCGAATGTCTAATCACCTGGGGAATCTGTAGGAGGAGAATTTAGCGAAGGTCTAGTCTGTTGAGAAAATTCGTCTGGGATGGATTTCCACAAAAAAACATTCCTTCGAGAAAATATGATAGGGGCAAAATTCTATGAAACTCCTCAAACTTGCACAACTTAATGTCTTAGATAAATTTTTATGAAACCTCTAAGTTCAAGACGCCACCAAATATTGAAATGTTGCAAACCAAAACACTTGAAGTGTAGATAAAACCTTTAATATCAACCAAGTGAAGTGAATCAAAATAGGTTACCCATCCCTTAAGGGGAAAAGGAAAAACCTAAAGCAAAAATAGGAAAGAAAAGCAAAGAAAAAGGGGGTCCCTGCCTCTAGTGGGGCATGTGTGCAAAAAGTGCACAACACAACCAAGGTTTGATTTCACCATAGGATGATTTATTTCTCTTTACTATTGACATCATTTTTTGATTTCTTTGACACTTTCCATTTTTTTGGATTTTTTACTTTTTTTTGTATTTTCTAGTTGGGGTAACCCACTTGACTTAGGTGTAAAACCACTTCAGATGCTTGATGTTGATGGGTTCTTCTAGGGGTTCACCCTTAGGTGTGGAAATATGGTATTCTCTAGAACTGTACTTATTTATGATGACATATCGACCCAACCTATTAGGTTCAAATTTTCCTTTCTTTTCTCGATCTTGTTGGGTGTGCTAATGTTCCTTAAGGACAAGGTCACCAATCTAGAACTATCAGGGTAATAATTTCTTGTTATAAATTCTTTTGATTCAATGTTGGTAAGCCTATAGGTGATTATAGGCATTGAGGCAATTCTCATCCAGAAGCTCTAGTTGGTTGAGAAATAACACATGATACTCATCATTTATTAGGTTCTTCAAAGTAATACGCAATGAGGGAAGCTTGAATTCAATCAACAAGATGGCATTAGCACCATATATGAGTGAGTATGGTGTGGCACTAGTAGGGGTGTGGATGGATGTATGGTAGGCCCAAAGGGTGGGATTAAGATGGAGGTTCCAATCTCGACCAGTGTTATTAATAAATTTCTCCAGAATTTTGATTAGTTTTTTGTTGGTGGCTTCAGCTTTACTAGTACCTTGAGGGTAATAGGGAATCAACCATCGATGTTGAATATGGAAATTTTCATAGAGTTGTCAAACATGTTGGTTTTTGAATTTTTTTCCATTATTAGTGATGGTGGTAGAGGGAATACCATATCAAAAAAGAATATGATATAGGATGAATTTGGATATCTCAGTGCCAGTGATAAGGGAGAGTGGAATTGCTTCCACCCATTTGGTGAAGTATTCTATGGCAATGATAATGAAGGTGTGACTATTAGAGGATGGTGTGTAGATATTTTTTTATTATGTTAATACCCCACTACGAAAAGGGCTATGGTGTCATAATTGGTTGTAGGTATTGTGCTAGAGAATGGATAAAATCCATGTGTTGTTGGAAAGGTACACACTTTTTAATAAATTCACATATGTCATGTTCCATAGTGGGCCAATAGTATCTAGTTCTAAGAAGTTTCTTTACTAGGGCCATTCCATTAGTATGTGCCCCCACAAATTCCACTGTGTACTTTGCCTAACACTACTTTGGATTTTGGTTCATTCAAACATTGAAGAAGAGTGCCACCATACCCTCTATGGTAGAGGGTGTATCTTAGGAGGGTGTAATGGGATGCTCGGTGTATAAGGATTTTCATTGGTTGCGGTTTAAATTGGGTGGAAGGATGTTATCATGGAGGAAAGTGTAAATTCCATGGTACCATAGAGATTGGGGACCTACAATTTCACACACTATTTCTATATCTAGGATGTCATATGCAAGCAATAATAATTGTTCAACTAGGAACTCATAGTTACTATAATCTTTAGGAATTTCTATAAGAGAAAAAATAGTAGAAATTACATATGAAACCTAATTCTATAGTCTAGGAACCTGTTCAAATTGGATATGATTGAAATACCACTTAAATTCATCCACCATACATTTATAAGGAAGAAGCTCATCATCCTTTGTTTCATATTCATCATTAACTTTTTTTATTATTAATTGTGAGTCCCCATAGACATAGAGATAGGTAATGTTCCATTGGATGGAAATTCAGAGACCCGTGATTAAAGCTTCATATTCAACAATGTTATTCATTCATGGGAACACCAAAGTGAATGACTTGGGTATGTAATAACCTTGAGGGGTGATAAAGAGAATGCTATCACCTGCCCCATTCTATGTGTATGATCCATCAAAATAAAGTGTCCATACATCTACTTCTGAAATTGTGAACACCAAATCATCTAGAAACTCCACCACTAAAGGGTACACATCCACTAGAGGGGATTCAACCAATTGATCTATGATGATTTTTCCCTTGATTTCCTTACGATCTATATACCAAATGTCAAACTCACTGAGCAATATAAGCCATTTAGCTATAGGACCTATTAAAAATGTTCTGGACAATAGGTACTTAAGGGGACCTACCTTGGAAATAAAATTAATTGAATGGCTAAGCATGTAATGGTGAATCTTTTGAGAACTGAAAAAAAATGTAAGACACTTTTTCCATAGGAATATAATTAAGTTCATACCCCACCAATGTGTAGCTGATGTAATAGATTTCCCTTTCCTTTCCATTAATATCATGTTGAGCTATAAATGCCCCCAGTGCAATTGTTGTAGTAGAAATATAAAGCAACAAAGGTTTTCTCGGTATAGGGGGCATCAGGATAGGAGGGTTGACAAGATACACCTTGATTTTATCGAAGCCCTACTAATAATCTGAGTTCCACTTGAAGACCATATATTTTAACAAAAGATGTGTGAAATGCTAAAATTTTTCCACAAGTTGAGCTATGAAGCATTAGATTGATTGCAGCTTTCCTTGTAGACTCCTTAGTTGTTTTAGATTTTTAGATGGGAGAATTTCCATAATTTCTTTGACTTTAGCCAGACCCACCTCTATACCCCTCCTAAACATGATGAGACCCAACAACTTCCTTGACGTGACTTTGAAAAAACACTTCTTGGTACTTAACCTTAGCTTATACTACTCTAACCCGTCAAAAATTTGCTTCAGAATTTGCGGATGGTCCTCTCAAGTTTTGGATTTTTCCAATTGGTCATCAACATAGTCTTCCATTATAAGGTGGATCAAGTCATGGAAGATGACTATCATTGCACACTGATACATTGCCCTTGCATTTTTTAGAGCAAAAGGAATGACGTTATGGAAAAAGTACCCCAATGTGTGGCAAAAGTTGTTTTATGTTGATCTTCAAGGGAAATTTTGATCTGATTATACCTAGGAAAACCATCCATAAGAGATAACATGGCATGGCTTGTTATCAAATTGATGAGCATACATATGTTTGGTAGTGGAAAATAATATTTATGAAATGCCTTGTTAAGGTCTCTAAATTTTGTGCAGATGCAAATGCCCCTAGTTGCTTTGGCCATGGGGATAATGTTGGAAATCCAATCTAAATAATCAATAGGTTGAATAAACCTATATGCTAGCAGTTTTTCCAATTCTACTTTGACAAGAAGAGTGATATCTAAATAGGCCCATGCAAAATTAATGATCCCTTCCTGAAGTAGATTGATAATTATAGAATATTCCTCTTCAGTCAAGGATTTGGCCACATATGTGATCTTTGGCTATGCTTTCATTCTCAAATTCGCCTCTTCTATGTCTTTGATGAGAATGGAAGATCATTCTAGAAACTTGGTACCTATAAGAGGAAGATGAGCATACCCATCCTCTAATGCCTCAAGGAGGTTTTCATTAGAGGATACACCCTTTCTTTTTACTTTTCATTGGTTTGAAAGTGCCTCAAGGAGGTTTTCACCAGAAGACCTTTTTGTACTCTGTTTCTTTTTTATTTTTGTTGTTGAGGTGTTCATCTTCCCTAGGGTAGGTTCCATGATCTTCTTCTAAGCCCATGTAGTGTACATATGCCTCTTTGGATTAAAAGATGTCAGTAGGTGCACTTCCTTGTAGGTCCCAATCTATGAGGTTAGGATGGTGGAGGGAAAGGTGAATAGTGAAAATGGAAGTATATTTGAATAGGGAGGATATGTCCAAATCATCGTAAGAGAGTATGATGGTTTCCTCCTCTAGGATGTCATCAAGGACACCAATGATCACACTAGAATTATTCGAAGCACTAGAAGACGTTGCATGTTGTTTTTGCTTCTTGTCATAACCAAGACCCAAGTGTTTAGGATGAACATGAGTATCAATTGGCTTATGCATTCCATGTTCATCAACCCCTAGTCCTCCTCCTTGATAATTATATTTTTGAGCCAACTTGGAAGCCTATGGATTAACTTCTTGGAAATATTCATTAAGAGGAGATGAAGGCTTTGGTTCTTCTCTATACACCCAGTGTATAATATCCTCATCAAGTTGATCTTGTAAGGTACCTGTGGACTGAAATGTAGTGGATCCCACATTCTTGGAGCTTAGGGTCTTGGTGATCATCTCTCCTTGTTTTTGAGACTTAGTAGGTTGGTCATAACTTTGTGATCAGGAGGGCATTGTTCCCACATTGAGTGCAGTGCGCATCTTATATTCTCCACAACCCTTATCAATGATCTGAACCTTGGTAATGGTGGAATCTGAAGTGATGGATAGAGTGGATGAAGTGTTAGGATTGTTATGAGATGATGATGGTGTGGTATGAGAGGTTCCCACCTCAATGCTAGGGAAATGGTAGGAATGATGGAATGAAGCCTCAAGGGCATGATAGTACTCGAAGGGATGTTGTTTAGTAGGAATGGTGACTTCAATTCCATTGTGGTAGAATTTGAGGCATTGATGATAAGTAGATGGAACAGCTTGCATGGCATGAAGCCATGGTCATCTGAGGAGGAGATTATAGGGAAGGTCTAGATTAAGGATGTGACAAGTCATATATTATACGACAGGGCCAACCTAGATGGGAAAACAAATAATACCTTCTAAATCTTGGTATACATTGTCATAATCCTTGATTGTGATCACTTGATTATCCAAGTCAATGTGAGTGTACCCCACCTATTTTATGAATTTCAATGTACACAAGTTGATGGCAGATCCATTATCTACCAGGACTCATTTGAATTTGTGCTTAGTAACAAGGACCTCTATGTGAAGAGCATGATTATGTGCTAGATAAATGGGTAGCATATCATTTTGACTGAATCCCAACTGATACATGGTTGATATATGTCTTACGAGAGCTTGGAATTGAGTGGGGTCTATGTAATTAGGGACATGAGTGTCTTGCAAATATTTGGTAAGGATTTATTGATGTGTTGGGCAGGACTCCAACAAATCTAAGATAGATATTTGAGTTGGAGTCTTGCCTAGGTGATCAAGGATGTTATGCTGTGAGCTTACAAGAGTTGGGTGGGATGACATGGATTGCCTTGGAACCAATATTCTGGTATGACATGTGGTGACAAAACATTGAGGATCCTTGACCTTGACATGAATCATAGAGACATGTGGGTCTACTTGTGTGAAGCAATCAACTATATTGTCATAAATATTGAAAGGAACCTTGGTATAAGTAATATTGTTGGTTTGATTGTTTTGATCACTATTGTTGGACCTAGTGTTCATGTTGGTAGAGCTAGTTCACCCTGATTGTGCTTTGGGAAGGCATTCTAGAATATCTGTAATTGAGTATTAGACGATTGAGACCGGTTTCCCTCAACTACAATGTCTCCTCAATCGATGAGATCCTGGATGTAACTCTTGAGACCCTGACACTTGTTGGTGGCATGACCTTCAATTTTATGGTAATCATAATATTCATTTTCTCTATACCAATTGGGATTGGGTTTAGACTCATCAAAATGTTTGGTCACAGGATACACAACTACATTGGCTTGAACCAACCTTCTAAAAATAGCCTCCAAGGGTTCCCCTATGGGAGTGAACGTTCGTTTAGCATTCCCTTGACCCAACTAATTGGACTGATTAGGAGGATGGGGTACCCCTTATAGTATAGATATGACATTAGCTATGGGTTTTTGGGGAATGTTTCGTGGATCTTGAAAAGTGTTAACTACTTGGTCATGTTCAAGGTATCAGTGACACCATCATTAACCACATTCTTATTCTTGTTCCAGTAGCGGGATTTATCACCATATTGTTTATCTTTATCTTCCTTGAATATCTTAATGAGTCCCTTAGTGATCAACGTATTCTCAATGGTAGTCCCCTTTTTGATGACTTCTACAAAGGTAGCTGCACAATGGATGCAAAAATTATAGGCCAACTCAGGATGTGAGTTTTCAACAAAGATACCCACTAATTCCTTTTCTAGAAGGCTACATTTAAGATGGCTTGCTAAAGCTCACCACCTTTGTAGGTAGCTCGAAAATGTCTCACTTTTCCATTTCTTTTCCTTCATAAGGTCCATGGTGTCTATATCCTTCGCTAAGTTAAAAGAGAAGTGGGTTACCAAATTTTCTAATAAATTAGAAAATGTAGAAATTGATCGATGTGGGAGACGTAAGAACCACTTTAAGGTGTACCCAGTCAAGCTTCAAGGGAATAACCAAAGGAGGTAATTTTCATTGTATAAGACCTCTTGGCAGTGCATGTATAATTCTTCCAAGTGATCTTGTAGCTCTCCCTTTCCCTTAGGGTATGTGCAGGATCATGATGGGCCAAAAAGTGGCGATATGATGGGTATGTGTAGGGTATGTGGTTGACGAAATTTTTTTTACCCAAAATTGATGAAACCAAAAGGGTTTTTAAAGGAGATTGTAATATTTCCACCAATATAAATTATGCTTTACTTTGAATTTAATAAATAATTATTATTCATTTTCTATTTGAATTATGACTAAAATCTTGATTGATAGGTTGATAGAAAAACATCTATAACTTTGAAACAATGTCACATTTTTTGAATCCAAAACATGTCTCACATTATATGCTTTGCATACTATAGGATTTTTAAAAAAAATGAATTTCATGAAGTTTTTACCAAGTTAAGGTGGTTAGACATATGAGTTTTTATATTTTCTAAAATTTGTAATAAAAAATTCATAACTAATTATTTACTTGGAAAAAAATTAAAAAAAATATGCATCACATCAAGACATGAGTCCTCTACTTATATATAAAATATTATAAAAAAATATTGTCATTTTATTGTGGTTAGGGTGGTCAGACAAACACCTACTTATCTTTTCCCTGAAATTTAAGTGCAACTACATTGAAATTTCAAATTTTCACCAAATAGATTTAAAAAAAAAAAACCTAGTAGTTTAGAAACTACATTCAATTTGCTACATATTCTATTCTTACGTATTTTTAAAATAATATAGATAACTTATTCAATTCTTTACATCAACTTTCCTAACTTTGATTTTTCTAAATTTTTTGCCACTTAAGGGCCTATTTTTTCCATGATGATCCTATGCATACCCCTTATATTTATTAAATTTTGGAATTTCAAAGTGCTTTGGGAATGAAATGGTGGAAATCGATGGGTCAAATGGGTATGGAAAAATGTCTTCAAACTTGAAGGAATTTTTGGATGATGTGCCAACTTGCAAATCTTTTAGGGCCGCTTTCATTTCCTCCCACTCCTTATTTATAGGGGAAGATGTGGATGGATCAGTGAGATTGAATTGATAGTAGGGATCATATTGCTAGTATGATGGGGGGGAAGTGATTGGTCAAAGGATGGACTGACATAGTATGATGGTACCTATTGATATTGATTGGTATATATTTGTTGTTGGTTGGCATAGATTTCTTGTTGAGGTGGAAGTGGTTGATGGTAGGATGACACAAATTGTTGTTGTTGAGACAAAACCTATTGATAGTATGATGGATTGGGTTGGTAGTTATATTTTGGTTGCTGTGAAGGGACATATGGAGGTGGTTGCAGATTAGATGTGGGTTTTTGTGGGTTAATATAATATTGGTAATTGGGATTAGGCATGTTGTATTGTTGTTGTGGGGTATTAGGTGGTGGAGGTGGTTGGTAATAAGTATTTTGTGGAGGACGCTCCATAAAGGGTGGAGATTGATGATAACGAGTTTGAAAAATAATGAGGGGGTCAATTGACATACGTATATGGTGGTTGTGGTTGGTATTGTTACTGTATGACTTTTTGAGGACTAGATTGTGTGGATTGTTGTTGATGGAATTATTGAGGACCAAATTGTGTGGATAATTGTTGAGGGATGTGTTCAGGACCGGATTGTGTGGATTGGTGTTGAGGGATTTGTTGATGACCAGATTGTGTGGATTCTTATTGAGGGATTTGTTGAGGACTAGAATGACTAGGAGAAAATGGTGGTGGTTGTTGTGTCAATGGTTATGTTTGGATGAGGGGGACATGAGGGGGGAAGATGTTAGCAAATTGGTTATGGTGCCCCCAACATTTCCTAATGACTAGTTTGACTGATATTGTTGTAGAGGTGGTATAGATGGAGTGGACATGGGACCTTGTGGATTGGTGGCTTTGGGTGTTTCTCCTTTAATGAAAATTTGAATAGTGGGAGATGGAACTCGATAACACACATCATTCCCAAATCCTGGCTAATACCAAGTGTCTTGTGGGGTAACTTGAGGAACTTCTAGGCCCTGAGGGATCGATAGGTTTGGATGAACCTGGGAACTCTAGGGATCCTATGATTGGGAGGGCACTCCTATGTTAGTATATTATGTCATATCAAACCCAGGTGGTAGCTTAACACCTGCCATAAGCAAAGTAGCAAGGATTTTATTTGATCATTCAATAAGGATGCGGTCAGTGATTTGTGAATTGACTAGATTTCTAAGGTATTCCTCAATATAGAGCTTAGGTTGATTAACCATTCCCTCGTCCATGGGTTGTTGAGGATTGAATTCTGTGTTGGTCTATTGAGATCCTATTGGCACAACAAGGATAAACAACTAATGGGGGGGTGAATCAGTTGTCACAAAATAATAAAATTTTCAAACTTCACTTAACTTAATCTCATATTTGATGAATAAGCAATTAACACATCAGAGAGATAGAGAACACCAAGATTTTTACATGGAACCCCTATTAGGGGAAAAACCACGGTGGATGTTAGTCTACAATATTATACCCTATTAAAAGTATAATGAAATCAATAAGGGGAATGTACATGCATTCAGGAACACTACCTAGAGCTCACTGCTCAGTTACAGAAGGGGTTCACTTCCCAACAATACATAATAGGCTTAAAATGCGGAGGGTATGAACTGATAAAATAGCTTCTGCACAAGCTTGATTATAGTTCCAAGTAAGCACAAAAAACTCCTTCACAAAATACTTCATACTTCTTTCAATCTTCTTCACACTCTACTCTGCAATCGAATGATATTCACACATTAGCACACGAAGCACACTTTGCACCGATGAAAAAATTGCTCTTATATATCTACTACATGAGATTTCGTCAACAACTTAGTCAACCAAGAAAATAAAACATGGTTGCAATGTTGGCCCAAATTTATAATTAAATTTTCAATGTGAATCCACCAAGGTCGGCCACAACATAGTGGGGACCCAAATTAGCAACTCCAACACAAAAAGACTTCAAATAATTTCACCTCGAGGATCCACACCACACTACCACCATCATGTCAGCCAAGAACATGAAAAACTGAACATATAGAGAAAAAAATTGACCACGAGCACACCAATCAGTGTGGATGTACTACAAAGATAAAGCACGATATAGATACATCCAAAAACATCAAGAAACAATAGAGAAACACCCACAACAACTGAGATTTCTAGAATCACACCAACTTCACTCAGGAACACTAACAGAGACCACAAAAATATTGTCAGACCACAACATGATCAAATTTATACACAGACCTCTAAAACTTCTGGTAGATGATCTAGATACTCTAAAAAATAAACCCTTTAGTCCATAATAGCTGAACTTCAATGTAAAGAACAAGACACCTTCATGACCTGCATAGTTCCACTGGGAACCTGGAACACTTTCTTTTACAATTTTCTCTATATCCTTGACATATATAGCGTTTGATACACCAAATGATAATTGTGTTGACATGAACAACAACCACATATCAACAACACATTCACAACATCCAAAAATCTCCCCCTTTGGCATTGATGGTAACACATGATGTGAAAAATACCATCAACCCAACACACTTGCTTTCCCTTTGGTTCTGACTCTTCTCCTCAATTTCCCTTCTCCCCTTAAAAGGATTTTTCACATTGCACTTCTCCCCCTTTGACATCAATGGCAAAGGTAACCATGACCTTTCCATATACGCGCTCTGAACCATATATCTGCACATCTGACTACTCCCCCTGAGTAGCAGCCACATAAACATCAATCCATATCAAAATATAGCAATGTAGCTCATAGATTGATGCAAGTAAATTCATCTTTTAGTTCTTATCAGGAGGGGTAATTACCCCTAGCATTCGTCTAAGATACTCAAAAGTATCCTTTGGCAACGACTTAGTAAAGATGTCTGCAATATGTTCTTTGGTAGGACCATACTCCAATCTGAATTCTTTCTCATTCACTTTCTCCCTCAAGAAGTGAAACTTGACTGATATATGTTTAGTCTTAGAGTGTAGCACCAGATTCTTTGAAATATTTATTGTACTCAAATTGTCACAATATATGGCAATAGGCTATTCATATATAACCTTGATATCTTTCAACATTTGTTCAATCCATATCACTTGAGTACAATTATTTGTAGCAACAATATATTCTGCTTTAGTAGTAGATAGAGAAATGGAATTTTTCTTTTTGCTCAACTAGGACACCAGCTTCCTCCCTAGAGAGAAAGAACCACCACTAGTACTTTTCCTATCATCTACATCTCCAACCCAATCCACATCAGTATATGCACTCAAGGTGAGATCATCATCCTTTGGGTACCAAAGTCCAAAGTCAACTATTCCTTTCAGATATTTGAAGATTCTCTTGACAAAAGTCACATGTGATTATTTTGGATCAACCTAAAATCTAGCAATCATACACACAACATTCATAATGTCCGGTCTAGTCTGGGTTAAATAAATAAATCCACCAATCATTGACCTATATCTAGTTTGATTCGCCTTAGGAGAATCATCATTTTGTGTTAATTTGCATCTAGTTACCATGGGAGTACCAACAGGCTTTGATTCTTCCACCCCAAATTTCTTCAGTATTTCTCTCACATATTTGGAATGAGATATGAAAATTCCCTTGTCTAACTGGGTCACTTGTAATCCTAGAAATAACTTCATCTCTCCAATCATACTCATCTCAAATTCATCCTTCATCTCATCAACAAACTTCATACATAGATTTTCATCTCCTCCAAAAATGATGACATCAACAAAGACTTCTATAATTAACTCTTTATCATGATCTAATTTGAAATATAAGTTGCTATCAGCAGTAGCTTTAGTGAATCCAAGCAGAAAACCATATCTTCCTTGTCAGTTAGCTGAAATCCATCTAGCTGCTCAATGTATACTTCTTCTAGTTCTCCATTCAAAAATGCCAACTTCACATCCACTTGATAGACTTTATAGTTCTTGTATGCAACATAAGCAAGAAATAATCTCACAGCTTTGATTTTAGCAACAGGGAAAAAAGTTTCTTCAAAACCAACACCTTCCATCTGAGAATACCCTTTACATACAAGTCTTGCTTTATTCTAGACCACTTCACCTTGTTCTGAAACACCCATTTAGTACCAATCACATTTTTGTCTTTAGGTTTGGGAACCAGTGTCCACATGTCATTCTTTTCAATTTTTGTCAACACTTCCTTCATAGCTTCCATCTGATGTTCATCTTGGCAAGCTTCAGTGGCATTTTTAGGTTTAATCTTGGAAATCAAGCAATACTCTTCTACAATATTTCTTCTAGTTTTCACTCCTTTATTCTTATCTCCTATAATTTGACTTTCAAAATGATTTAGCTTTACATACCTTGGAGTTTTGGAACTTTCACGATCTTCTGGTTCTTCTGTTCTTTCTTTTGCACTTGCACTTGTTTGTGCTTCTTGATTTACTTGATTTACCAGAATGAATTGAGGTTGTTTTATTGGAACATATGGAATAATCTAAAGTTGATTTGGTGTTTGAGATTTTTTCCCTTTGTTTCTATTATCTTCATCTGAATCATATCCACAATATTTGGATGATTTAGCAGAATCCTCATCAACTTTGACATTTGCACTCTCAACCATCTTTCTTAGTCTTCTATTATAGCATTAGTAGGCCTTGCTTTTAGTAGAGTAACCTAAAATGATTCCTTCATCGCTTCTTGCATCTAACTTGCATATATCATCATCTCTCTTGATATAACATTTTCTTCCAAATATCTTGAAGTATTTAACAGTAGGCTTGTAACCAAACCATAGCTCAAAAGGGGTCTTACCATAATTACCATTAACATTTACCTAGTTTAAAGTATAAACAACAGTGCTTATAGCTTCACTCCAATATATTTGGGACACATTTCCTTCTATCATCATTGTTCTAGTAGCATCCAAAATTGTCCTATTCTTTCTTTCTGCAATTCCATTATGTTGAGGGGTTTCGGGGAGCAGATAACTATTTATTGATTCGATGTTCTTCACAAAAAGAGTTGAACTCCCTGGAGGTGAACTCACCACCTCTATAAGATCTCAGACACTTGACTTTCAAACATTTCTCATTCTCTACCATAGCCTTGAAACTTTTTAACTTTTCCAGTGAGTCACATTTTTCTCTTAAGAAGGAAACCCATATCATTCTAGAGTAATCATCAATAATAAACATAAATTAACTTTCTCCATGAATAATTTTGACTCTAGAGGGACCATAGAGGTTAGTATGTAGCAGCTCCAGCAAATCATTTGAATGAAATTGTTTGCTCTGGAAGGAGACTCTAGTCTGTTTACCCATTTGACACTCCTTACAAATTGTGTTAGTAGGCTTTAGTAACTTAGGTAGATCTCTTACTGCTTGAGTGGAACTTACCTTGATAATGTTATCAAAATTTACATGACATAGCCTCCTATGACACAACTAGCTTTCATCTACTTGAGCAATTAAACAACTCCCACTAGCAGTATTTAGGGGAAAAATATTACCTTTTTTCTTTCTACCTATAGCAATCATATTGCCAGAACTTCCACGTATCTTGCATCTTACATCTTTGAATTGTAGATCATAGCCTTTGTCCACTATCTTTCCAACACTCACAAAATTGTGCTTCAGTCCTTCAACATAAAGAACATCATTAGTGTTATCTTTACCACCAAGGAAAATAGAACCTCTGCCACGAATCACACCAGCATTATTGTCTCTAGATCTTACAACACCACCATCATACTTCTCTAGACTTACAAATTTTTTCTTATCACCAGTCATATGATGCAAGCATCCACTTTCAATAACCCACTCATCCTTTTCTTCAACTTGGGTTGCAAGAGCTTTCACATCTTTAGCAGATTCAATAGCCATAGGACTATTTTCAATGGTAAAAATAAAAACCCATTCATCTTCATTTCCATTATCTTTATCAGACTCATCATTAGTCACTCCTTCAGAAAAATAGCACTTTTTTGGAATCTATATTTGTAAGGCTTAGATCTAGGAACTCTTTCAGGACATCTTGATGCAAAATGACCTATTTTACTGCAAGAAAAACATTTAATAGGAAATACACCTTCATACTTACCTTTTCCTTTGCCTTCTTTCTTTACAATCAATGCCTCCAATTCTTCTACCTCTCTTTCTTTATCTTCAAGCTATTTCAATTCTTCATCGTACTTGGATATCTTTCTAGAACATTCTCCCAAACCATATCTTTGCTTGATACTTCCAGATATAGTAGCCTTGAATGCAGATTTAGTTTTCCGAACAGATTCACCAAATTCACTTAATTCAAAAGCAACAAGCTTACCAACCAGCATGTCTCTTGACATCTTTGTTACTGGTTTGATCTCTTCAATGGTGTGAGCCTTCACTTTGTAGGAGGGAGGAAAGGATCTGAGTATCTTAGCTACAATTTCATCCTCATCCAGAGAACTACTGGCACATGTAATACCCATCACTATTTCATTTACTCTTTGCATAAAAGAAGTGATATTTTCATCTTCACCCATCTTCAAATTCTCATGCTTTCCTTTTAAACTCTATAGCTTAGCCATCTTCACCTGTGCATCTCCTTCATACAAAGTGTCTAGCTTCATCCAAATCTCATGAGCTATCTGTAGTCCTACCAAATTTTCCATCTCTGAATCTATTAGAGCACTCACCAAAGCTTCAATAGCCCTGATATTGTTTTCAACATCTTTGATCTCATCAGCAGTGAAGGGACCATTCTGAGGAATAACATATGAATTTTTTGTAATCTTCCAAAAGACTTCACCAATACACCTTAGGTGACATTGCATCCTAACTTTCCACAGTGAGTAGTTAGTTCCATCAAATCTAAAACTGTCCTTCTTGAATGTTACCATCTCAGATCACCTCAAGCTTTTAGACTTCTTCAGAGGAACCTACTCTAATACCAACTGTTGGCACAACAAGGACAAACAACTGAGAGGGGGGGTAAATCAGTTGTCACAAAATAATAAAATTTTCAAACTTCACCTAACTTAATCTCAGATCTAATGAATAAGAAATTAACCATAAGCAATTAACAGATCAAGAGATAGAGAACACCAAGATTTTTATGTGGAAACCCTGTTAGGGGAAAATCCATGATGGATGTTAGTCCACAATATTATACCCTGTTAAAAGTATAATGAAATCAATAAGGGGAATGCACATGTATTCAGGCACACTGCTTAGAGCTCACTGCTCAATTATAGAAGGGGCTCACTACCCAACAATACAGAATAGGATTAAAATCTAGAGGCTATGAACTGAGAAAATAGCTTCTGCACAAGCCTGATTAGTTCCAATTAAGCACAAAAAACTCCTTCACAAACTACTTCATACTTTGTTCAAAATTCTTCACAATCTACTCTATAGTCGAATGATATTCACACATCATGACATGAAGCACACTTTGCTTCGATGAAACAATCGCTCTTATATATCTGCTACATGAGATTTCATCAACAACTTAGTCGGCTAGGAAAATAAAACATATTTGCAATGTCGGCCCAAATTTACAATTAAATTTTCAATGTGAATCCACTAAGGTTGGACACAACATAGTGGGGACCCAAATTAGAAACTCCAACACAAAAGGACTTCGATTAATTTCACCTCGAGGATCCACAACATGCTACCACTATCATGTCGGCCAAGAACATGAAAAACTGAACATATAGAGAAAAATATTTGACCACGAGCAAACCGATCAATGTGGACGTACTACAAAGATAGAGCATGATCTAGAGACATCCAAAAACATGAAGAAATAATAGAGAAACATCTGCAACACCTGAGATTTTTAGAATCACACAAACTTCACTCAGGAACACTGATAGAGACCACAAAAATAATGTCATACCACAACATGATCAAATTTATACGCAGACCTCTGAAACTTCTGGTAGATGATCTAGATACTCTAAAAAATAAGCCCTTTAGTCCACAATAGCTTAACTTCAATGTAAAGAACAAGATACCTTCATGACTTGCACAATTCCATTGGGAACCCGGAACACTTTCTTTTACAATTTTCTCAATATCTTTGACATATACAGCCTCTAATACACCAAAAACTAATAGTGTTGACATCAATGACAACCACATATCAGAAACACATTCACAACATCCAAAAAATCAACCATTAGTGGGAAAATTGGGAGGATAGTATGATTTACGATTGTTGTAATTTCATGAGCTTTTTAGCTTGTGATCGAGTGGTAACAGGCATGAAAGTGTGGATAATCAGGGGATGATGATGATGTGGACCACTAGGATTTCACTACGTGGTGACGATTGAATGAATAATTAAAGGATTACCAAGATGAATGGTTGATTGATTGATTGATTGATTGATTGATTGGATTTGATAAGTGATTGAATTAGATTGATGTTTGGATTTGGTTGATGATTGAATTGGATCAACTAGACTTGATATTTGATTGTATGATGTTTAGATTATAGGATTGTTACTCAAGATAAAATAACAATCTCAAGAAAACAAGGTGACTATGATGATGATGATTGGATTATATTAGATGATTACGACACAAATTTACCTCTAGATGGAAGAAAATTGATGAGGCCACAAATAATCGATAACTCAAGATGGATTGCGCTCCTAAGTGAATAAGGATAATGATGATATAGGCTAATTACCTAGCCAAATTGGATAAAAATCTCTCAAATAGGCATATAGGGGATTTAGATTGGATGTTTGATGATTGATATGATGATTAAAAATGACCTAAGATGAATCTATGTGATTGAATGGATGATTTGATGACTTTTGGAAAATTTCAATGCACGAAAATCACAATTAGAGGAGATTGGAGGATGCTAAAAATATTTTTATCACATGAATAACCTTGGAACAATGTTGGATTTCAATGGTAAAGGGGATTCTCTCTTGCATGTTTCTATGAGAAGAGAATTTTCCTTTGTAGGTAGCGGAATTGCCTCTTTAGGATGTCATAGAATCACCTTTGTAGGAAGAAAAATTTCCTATGTACAATTGACTAGGAATGTACAAATTGCAAGCACAAATTTTCCTATGGAATTTGGGTGTACATAATGATGAGTAGTATCACCCTTGAGTGACATTGATTCACCTATCTAGAATAATAGTACAAAAATGGGTTACACAATTTCCTTTGACTGATTGAATATATAGACAATGATGTGAGATCACTTATTAACATAAATGGTATACTTATTTGGATTGTACAAATGTTGTCATTAAATCACCTATGGGGTACTTACTAGTGCAAACACAAGAAGACAAAATTTCCTATAGAAGATAGATCGTACGAATGGGTGAAGTAGGATCTCTAAATGAAGAAGAATCACTTATCATGGATTGAATCAATAAGGAATTAAGGAAATTGACTTGCCTAATGAAACTGGACTATATGGGTGGGTTGTATGGGATCACCTCTGAAGAAAGTGAAGTCACCTATCGAGGATTGACTTGATACATACTCGGGGAAACAAACTCATCTAATGAAACTAGACTGTAAAAATGGGTTGAGCGAGAACACCTCTGAAGGAAGCGTAATTTCCTATTAGGGATCGACTTGATATAGAATGAGGGAAATAGACTCGCCTAATGAATTTGGACTATACAGATGTGTTGGGTAGGATTTCCTCTAAAAGAAGTGAAATTTCCTATCTAGGTGATAGAAACAAATAGGCATAATCACCTATGGGGAGACATAATCACCTATCAGGAGAGGGCTAGCTAAAAATACTAGATTTTTGACTGATGTGGATTTTCTTGTGAAAGGAGATTACCTATCTAAAGTAAAAATTTTCCTATGTGAGAAGAAAAATCACCCCTGTGGCAAAAAGTTTGGAAAATGACTGAGATAGACAACAAACAATCAAGTAGTGGCAATGATAGACTCATGATAGAAACTTGCACTAGTATATCACAATAAAATATGCCAAGCACATGAACAACCCTAAAATTAGTAGTAAATATTTACAAACTTGATGTAGGCCCACCACCCCAAGGGGTTAATACTCCATGATAGTCAGGTGGAACACCCTTTCTCGTGAAGGAAGATAGGTAGAGATCTAGTGACACAAGGTCATCAAAACACACCATAGGCACATCTTTTCTCTCTCCTCAAGAACTATCATAGTTCACCATGAGGATTTCTATCTCAACCTAAGGGAGTACATGGTGAGTAGCTTTGGGGTATAGTGTGCATCCCCTGCATTATGGTAAAACAAGCCATAGCTAAACACCAGTCTTAAACTAGGCTTGACAGGCAACTAGGGGAGTCCTCAAAAGACTAGGAGGGTTGATGAGGCACATCCATGAACACCAACCCATCATAAGCATGGATTGGGAGTCCTATCGAGGTACTAGAAACTCAAACCAACCCTTCACACCTAACTAGGAATCACCCTAGTATCAGTGCTTCACCAAACACGGTGTGATTGGATTGGGGTACAACTTTAGTTCTCCCCCCTTTATATACCCTGTTGGTTCACATGGTTGAGGTCATCCCTTGGGGTGATGAAATCCCCAAGCAAGCCTCCTAAAGGGAAGAAAGTGTTAGGATTTTCTGATCGCCAAGCTCACACATAGGACAAGGGGAGAGCATATGCGTAAAAATAACACCTCCTAGGTAGACTCAAATGGAATTGAGTTAACTATGATTTTTTATCCCCAAGCTCACTGTATAGTGCAAGGGGGGAGCATACATCCATAGTAACTCCAAAAAAAATAAACAATTATTTGACCCTTTACTTTACCTACGTGTGCCTAGCTAGTTAGGGAAATTACTACTCTAAAGTCTTCGACCGTTCATCCTACAACAAATATGTTAGAAGTTTGGTTCCATCAGTCTTCATCAAATGAAAGGAAACCTACCCAAATAGTTAGTAAAACTCTAAAAAAAAATTTCACTCTTGGTTTTACCTTAGATTTGCCCCTCGGGAGTGTGGAATCGCCTCTATAGGTGGTCACAGAATCAACTTTGAAGAATGAGTATTCACCTCTCTAGACTGGATGCAAATGGATGAGTGCACAATTGCCTTTGAAAGTTTGCTAGAGGGGACCAAATGTAGAATCACCCTTGAAGAATTCATATTCACCCCTCTGGACTAGATGTAGATGGGCGAGTGTACAGTTGCCTCTAAAAGTTTGCTAGAAGGGGCTAAACACATAGTTTCCCCTATATGTAGCAACATCACCCCTAAAAGTGGAAAAATCACCTGTCAAGAGGATTCACCTATGAAGCTAAAAAATATGAACCTGTAAAATAAAAACAACAACAAACATGAAAGTAGACCTATGACGTGGGTCCCACAGAAATGTGTGCAGGTGAAATTCCTATCTAGAATGAAAATACAACAATGAAATGCAAAAGGAAAAACACAAGTAACACGTCAATGATTACCCTAGTTTAATTCAATCAAAATAAAAAATAAAAGATAATACCTTTACCTTGCACAAAATTTCTCCTTTGGTTGACCCTTAGATCAAAGATTTGTGTGCTCCTTTGTCAAGATGATAGCATGCAACTATAGTGAAAATTATTGTGTGGATATGATGCATGGAATGAATGAACTTGTTTATTTTGGATGCAATATGAAGACTATAATGGCTGCAATAATGGATGTATGAGAGCTTGAATTCAAGAGTGTGAGTGCAAATTATATAAGTGTTACCGAGAATGAAAGTTGGCTATTTATCCAATTTAGAGAGGATAAAATGAAGGGTTGGGATTGAATTTAGGTTTAAGAGATAAATGGTTGAGATGTCTTGAGGCATCTCAACTCATGTGGTGAAGACATGTGGAGGCCTAGGTGGAAAGGGAATGGTGATGTGGAGATGAGGTGTGTGATAGGTGGAGGTACTTGCAAGTACCTTGGGGGAGAGGAAAAGGCTTGACATGGGGATGTGGGAAGTGATTTAAAAATTACCTTTTAATTCCTCCCAAGTTGTGGGAAGAATATAGTGGAATGAAAAATTCCACAAAGGATGTCTTGGTGGGATAAGTGGAATTAAAAATTCCACATGGACAATGTTGGGGAGATAAAATGGAATTAAAAATTCCTTGAGAGATGGGGATATATTCTCCAAAAAGAGAAAGCATTTAAGAGGGTTGACCCAAGTACCCATAGCATAATTTCCAAGAGGCCTAGGCTAGGGATTAATTAATCATGATTATTGATTGTGCAAGTGATTAGGCAGAGTAATGATGGGATTAGAGGCAAAAGGACTTTTATGGAGGATGCGACACTAATTCCAAGATTAGGAATGTGCACATCCTAATGAATGGATTAGGCAAGTTAATTAGGATTAGAAGAAGGTTATGGAGGATGTGACATTTGGAGAGAGAAATCGATTAAAAATTAATTTAATTCTTGTGACTAAATTAAATAAATTGGTCTATTTATTTAATTTAGAGAGGAAAGGGATAACGTATTTAATTAAATAATTAAACACTTTAGGATTTGTTAGGAATAGGATAAATATTAACCAAATAACGAGTTATTTAATTAATACAGATATGCAAATAGGATAGAAGAATAAAAGGATAAATTTGAGCATATGGGAGTGGACAAATTTAGGTGCTTACACATACAAACAAGGAAAAACACGTAAAATATTATTCAAAAGTAAAAAATGATGTTCCCATGGTCAAGTTGAGAAACCAAGATTGATTGAAGGATAATGGACAAGATTTGTTAATGTGGGAATGATATATCTTGAAACAATGCAAGGATTGTAAAGGATATATCTGAATGATGATGATGATAATTTTTATCAGGGAATGTAGTGAAGTTGGGAACAAGACCAAGGATGTGATTGGAGGATTTTTTTTATATTTCTTAGCTAGATTGTATGGATTAAGAGATCAGCTTGTGATCTCGAATTATTAGGAGTAACATACTGCGAGAACCATTAGAATGATGGTGGATTATGTTGAATGGAGTGGATGGTAGCCTAAAGTTGGAAACAAATGACAAGGGAAATACCAAGTATAGGGATAAGGAATGAGGGAGTATAAAGCTCATGGGAATGAAGGGATGATGGGAGATAAATGGACGATGGATAGATAATGGGGATATATGGAGGATTTATAATGGATGGGTGGATGTGGGAGGTCAAATATCCATGGAATAAGCTTTATGTAAAAAGAATATGTCTAGATAATGTGTGAATGATAATGGTCGGTCTAGAATATGGGATATAACAATTTTTGGAAGGGAAATTTAATGGAGGAAGTGTGAGTATAGGGAGTATTGAAAGTATGGATGGAAAATATGAAGACATTGATAGGAATGCGAAGGATTTGAGCCAATAGGAAGGAGATGGTGCATGGTATATGTAGTGCAAGGGATGTGAAAATAATTTTGGGAAAGTCTACCAAATTTATGGAACATGGTAGGATGGAATGGTGGTTTGGGGGGATAGCTTGATGGTTGAAAGTAGTAAAATATGTATGGAAGGATGATACAAACTATAGATGAAATGTAGAGAAGCTAAGGCTTGTACTATTGAAGGTATGCTTGTGTGTTTTTCCCTATCCTTTTCAAGATTGAAGGAATGGAGTAATTGGGAGGGATGAGATACAAAGGGTAGACATGGATATGTAAGGGATAAGTATATGGGATGAAGAATATAGGATGAAGTAAATAGAGGGGAGTGGATAGGATAAAACTTGCCCCTAAGTGTAGGAGTGCAAGTGGATGGGGGATTTATATGACTCTTGTTTTCCAAGTTTTTGTCATGGTACTTTCCCAACACACCTATTTACAAATTTTCCACTATTGGATTAGATTATTTCTCTTAAAAAAAATTTGTTTCTTTTTTTGGATTTATGGAAGAGGGTGGAGGAATGTGGGTAAGGATTTAGAGGTAGATGGAGGATATGAAGGTGGATAATGAATTAAGTGGATCATAAGAATAGTAGATAAAGTGGAGGAAGGAATGAAGTGTCTTATTGTTATATTGAGGCAAGGGAGCCCATGGAGGATGACCAATGTAGGTTGGTAGAACCTTTCTTTTTGAAAGATATGCTTGCCCAAGGTTCCTTTGGAGAGGGGATGCTGAGAAGTGAATTATGCAAAGGTAGGAATTAAATGGATGTGATGGGGAATATATGTTAGATAATGGATATGATAATGAAAGGGGGAGGAGATGGAGGGGTGGCATAAGCCCATGGTATTAAGGGTACCAAGAAAAAAATTTAAACACATCATGATGGATGAGGATTTTTGATAGATTTATGGGATGGTGGAGGATGTATAATAGAAAAATTTGGAATATAAGAACCCAAAATGGAATTAGGGGATGGGAGGTGTGTGATGAGCTTAGTTTTTGGTCTAATTTTGGGTAGAATCTATAGTCTATTTGCTAATAGATTTCATGGAATTTAATGTTAAATGTTGGTATTGGCATAGTGTTTCCCTCAAACCATTGAAATTTGAGCTTTAAAGATATTTGACATAATATGTAGGTTATCTATATTAATTTTGCATGTGGTTAATAAATGTTCCTTAGAGTGGTTATAGATGTGCAGTTGTTATGCGTACTAACCTTGCCATGTAGATTTAATATGCCAAGTTGAGGAAGACACCGCCAACTGGGCATGCACCATAACGACCAGCTGAGGAATTACTCCAAGCTAAAGACAACCGATGGTAGAAGATTCTTCATGCAACTGAACGTAACTACCTTATAGTGGACTTTAATGACCGAGCATGCATGGGAATTACTACTGTGCTAGATCTGCATTTGGACCTACATGTCTGACTAGATTCTATGCATGCGTAACTGCCATCACTCCACTTTCCTTGTTTTCCCTAAATGGCGTCCTCCCAGTCATGGAGTTGGCTACCACATTTAGCTGATTAGTATAAATAATGTTTTGATGCTCCTTCAGGAGGTTGCATGATTTGATATTGTACTCTCATTCTCCAGTAATACAGATACATTACTCTCATGTATGCATGATTCAAAGTGATTAAAATAAAGTTTTGAGTTCAAGCATCTGAGTTTTCATTAGTTTTAGAGGATACTTATCCAAGGGGGGCCACTTGGTGAGTAATTTTTCTTTTTAGTTTAGCATTAGTTTAGTATTACTTGTTGTTTAGTACTTAGTTAGAAATCTGACACCGACTGTTCCTGGAGCCACTAGAATTTCATTATGTGACTCTTCCTATAGCCAAAGTAGATAGAGTAGTGTCCTATATGTTGCTCAGATTTTCATTCTTGTTATGTATTTCCACTTAGCATAGTCATTGATTGATGTTCAACATTTGTTTCATTCCTTTCCAAGCAATTTAATTTCAGTATTGTGTGTTCCTTATCTGTAGAGTAAAATGGCTACCTTGAGTTCCTAGTGCATATACTGTCCTGACCCATTTCAAGTTCACGTCCCTGGGTTGAAAAGTTAAATGCACCTTCATGATGGTTGAAATGGTTATTCAGGTTAGATGTCCAATCTCTGAATCATGTTTGCAAAGACTTTGTTATTGAGATCATTGTAGGAGGCCAACATTTTTTGGCACCATTGCCGGGGATGGTGTCAAACTAGGAAGTCTTTTGAAGTCATTGGTAGTTTTCCTTGCTATAGTGTTTCTAGAATTTGTTCTTAGCATATTCTAATTTAGGAAGTAATGACCCCCCTCATTCCTTACCAATTCTTTAAGTGAGTTGATTGATAGTGAGTGATCTACATGCATAGAGGAAGGAGAAGGGATGCTTATGGGAGATTCCTTCCTAAAAAACCTAATCCATTCCAACTAGTTGACTATCAGAATCTACCAGAAGAAGAAGAAGAAGATCCACACCCCTTTGTTGATGCATATCCTGATCTAACTAGTTTTGAAGTATCCTTTGAAGATCAAAATTAGCTTGAGAACCCCTTTGTTTTGGAACAACATCAAGTAGGAATGGGTGATGCAAATAGGAATAGACAAAACCATCCAACTTTTCCTTTCCCCATTGCCCATCAGAATGAAGTTGACAACATCAAGAACATTCCTACCTCAACACTCCCAAAGTTTTATGGACTTGTCACAGAAGATCTAGATACCTTTCTATTTGAGTTTGACATACTTTGTAGGATTTATGATTATACCACTGATGCCCATAGGCTTAAGATATTTCCTACTGCTTTGAAAGAGGCTGCATTAAGATGGTTCATGAGCCTAGGCAGAGATACTGTGGAAACTTGGGAAAACATGAAGACAAAATTCCTTGAGAAATACAAGGAATATTGTAGAGGTAGTGATATGAGAGGAGGTGAAATTTTTCAAGATACATCAAAAGGAAGATGAGAGCTTGGAAGATTATATTGAAAGGTTTTTGTTTTTCCTACAAAAATCTCCACACCATACACTTAATGAAGACTCACAAAAGTTTATTTTCTTAAGAGGAATCAATGATAGCTTCATTGATACCTTGGACCTCATGGGAGGAGGAGATATTTCCCAAGTCCCTTGGGAAATTTTAAGAAAATATGCTAGAACTACTCTAGGGCAGCTTCAAAGAAAGGGAGAGCTTACAAATCTTATGTGGGTAGGTCACCTACCAGTGGAGTCTCAAAAATGGAGATTACTCATTTTCTGGTAGAATTCAAGTAAGACATTATCAATAACCTTGCCACTCAGCTAGATACACTTCAAGCCAAGAAGAAGCAAGAGGAGGCAGAGGCAATGTTGACAGAGTATTGCCCCCACTACAGTCAAAAGAAGGACTACAGATGCAAGATGGTAGCTAACCTTGAAAGAAAGTAAGTTCCACTTGAGTTCAAGCCAATCCAGATTGAATAAGACCAAGTCTACTATGTTTCACAAAGGAGTCATTGGGCTCCAAGACAAGGTATGCCACCAGATCCATTATCCTATGTTGGGCCATATTTTAATTCCTATTCCTCTGGTAACTAATGGGAGCCCCCATATCCACCCAGTTATGGAGGATATCCACCACATTCTTGGAGTACCCCTCCAAATGCTTGGCCTAGTGATCAGAGTTCTCCACCCCAGTGGTAGCAACCTCTGGGGAATTGGAAGTAATTTCAAGGACATTGGCAACCACCTCCAGGAAATTGGCAACAAACAAATCAATGGAGAGGAGGGCAACAATGGCCTACTCAGACAACTAGTTATATGAAGCCACCTTCTCAGCCCCAACAACCTACTATAATTCCTCCACCTACTAATCCCAGCTCAAATGCACCTAAACCTACTCAACTACTAGCTCAACCCACACCCAATCCAAATAACAAACCATAGTAGCAGCCTGCCTACTCTGCTAATTCAAATCAATTTCCTGCATATGATGTGAGTGTAAGTGATATCCACTTGCATTCAGGTACTACTCTACCAGCCCCTATCAAGTTCATTATCACTGAGCTCCCTCTGGAAGAGGAAGATGAACCTCTGAATGATCTCATTCAGCCTAGTGTACCTAAAAATCCTAAACCATTCCAAGTCAAGCAAACTAAACAAGAGCCACCATTTCCTTAGAGATTGGAAGTTTCTAAGAAGAAGGAAGAAAAGGAGGATACAACCTTTGCTATCTTGGACCAGTTGAAGCATGTATGTGTCCAGATACCTCTATTTCAGGGCATAAAGGATGTTCCAATCTATGACAAAGCAATCAAGGAAGCCTATCTCAAGAAGCCAGGTAGGAAAAAAGAAAGACCAAACTATAGTTCATGGGTGTGGGCCAGCAAGTTGACATCATGCTGGGAAAATTGACTATTCCCAAGTATAATGAACCAAGCATTCCTGTGGTAGTAGTTGTCATAAACGGGATCCAAGTGAAGAATGCTCAAATTGACTTAGGAGTAGCAATTAAATGTAATGACCAAAGACATCCTACAACAACTAAATATCACAAGTATGAGGTCCATTCCTACTATCCTACAACTTGTTGATAGCTCTATTGTTAGGCCTTATGGTGTAGTGGAGGATCTTGTGGTAATTTTAGACTCCTGGGAGTACCCAACAGACTTTATGATTCTTTCTCCTAAAGCCACACTAGGCGGGTATCCCATTATTCTTGGAAGGCCATGGTTAGCAACTGCAAATGCATATATTGGATGTTTGTCAAGTGACATGACCATTTCAGATGGGAGGAACACTAAAATTTTTGTTCTTTATCCACCTACTAAGCCATCTCATGATGAAGATAATCTCGTATGGCCACATGTTGGTGAAGAGGCTGAGGAAGCTAACTTTGTGGTGCAACTTATGATTCTAGGTAGAAACTCTTTCATGCAGCTCCAAGATGAGGATGAAGTAATGGCTAACATCATTCAAAACCATTATGAAGTGGAGGATGCATCATCTTCTCATTCTGCTACTCTAGTCAAGACACTTCTTCCTGCCCTTCCTACAACCATGTTCCTATAAATTTTCGTCCTATAGATGCTCTTCCTGTAGCCATTGTTCCTACAGACAGACTTCCTGTAGCCACTCTTCTTACACCCACTATTCCTGTAGAGATTTTTTCTATAGCAATAGGTATTTCATATACATTGCTGCCATATGAACTAAAGGTACCAAGTGTTAATGAAACAACCATGATAGAGTTAACTACACAAGTCTAGGTGTCAGAAGGAAAATATTTGAATGTTAATAGCAAATTGAATGAAGAACAACAATTGTTATTGGAAAACCTATTAAGGAGCCATCAACATGCATTTGCATGGAATTATCATGATATGAAGGGATTGGATCCTAAACTGTGTACACACAAAATTTACATCAGAGATGATTGCACCCTAGTAAGACAACACAAAGAAGAATTAAGCCTGCACTAAGAGAGATTGTGAAAGGAGAACTGCAAAAATTACTAGATGCAGGATTTATCTACCTCATTTTAGAAAGTCAGTGGGTGTCTCCATTAGTGATTGAGCCCAAGAAAGGAGGGAAATCATGAGTTTTTGTTGATTATAGGGGACTAAATGTTGCCACCAAGAAGGATCACTTTCCTCTACCCTTCATTGATCAAGTTTTGGATACACTTGCGAGAAAGCAACACTTCTCTTTTTTAGATGGGTTCAGTGGCTACAACCAGATCCAAATTGCACCAGAAGACCAGGAGAAGACTACATTTACCTGTCCATGGGGGACCTATGCCTATTTTGTACTTTCATTTAGCTTATGCAATGCACCTGCAACTTTTCAGAGGGCAGTCATTAGCATCTTCTTATATATTTCTCATGATTGCATGGAGATTTATATGGATGACTTCACCACTTATGGTGCTGATTTTAATCAAGCATTGGAAAATATTAGGAGAGTTCTATAGAGATGTGAAGACCAAAACTTGTCCTTAAATAGTAAAAAGTGCTTCATGATGATGCAAGAGGGTGAAGTTCTTGGCCACTACATCCACCACAAAGGAATTCAAGTAGATCCTACAAAGATTGAGGTAATCACAAATCTGCCCACACCTACAAAATAGAAAGATGTTAGGAGTTTCTTGGGTCATGTAGGATATTATATGCATTTCATCAAGGATTTCAGCAAGATAGCAGAACCTTTGTACACTCTTCTCACTATAGATGCTAAATTTTAGTGGACTGAAGATTGTGACAAGGCATTTTCTGACTTGAAGGAAGCCTTGACTCATGATCTTGTACTCAAAGGGCCTAATTGGGATCTTCCTTTCCACATCCATATTGATGCATTATATTATTCCATACAAGTGGTCTTAGGATAGAAAGGAGCTATTGAAAATGCTATTTACTTTATTAGCAAAAAATTACAAGGAGCTAAATTCAATTATATAGTGACAGAAAAAGAAATGTTGGCAGTCATCTATGCACTAAACAAATTTAGACATTGCATAATAGGCTACCAAATCTTTGTACACACTAATCATGCAGCCATTAGATATCTCATAAATAAACCTTTGATCATAGGTAGATTGGGAAGATGGTTATTTTTGATGCAATAATTTGATATAACCATTGTCGATAAGCCAGGGAGGGCCAATGTTGTTGCATATTTTCTTTCAAGGATAACTACATCAGAAGATAACCAACCCATAGATGACTCTTTCCCTGATGAGCATCTATTCTCCCTCAGTGTACAAACACCCTAGTATGCTGGCATAGCCAATTACTTGGTCATAGGTAGAGTTCCTTCTCACTTCTCTCCAAAAGATAAAATGACACTCATTGAAAACTCTTTTCCTTTCTCTTGGATTACTATATGTCTTTTTTATAATGGATGTCATGAGGAGGTGTGTCAGAGGAGATGAGAGATATGACATTTTTCATGCATGCCACAATGAACCATGTGGAGGAAACTTTGTAGCCTAGAGGATAGCAATGAAGGTTTTGAACACATGATATTACTGGCCAACACTCCACAAGGATGCAAGAAGGTATACTAGAAAATGTGATAGATTTCAAAGAATGGGTAGACCAACCAGGTCTGATGAGATGCCACTGTGCCCTTAGGTAGTAATTACTCCCTTTGACAAATGGGGATTGGATATTGTGGGACCAATTGACCCTCCATCAAATGGTAAGTATTATATATTGGTATGCACTGATTATGTGAGAAAATGGGTAGAAGTTAAGGCTATGAAACATGCAAGAGATAACAAGGTTGCAAAATTTCTTTATGAGGAAATTTTCACAAGATATGGAGCCCCAAGAGAAATAGTAACTGATCAAGGAGCACAATTCACATCAACCCTTGTTGCAGCATTGGTTAATGAGTACAACATAAGTCACATGAAGTATACTCCTTATCACCCACATGCTAATGGGAAAGTTGAGGTGACCAGCAGAGAGATTGAAGCCATTCTGACTAAAAAAGTAGTTGTTCATAGAAAGGATTGGAAAAATAGATTAACAAAAGTTATTTGGGCTTATAGGACAACTTGAAAAATGACTACAGGCTTCACCCCATTTGAGTTGATGTATGGAAAAATAGATATGATGCCAGTTGA
The DNA here is from genome assembly GCA_007258455.2 of Sequoia sempervirens. NCBI lineage: Eukaryota > Viridiplantae > Streptophyta > Pinopsida > Cupressales > Cupressaceae > Sequoia > Sequoia sempervirens. The sequence goes on along the minus strand of VDFB02271358.1, from coordinate 1,154,052,138 downwards.
ATTTGAATATAAGACTCTGTGAACTGTAGTAGATTTGGGGATGGACATTTCTGAGGCGCAAAAAGAAAGAATCATCTAGCTAAATGTTTTGGATGAAATAAGAAGAGCAACCCTGCAACATACAAAAGTGGTGCTGAATCAAAGAATCAAGTGGCATGACAAATTTATCAAGGATAAGAAATTCAAACTAGGAAATTGGGCCTTGTTCTACGACTCAAGATACTAGGACAATGCAGAAAAATTGTAGACAAGGTGGCTAGGACCATATGAAGTTGCTGATGTTTTTCCTAATGGAGTTGTTCAGATTACCACCATTGACCCTATCAGGTTCAAATTACTTGTCAATGGTCATTGCTTCAGATTATAACATGCCATCTTCTAAAGAAGAGTTCTTGCAACAATTCACCCAACATTCAGCACCCGAGCTTCCTCCAACCGAAGGCAGTGGACCTAGCGTTCCTCCTTTTGGCTAATTAAGGTACATGCTCTCTCATAATAAAGACTTTCACTTACATGGAAGTCCATTTCTTCACCCATCCATCCACCCATCCATCACCACCTTTCTCTCTCTTCCATCACTTCATTCCACCTCACCTCACTCCACTTCATTTTCATTAATTGCTCAATTTATTTCCACAAGATGAGCGATACTTTCTCCATGATCTTTGCAAAAAATCTTCCACATATTTAGGTATGTGCGCATTAATTTATATCTTTAATCATCTTTTAATTTTGTTCATTTAATCATTGTATGTTAGTATAAAAATTCACATAAATGCCATCATTCCCTATAAAATCACCACTCCCATCTTGCATGTGTGGACACATGTCCAAATTTAGGTTGGGGGGAGGGGAAAGAAAAAGATGCAAATATTTTGTGAATTTATTTCCCATTTGTCAATTCATACTAGGCTATGTCATAAAATTTAAAATGAGCTGATTTGAAATCCGAATGAGAGGACGTCTTGCATGTGTGAAGTGACAATAACTGCAGCTGCCATTTCTTCCCATCATAATTCCCTTTTTATCACTCCTTTTCTTGCCATTATTTCCCTATAGTAATCTTGAGTTGCAAGAAAAAAGGTGAAACAAAGAAAATAAAATCGAGTCGATATTGGCACTGGAAATTTAGGAGGTACTTCAAGAAAGTGAGCTTGATTTTTAGATGGGAATTATAGGAAAAGAAATTGTAGAGCATTTTTTTGATTGCAGACAATGGCAAGTGGGTTAATTCGAAATGAACCCACTGTGCATGACATTTTATTGTAGGATGCATAATGCCTGGTTGAATTTAGAAACTATGGATGGGTAGATTACTTCTTGCAATTGGATGGCTTTGATGAAAGCATTACCCTTGAATTTTCCCAAAAATTTTCAGAACGAAAAGCCATAGTAAAAGGGTTGGAAGTTGTGGCAACAGAGGAATGAATTATAGAGGTCACAAGGTCACCAGCTGATGGCGAAAATTACCCTACCTCCAGAGATGCCAGATCAACTAGGGCCAAATTTATAGAGTCGAATGACCCCCCATTAAGCATAGATAAATAGGGTGCAAAGAGAGTGTCTCTTCCTAAGCCATGGAAGTAGATAGTTGTGTATGTTATCAAATACATCACCTGTGAGGACCACTAGTCAAATTTGCATTCTGTACACTTCAAGATTTTGAATCACATGAGGCACAAAATGAGGATGAATGTGCCCAACATGCTATACAATCTTCTCTCAATCATGGCCGCCAAGACCCAAAAAGGTAGGGACAATTTTGTTTCCCACCATTGCTTGTTTAAATTGCTAGTTGAAAAGTCTCTACATGATGTATCTACAATAACCTAGGAAGAATTTATAAATGTTGATCAAATTAGACCTGATCACTTGCAACCTAGGGCTTTACCTCAATCCCATAGGTCTAGCAGGAGAATAAGCATGGCTAAAGCCATTCCTAGTGCTTTGACCTCTGGTGTTGGCTCTAGTGTGAATCATCCTATAGCAGAAGGAACCATAGAAATTAGTTATTCTAAAATAGAGCACTCAGAAAAGAAAAAGTTCTTCCTCCAATTCTGATGATGACATTCCACTTGAGACCCTGATGAAAACTAGGGCATAGAAGAGAGAAGTAGAAATGAGAAAATGAAAGGCCAAAACACAGCCTATAGAAAGAAACGTGCCAAGTTCTGAAAAAAGAAAGGTTGACATTGTTCATCTTGCAGCCAAACGAAAACATGAGAGATCTCCTAGGAAATCAAGACCAACTAGGCCTATGATTGGTATGCCTCCGTAGGAAATCCCTAAACTGGGTGAGACCTCACATGGGGACCCTAAAGCTCTAATGGAGTAGGAGAATGTTGAAGAAGACAAAGACACATCCAGGAGAGCAAAAAATATAACACTGGTCGATCTTGCTAACATTGCAGAAGAATTAGAGGAAAGTCAAAACTTCCTACAACATGAGAAAGAAGTCCTGTAGCAATAGCCAGTTCTAACTAGAGCAGGAGTTCTTGCAATCACGATAATAACAAGAACAAGAGTCCCTTCAACAAGGGGAAAAAGAAGAAATAGTACCCCTGCAGCTAGAGATAGCTGGACAGCCTGAGTCCATGCAGATAGTGCCATATGAGGAGCCGCCATCAACAAAAAGACTGGTAGGAATCCATAATCCTCCCAGTTTTCTAGTACATACAACAATTTTAAATTTATGGAAGGAAATACAAAGAAGGGAGGAAGAATGGAGAAAGGAAAAACAAAAATTGGAGGAAATTGAAAAGAAGGATGAGGAGATAGAAGATAAAGATGCAGAAATTGCCACCCTGAAATAGAGGGTGGATGATATGGTAGCTTTGACACCACAAATTTTGGAATGTAGGACCCCTCCAAGGGTTTATGCTCTGCTCCTGAAAGATAAGTCTCTCTTTTCAGCTATCAAGGATTGCCTCAGGTTTGAATCCTTCTATTAACACCTCTATGGAATTTTTCAATGCTTATATAATTGCCTCCCCTGAAATGAAGAATTTGCTATGTGAATTTTATTTGCATAATTATGCTATCACAAAAGACCATGATTGGAATCCATTGCTGTATGTTGGAGATGTTCAATTGAGAGCATTTATGTCATGGGTACAAAATGAGATTAGTTGGGGACAACAGCATAGAGCTTATAAGTAGTTGGAGTCCGATATCCCTCTGCCTGTTAGAGCTTAATCAAGTAACTGAAGGGATATTTACAAAGAATGACCAAAATGCTACTCAGACCTGTTGGAATTATGCCTAAATCAATACAGGATGAAACCTCCATTGGAGCCAAGTCGGTGTGACAGCTCTCATGTCTGGCTGACTAGCAGATTGGTAACATCATGTTTTATACAGGTCACTGTAACCTTGGAAGGGTCTTGCCGAACAGTTTCACATTGGAGTCTTCAGTGTGACATGCTTCATTCGGTATGACCTCTTACCGTGTGGAGATCTTTGGCCGATAGGCCATTCAATCGTATATCGTTGAGACCCTTGGCCGAAAGGCTTTGTTCAGGAAGAATTCTGGGTGATGTGTTAAAGTCTCACCGACAATATGTTTTGTATTGAAGTCTTCAGGATAGCTAAAGGGTTCTCGCTATGAGGTCTTAGTGAATAGTGAAGGTCACGTCGATGGGGACACATCCAAACATTCATCGGAGTAACTCAAAGCGATCAGGGAAAGGTCTTGGCGAGAGTGTTAAGTCTTGCCGACTGTTCAGTGTTCAGTGTAACTGGAAGGGTTTCGGAGAAACGTGTTAGCAACTGAAGGATGTCTTGCTGATAGCCTATGGCTATCAGGGTAACCCAAATGATCTTGGGAAGAAGTCCCAGCAAAGAATGTAAGTCTTGCCGATGATATGGGATCTTCGATATAACTCTTGGTGACGGATGAACACTTTGGGATAAGTCTTGGAGTTCGGTATGTTCTCTCGGCAAAAGATGTAAGTTTTGCCAACTATTCTTTGGAGCTCAATATGACTTGTGACTTAGGTATAACCTTTGGTGACTCGCTATGATCTCCTGGTGAAATCGATAGGTCTGGGCGACTGCTTGGTGTTTCGGCGTAACACTGAAAGCTCGATAGAACATCTTGGCGATAACGATATCTCTTAGGGACATTGATATGAAGGTTATGTGGCATCGGCGAGACACTGTTAGTGTCTCATCGAGATGCCAACACTGTGTGAATTATATTGACAGTTTGACTGTCCTATGTGGAGTCTCGTGGACCAATAGGAGAAGCTGAATTGGAACCATTGGGAGATAGTTCGTTGTGACGGTTCTGTGAGGAAGCTCGATGGACATGGAACAACAGGGATATACTCTGTGATTGCAGATTGTGATTGGTTGGCTGGATTGACGGATTGCTAGGTGGTTGTATGATTAGTAAATGTAATCTAATCTGTAATGAGTGTAACTTGAAGGTTCCTATACAAGATTGTTCATGGTGAATGCTGATGTAAACATACACCAGAAAGATAAGTCTATCTTTTGTATGTAATCTTCATTACTGTAATACAAAGTGATTTCTCTTGGTGTGGTGGGTTTTTCTCCCGTAAGGGTTTTCCCACGTATATCTGGTGTTCATGTGTGATTGTCAAATACTCTATTTCTATTATTTACTTCATAGTGCATCTTAGTTGAATTGTAATTGAAAAAAAATTAAAAGTATATCTACATTCTTTCCTGAGGTATTGACGTTAGGAGAATTGTTTCCGCATTTGATTTTCCTTACAAGACCTAGTTATGGCAATAGGATTATGCCTTAGATTGAGGCAATTTGCAGTGAGTATGAAGTAAAGTCAACAACAAAGGAGGAAACCATGAGGAGATTTTTATCACAGAGATGGAATAATCTATCTGATGAGTTGAAGCAGGATGAGCCTCATTATATCCACAATTATGTTGCAACACTAAAGAGGATTGATAGGTATATTCAGATTGGGAGAACTTAGGGGCGGTCTTGGCTTCCCCTAACTTTCCAGCCACCCATGCTCATGTGGCCCGTGCCAAACCTTAGATTCTACCAGCTTGACATTGTTGCAGAGAGGTAGAGATGGAACATATTTGAAAGATTGGGAGGATTCTATTGGGATCTTGATTCATGCACTACAACCATTGATGTCGCAAAAACTATCAGTTGCAAACTTCAAAGCTTTGACCAAGCAGAAGAACAACTCTTCCCTTATTGGAGGACCAACAAAACATTAGGTTGGGGGGAGTGATGAGCCTAGTTTTTGGTCTAATTTTGGGTAGAATCTATAGTCTATTTGCTAATAGATGTCATGGAATTTAATGTTAAATGTTGGTATTGGCATAATGTTTCCCTCAAACCATTGACATTTGAAATTTAATGACATTTGGCATAATATGTGGGTTATCTATATTAATTTTGCATGTGGTTAATGAATGTTCCTTAGAGTGGTTATAGATGTGTAGTTATTATGTGTACTGACCATGCGATGCAAATTTAATACACCAAGTTGAGGAAGACACCACCATCTGGGCATGCACCATAACAACCAGCTAAGGAATTTCTCCAAGTCAAAGACAACTGATGGCAGAAGATTCTTCATTCAACTGAATGTAACCACCTTATAGTGGACTTTAATGACCAAGCATGCATGGGCATTACTATTGTGTTGGATCTACATTTGGACTTGCATGTCTGACCAGATTATATGCATGTGTAACCTCCATCACTGCACTTTAGCTATTTTCCCTAAATGGCATCCTCCCAGTCATGGAGTTAACTACCACGTTTAGCTAATTAGTATAAATAATGATTTGATGCTCCTTCTTTAGGAGGTTGCATGATTTTATATTGTACTCTCATTCTCCAATAATACAGATACATTATTCTCATGTATGCATGATTCACAGTGAATAAAATAAAGTTATGAGTTCGAGCATCTGAGTTTTCGTTACTTTTAGAGGATACTTATCCAAGGGGTGCCACTTGGTGAGTAATCTATCTTTTTAGTTTAGCATTAGTTTAGTATTACTTGTTTTCTAGTACTTAGTTAGAAATTTGGCACCGACTGTTCTTCCAGCCACTAGAATTTCATTATGTGACTGTTCCTGCAGCCAAAGCAGATAGGGTAGTGTCATGTCTATTGCTAAAATTTTCATTCTTGTTACGTATTTCCGCTTAGCATAGTCATTGATTGATGTTCAACATTTGTTTCATTCCTTTTCAAGCAATTTACTTTCAGTATTGTGTGTTCCTTAGCTATAGAGTAGAATGGCTACTTTGAGTTCCTAGTGCACATACTGTGTTGACCCATTTCAAGTTCACGTCCCTGGGTTGACAAGTTAAATGCACCTTCATGATGGTTGAAATGGCTATTCAGGTTAGATGTCCAATCTCTGAATCATGTCTACAAAGGCTTAGTTATTGAGATCATTGTAGGAGGCCAACAGTGTGTAGTGATGGAGGAATATTTTGAAAGGGTGGATTTGGATTATATTTTGGATTTTACATTTGTATGCTTTGCATTACTTTTATTTGAGATATACATATTTTTAAAAAAAAAAATTCTCAGTAGGACTTTGAGGCCACTTGGATTTATTTTCATTGTTTATTAGATTTATAATTATATTTGCATGTTTTTTTAGGGGACATTGCTATTCTCGGATTTTTTTGGATTCTTAGCTTTATGCATTTTTTGAAAAAAATAGAATGGGCATGTTATGATGGGTTGTTTGGATAATGTATTGAAGAAGGGATGAAGGAAATGAACTAGAAATGGATCATTGGTATTTTTATATCTTGATCCTAATTGGGGATTCCAAGGAATAGATTGTTTGGATTTGGGAGAATGGATTTTATGACACAGGGACCCAATATGGATAGGGAAGATGAGGGGCATATATAAAGGTAGATTTTGGGATATAGGTGTCCAAAATGGATTTGGAATATTGAGGAGGGATGATGTATTTAGTTTTGGGTTGATCTATTGGAGCAGGAAATTTGATAAATAACTTAAATGAGTGATGGGAATATTTTGTTGTAGGTTTGGAAGAAAAAATATTAGGAGGAACAAGGGGTCTACTAATATATTTTGATTAGGTTCCTTCAAATACGTAGCCAAGAATTGGAAATATTGGATTTTGTTTGAGATAGATGGGCTCTAGGATGCCATTCTAATGAAGTCCTAAGCCTTTTCTTTGGAATTTCATGGTTTTTAGGATTCAATTGGAAAAAAAATGTCAGTTTCTTTGGAAACAATATGTTTTTCCATTTTGAGGTGGAGGGGAATGGGTGATGGATAGTTTATGTTCCTTTTCGATGAGGGAATCACTATAGTTAAAGGTTAGTGAATCAAGAGGATAAGGTGATGGTTGTGAGATTATTTTCATAGGAGGTTGTAAGGGATCATGATGGATATTAGATGGGATTGTAAAACATCAATTTATAAGGGGGATTGTTCAACATGATTTGGAATAATATTGTTACATGGTTGGATTTATATGGAAGGTATAATAGGGGAGTGGTTTTTAACATGGGTTGACTCTTCAAATTAGGTATTTGAAGAGATGGACAATTCAATATCTTCATGGGGTTGGGATTGGATGGTTTTGATGCGTTGGATGGGGTTAGGATTTTGGAGGAGGTTAGTAGGTTTTGGGGGAATTATGTCCTTTTTAGTGACACACTTAGGTGATTTGGTGAGGTGGCATAACTCCAAAATTGTAGGATTTTGGTTTAGTCCTTGAGGAATATTTTGATGTAGGATTAGGTTGAGTATTATTATTAGATGGTGTGCTAGATGGAGGATTAGATGTAGGGATTTGTTGATAAGAGGAAAAATGATTTGGAGAAGTGATGGAGATGATGAGAATCTCATAGAAAGATGGAGGTTGATATATGGGTTGGAGATAAGATGGGGATATAGATGGGTTTCCCTTGTCAGAGGTAGTGATGAGCCCTAAAGAAGGATAATCTAATTTTTTAAATGCACATTCTTTTCCTTTCTAAAATCCCACTTTTCTCAACATAATTTTTGAGAAATATTGCTTAGTTACGTGAAGATATAAGTGTAATCTTAAAGGAATTTTTAGGATAGAGAGTCTTAGGTAGTAGGCTTGAACTAGCATTTGGATATGTAGAAGCATTATTTTTTATAATAATAGGGCTATGGAGATACCTGCAATGGATTTATAAATACTTTTTAGAAGATATTTTAAGTAGCCACTTATACATTTTGATCAATTTTTTGATGACGGCCCATCAGAATTTCGACGGCTGTTTGTCACTATTATTGCGTCAGAATTTAGACGACATTTGAAATGTCAAAATTCTGGCCCAACATCCACATCATCGAAAAATTGATCAAAATGTATCAGTGAGCTATAGAAGATTCTCCTAACTCATTGATACACACTTGAGGATTTTTGCATAATAAACTAACTATTATTCACTCCTAAATTGAAGGATCTAGTGGGGATGAAGGGAAACCCCAAGTAGTATTTCCATGTAAAATCTTATTCTAATATACCTCACCATCTTTGATTCCATGTCACCTATCCTCTACCAAAGTCAACTCTCACTACCATTCAATTGTAGATGATTCCTAAGAATGTGGTTCATTATAAAGAGCTACATAATTAGTGCCACTATATGTCTCCCTTGAGAAGAATCACATAAATTATGTTATTGTAACTGAGGGTAATTTCTAAGGTTAGATTAAATCAATCAATGTAAAAGACAAAAACCCAAAGACCTATCGAGTACAAAGGAAATCAAATAAAATGGCTATACCTATTTCTTGAAACTTCCAGGATTACCTCCATAGTACCTTCTTACTTGTTGGATGATGTTTTTCCCTTAGATTCGTTGTGCGAGCAATCTGCAAATGTCTAAGTCTTACACAAAGCTTTGAAGGATTTGCATAAAATGTCTAAAGCCTATGCCTAAATGACTATGATTGACAATGCCTAAACATGCTAAGACTTGATCAAATAAAAATAATAATTGCATTGAGAAGCCTAAGTGTGCAAGTGAATATGTAATACACCTATAATATGTCTACTTGTGTGTGTGTAATCGAAAAGTGAGAGGAAAATAGCATTTTATAGAAAATGCCATTTTGAATGGACGGGTGAGATTAATTCATGACGAAAACCTAAAATGAAAGGTCCAGATTAAATCTGAGAATCCCTAATTAGGGTTAGGGAAAATTCATTAATCGAACAGTCAAAATAATATCTCTGATAATTGGATCGACGGTGGAGAATAAATGAGATAAATTAATTAGAAAATAAAGATTTTTGAAAATCAAGAAGATAAAGACTGTCTGATTTGTGAGATTCGAAAAATCAAGAAGATAAGAGTTGGACTGAAGATCAGATTTGGAAAATCAAGAATCTGCCCGATTACTTGATTTTTGGAAGATTAGTTACTATTTTGAATTAAATTAATTCAAAATAATGATTTTGTGAGACAATAAATAATCTTTTTCAGATTATTTACTGAAATGGACTGACAGATAAGAAAGTGATGACATTTTAAATAATTTCATTTATTTAAAATGAGAGGAATATTAATTTTGATAATTAAATAATTAAAGATAATTATTTAATTTAGCAAATAAGATTAATTAATTAAATAAATTAATCAATTCATTTAATTATGACAATTAGTGACATATTAAATAAATAAATAAAATTTATTTATTTAATAAGGAAGAAATATATGAAGGGTAATTAAATAAATTAAGAAATTTATTTAATTAAGGAAGACTTAGACAATTAATGCATTTAATAAATAAATAAAATTTATTTATTTAATAATCATGAAGAATACAAAGACATGAATTAATTAAACAATTATAAATTATTTAATTAATAGTCGAATGTGGACCAAGGACATAATTAAATGTTTTAATTATGCTAAGATGAAAGTGGTAAAAATGAAGCTTGCAGGCCTAGGTCATTTTTAGGTGTCTACATTTTGCCCCTCTTTGTCATAATGTAGCATGTCGCATTGTGACAAAGAAAATAAGTCAAAAATATGCCCTAGTGCAAAATAAGATGAGGAAGAATGACGAGGAGGGTTACGGTATGCCCCCTCGAGAGGACAGATAGGTTCCAAGAACATGGGTGTGCTCTTGAAATTAATGAGAAGACTAGAATATGAAGAGACAAAGAAATGTTAGTGAAAAAGATATGGATGATGATATGGATGTGATGCCTATATGAGATGAGTAAGAGAAGATGGCAAGACAAAAGGAGATGCATGTTAGTTCCTAGACCAAATCCTTCAAAACATTGCCATAGGACTTTAATATTTATTGCTCTTAATCATCATTGGGCGGTAAAAATGACACAAATGGACAAAAAACACCATGATATGACATAGACCAAGGTGTGTAAGGTCATCCACTTGAAAAATAGATAGTCACAGATAAGGAATGTCCTAACTCATACTAAGGGCGAAGTTGCCCAAGTCTTTTTGTCAAGACAATCCACAGATAGCAGTCAGAGAAAATAAAATAGGCCAGGATACATCACCGCACCTCTAAATCCTTCATGGGATATCCTCGAGGTAGATAGTAACATGACCACAAAGAAAAGACAGTAAAAGGATAAGACAAAATAGCCAAAATAGTCAAAGTATAAGACAAGATAGACCAGAAAAATTAACAGCCATTTAATTTTGTTTGCCAATGTTTGTTTGCCAAAGATTGAATTCTTGCCAGTTTGACAGTTTTGACAGTTTAAGAGTTTTTCCAATTTGACGGTGTTGACAGTTTGACGGGGCCTATTGTCAGGAAGGACACATCCTAAAAAGGAAAATGACATTTTGACGAGGTCTAACTCCAAAAAGGACACATCTTGAAGAGGACCAAAGAGTGATGAGACTGACATTGTTTTGACTAATATGTTTTGGCAAGTTGACTGATGTTGACTGTATGATTGATTGGACTGTGTTGTCTGATTTTGACCAATTTTGGCATTGACGTTTCGAATGACTGTCTTGTGTCTGAGTTTGACTACGTCTGACTTATTTGACCGATGTGATGATTGTGACAAATGCCGTGATTTTATTTGGACCAACCTAAAAGGACTGACCTAATGTCTCAAGGACTCATCAACTGATGGCCTTGCCTACGTAGAAAATGCGTAGAGACAACGTAGTTCGTCAATGACATGGACTGACTGACATGACTGACTTTGACTCCATTTTTAGGATTTTGACATTGATTTGGATGTTTTTGTGTTTTTCTTCAGGATTTTTTATGATTTTTAGGTCTTTTTTCAGGACATTTTATGATGTTTTTGGTCTTTCTTTAGGACATTTTATGATTTTTTTGTCTTTTTTTTAAGACTTTTATGATGTTTTTGGATTTTGATGTTTAAGAGGATTGTGACAAATGCATATGACTGATGTATACACATGAGAATCCAAGGACAAACATGATTGTGCCCCTAGTCAAGCTGAATACCAATTGACAGGTGATGACAACGTTGTTTGACGTGGGAAGGACACATCCCAAAATAACGTGAGGACAATGATGATAATGTGACAAAAGTATCGAGGTCTACAACCGGGCCAGGAACAAAGTCAAGTAATGTTTTGGATAATGTGCTTTATGAATTATACTCATTGCATTTGGAATGACTTGGTTAGGACTAGATGGGATGATGATTATCCTTAGACCATTTGACAAAGGAAAGCCAAGATAGGTGACATACATGAAAGGATAAGAGGTGGCCTTGGTAAAGGACGAGAGATATGAGACTAAGGGAATTGTCATATGATTTTCAAGGACCATGTCGTATAAGGACAATAAGACTATGATGGTCAATGACATGATGTTTCGTGAATTTTGTATGACCGAAGGATAGACATGTCAAGAGTTTTCCCAAAGCATGATTTATGTGTGCCAGTTTTATGTCAAGACTGAGGTAAGTGGGAAAGTGAAGTGAAATGATAGGGCTTAGATGGACGTAAATGTCATGAGGAAGGCATGGGAAATGAGATGACTTGCCCCCAAGTGTAAGAGTCCACATAGATGATTTATTTTACACATGACGCTTGTTTGTCAGGTTTTCATCATGGTACTTATCCAAGGCGCCTGTTTGCCAGGTTTTCACCATTGGATGAAATTTTTATCTTTACTATTTTCTTGAATTTTTTATTTTTATTTATTTTTGGTGTCACCAAGACGCCTGTTTGCCAGGTTTTCATCAGGGTGACAATTTTTATCATTTTTCAATTTTTTTTGTATTTATGATTTTGTGGATAGCTTGGATGCTTTAGATGACCACTGACTGTTCTGAATCCATTGACGGTGCCGATGTAGAGACTGGTGCCATGATATGCCAATAATGACCTTTCTGAAGGAGTTGTCTTGTCAGGATCATAACGCTTGTATACAACTGATTGATGTCATTGTGATCCTTTCTGATATTAGAGTTGGCCTTATCAAAATATGCACATCACAATAGAGTGCCATGAGAGTCCTTGTGGTAAAGAGTTGCTGCCAAGATGTGACAGATTTGTGATGTGAGATCATTGGACTTTAGACGAGATGTAGGGTTATGACGAATGATGGTAGATGTGGAAAGGTTGTTTGGACGTTTGGATGAATCACTTTTTATTTTCCAAACTTGGTATGGTGGATGATGGATTTTGGAGGGATGGTGTGTGGAACCAACACTTTTATATGCCTTCATTGATGACCATTTTGAAGGAGGTGGACATTTGTTATATGTGGGAGTCCTCTTGTCTTGTGGCTCCACATTGTGATTGACTTTTGTATTTGACTTGGTGTCTTTGTTTGATCCATCTTTCTTTGGGATCCATTTTAATTTCATTTGTCCACTTGTCCTTTTGTTTGATTCAATGGCCTTTGACATTTGATTTTGATCTTTTGACTTATAAGACTTTTGTTTTTGTTGGTCCCAAAGGGGAGGTTGATTCATGATAGAATGACGGTTCATGGTGTGGGTGGAGGGGGTGTTGGCAGCAATCGTATGACAAGGATTTTTCATGGATTCCATTTTGACGTTTGTATCTGACAAGGTTGCCCCCAGTATCGAGGAGGTACCACTGACATCATTTGATTTGTTTTCTGAGGAATAACCAAGACCTTGATGTCTGTAATTTGCCTGAAGCTGTATTGGTTCTAGAATGCCTTGCTCGTGTATGCCTAGTCCTTTTCCCTGATATTGCATGCTTTGACAAATTCTATTTGCGATGGGGTATTTGTTGTTTTGAAAGCAAGATGCTAACTCATCATTAGGTCTATGGATACTGTCACTTGTAATATTTTCATCGGTGAGAAAGCCTACTCTGAAAAAAACAGATGACCCTAAGTGATAAAGTGTCTTAGCTTCATTTTCATGTTGGACATATTTCTGACTGATATCTTTGGTCTGATCTTGTGACATGTCAGGTTCAGATGATTCTGTTGGTGCTTCCAAGGCAATGTCGAAGCCATCATTATGTTTAATGTCATAGAGTCCAATGATTTTAGCTATAACTTGATCATATGCAAACATGTCCCTAGTGGAAGATTCTTGTTCTGGAGGAATATCATCTATGTGTCCCATGGAGGCAAGTGTCTCATCGTGGGAAGTTTCAATAGTCGAGGGCTTTGTAAGGTCAGAAAGTGTTTGATCATGAATGGCATAAAGGTCAAGGAGTGGATCATTTTGGACTTCTTGGTCAATGGTAGGGTCTTGGTCGAAGATGGGGTTGTCATAGATTATATAGTCATAAATAGAGTCGTTGTCAAGGAGAGGTGTGTTTTGGATGTCATGATTGTCTTGAAGGACTTCATGGATGGACTGAAAGATAGGGTCATGGGATGAACTACCTTGTTCTTGACATGAGGGTGACATTATAAGGTCCTGCTTTGGGCTTTCATTTTGACATGTATCCTCAAGTTTATTAAATGGGATTTGACTTTGGACTATGATAGAATTTTCATTACTGGATGTGGCTTGTGAGGGGATGACTTGAAAAGGATTAATGAATGACGGACTAGGATAGGACGTGGTGACTTGGACAGGACAAGTATGTGAAGGACTAGGATAGGACATGGGGACTTGGACTGGACTAGTATGTGAAGGACTAGGATATGACATGGGGAATTGGACTGGATATGCCATGGAGTCTTGGACTAGATTAATATGGTATGATGTGGGGACTTGACATGAGTTGGTAGATGGTTGATAAGGCATGTAGACTTGGATGGGATTGATAGGTGAAGGGTCAGAATATGACATGGAGGTTTGGAATGGACTAGTGGATAGTTGGCTTCCCTTGTCAAGGTTAGGATAAGGGTGATAAGTGGACGTTTGTTGTGAATTACTGGTAGGATTTATGTCAAGCGACTGGTGATGGTGAGGGTAGACGGATGGAGGTGGCAAAGTATTTATGTCAAAGCCTTGTGGTAACTTATCCCCTTGGTCCAAAAGCATGGCTAGATACCTTTGAGGGTCACTTAAGATTGATTTTTCTACAAAGGAGACTATATCAGGATTTTGCACTGCAGCTTCTAAGTCTTTTGCATATACTCGTCCATTTTGGTCTCTTTGTATGAATGGTTCAGAAGGATTTTGTGATGAAGATGGCATGTTCATGGAAGATTGAATATTCATGTTGTGAAATGTGTTGGAAAAATTCCACTGTTGGTTTGTGTCATGAGTGTTATTAAGGTATGTGCAGGATCATCATGGAAAAAATAGGCCCTTAAGTGGCAAAAAATTCAGAAAAATCAGTGTTAGGCAATTTGACGTAAAAATTTGAATAAGTTATCTATATTATTTCAAAAATATGTAACAATAGAATCTGTAGAAAATTGAATGTAGTTTCTAAACTACTAGGTTTATTTAAAAATAAATAAAATCTATTTGGTGAAAATTTGAAATTTCAATGCAGTAGTACTTAAATTTCAGGAAAAAAATAAGAAGTAGGTGTCTGTCTGACCACCCTAACCATAATAAAATGATAATATTTTTTTATAAGATTTTATATATAAGTAGAGGACTCATGTCCATATGTGATGCATATTTTTTTGTAATTTTTTTCCATGTAAATAATTAATTATGAATTTTTTATTACAACTTTTAAAAAATATAAAAACTCCTATGTCTAACCACCTTAACTTGGTCAAAACTTCATGAAATTTAATTTTTCTTTTTAATCTTATAGTATGTGAAGCATAGAATGTGACACATGTTTTGGATTCAAAAATGTGATATTGTTTGAAAGTTATAGATGTTTTTCAGTTAGCCTATCGATTAGGACTTTAGTAGTAATTCTAATAAAAAATAAATAATAATTATTTATTAAATTCAAATTAAAGCATAATTTATATATTGGTGGAAAGCTGAAAATATCCTCTAAAAATCCTTTTCGTTTCATCAATTTTGGGTAAAAAAAAAGTCGTCAGTCACATACCCTACAAATACCCATAATATTGCCACTTTTTGGCCCATCATGATCTTGCACATACCCATTATTGATGTTGGGATTGAAATCTTGTCCAAAGTTTTCCATTTGTCGTTGTTGTCTTTGAAGCCTAGTCTCAACCGTAAAAGGGATTTTCTCAGATAAGGATGACGCCAATGACAACTAAATGTGAGGATGATGACAACCTATGTTTTTTGGATTTTTTTGGATAAAAGATGATAATGCAAGACTATGTTTTTGGATTTTTGACAATAAGGGATGCAATATGACAATGTTGTCTAAAGAAAATGACTAATGCCAAAGGACAATGAAGACTAAGATGACAAGTTATGTCACTATTTTTTTTTTTGTATTTTTGGAATAAAGGATGACAATGGAAGATGAAGATGACATTTTCCTAAGGAAACGATTAATGCAAGATGACAAGGTTGTCAAGGCCAATATGAGGACTAAGATGATGATGTTTGACTAAGGACTTAATGTTATAAATGCCAATTCTAGGTTCAAAATGATGACTAAGATGAACAATGCAAAGTCTAAGTTCAAAATGAGGACTGAGATTTTTTTTTTATGTTTTGTTGAAAAGTCTGAGTTGTCTAAGGTCGATTGTTTGTGTCTATATTTGTGAATGTTGTGTATAATGTTTGAGTAATCCAACAAGCGCTTGACAAACACAATGTTTTGAATGTAAGCAAGCGCACACAAGACAAGTACAATCCTAGATTAGGTCAGGACAATATTCACTAGATTCCACATGGGTTTCCCCAACCACATATCTGTAGCATGTGAATTCAGAAGCTTGGCTACACGGGCTCCCCCTTATAGTGCACTCTCTTCTTAGGCCAACCAAGCTTCCAACTCCTATGAAACTCCCATGGCAGGTTGATCACCTCTACTAAAAACTGCGAAAGTGTGGATGCCTTCACACCGACCGGTGCTGCGCTAGCAAATAGAAGGTTTTTGGCTTACTACACAAAGGTTTTTAGTTTGGGACCCCCGTTCGAGTGGCCATACATGGGGCAAGAGATTAATCACCAATAAGGTGGCACTCCAGCCTGAAGAGGTTGAGCTCAATAGGGTTTAAGGGAGTACAACTCTGTCCGTATGACACATCCGCACTCACAATATTAGGTTTTCCCTTAAGATTTACATTTATATACCGGTCAGGGGTAGCTTGGCTTTAGCACCATTACCGGTTTGAGTCGCATTGGGGTGATGAAATCCCCAGGCAGGCCCAATTTCTAGAGTTGGTAACCGTTTCTCTTACACCCAAGATCACCCAAAAGCGCAAGGAGAGAGGATACTTCGATATACCAAATTGTCAGGTAAAAATAGATAAAAACAGGTCTAATTTTCTGATCACCAAGTTTTCACAAGGTGAGAGCATACTCACCTACCACTTTGCAAACACATTCAAACATGATCAAACATAGGTTCATTTTAATTGCACCAAAATAAAATGTGTGTTACACTACTAAAAATGAAAGCACATTGTTTTGATGTTTAGTCTTTGACAATCGAACCTACAAGACAATACGTTAGTAGTTTTAATGTTTGTCTTCAACCCACAAAAAGTAACTGCCAACAAGCTGCAAATCCTGATTAGTAACCAAAAAAAATAAAAATAAAAATTTAGTGACAGCAACAAATTAAAATAGTGATAACCTTTTCAAAACTTAATGAAATTTTAAGTGGTAGACATCCATGGAAAGCTGAAAATAAAACCTTCAAAACCCAGAAAGTATTTTCCATGATTCTGCACAAAAAAAATGTTATAGGTAAAAATAAACACGAGTTTTAAAAGCTAAATTAAAAAAATAGTGATCACTAGAATCGCCATAACTTTCTCAAATCTTAACAAATTTTGAAACCGTTTGTAGTTCTGGAAAGCTGAGACCGAGATCTACAAAACCCAGAAATTTTTTTAAACAATTCTATTCGCCCATTTTTCTATACTCAAAAGATGGTGACGGGATTTCATATGACTTCTTGGCTGTAACCTGCAAAACAGTGAAAACAAACAAGAAAACACAATTTTTTCTACAAAATGTCGGGTTCACCAATGTATCAATGGATTTATTTTTGGATTAGATTCAAGTTATCAAATCAATGCGAAAGACAAAACCCAAAGTAATTACAAAGAACAAAGGAAGCAAACGTAAATGAAAAAAAGTATACCAAATAGTTGTTGCAGCCTCCATGATTCACCTTTGTAACACCTCCTTGCTTGTTGGTTGACGTGTTGCCCTCAGATTTGACGAGCGAGCAATCTGTAAATAAATGTCTAAGTCCTACACCAAGCTTTGAAGGATTTGATAAATGCCTAAATGCCTATGACTATGACAATACAATTGAAATGCCTATGTCTAAAATATTGCCTAATGCAAAAATGAGAGGAAAATGGCATTTTATAGAAAATGTCATTTTGAACAGACGAATGAGATTGATCTTTGACAGAGACTTAAAATCAGAGGTCCAGATTAAATTTGATAATCCCTAATCAGGGTTAGGGCAAAATCCTTAAGTGAGCGGTCAAGATGTCATCAAAGAAAATCAAATCAGCGGTGGAGAATAAATGAGGAAATTAATTCAAAAATAAAGATTTTTGAAAATGAAGAAGATAAAGACTAACTAAAGATCAGATTTGGAAATATCAAGAAGATAAGAGTTGGACTGAAAATCAGATTTGGAAAATCAAGAATCTGCCTGATTACTTGATTTTTGGAAGATTAGTTACTATTTTGAATTAAATTAATTCAAAATAATGATTTTGTGAGACAATAAATAATCTTTTTCAGATTATTTACCGAAATGGACTAACAGTTAAGAAAGTGATGACATTTTAAATAATTTCATTTATTTAAAATGAGAGGAATATTAATTTTGACAATTAAATAATTAACTTAGATAATTATTTAATTTAGCAAATAAGATTAATTAATTAATTAAATTAATCAATTCATTTAATTATCACAGTTAGTGACATATTAAATAAATAAATAAAATTTATTTATTTAATAATCAGGAAGAAATATATGATGAAGGGTAATTAAATAAATTAAGAAATTTATTTAATTAAGGGAGGACTTAGACAATTAATGACATATTTAATAAATAAATAAAATTTATTTATTTAATAATCATGAAGAATACAAAGACATGAATTAATTAAATAATTATAAATTATTTAATTAATAGTCGAATGTGGACCAAGGACATAATTAAATGTTTTAATTATGCTAAGATGAAAGTGGTAAAAATGAAGCTTGCAGGCCTAGGTCATTTTTAGGTGTCTATAGTTATAATTAGAAAATATGTAATTTTTAGAATAAAGGAGTAAATCCTTTATCTTTGCAAAGACTCATAGTTAGGATGCAATAGCAATCTAGTCATATCCATCTAACGAGGAGGAAAATGGATACTTTTTTGGGATACCACACTTTTCCCATTCAACCATTCACTAATGTCCTAATAGTCCTAATTGGATTGACTAACAACCTCTCAAGGTGAGCCTATTCTCAATTAGGAGGGTCCTAGGAAGGGTTTCTTAATTTATAAAGGGTTCACCACCAAGCAAATGCTTGGAAAAGAAAAAGTTTTAAAACACACCGTGATATGCAAAATGACCTAAAACTAACAATGCAAGCTAAATGAAAGATGAAAATGATGAATTTATGCAACAACGAGATGGTATGTGTGAACTTGGGAAATCCAGAGATGTCATGAGGATTCTAGAAATGCAAAGAGACTATCAAAATATGTTGTGGAGGACTAAGATTCCCAAGATGGTGTGTTAGTCTTGCTACCATTTTTCAGGGAAAATACAAAGTCCTCGAATCTTGAAACTAGATCTCTAAAAATATCTAAAAATTGAGCTTGGGAGGACTAAGATGCTCAAGATGGCATATTAGTCTTGTTCTAAATTTTTGAAAACTATGAATAGGATCCTAAGCTCTAAGGTCTGCACAAGCTTCCTTTCTAGTCTCAGGTTCTGAAGCTTCCTAATAAGGCCTGTAAGTGAGTTTCCATGAAGATGACAAATTTGTGATGTAACTTTGAAAATTTTGCAATTTTTCACTTGAAGTGATCTTCAACTCTACAACCTAGATCTATAATCACAAATGTGCAACATGGGAAAAACTTGTTGTTTATTAGTGAATGGGGGTTTTCCTTGGTCATACCCCTTGTTGGTAATTAAACCTTGAAATGAAATAGAGATAATGAAGGAAATGGTGAATGAACAACATGCAATACTACAACTCACCAAACCCTTATGAAGTCTACAAACTTGTGTGTAATGATTGCACTAGTTATGGATTTTGAATGCTTGATAGATAATGCTTGAATTTCTTGCTTGAATCAAAACCATACATCACAAATGTTAGAACAAGAACACACATGATGCAAGAAAACACTTTGATATGATGCTTGAATATGAAAATGGCTTCAAATGCTTGATGAATCTACTCTTGAATGCTCTTGTGAACTCAATTATGCTATGATAAAATATCTCATAAAAGACTTGGGTTGAAATGAATGAAGGAACCTTGTATTTATACTTATCTATGCTTAATATCCTGAATTATATCACACCAAGCCGACATATGAATTCATTGAATAAAGGAGGCTAAATCCTACCAGAATTTGAAATTAAATCCCAAAAATGACTCAAGGAGGACTAAGACACCCTAGGTGGTGTCTTAGTCCCAAGTCCTAAAAGCTTGGGGCATAGACACCAAAAAGGGTCCCAATCCATAGATGCAAAAATTAGGGTCCCGAGAGCCTTGGGGGGTTAAGACGCCCTAGGTGGTGTTTTAGTGTTGACCCAAAAATCAGGGACACACCGATGGAGTCATTAAATTAAAATTTATACATTGGAGAATGCTAGGATTAACTAGAAAAATATGTCATTCATACAGCTTGTGGACATAAAATAGGACCAATTAAGCCATAAAGAAGCATAAATAAAGCAAGGTAGGCCCAAACAAGCGTGAAATGCAAGGGTATGCATTTTACTATACTACATTATTAGTTAGGAAATATATTATATATAGTATTATGGCATAGATAGATTGTTAGAGTAATCTAGTACATAATTTTACTTAGGTCATGTGATTTTTGTGTCTCAAATCATAAGATGAGGACACATGTCATGATCTTGTATTATCCTCACTTAGGGTTTCTCTAGGGTTTTATTATAGGCGATCCCTAGGAGTAGTGGGGATGAGGGATCAACTCTAAAATGCTATTAGAGATCTAGATCTACAATTCCCTATTTATTTTTGAGATATCCACCCTTGGGTTAAATTTTTATGCATCATGGACTCTAACGAACCTCACCATACATCTAGAAGGCCCAAAACCCTAAGATTTCCTATCCAAGTGCTAAAATCAAATGAGTTGAAATTTTAGTAATTTGTTTTTTAGAGGCACAAGGTTTGAGGCTAAAAAATAAATATTGTTGTATGGATTCATTCATGCCATATAATAACACTATGAATCTTACACAAGCCCTACATCAACATCTATGAATTGGTACATTTTTTGTGTTTTTGTTGTGGTAGCATGTGATTTGGGTTTTTTTAATTTTTTAGTGTCCTTAATTTTCCTAGAAATATTTTCTAATAGATATATCATTTAATTTTTTGGTTCTTTATTTTTTTTCAATAGCTAGAGTTTTACCACAATGATGATTTTTATCACTAGCAAGGACCTTGCCAATCTTGCCACCAATCCAGATCCTAATGGCAATAACCCATATATTAGCAACCTTTCTTAATAAACACTAACTTTCCAATGACAAGAAACTAGTTCCTTATGGACTATGGATGTTTTGAGGGTTTTACACATGATGCATGGGTATTTAATGAACATGCAAGGTTTATAGTGGTTTGTGTCAGTCCTCAAGTAGTTTATGTGGCATAGGTAATTTTTTACTTGTATATTGTTTTAGATGATCTTTTAGTGGTTTCAAGGGTTATTTCTTCTATTTTTGTTTCTCTTATGATTTTTTGGCCTCAAAATTTTCTCCACTTAATGGTATTCAATTTCACTAATGACATGATCTATGGTCCATGTTGGTTGAGTTGATTTTTTCATCCTTATTTTCTCCTAGAATTGTTATGCCAACAATAATGACCTCTCATGGTCATCGCCTCCTCACATCATCCTTTTGTTTTTTCACCAAATTTTTTTCATCATTACCAATTTCCATTTTTTTGATGTCTTCTTTAGATATTCTAACTTAGTTGTAGCTTTTTTTCTTTACTAACAATTCATTTTCTAGGCAGTTGTAAACAATTGAACAAACCATTTTTTATTGACCTTTACTCTTAGTGTGTAACTATCTTTGATGAATATTCTGAGAGACACCAAATATTTTGGTGGCCATGTCCATTTACCAATATATAGTATATTTTTTCGATGGACTCAATGAATATTCAGTTTGATGGATAATATTCTCTTTATGCTATGAATATTTTGGCACAATAGCATATTTCAATTGTTGATGTCAACATTATGGGTGGCCACCCAATTTCCCCCTGTAGACCTCACTTTCCATTAAGGAGATATTATTTATTTTTGACATGAATTTGGAATAGTGTATTAATTTTAGCAAATGAGATATAATTGGAAAGATGGTTCTAAGAATTTTCCATTGGTATAGATATTTTTTCAATTTTTTTTACTAGTAAATTTTATTAATTATTGAATTTAGTGTTCATTTTCAACTCTTGAGCTCATAATTTTGGCTATTTCCTTCATTTTTTGTGATTCTTGTAGCATTGAAATGGTATTTTAGAGCTCTTCTAGGCTATCCATTCAATTTTTCTAAATTTTTCCAAATTTTTCCTAGAGTACATTTTATTTAGTTCTTTTTTCACATTCTAGTTGATTATTTGGACATTTTGACACTTGGAAACTTTCTATTTGTATGGGATAGCCTCTTTTGAGAAATTATTTATTTATTTCAATGCATTTTGTTCTTTTTTGGTATTATAGCTATCTTTTGAATACACTTTCCCATTTGTAGATGCATAGAGATAAATGGCCCCTATTGTGGATACTTTTTAGGGACTTTGCACATCTTTTGTGCCCTATTTTTTACTCACATTGTAATATAAATTTTCATGAGATGTTTGTCAAGTTTGTGCCTTCTTGTTTGTAATCACAACCTCATCTACCTTCAAGTGTATGTATTGGTTTTGTGCACTCTTTTTCAGTTGTAGGTACTTTCTTGTGAAGATTTTGGTGATGCTTTCTTCTCCTTCATAAACTACATGGTGACACCTAGTTGAAGTGGACCTATCATATCTCTCCCTTGTTATCATTATGAAGGGTTTCTCATAGTTTTGGTTCTATTTTTCTTCAGTTTCACTTTGAAATGAGCTATATATCTATTTTTTGTTTCTATGTACAAGATAGATGTAGTGGCTAGTTACCCATGTATTTTGGTGAGATGGAGCACTTATCATATAAAAACTACATTCCTATTTTGTGGAGAGGAGATTCCATCCTTAGTTGATCAATTTCTTTAAACTATTGGCACCTATATTTTTTAATTGTAGTTTACTCTTGCAATGATTGAGTGGTGTCATTAGGGTCACCTATGTAGATTCATGTTCCATATATATCTTTGAATTTTTATTTATTTTCCCTTTGTTTTCCATTTGATCATTATGTAATTTTTGTGCCACGAGACCCTAGAGGACAACACTCTAACACCAAAAATGGAACAATTTTTTTTTTAAAGTGCAATAAACACTCTATTGCAAATGAAACATTAACACAAATCTAACCTAAGTCCTCTATGGCCCACAACCATGCTACATGATTCCCATCAACTAACTAGCAATAACTATAAATCATTAAATTAAATAAATGCTAACATTAATAAGGAATTACATCTAATTATCTTATTTAATCAAGTAATCAATGTGATACAACCATAACATTAATTCATAGAGACCAATTGATTCAATCTATTTAATTTACATATACAATAACATCTGATACATAGTCCATTAAATAGTAGGGTTCAACATCAAATTACATCAATTTACATCATTGCATCAATAAAAGTGAACAACAATGTCTCCTCGAATACATGTGAGGAGTGTACATCAAGAATGATACAACACAAATACAACAGTAACAAACCACATGAGCTGGTACAATGTAGAAGTCTTCAATCCCAGAGAAGTCACCACAATCATGAACATGGAGAGGGAACCTAATGGAGAACAATGCACTTTCCACCCAACCATGTGGAACCCAAAGGTCCACCCCCCATGCTAGGAGATAGCAAAGGATCCCACCATCACAATTAGACTAAAGATAATAGAAAACACAAGACTAATCATGACAACAATGAACAAGTAAAGTTCAATATCAAACGACAATACACCACTTTCAGAGGCACACAAAGACAAAATGGAAATAACATCCAAGTGAATGCAAGGTTGTAGTAGGGGAGAGTGTCATCGCATGCTCCTAGCATGGGTTGTCCTAATAGTCTTTCACTAGATGTTAGCCCCCATCTGTGGTTGTCCTGACAGTCTCACAATCGGCGATGGCCCCATAGGGTGAAACATGCGCGACCAATTATCCTCTCATGGGGACAAGGATATTGGTCTTGTTGACCAGTTCTTCCCAACCCATCCTTAGCCTGAATGAGCACTATAGGCATGGGTGAGGTGTCCAATCATCTTAGTTAAGGTGAAATTCTACCCAACCCCTTGTTAGGGTTAAAGATGGTAGATCTAACAATTAAATGCAAATTTTATATAATAAATAGAGAAACTAAAACATACACAGAATAAATCATAACACAAAGAATTTAACGTGGTTCACCCAATCCGAGCTACATCCACCAAACCGCAGCCATCCAATACTTTTATTATCAGTAAAAAACCCTGTTACAATCTTGCAAATAATCGCGTTTTTCATCATACTAAAATACCCATCTGAACCCCTTTTTACCAATCTTAGAAGCTTCTAGATTTTAGGGTTCTACAAAATCAAAATTTTCTTTTTCCATTGATTTTTCCCTTTTTCAGTGATCACGGGAAAAAGTAGGAAGAAAATTTTTCTTGGGGTTCTGCCCCTGAACCCCCGGGGCCCAGCCCGGCCCGGACCTTGGCAAGGACGGGGGCCGGGGTGTACATTATACCATGGGCTATACAGTATAGCATGATCATCGCCACATACCAACAATCTCCCACTTGGAGACGGATCAGGCTCCACACCACCACAATCTCCCACTTGGAGATTGATCTGGATGACACTGCTGCAATTACAGCTCCCATGGAAATAAGTACCTTGGACCTTGCTGCTATGTTATACTTGAATTCAAACTTGAAGACCAACCGAAGCTGGAGAGGAACTCAACTTCTCCCTTTCACGCCTTCGTAAACATATCCACTGGATTGACATCTATATGTATCTTGTCCAGCTTGACCTGTCCATCCTCCAACATAGAACGAATGAAATGATATCTCAACTATATGTGTTTTGTTTTAGAATGCAAAGCGGGGAATTCTTTGCAAGATGTATAGCACTCGATTGTCTATAAATAAGTAGTTTCTAGCATTGTTTTCCCAACTATCCATGAAAAGTTGCAGCCATATCATCTCCTTTTGCCTCTGTTGCACAACATACTTTGCCTCTGTGGTGGATAAAGCAACCACCTTCTGCAATCGAGAAATCCAACTCACTTGTCCCACCAACTGTAAATACATAACCTGTGGTACTCCGCCTGGTATCTATATCCCCTGCCAAATCTGAGTCAACATAGCCCTTTAAATCAGTGTTAGAGCCCCCAAAACATAAGCATTTACTGGATGTACCTCTCAAGTACCTGAGAATCCATTTTACTGCATTCCAATGCTCAACGCCAAGATGACTCAAATACCTGCTAACAACTCCTACAGCATGTGCAATATCTGGTCTTGTGCATACCATGACATACATCAAACTACCTACAGCTGAAGCATATGGTACCTTGGACATTTTTCCTTCCTCCTCTTGTGTCTTTGGACACATATCCTTAGTCAATTTAACATGACTAGGCAAAGGTGTGCTGACAGCTTTTGCATTCTCCATGAAATCTCTGCAACACCTTTTCAACATAATTAGCCTGAGATAAAAACAATTTTCTATTTTTCCTATCTCTACAAATTTTTCATACCAAGGATTTGTTTTGTTGCCCCCAAATCCTTCATAGCAAAAGACTTTGCTACTTTGTTTCAACTCTCTTATGTGGTCCATGTTAGACCCAGCTACAAGCATATCATCAACATATAAACACAAAATAATGTAGCTATCATTATCCAACCTCTTAAAATAAACACAATGGTCAGAATTACACCTGTTGTAGCCTTGCTCAGCCATAAAACTGTCAAATTTCAAATACCATTGATGAGGTGCTTACTTCAAGCCATATAAACTTTTATTCAATCTGCACACTAGTTTTTCCTTACCTTTGACCTCAAATCCTTGTGGCTGTTCCATATATATTTCCTCTTCCAAATCACTATGGAGAAAGGTTGTTTTAACATCAAGATGTTCTAAATGCAAATCTTCAGCAGCCACAATACTTAAAACAATACGAATAGAAGTCATTTTAACAACAAGAGAAAAAATCTCATCAAAATCAATACCCTTTTTCTGTGCCCTTTTACAACTAATCGGCTTTAAATATTTTCTTACCTCCATCCTCCTCTTTTAGCCTATAAATCCATTTGTTTGGTAAAGCCTTTTTACCTGCAAGAAACTTGCATAAATCCCAAGTCTGATTTTCTAGCAAGGAGTCCATTTCTTCTTTCATTCCATGCTCCCACTTTGGTATCCACCGCATAGCTTCATCATAATATTCGTTCACGGCATCAATTACGAATAGTATACAAAGAGGGAGAAAATCTTTGGAGGTCTACTTAACCTTGAAGATCATCTAACAGGAGTTTGTGGTATTTGTTGTTGTTGTTGTTGTTGCCCAGCATGAGGAACCATTGAAACATCATTGTTTATATCATCCAACACTACATAATCATTTTCTTTCTTCTCATGCTGCAGCAACGGATCTTTGTACAACACTTTTCATTGAATATGACATCCTGCTTCTCACAATTTTCTGATTTTCAAAATCCCAAAGCCTATAACCAAATTCATCAATGCCATATCCAACAAATACACATTTCTTTGATTTTGCATCAAGCTTGGTTCTATTTTCAGAATCTACATGTGCAAATGCTTCACAACCGAAGGTTTTGAGAAAAGAATAACTCACCTTCTTACCTTTCCATGCTTCCTCTGGAATACCACAACCCAAAGGATTAGAGGGACCTCTATTAATTAAATAAACAATAGTGTTTACAGTCTCTTCCCACATTTTTAAAGGCAGCCCATCATGCAATCTCATAGTCCGTGCACACTCCATTATTGTTCTATTCATGCACTCAACCACTCCATTTTCCTATGGAGTCCTTGGAACTATTTTCTGCCTATGAATACCATTGAGGAACAATAATCTTCAAACTCTTTGCTACAATACTCACCACCATTATGGATCTGAGACATTTTATCTTTTTACCCATCTCATTTCTCAACCAAGCTTCTCCATTTTTTGAAAGTTTCAAATACATCAGATTTTTTCCTAAGAAAATAAATCCATACCTTTCTAGTTGCATCATCAATGAATGTAACATAATCTGAGAGCCACCAAGAGAAGATACTGAGCTGGTCCCCATACATCTGTATGCACAAGCTCCAATTTCTCATCTTTCTTTTGCTTCCCATCCTTGAGAAAACTCTCTTTTGTTTTCCATACACACAACTTTCACAGAAATCCATATTAACACATTTTAGACTTGGTAAAACATTATTTGAATGAAGTATTTCATACCTTTTGCACTCATATGCCCCAAGTCTATTATGCCACAGTTGATTAGAGTCCACAACAACTGTATGATCTTCTGCAGAAGCTGACAATTGTTCCTAAACATTGACCCTTTTCCGTAACAATTAAAGTAGAAGGAACAATATGACCTGTACAAAGATATAAGGTGCCTACTTTCACACCTTTTGCTACTACTAAGGCACCCTTTGTGACCTTCCAATTTTATCACTAAATGTAACAACACAACCTTCATCATCTAGTTGCCTTGCTGAAATTAAATTTTTGCTTAACTTTGGAACATGCCTTACCTCACGTAGTAGCCAATGATTCCCATTTGCAACTTAATCTTGATTCTTCCTTTCCAACAATCGACAAGGTTCATTATCTCCTAAATAAACCAGCCTAAAATCCCCTTGGACATAATCAAGAAAATAACTTCTATGGGGGGTAGCATGAAATGAAGCCCCTGAATCTAACACCCAAGAATCATCAGCATTATCAAGGGAAAGAATCAAAGCATCCTCATCAGATTTATTACTTACCACATTTTCCTCTTTGCTTCCTTCCTTTTTGTCTCCATCTTTATTTTTCCGAGACCAGCAATCTTTCTTCAAATGACCTAGCTTACCACAGTACCAACAATCCCTCTTGTCTCTAGATTGGGACCTTTTGTCCTTTGATTTTCCTCGTGACTTCCCACGATTTCTAGAATTGTTTCCCTCTCTCCTTTGTTCTGCCCCTGCTTTCTGCATTCAAAACACTTGATGTGGATGTTCCACCTATGAATTTCCTCGCTCAAAATAACACCAACAACATCATCAAACTTCAATGTATTGAACCAAATGAATTGCTAACAGCCATTACCAAGCTATTCCAGCTTTCGGGCAAAGAACACATAATCAAAAGAGCCCTAACTTCTTCATCAAAGTTTACTTTTCAGAAGTTAATTGACTTGACCGTATTAAACTCATTTAAATGATCAGTAACTGACCCACCTTCTACCATTTTCATATTAAATAAACGCTTCATAAGAAATACCTTATTCGAAGTGGAAGGCTTTTCATATAACTTTGCCAGGGTTTCCATCAACTCTTGAGTTGTCTTTGCTATTGTAATATTAAATGCCACCGATTGTGCCAGGCACAAACGAATATTGCCAAGAGCCTTTCTATCCAAGATCTCCCAGTCCTCATCTGACATTGCTGCGGGTTTCTTGGTTTTCCCTTCCAATGGCCACCATAAATCCTTCTGATAGAGATAGTCCTCCATCTGCATCTTGCATAACTGATAGTTCTGCCCATTAAACTTCTCAACCTTATTACCCTCGTCTACCATTGCTCCCACTCAACCATGAGACTCCCACTTAGCCGTGAGTCCTTCCTACAGAAGATAATCGAAACACAACTCACTTTGATACCACTTGTTAGGGTTAGAGATGGTAGATCTAACAATTAAATGCAGATTTTATATAATAAATAGAGAAACTAAAACATACACAGAATAAATCATAACACAAAGAATTTAACGTGGTTCACCCAATTTGGGCTACATCCACCAAACCACAGCCATCCAATACTTTTATCATGGGCTATATAGGGGGCCGGGGTGTACAGTATACCATGGGCTATACAGTATAGCATGATTAGTCGCCACATACCAATACCCCTTAATTAATTAATTAAGTTATCACTTGATTAGAAAACTCCCACATGGGTTGTCCTAGATGCCACTTTGTGTATTGGCCCCCATTGGAAGCCACTCCCCCTTTCTACAACAAGAAACCAACAAAATCAATAGGTCAAGCAAACATGCTCAAACCACAAAATTCACATGAACATCCATAAAGGAACTTAGGCATGTACCATCCCACCCACTGAAATACAACCATAAGAGAAAGTAAACCATGCATGGCTAACCCTCTTCCCATAACACATGGAAATTATCACATCATCATATTTCAAGGATCAACATAATCATTAGGTCAAAACACAATTTCTCTAACCTCTGGAAGACTACGAACATCCACTTCGCACAATGACTTAACCGTCAAATGGTAACCCACAATGACTTAAACTTGAACAATAAATCACAACCATTCCATTTCACCAATTACTAACTTTACTTCCTACAATGATTCAACTCAATGACACAATCAAAGAATACATGGTAAATTAACAATGCAATCAATACTCTTTTCAATCATTCGTCTTAACTAGAAATAATTTAATAAATCACGCAAATTAACTTTTCGTTTATTTGAGTAAGATAAATATTTCCTCTATTTAAATTCCCAATTTCATTCATGAACATATTACTTAAGTCTCTAGGAAGATTTTTTTCCCTATATAACTAACTTTTACTTATTTAATTACATCTCCACTTTGACATGATAATTTTATACAATATTTAATAAGTGTATATGGATATATGTGTGTATGCACATACCTACAGATAACTTATATATATATATAAAGTAAGAGTAATATATGCATGTATATATATATATATATATATAGAAAAGTAAGAGTAATTAAAGTTTCAGTCAACAATAAGTAATAGTAATACACATAATTCTGTAGACTTTTATACTCTGCAAATATATAATTATGCTGAAGGCATTCCCTCTATGAGATTCATCGAACTTGTTTTGCCCATCGATGGTTTAAAAGGCCTGTGAGCAATGCAACACCACTCCTTTAATCTTTCTCGTCCACTTTGCACAATAGTTTTCTATCGCCAGCTATCTGGTAATCCTTTAATACATTCAAGCGCAGGTATGTTAATTACTACTCGCAGTGTCTTGTCAGTCATTTGGTACATTTATGGCTCAACTTGATTGCTCCTTCACACCTTCATATGGGTTTTCTCGCCACCGACCACCAAATATCTTATTTGCGTTATCACCCAACAAATATCTTACTTGCTAATATTTTGTTCAATACTTATCTGCTAAAGACACATAGATCATCAGAAATCTTTGGACTTTGGAGTCGTTGCTTCATTTTCTTGAAGACATAAAGATCATAAAAAATCTTTGGACTTTGGAGGTGATACTTCATTTTTTTTTCAACTAGGTCTGCTTCTAATCTTTCATCCTTTTATTTTAATGTATCCTCTAGTGATTACCCTATTTTTTTATTAAAATTGCAACACATACAAATTACTCTCCAAATTAGGGTGGAAAGCTTACAAATAAATACAAGGATTGCATACAGTCACTACCTGCTACACTAGCATCTCCTGCACTAGTCCTCTTGCATGCATTTTCAGTTCTTTGACCAGACTCGTGGTAAATCAATTACTGACTAGAAATCAGTTTTGTGCAAGGCGGTCCTCTACCTGCCCAAGCAACCCAAATGGAGGAGAAGGAGCTAGAAACTGAGCCTGAGCATCGACAATAGTAGAAACTCCCTATATTTAGTATTTTTTCCAACGGAGGAAGTGATGAAAGATGAGCTACGGGTGGCTGAAATAGCTTAGGACGTGGCCATGAAGTTCTGCGAGGATTTAATCAAAGGCCGCCTCATATATTCGTGGCCCAGCATGGCTGCTTGTGAGTTTGTCTACTGCCCTTTCCTCACTTGATAGATGCTTGCCCCCGATAGCTCCCTGAATTCGTAACCATCACCAGAGGCCTCTTTAGGGTTGAAAGTCTTTCGTCAAGTAACAAAAGCCCTGTCTGTTACCCACGCAAGGCCTTGCTCGTTGTGCGCATCAATAGGGAATTTGTTCAAATGGTCCACTTCCCACCAAATCCTCAGACGATGGTAGCAAGGCATTTGCACACTCCTCTGACTCCAGCTGAATATTACTGCTCACACAGAGCATGATTGACATTAAACCCACTATTACCCAAATTATTCTGTGGAAAACAAATTGTAGTTTCTCAAAATGAAGCTTAGTCAAAGCCAGGTGGATAGTTTAGTTGTTGACATGTAACTTTGGGAAGTACAGACAAGACACGCGACTAGAAATGTTTTAATTGTACTGAAACCGTCACACCTGCCAAATGCATTTGCATTTTTTGTGCCTTGCATTTCTTATTTTCATGCTTTAACTTGTATACTGCAGCATTAGTTTAATAAAATAGTTTTTATACATCAATAGAAAACACCAAGAAATCCTAAATAGCGGGTGCACCATTAATGAAATGGGAAAATTTAGCAATCAAAATATATTATAATAGTTGGATATTATATTTTAAAATAATAGCCTATATATTAATAGTATATAGGCTACTATTTTATAATATATTATATATTGTCAAAAAAAAATTATATTTTTTGTTATATATATATATTAGTTATATATAATGTAGTATTGTAAAAAATAGTTATATATTTTTTAGTTATATATAATGTAGTATTCATTTTAATATAAACAAACTAGACGCAAACTAAACTGTTTTAGTTATATGTTGTTTAAATTAAAAATTATATTATGTAATTTAAAGTAATATAATACATAATTTATGTAATATTATTTATTCTATAATAGAATATTTATTATACATTTTAGTTGTATTTAGCTTATTGTTTAACTTATATTGGATATAAATGGAATATAATCTCTATTATGTTATTCAATATTTATTTGTATATATATATATATATATTATAATCTAAAATTATATTATATTATGAAAATAAATGTATTTAATCATTTTTGAAACCAACAAAACAAAATACTTTCTATTTAAACTTCCAAATTATTATGTGTTAAAATGCTTCTTTATGAAAAAATAAATTATGGACAATATCCATTGGTAAATACCTTTTCTTTTTCCCTTTATAATGTTTAAGATAATTCTCTTTCTTTACAACATGTTAAAAAAATTCTTTAAATGAAAGGTATTTAATAAAATTACATATCAACAAATGGCATATGTTTGCCTCATGTTTTGCTCCTTTAGATATTTCCCCATATTCCTTTTTAGTAATTTTTCCATCCCTAAATTATATGAAAACTTTTCAATTATGTGATTGCTAAGTATACAATTTATGTTTCCCCTTGGTTAAACCTACTTCTATTCATGATATGTTCAACTATTGTATTATAATATTTAACTCTCCACATGTACAAACTTATGTTCATTCAACTATCTTCTTACATATACTATTGACATTTATTGTCCACATGTGTAAAGACAATTGCCCTCACAAAAATATATATATATGAAAATATGTTGTGTTATTTTGCTATGTTCCATTCTTTATTCCCACATCATGCTATTTTCCATGCTTTATTTCCACATCATCTTGTTTCATAAGATTATCATATATATTTTTATATGCTATTTCAAATTATGTTGCATATTTACTTACATTGAAGGTCCATATATGATCTACATTTTCCCTTCATGCAAAGTTTAATTTCCAATTCTATTATGGCATTTCCAATTATGTTGCAAATTTAAGTATATTGACACCAAAAGAAAACCAAATAAATACTTATTTGCATCCATTGCCCATGCTTCACATAGTTATTTAATGTATATATGGACTTGTATTCCCATGCTTTCACAAATACTATTGAATGGAGTTGGAAAATGAAAGGATGCAAGCTAAACGTGCCCATCGAAATATGCTACAATGTACACGTTACCATGCAAAAAAAGATGAAATCAATAGAAGAAGACGAGCAAACAATCACATCCTCCTTGATGGTCCCTCCACATCTACACTCCCTTCTTCCACTAACCCCTCCCACCTACATACACTACCACTTGAATTGCAAAATACAATTTTGCCAAATCCATTTTCCCAAATCCATCCACCTCCATTTTTTTCTCATTTTTATTGTACTGCTAGAAATAACTTCCGTTTAAAGTTGGATCGTCTTGCAAATATGTCAACATGCTTAGTCTGCATGGTAAAATATTCAGGAATTAAAAGACGACAATCACATGGACTATCAACCTGCTACAGATGTGCATCCAAAAAAAATGGCCATCGGTTCTCCAAATGGAAT
This sequence comes from Sequoia sempervirens, assembly GCA_007258455.2. NCBI lineage: Eukaryota > Viridiplantae > Streptophyta > Pinopsida > Cupressales > Cupressaceae > Sequoia > Sequoia sempervirens. The sequence goes on along the minus strand of VDFB02271358.1, from coordinate 1,154,018,836 downwards.
AACATGGACCCTGGTGAGAAACCTCTGTGTTTGAAAAAGCTAACTCAAGTTGAAGAGATGTTGATAGCAAGGTTTAGCCTAGTCCTTCAAGTTACCTATGCAAGGGGGGGTCAGCTAAAATATAGTGGCCACACTATTTCTTTTCCTCAGGATATTTCTACAATTGCAACCCACTTGCCTAGGCGTATATATGAATTAGATATATTATTAGTGAACAAAAAAATAAATTGGTCAACAAAAATATAGCTTCTATGTCAGTAGAGGACATGTATATGATGCATTACAATATAAAATCTTAAATGACCCATACTACAGAACTATACAATTAGATGAGGTTGCACTATCATGTTTACCCGATTCTTCCACCAACATTTTAGACCTTCGATATGCACTAACCACAAATCCCAATCACACAGATGTAAGCTTGAACAATAGTAATTTTGAAAATGATGATCCATTACATGAAAACATGCAATCCACAACTTCATTTGTGGATAGCCTTCCAACTGCACGTAGAGAAATTGAAGAGATGTGCTCTTTATTGCAACTAGGTCAAGGCCACCCAACCCCATCTATAGATTGGCCACCCATTTGTCCGTCTCCCATAAATGAATACACCACTGAAGGATTATTTGTAATGGAATTCCCTACTTTGTTTCGAAAAGGTGCAGCTGCATTCAAACAACAACATACAAGGGAAGTTAAATTACATGAATATGCTCTCCATCTTCTAAGGTACCATGATAATAGGTTTGGCCAGCACCCATGCTTTAGGTACTTCATCTTGAATATTATTATGCCCCATCATAGCCAAGCCACATCATCTATGTTTGTCCATAAACAACTGGATACGTGTCTACCTACATCAATTTCTGACCTTCGTCAGAGATTAAAGGACCTACTTGATGACAAGCTTGCTGACCAACTCATCCGATTTGGATCATCAATTCGTGGAACATGACCATTTTGGAATCGCTGCAAAGCTGAGCTTTCAGATATAGTCATCCAAATTGGCTACCCAACACTATTCTTTACACTAAGTGCAACATATCCAAAATGGCCAGACTTGCATAGTATAATGCCATATACTACACCTACAAATCCACAAGCAGCTGCTAGATGGAGGATACAAAATATAGTTCAAAATCTACACCTTGTCGCACTCTATATGCACCATAGATTTATTGCATTTCATGAAGAGGTCTTAGAAAAATTTCTTGGTGCAACTAATTACTGGTACATGTATTTTTCTTGCTAATCTTCTAACTTTACATGTCATACCATTTAATTAGTTCCTAAAAAAGAGCTTTCATCAGGTATGAATGGTAACATGGAGGTTCTGCACATATCTATACAAAATGCACTTGCATACATTGATAGGTATGTCTCAGCATGGAACCCATGAACCCTTGCTTTGAGAAACCAAACATACCATAGAAATATTCTTGATGACCCATGTTTAATGGACACAAGAATGATCATGACAACCAATCCTTCCATTGACTACATTGAATTACTAAATTTTGTTGAACGACATACAAAGTGTACCTTGCTAACATGCCTCAGGAGAAAAGGACCAGCATTTCATTGTCACTATAAAGCCCCTTGGACCATTCAAAATGTATCAAGCCTTGCAACATATGAGGCTGGGCAACCTAAATACACCGCAGCTCGTAATGATGATCGTTTGAATCTTCATAATCCATCTATCCTCTCTATTTGGAGGGCCAATATAGATTGCCAACCTGCAATCAATGCAGTTCTCAAATATATTGCAAAATATGTAGCGAAAGCTTAAAACAAATCAGAAACATACCATGCTATGCTTTGTCATATTTCAACCACTATTGAGTCTGAAAAACCAGCCCCACTTGCTTTTCAAAAAATGCTTGTTGAAAGCCTCAAGGATCGTGACATTGGTGCCCAAGAAAGTTGCCACCTTTTTCTTAAACTTCCACTCTCCCCTATCTAGCAGGAAATTTGTTTCTTTAAATGTAAACCAAATAAACTTCCATCGTGTTTTCACCTCCTCCACATCCACAACCACATCCCCAACCTACATTGACAGTTAGTACATGGCTCATCCAATACATTTAGAGTCTATGTCACTCATTGAATCTACTAAGAAATGGACCTTCAAAGCATCCTGAAAGCATAACCAATGGAAAGAGCGTTCCATAAAAGCCATTGTTCATGTCTCCCCATGCTTCACAACCATCCCTACAAAAGGTGACACAAGCTTTGAAGCATTCTGTTGGAGTGAACTACTCCTATACAAGTCGTTTCGTAGAATAACCCATGATTTTTTGTCATCCCCCCATCAAATTATAGAAAAATGGGAGAGGTTTTCATTTAGTTATCACCCTTGGAATGTGCTACGCAAACCAATGGAACCTTCCGAAGAACCCGCTTCCAATAGCCCTTCCAGTGAGGAAGTTGTAATGCAAGAAAACAACCCAACAGAATGGCAAGTCCTATCAAGAATGTGCCCAACCCTTCCTTTTCACTTTGATGAACTAGACATGCTTGGTCACCGTGACTTAGACTTGAACCATGAATTGGGATCATCCCAATTCAATCCACACCAAAAATTACTTGCTACTAATTCATAGATTCCAACTGCCCAACATTTCATGTCTACCATCTTCCTAATTTCCTTACCCAAAATGAGCTCTATGTCCAACAACGAAAAGCATTTGACTTCTTTTGTCAACTCTACATGCTGATACATTGTAGCCAGTTCTAAAAATAATTGTTCAAGGAACTGCTGGAACTGGTAAGTCACACCTGATTAAAGCCATCAAATTTGCACTCATGAGTTCATCCCCAAATGGCAAATCATCCTTACTACTTCTTGCACCAACAGGTGTAGCAGCATTCAACATAGAAGCATCCACAATCCACTATGCACTTATGATTCCTATCAAAGATATGGCTCCCCTGCAAGGACCAACACTCGTGAGCTTTCAAGAAAAAATGTTCTTCATTCAGTACATCCTTATAGATGAAATAAGCTTCATCGGTCCAAAGTTGCTACATCAAATTGACATGAGGTTACGTGAAGCTTTCCCTATCCATAACCAGACACCATTTGTAGGACACTCTATCATGCTCTTCGGTGACCTGGGCCAACTTCCACCAGTCAAGGACATCCCCATGTATGCTTCAACCTCTTATGGGGGCACTCTATGGCGTAGCTTCACAAAAGTTATCACACTAAACAAAAATTTTCATCAAGTAGGTGAGAAGCCGACACAAATTTCATTTTTTTCTCTCCTCTCCAATTTGCGACATGTAGAACCTACAATTGAAGATTGGCAACTTCTAATGACACGTTCCAGCTCATCATTGACCCCTACAGAGCAATCTAGTTTCTTATCCTTCATACACCTCTTTGCAACAAATGAAATGGTCTCATTACATAACCAATGTATGTTGTTGTCTTTAGCAATGCCTGTTGCCTTGTCAAATGTAGAGCAACTTAGGGGCTCGCCATGCTCAAATCCAGATGAAGAACAACTTCAATCTAAGATCCTTTTGTGTGTTGAACAAAAGGTAATGTTATGCTCAAATTTATGGGTGGAAACAGGCCTTGTAAATGGTGCACTTGGACAAGTCAAAGCAATAGTATACAAGGAAGGGGAAAAACCACCTTTACTTCCCTTGTTTGTTGTTCAATTCAAGAATTATATAGGCCCTACTTGGGATCACAATAACCCAAAAAATGTCCATGTTACCCCTCTGAGTTGTGGAATGCATCGTCAAATCCCATTCAAAATGGCATGGGCCTTAACAATACACAAATCACAAGGCCTTACACTTGACAAGACAATAATTGACATTGGCAATGTAGACCAGTAGGGCCTAATATTCACAGCTATTTCAATAGTTCGTGAACTTGCAAGCCTCCGCATACAGCCATCCTTCACATTTCAAAGATATGCATGCATGCAACAAAGCCCATATGTTGCTCGCCGAAAGCAAGAGGAGGAGCGCTTGTTGGCGTTGTCATGTTCCAACTAATCAAAGAACAATATTAGTTTAATGAACTCCAGGTTCAATCCTTCATCTATTTTATCTATATTCTTAAATTGAAACTATTTATGTTAGTAGCATAACAAGTTACAAATTCAAGTTCACGTTCATTAATGCCATCCTTATTTTAAAAACCATATGTTAAATATTTGCAAAAAAAAAAATATACCAAATGTGTTTAGTTTTATTTGGCAAACATCTATTGTAGTCTAATATAGTCCTCTCTATATTTGCAAATTACATATGTAAAAAGGAATCAATGCCCGTTTATCAGTTTCTTAAAGGCTTCCTGCAAGTGTTGTATAGCTATTCTGCTTTGTTATTTCTATTATACAATCTAAAAAAAACAACTTGACAAATTATGGCTTTACATTAAATGCATGTTTTCCTTAAAAGCAATGTTAACAATTATATTAAGAGGATCAACAGGCCTAATATTCAAAGCTTCAAAAAACAAAAAAAAACAAAACAATTAGCATATTTCTTTATTTGGATTTACTGTTGTCTTTTTCTGAACTTGTGCCTGGGTTACATATGGGATTCTTCATTGTACTTCAATTGTGTCAATCATTCTCTGTAATGAATACTTTATTCTCCTTTTGTAGTTCAAAAATCGTTCTCTGTAATGAATACTTTATTCTACTTTTGTAGTTCAAAAGTTCCTGCCCTAAATTACCTACACTTTTATTGACAAATGCATATTATGGTAAATTGAGAAGCAAAAATCAATTTAAATTGTTATTTCATGAATGTTGTTATGCAAAAATTGTAGAAAACTCAAATATTTAACAGTTCTACAATATGGTTTTGAATGTTAAAATGGCAGATTTTATTAAAAAGAATAGTAAAGAGAAGGTAATAGTAAGTTTGTGGAAGGGAACCAAGAAAACCTTTTTTCCAAAATCAACTGATATAAGCTAGGCCTCTATTTCTTTTTTTTCATATATATTCCTTACTAGAAATAATCTTTTTTTTTTCAATGCACAATTATTATGTCTCAAAAAAAAAACAACCTCTTCAGTGTACCCATTGCACACCAAGGTGTGATTGCTAGTTATATAATTATACATACATATATGAATATATAAAAAGAATAATACCGAATCACACTTCACATTAATCACTATACAGAAAGCATCGAACTTTCACAATCAGTTTACTACAGACTACAATTCATAAAGGGATCTAAACACAAGATACAAGTGGCAGTTCAAACCTGAATTACAAACTATACGCGGAGTATATGCGGTAGTCTCAAACTAGATTGAATCTACAAAAGTGCATTAACAAGGATATTTAGTGACTAAAGTAAAACATAGTACTATAAAATTAAGTGTTGTAGGTCCAACTATGCTCTTATATATATCACATAGATATATTGATATACAAACACCCAATAAGGGCCGATAGGAAACATTAAATAAAAGCCAATATGCAAAATACCTTACCAAGGCTGATATATAGAATATGTAACAAGGGCTGATTACTACCTACGTTTAAGTCCAGTGAACTACAGTTTATTACATGCATAGGATCAGCGAACTATTAAGAAAGAATCAACATCTATACACAGGTAAATATCAACATTGGTTACAGTACATAAGATAGGTGCATAAAATACATATGTCTGCAAAATTGTTTCGAACCAACAACAATATTGATTCCCTCTAATTAGAGGACAACAAGCAATATGAGCACATGAATTTAAAACAGTCAGTAAAGCATTCTTTTCAAGGAGAGCCTTTTTAACAGACTAGAAGATTCACAAGGTATAGAGGAGACTAACCAATACATATACTTAAGTTTCGGACTTGAGTTCCTCATCTAATCAAGCACTTAAAAGTAGTGTTTTCTCACCCTAGCAACGGTGTTATTAACTCATTGACCTCAAATATGCTATGAGTAAGAATCGAATGCCAAAAACCTTTAATTCATTGAATAATACACTATCAAGAATGTTACAAGCCAACAAGATGGAGGGAATTCTTATATAAGGATAATTTTCATTGTTCTAGGTATCAGCTTTAATGCCAACTCCAATCCAGCATTGAAACTTCTTAAGAATATTTATGTTAAGGAAATTTCCTTTAGTTTCAAAGATTCAAGCGCATCAACCATGCGGTACAAATAATTAAATCCCACAGACGATTTGTAGCAAAGGAAGAGTTTGAAATGGCAGAGAGAGATACGTTGGTGACTCAGGGAAGAGTCTGAAATGGCAGAGAGAGCTACGCTGGTGACTCAGGAAAAACTTTTGTTTTCAAAAACAACCAAAGCCAATTAGGCTGGCAGACTCGTGGATAAATATTAGGGGAGGCACACTACAATTTCAAAGATGAAACAATGAAGGGAAGAATAAGAATGAATATTATGGCTTAGTGCATGAAAGCAGTGAACACTTCCAGATTCGAGATTTTAACTTAAGACTGTGAGAAATACTTAAACGCGAAACATTTCAACATTTTAAACCGGGACAATTATCTTGTAAGGAGATATGGTGATTTGCTAGTTCGGAAATAAACAACTAGTGCTGAATTTGTTAATATTGGAATCATGAACATAACTAATGAATTTACTAATTATTTTTTAATGTAATGATGAATCAAGGAAATGATGCAAAGTAGAAAATAACCAGTGATAAAAGATTCGCAGCCTCAAGGGCTATAATGATTACCGAATAAGCACGAAAATGATTTGATAAGTGATTAAAGAAACTTCTAGGAAAATATAGTATTCAGAAATTCATTTATTTATCATTTTATTGCAAGATTAAACAAAGGCAATAAAATGTAAGCAATGGAAACTAGGATTATCTGATTGACTGAGCTAAAATTTGATGTTGAGTCTGAGATCTAAGCTGCAGATTACTAATTCTCCAAAAGCTCCAACAACCTCTCCAGTAATTCAATTCAAGAATCCCTTGAAATTTTCAAGACCCAAAGAAAAAAATTCCAAGAACCAAATATCTTCTAGGAAAAACCCCCAATTCAAGATTAGTTTTTAGGAAAAAAACTCAGAGCTTCCCAACTTCCAAGAAAATTTTCAAGAACAGAGAAAAAAACTTCCATAACAAGAAACTCTCACACAACCGAATGCAATTAATTTCAGAGAAAATAATCCAAAAGCCCCTCTCTTAGTTAACTTCCACTATCCTATTAATTACTCCATCTGTAATTGCATTCCTCTTCTTTAATTTAATTAATTTATTTTCTTTTATATTTCCCCCACTATGAACAATTTTATCAACTTTTCTTAGTTTTATAACTTTTAAATCATCACTTGCAATTGCACACACTTAATTAATTATTTAATATATTTAGTTTATTAATTTAATTTCTCATACAATTTGCTTGCACAATCCCATTAAATTAATATATTTATTTAAATATTTCATTTTAAATCATAAAGTTTAATTTATTAAAATCAAGTAAGGATCTTAATAAATTTTATTTAATCAAGGTATAAACTATATAAAAGCTTTTATTTAATTGGTCAAAATCCTTTTAAATTTCTGATAATCTTTATTAATGAAATAATCAAACAAGGCATAATCATGAACATTACTCCAAGAACATATTGTAAAGCAATACCAGACTATGCATCAGAACATAAACAAAATGACAACCACAATGACAACATAACTCAAATTGACCTTACAGATGGAATATGACATGAGACACTCATCCTCAATGAGGACAATGGATCAATGTGGGGGACCCAATGCTACCTCTGAATCAACAACCTTCATTGGGATTTAGGCATATTCAAACATAGCAATTCAGGCACAGTCAATGTCTGGTACCTGTAGCTTGCAACAAATCACACAGTCGAACATGTGTATAGGGAAAACAATCAATTACACCGTGAAGAGAAAATCACAGTGTTGCAAGGCACTCACAAGTGAGTGATGTGACCTTGTTCCCCTTCACCAATACATCAACACATAATAACATATATCAAATCATGATAGAATATACATCTAATAAACACATAATCTTCATATCAATGATAACTCGTATAAACAATTAAACTAATATGCTAACAATGATATAAGCATAAAAAATTAGATATAACAATTTCATCAAATATCATCATAACTAAGCATCAAAGTGTCATCAAGCAGGTATCATCAAGTCCAAATACATCTATGTAACTTCCATAAACAAAAACAACCTGAGGGGCACTACACATTGTTTAAGTAGTGTTGTTGAGTGTACTCATGTAGATTTTTTTTATTAAGGTAAACATGTGAAGGGACCAAAACCATATAGATAATCCAAAAAGGTGAATAAAACAAGTCTCACAAAAAGTGAGACTAAAACTAGATAATCACTAAGAAAAGAGAGTGATTAGAAAATAACTAAAAAATAATAGGACCAATAGAGAACCAATTACATATCTATGAAAATCTTAAGGCCTCCAATGGCCTATCACTCTTGGTTTATAAATTAATTTTTTTCATCAAAAGAGATATCCATGTAATTGTTGGTCTAGGCACTAGATATGCTAGAATAAGATTTAGTCTTCATAGAAACTTTACATTTAACATCCTAACTTGTAGCACAAGTTTCATTACCTGGGACAATATGAGGAGAATTAGATATATTAGCCTATTTTTTAGCCCTTCTCTTTCCCAATTTAGATTTAAACACATACAGAGGTGACATAATCATTTACAATTTCTTTGTTAAATGTAATAATTTCCTTCATATTGTTCTTTATGGTTTTCTGGTTGTTCTTGATGACATCCACTTCTTGCTCCATATGTTCCAAATCAAATTTGATTTCATAGTTTTCAAATTTGGCCCAAATGTTATCTTCAACCTTATTACTCTACCAATTAGAGGAATCATGAGTAAAAAAATTCATATGCTAAATTTTATTCTTGGCAATATGTAGTTGAGTGAATTACCATTTTAGGATCTCCTTTTGGAAATAATTAACATCCAATAGGGTCTTTATTTTTCCTCAAATCTAAGACAAGAGATACAATGGGGGTTCCCCCTATTTGGATGGCTTCGGGGGGAATACAAATGAATACTTGATGAGTGAACCTCTAGATTTCAGTGAACAACAAAGAGCCTAGTAGCCTTACCTTTAAATAGGCTAGTGGAGGAAAGGGGGAAATATAGTCAAATGAATTCTCCAAGAGGGGAGGATCAAAATGGTGAGGGCAAGGGAGACCAATTTTTTTTCATTTTCCTTTAAAATTAGGATTTGGGTTAGTTTTTGCAAGGTCTTATTCAAGAGAATTAGGGATATTACCACTTTAAAACATGATATAATTAGGATTACAAATTTTAGGGGAGTGATAAAGGGAAACTTATCATTCTTTTTAAATTTGGAGAGAGAAGAAGAGTCCTCACTTAAATAGGTGGGAGCAAGGGTTAATTTGAGGGGGCAATTATCAAATATGGGTTTTTTCATAGAAATGCCCTGTACTGAATGATGGGGAACAAGTGAAGGGTTATAAATGCATGGTTAGATAATGGGGAATGAGGTTTAGGAGAGGTGAAAATGTTAGTTTATATATTATCCCTTGATGAAGGGGTGAGTCCTTTTCACCTAACAACAACTTTTGGACAAATTCTTCAATGGAAGAGTAAATCCAAAATAAAAAATTTATATAAACATTATATCTATGGTGGTTAAGAATGGGAAAAGGTAAGAGTGGAACCTTTTATCTTCTCCCTCCATGTTAATGTAGTGCATGAGATCCTCCACCACCCTCTTTTAAGCACTTGAGAGATCTTCTCTATTGAATCCATTCTGCAGATGTTCATTTTTTTCCTCTCTTAATGAATATTTTTATAGCCTCATGTTAGTGGCCCTTGAACCTTTTGGGAATACAAGAACCATCCAAATAGAGCCTTGTAGTATCAACAATCTAGTCCTCAGGGACATGAAAAGAGATTCCATACACATAAACAAACCTTGCCTTTCAAGAACTAGAAAATTTGTTGAAGATGATGTTGTCAAAGTAATTTATGGCTTTATAGAAGGAAGAAAGGTTGCATCTCTAAAATTACCTAAAACCTTTGATTCATTCTTGATATTCTCAAAATTGGAAGGTTTTATTTGAAGATATCACCCATGGTGTAGTGTAGGTAGAAATTGAGATTCTACACAAATTGAAGGATATAAAAATATTGAAGTAAATTGATCCTAATGTCCAAAATAGGAATTAAGGGAATGAGAGAGGGAAACCTAATATTAATTCTCTAATTTTATCATTATTTCTAGAGTTCCAAATAGTTTTTTCATTCGTTGAAACAAAACCATTTAGGCCTTCCTTACAAAGGAAACTAATATTTGGTGAATTATGATGAACCATAGAGTTGATATGATTTTGACATGGATTGGACATCATTAAAAGTTGAGATCCCTTCAATATGAGTGCATTTTAAGTTAGCTAGGGAATTCATTAAGCTATTCCCTTCCTTATGGATGTGTTGAACTTTGGTATCTCCAAAGTTTTTCATATTAAATTTTATCTCATCTATAACTTCTTGGACCAACTAGGGATCACTTTAGAGCATATTATAATATCAATTATATTTTTGGAATCACCTTCTATAATTAGCTTTTTGATCCTTTTTTTCTTAGCCATCATGAGACCTTAGAGGGCCATTATTTCTTAAATGAAGTTACAATCTTGACTACATAAATTGTTAACCTATGCACTAATCACCTAGCCCATATTATACCATATTAAACCACCCCTCTTGCCTCACTTGGGTTACCATTTGTAGAGCTATACAATTTTTTTTTTGTGTCACCCAGAAATATGGGTTCTAAGAAGTGGTTTTGCAAGTAATCATCTTTGAAAGGTTAACTTTAAAAAAATTATAAAATATACTCCACCTTTTAGCTATCTTCTCTTTAGGAATTTAGGGATTGAACTTAGGTGTTTGGAGATCAACCACTTGGACATTTAGAAAAAAAAGTGAATTAAGTAAATGAACAAATATTTTTCAAGATTTGAATTGATTTTTGAAAATTATATTATTTATTTCTTTCCATAGGCCCCAACCAACATGGAGAAGAGACTTCCATCATAATTATTTTTGAAGGATGACCAAACGGGGGAATTCATGCTATCAATAATACTTTTGACAATATATTGCCAAACCCAAGAGATGTAAAAGTTATCAAGGATATTTTGTCTAACTATCCAAGCATCAATGTAGTGGATCTAAATATGATCAATACTCCCTTAATCTTGTTAAAAAAATGACCATCTATTCACCATTTGAAGACCACTTTTCTAGAGGTTTTAAGTAGTTAATATTTTCTTGTGACAATTCATCCAGTACTAGAAAAAGATAATTTAAGGAATAGTTTTATAAGCCCATGTATTCTTCAATTTAAAGGTGTCGTTATGAGAAATATTAAGCATATCAAATATAGATTTTATAAAGTAATTCCTTGAGTAATCATTTTTTGATATTATTTTATCCTTAAGAGATATTCTATAAAGCCTATGGGTACTTATGATATTTAGAAGTTTAGTGGTAGTAGTATTTATAGGTGGGTCATAAAAAAATTGAGAAATATTTTTAATTTCTTGTCTACCATACAATTTCCAGTAGTCTTTAACAAAGCTACTTAGTCTAGTTTTTAAATCAACTTGGATATCTAAGACAATAGGGTTATTTCCTAAGGGTAGGGTTGAAACCTAGGGGTCTTCCCAAAATTTAACTTGATCTCCTTTATCCACTTTCCATTTTATACCTAGAGAGAGAGTAGACTTAGTCTTAACAATATTTTTCCAAATGTTAGAGCCAACCATGAAGTGTTGAGTTTAAAGAAGGAGAATCCCCTCTCTACCATTTAAGTATTTAACTTAAATGATGTTTGAACATTCACTATTAGATATGGTAAGTAAACAACCTTAGACAAGATGGCCTTATTCATTAAATTAATATTTTTAATGACACAACCACCTTTTTCCTTAATAGTGGAACTTGTGTCCTAAGCAATTAGGAAAAATATCTAGTTTACCTAGCACCAGACCAAAGAAAAATTTAGTTCTAGAGTAAAGGAAAATATATTTTGTGAAAAATAAAGAAGATGCATTGGGGTGATTTTTAAGGATGTTTTTAAATGTTGAAGCTTGTAAGCATGGTTCAAAAGGATACTTTTCATTGTATAAAATTTCCTTTTAATTATTTTCATATAGTTATTTTAGGTGGAGCTATGAAATTTTACTTGAATGAGCCAAGCATACCCAAATAAGTAGTAGGGAGTTGTTAGATCTTGTAGTTAACAAATCTATTAGAATTATTTTTGAGGTAGGGGTGTCGAGAAATAAAATATATCCCTTATCAAGATTAATTTTCTAATAGATAGGAAAATTTAGAAATTATTATTATACATTTAGAAGCTTCAATAAAAGTTGCTTTCCCAAGAAGGATCATATCATCCACAATTACTTGGTGAGAACTTGGGTTGACGAGGTAGGCGGGCATATAGCCTTTTAACTTTCATTTATTAATGTTATCTACTATGTTTCTAGCCAAAACCTCAACTAAGATGATGAATAAGTAGGGGAAGAGTGGGTATCCTTATCTTACACCTCTTGTAGATTTAAAATGAAATTGAAAGCTAGAATTAATCAAGATATAGAAAGTGTTAGGAATATGATCACATAGAAATATACGATAAAAGAAATGCAAAAGTAAAATATAAAACTAACACAAAATACAAAGACAAAAATATACATGGTTCACCCAATATGGGCTACATCAACCAAAAATAGATATTCCATGATTTATTCCATCTAAAATGTATAACACATTCAATGTAACTTCATCTTCTCTCTAGTATAGTCTTCTCTCACAACACAATACTGTCAACATGAGTACTACAATTCCCTCATAAAATGTGGGTTTCTTCTAGGGAAATAAAAATAAATAAAATATTTACCATCAAATATGATAATGAATGATGAATGGTCTATATTTATAATGAATAAATATATATCAATTGTGGCTTTCAAGGGCTTTTCCATCAAACCCCCGCCAAGGTACACAACCCCTGAATCCCCCATTTGGGGGATGGGACCCTTGGACCCCATAGGGGAGGTAGCCCCCTACACTCCCCTATTTTGAAATGAGCTTCAAAACTAGAGATATCAAGCTCCATAACCAAAAAATTTATGGGTAGATAAGCATTTTTCCATAAGCTTAAGAAATTTGTTTTTGGAAGACAAAATTGGACAAGACTTTAGAGAGGAAACGCCAAGAGACTTTGTCATGGGATTTGGATATTTTTAAATTTAGCACAATACTTTCCATACTTATTATTTTCATAGAATGGAAAGTTTCATGAACCATTATGATAGCATTAGTAATTTATCTTTTAGGTACTCAATGTCTTGCTCTACTCATTGCAATTTTTTGAATTTGTCTGTCAATTTTTTTGGTTTTTGTATTTGCATAAGAACAATAAATTACACGATTAGCCTAGATAGATAATTGTATTTCATTCCTAAATTCATCATAGATTTGATCAAGGTTTGCTTGAATCGCCTTTTAGGTTGTAAGTCAATCACACACTTGTTATGCCCTGCATAACCACCCCATTTTAAATTTGATTAAAATGGGACCTTCTTTTGCTTTTGCTCTTTGTGTTTTTCCCCCTTCGATTTTAAGATTTTTCTTTGCCTTGGCATGTGCTTAATATGTTTATCTTGCTTGCCCAAGTGTTTTCCCCAAGTTGCATATTGAAAATATTATGTTTTGGGTGAAGTTCAGGTTTTTACCCTAGTTCGAGACTTTCCGGTCCGTCCGGATTTTCCCAGATTTCTTTCAAACTTTGGTTTCAATACTACTGTTCAGGTTTTTGAGCCAGTTTGGGATTGTCCGCTCCATCCAGATTTTCCCAGATTGCGCTCAAAGTCCATCTCAGCCCATTTTACACTATAGTTCAGAGATTTATGGCCTTTGCAAAATTCTGCCTTGGTCGGATTTTTCCAGATTTTCGTCTGGCCATCGAGTTTCCGAGTTTGGTCAATTTTTGGAAGTTTATGCCATTTTTCTTTATCATTTGTGTTCTCCTGAGTTAAGATGTTCAATCTTGTTGTGCTTTAAAATGTTATGGTCTTGCTAGGAGTTCGAATTCCTATGTGTTTGGGCATTTCATGGCTTCCCCTGTGCGTTCATGGTTAAAATCTAGGGTTTCATGCCCAGGGGCATCCACATCTCATCTTGTTTTGCTTTTGATTGGGCCTAGGATTCAAGGAAGATTTGTTGAAGGTTCAGATTTAGCTCGTTCCATGCTTGGGGTCCTCAAATTTGTGACCTTCGGTCAATTTGAGTGAATTCGTGTTGGTTTGTCGATTTTTGGGTTTTCTGTCGACCTCGGGATTTTCCTGCCCGGTCGGATTTTTCCAATTTTTCTCCTTCCCTCCATTTTCCCGAAATGTGCTGAAACTCCAAAAATTTACCCTTTTTATGGAAATCCGGTTCAGCCGGATTTGTCTGAATTCTCTGCTATGCTTTGTGGAATTTAAGAAGTTGGATAAAATTGATGAATCTAATGATGAATGCTTAAACATATCTTTCTTTAACTTGATGAATTTTACTATTGTATACTACTTGTGTTCATTTTAATAATCTATTGTTGATATTGGTGCCTCATCAGGAGAATCTGCCTAGTTCAAAATTTTCTGAAATTCCTCCCAGGCTGGTTTTCCCTGGCTAGCTCGAAATCCTGAACTTCTCAGTGTTGATGCTTAATGGCTAATTTAATGGTTTTATCATGATTTTAAGCTAACACTTGGATGAAAATGCTGTCAACATTTGGATTCTCACATTGGTGTTTGATGGATGTAAGCTGAGTCTAGCAAGGTAGCGGCTAGAATGGCTAAGAGAGAGACAAAGGGATCATCCATCTCTGAAGTAGAAAAGGAAGAAAAGAATGAAGCTATACTTAAAGAGTAGGATTCCTGAGGGCAGGATGACATCAGCCTGGTTTGAGGTTTCAGATACGAATATGAACACCCTGCTACAAAGGACTAAGGCTATCATGGGATACAGTAACTGGGCACCAACTGGATGATGCAGCGACCAACAATGCAATCATTAATGAATATCAATCCAACAAGAGAGACTAGGACAATACGATGGGGTAGCTGAAGAATAATATTAATGCTATTAAATGGCGAACTATGGTTTCTCCTATGCAACTTGTGAATAGCTTGCAGAGGATGTTCTTGGTGACAAAGGCTAGAATGGAACAAGGTATGGGAGAAGTAAGGGAAGCACTTAATGCAAAGATGCATTGAAAGTCATGCTTCCTCATTGTTTCACTTTTCCTCTTCTTCAGGTGTTTTGGTCTGAGTTATGAGGGAGATCCTGGGCTGATCTGGTTGGTACCTATTCATTTAATGCATGTTTGACTTTGTTTCAAATTTTTCTAGAGCTGACTTGTTATGTGACCAACTTATTATAAACCCTAACTGGACCAACACATCTGACCCATTTTATAAATATGGAGTTTCGCCTCTTTTGTAAGGGTTAGAAAAGTTAGAAAGAAATCTAGAGGATTAGTTAGCAAGTTGAAAGATTCAAAGGGTAGAGAAACTCAAGAAGTAGAGTAGGAGTTAGAAGTTCTTTCATTCTGAGTAGTCATTGTAATACAAAAGACTCGAATTGTTGCTATCTTTGGGGATTCAATACAACTGAAGACATTGTGTTCTTGGTGAATTCATTGTGTTAATCTATCTTACATGGTTCTTGCTATTTATCTTTTGTGAATTAGGAGAGTAGAGGCAGAAAGGTGAAAAAAGGCTAGAAAAAGCAAGTTAGGATTTTTGAAGTAAGTTAAAGACTTTTTTTTTTTTTTGCAATTCAGCAGGAGGAGGTGATGTATCTTCCTAATTTTCTTAGCATAGATGGAGATAATTTGAAGACATGGGTTTTTGTACACTGGTGATCTTGTCAGATTTGTAAATGCTACTTATATGTTCCATTGACAGTAGGAGCAGCCAGATTTAAACCTACTTTATATTATGCTCTAGAATGGTATTCATTTTGGGTTAATCATTTGATTTGAAAAGATTTCAAGGAATGAAATTTTATCTTATGTTTTGTTTGAATGATGATTTACAATCTACTATTAAATTTTGCACTGTGAATGAATGAAACTTTCTATCAATTATAGGTTAATTTTATTTTGCAGTTCTAGCTTAGGAATTCCTTGGAAGGTAACAAGTCTGATTAGTTGAATGAATCAACATTCTTTTCAGTTTGAAAACCTTGATCTATATTTTTCTATCTCTTTAAACCCCAGTTAAATTAGATTTAGATAGATGTTTGATCTTGCAACAATCTAGAAGCTCAAAACTAGTAGGCCCCTTGAATATTATAGCCATATTGACCACTTCGTGAAACAACAGTGTTGTGAAACAACATTAAGGACCTTGGGAGGTGATCAGTTTGATTACTGATTGTCTCTTTCAGGAGAGGTGAGATACTTTTACTTTTATCTTACCTGCATGTTGTGTGTCAACTTGGCACCTCAACAGGAACTGGTGCTAGGAGGGCCAAAAGAGCAAACTGGATAACTTTGGGCCTTTCTCACCAGAGAGGTCCCATAAAGTTCTTCGATCAACTGAAAACCCACCACCTTTGATAGAACTCGAGACCCCAACAAGACATGATATTCACAGGGAAACCATTCTACCACCCTTATTAGCTCCTCTCACTCCACCAGGATTTTCACCAATACCGCATTTGATACCTGTGAATCCACCGCCAAATCCACCTCAATTACCATTACAGTTGGTTCATCCCATTCAACAGCTGGCTTAACCTCCACCACTGCTACCAATGGCATTTTTTATGAATAATCCCTCTCCATTGGGGACTATCCCTGGAGGCTTTCATGATATGCCTAAGAATCCTGAGAGATTCTGTTTCAAACACATTCATGGTGAATCAAGGAGTGCTAAGGAGCACATACAAGCTTTTAAGGATGCTTGTACTAGAGCCTAGATATCTCACCATGATGTGGTTTGTAGGTTATTCCCTTATTCCTTGGGGGATATGGTGTACAACTGGTACCTAAATCTTCCACAAGGTTTTATTCTAAGCTGGATAGATCTGGAGAATGCTTTCATCAATCAATTCAGAGTTTATGTGGATCCAACCATTTTGTTCCATCAATTTGCTACCATTAGGAAGGAGCCATGTGAATCACTACCCTTGTTTAATACAAGGTTTCAATGAATGTATAGGAGATTGCAGGACCCCTATCTAGTTGCTAAGAATAGTGCCATTCAGGAATATTTTAGAGTTATAGACCCTTTGCTTGGCTTGTTCCTACAAAGGACTTATCAACTGGCAGATATTGATTCTCTGTCTAAAGTTTATCATCTAGCCATCAAGCTGCAACAACAAACTAGCTCTCAACAAGGGAACTTGGGAGGAGGTTTTCCTTCTATGGGGTATCAGATTCCTAATCCAACCCCTTTATTTAATACTATCCCAGGGATGTCTCCTTCTCATTATGGACCTATGTCTGAGTTGCAGAATCAATCTCCTATTCCATGCTTTGCCAATGGAGCTCTTGACTTCTCTCAACAATCACAAGCTCATCACGGTCCACATGGTCATCATAATCAAGATGGAGTACAAAATCTTGTCGTTCAGCCACCTACTACTAAGAATGTTGAGAATGAAAGGACAGTTCAACTCACAAACAAGGTGGAGACCCTAAAGAAAACTCTGTCTCAAGTCACAAATGGCATGGCTCAACTTAAACTGAACCCCTCTCAGAACCAAGGTAATTATGATAATCAAGGTAATTACCCTAATTAGAATAATAATAATTAGGGTAATTATTAGAACAAGAACAATCACAGCCAAAGGAATTATCAAGGCCAAAACTTCCCTAACCAAGGCTATCAAAATCAGAATAGAGGATATAACCAGAGGCCTAATAACAATAGACAATGGAACACAGGGAAAAATAATGGTGGGGTTTCTCACAATTATTGAGCTAATGAGGATAGGCCACATACTACAAATGTGGTTGACCTCAATTTTATGACTAACTAGTGCAGGCTGCAAGATACTGCAACTCATTCTGAGGTGAACTGTCCTGACATGGAGAAGGTTGTGAAGATGGCACAGGAAGATACCCAAATGTTCCAAGGGAATTCAAATAAAGGAGGTGGCTCAATGGATACAACAATGGATTTACGACCTCTTTGAAGAAGAACCTTCATTCCCAATGCAGAATTAGAATGAACCAGAGGAATATGTGTATGATGCTGAAGCCTTTCAGACAAAGGGAGGACACTTCCTAAGAAACCAAAATAAGGGCACATTCACTACATCAGCACCACCTAACCACATGGTGCCTCCGAATCAGAGTGCTGATAACAACCCTCCTCCACCGAAGGGTTCGCCTGACTTCCCTGGCAAAGGTAATTCATCTGGTGTTTTCAAATATAATGCAAGTTATAACATAGAATTTGATATTGTTTCTGAGATGCAGAAACATAAAACCTCTTTATCATACTTTGACATCCTAAAATGGTGCCCTTCCCAATGAGATATAGTGTTGAAAGCTTTCGAAGAAGCTGATAAATATATCAAAAGGGAAAACCAAGGTGGCACCCGCTGCATACATGAACGTAGCTTTGTTCAGAAACAAGGCAGGGACCCCACCATTTCTTTTAAGTTTGAGAATCTGTGGGAAGAATCTACACAATTGTCTACTAGATTCAGGGGCTTCTGGCAATGTTATGCCATTTTTTGTATGCAAGAAATTAGGATTGAATCCTTTCCAAACAAACAAGAAGGTCATCCAACTTGATAAAACATAGGTTAATGTGGTTGGAGAATTAAGAAATATATATGTACAAGTAGTGTCTGACCCTAGGATTCAAACCAATATGGATATTCAGGTAGCAAACATTCCTGAGACTTACGGTATGATTTTGAGCAGAGATCTAATGAAGAGTATAGGGGGTATCTCTCCCTTGAATTTTCACATATGTGGCTACCATGGAGGGGAATTCCTACGCAGATTAGGATCAAGAGTGAACCTCACCTCAAACATATCATCACTGAGTATGATTGTCCCAATGAGGTAGCTTATTTTGAAACCGAGATAGGGGTTTATAAGAGAGGAAATTTTGACTCTTTCGGTTCTTGATTCTAATGATTTGTCAATGCAAGAATTCCCTGATCCCATGACTAGTGTAAACTAGCAGGTATTGATCAGGAAGTTGCAACAGGATCAGCTAGTCTTAGGGGAAGATATCGATTTGTGAAGTCTTCTACTCCCAAATTGGTGCAGGGTGCACTACCAAAATCATTAAGAATTGACCTGCCAACCCTGCATTAGTGTTTTAAATCATGTTTTCCAAACTGAAGAAACTAGCCCAAGTCATCTTGGGACTGTTTCAGATCACTTCTCATTTGAAGCCAAAAATGCAATAATGTTAACAAGTGGTAATACACCTTCAGAGGAAGTCCCTCCTCAAACTAAACTTTCCCCGATCATAATACCAGACCAACATAGTTATGTCGAACAACCCCAGGGTTTGTTTGATACCCCTGCACTCACAAGTATACCAAGACCCAAGGGGTTAATCAAAGATACAAATAACTATCAGAAAGATATCCAAGGATTACATGATATATCTAAGCGGGAATTGGATATTGCACCTGATGAACCTATTGAACACCCATTCCCAATATTTTTATGCAAAAGATCAAGTGGCCCCACCTATGGTTCATCTTATCCAAGCACCCACAACAAGCTCAAAGAGATCAACCCCAACTCATAATCAGCTATGGACCCTCATGTTTGATGGATCCAAATCTAAAACATGGTGTGGTGCTGGAATTGAGTTAACCAACCCAAAAGGGAAATCATTTTTTGCTTCTTACAGGTTACAGTTTGGATGCACTAACAATATAGCAAAATATGAAGCATTAGCTTAGGGACTGATGTTCGCACATCAGAAGAAAGTTACTACCTTGATGGTTAAAGGAGATTAAGAAGTGATTATCAAGAAAGTATGCAACCAGTACACATGTCACAATAAAAGGTTGGCAGCTTACAAAAATCAGGTGTGGAACCTGATTGAAGACTTTGATGCTTTTGGGATTAGTTTAATCCCTAGAGAGGAGAATCAAATAGCTGATTCATTAGCTATTGCCGCAAGTACCCTGGAGCCCATGCAAGGCTCCAAGCTCAAAGTATTCTCAGTAGAATTGATATCCACCCTATCTATCCCTGATAATGTCAGGAACTTTCAGGTCTTTGATGATGGTCGACATATCCTTACTTTCCTAGCAAGCTCAGATGTTTTCAAAGGACAGATCATCGATGAGTCCGATAGGGATCAAGAAGACTGGAACCCTAAAGACTACGATACAGAAGGTGTCCTCAATTTAAAAGGTAATAGCATTCTCAAGGGAATGGTGGCCTTAGAAAGAATTTTTGATTCAGATCCAAGGGCTCGGGAAAAGGTATCAACCGAAGATAAGGGAGGTGAATATGAAACTGTTAACTTAGCTGACTCTAGCCTTGAAAGGAATGCTTACATAAGGAAAGCCTACCTTGAAGAAATTAGAGAAGATATATTAAGGGAACTGAAGAAATATATTGCTGCAATAGCTTGGGGGTATGAAGATCTAAAAAAATTTGATACTTCTGTGATAACTCACACTATTCCTTTGAAGCCTGAAGCTAGACCATTTCGGCAGGAACAACGTCCTGTCAACACCCTGATTGAACCATTGATCTTTAAGGAAGTTCAGAAATTGCTTTCTGTAAGAATAATCTTCCTTGTATGACATTCAACATGGGTGGCTAACTTGGTTCCAGTTCGTAAAAAGAATGGGGAGATCAGGTTATGTGTAGATTTCAAGAATCTGAATAGAGCTTCAGAAAAAGACAACTACCCAATCCCTTCTCTGGATGAAGTCTTGCAAACTGTCAATGGGTCTCAAATGATGTCATTCCTAGATGGTTATTCTGGGTACAATCAAGTGATCATTAATTATGAAGACAAAATGAAGACAACCTTCACTACTAAGTGGGGAACATTTGCTTATAGGAGGATGACATTTGGTTTGATAAACGTTGGAGCAACCTTTCAGTGTGCAATGGACGTAGCATTCAAAGATTTGATTGGTAAGTGTATCATCATTTATATGGATGACCTGACAGTATTCTCTAAAGATAGACTAAACCATGTTGCAGACTTGGCTAAAGTTCTTGAAAGATGTATCCAATATGGTGTTTCTTTGAATCCTAAAAAGTGTGTGTTTGGGGTTTCTGAAGGGAAACTTTTGGGACACATAATCTCAGAAAGAGGGATATCGATAGACCTAGACCGAGTTGAGTCTATTATGAAGTTAACCATGCCAGGAAGTAAGAAGGAGATGAGATCATTCTTTAGAAAGATCAACTTTGTGAGGAAGTTTATCACAGGTTTTGCATAAATTGTTAAACCTTTGAACGAAATGATAAAGAAAGATGCTAGAATAGAATGAAGTAATGAGGCAAATGCTGATTTTTCTCAGGTTAAGCAATCCATTTCAGAGGTGCCAGTCCTCACTAGTCTTGACTACTTGAAGCCATTTTATATTTATTCTTTTGTTTCTGAACACTCATGTGTAGCTATCTTGACACAACGAAGAGAGGAGGGGGATGAAAGGCCAATTTCCTTCATGAGCTCTCTGTTTAAGAATGCTGAAATAAAGTACCCACCTCTTGAGAAACAAGCTTTTGCATTGGTTAGAGCTGTCAAGAAGTTTAGGCATTATATCTTCCAAAGTTAGATCATTGATGTGGTTCCTGATGTTGTTGTGAAATCTCTACTTATGCAGAGCGAGTTGGGAGAATGAAAGGGGAAATGGATGGCTATTTTGCAGGAGTTCAATCTGGAGATTCACTCTATGAAACTTGTCCAAGGTCAAGGCCTATCTAAAGCAATGGCAGATGCTAGTAAGAACATTACTTGTCAGTAGTACACAACACAATCCTTTTCTAATGACTCTTGGTATGCCGATATTATTTATTTCATGATCAATAATCAGTTCCCAGAGGGAATGAATACAACTCAAAGGAGAGCACTAAGAATGAAAAGCTCCCATTACATGCTCAAAGGAGGATTGTTATACAAAAAGAATTTTGAGGGGGTTTATCTACGATGCCTTGATTAACAAGAAGCTAAGCACGCAATTGCTGAATTTCATGGGAAACATGGCATGGATCATGGTTCTGCGAATTCTTTAGCACATAAGATCCTCATATTTGGTTATTATTAGCCATGTGTGTTTAAGGATGCCCACAACCATGTAAGGACATTTCATATATGTCAAACTTCTGCATCGAGAGAGCGTCATCCAACCATGCCATGGCAGCCTGTTTATGAGGTAAGGCCATTTACCCAATGGGCACTTGATTTTATTGGGGTAATTAACCCAAATTCTTCTGCAGGACATAAATTTATTTTGCTGCCACAGATTACTACACGAGATGGAAAGAAGCTATACCTTGCAAGAATAGCACAACGAAGGTAGTAATAAAGTTCCTCACTGGATGCATCACAACCAGGTTTGGAGTACCCTTTGCACTGGTCTGTGACAATGGCCCTGCCTTTTCTTCTTTCGAGTTCATTTCATGGGCTTATGATCATAGGATTGTTCTAAAATATTCTTCAAACTATTATCCGCAAGGAAATGGAGTTGCAGAATCAACTAATAAGAATCTCCTAGGAGTAATCAAAAAACTGTTAGAGAACAATCCTAGAGACTGGCATACCCAGTTAAGATTTGTGTTATGGGTAGATAGGACTAGGATCAAGGTTGCATTGAAGACTTCACCATTTAAGCTAGTGTATGGCCAAGAGCCTGTGTTCCCTATTCACTTGTAAATACTTGTCTTGAAATTTATGCAAGAATTTTACTCTAGTGATGATAAGATTGAAGTAAGGTTAGTTGGCTTGCTAAAATTAGAAGAGCAAAGAGAGGTTGCTTTGCAGCAATTCTTTAAGCACCAGGCTGTTGTCAAACATTGGTTTGACAAAAGAGCCAAATTCAAGGCTTTCAGGATATCAGACCTTATCTTACTATGGGATAAAGCCAATGAAAAGAATGGTGACCACCAGAATTTTGATAAGCTTTGGTTGGGTCCCTATCAAATTGCTGAAATCCTAGGAGAAAATTCTTTCTGACTAAGTAGTCTAACAAGAGAACTTGTTCCATTGCCTATCAATGGATAGTTTCTCAAACATTATTTTGGGTTGTAAAAGGTATGGTAGTTTGTTGGGTTGTATACATGTAAATAGTTTGTTGTTCCATTCGTTTTGTCTTTTCCTTGTTTTTTTTGTGGGGACCTCCATTTTATTCAATTGAGTAAGAGGGTTGTTATTTGAAGTATACTTTGGTTACTAGGAGAGAAGTTGGTTTAGATATTTTCATGGTTTTCCGACTGGATGATTTTGTTCAAAATTCATTGTTTTATGTCCATTGTCAATGAGAGTTGTGGAAAGTCATTGAGAACAAGGTGTAAAGTAAGCAATCTTCACTAACTACGATTGAATCTATCACAAATCATCAGAAACATCTCCTTTTGTAATGGTATATTTGTCTTAGGAAGATGGTGTTGCAAGATTTGAGTGAAAAATCTGATTCCCCAGATGCTATTATGAGGTCCATGGTAGTTTTCAACCCAGTACAGATGTTGGAAATTTGACATATTGAGAAGGAATTGAATAAAGAAACTTCAAAAAAAAGAAAGAGAACTATCTAAGAAAAGAAAACTCAATACTGAATGGGTGATTCCAGTATCTCTACTGGGGCTATGGACGCCTGACTAGCAGTAGAGCAATGTTGTGAGAAAACTAGAGGTATCTATGTCAGAGCTATAGATGCTTGATTGGTAGTGGAGCAATGCCTAGGATATCATTGCACAACAGTTAAAGGGAATCAACTCATGTAGTTCAAATACTGCGCATAATTGTTCAAAAGATGAGGAAAACTTTGTAAAAGGGTGATGCACCATCAAGCACACACATAGATTCAGGGGTGGCCAGTGTTGATTTACATTTCAGATTCTAGCTCAACCTTGTTTACTGAAACTGACCTAACTGGAATTGTGATGTCCATAAACCAAGAGTTCTGGGTAACTGAATCCCTTAGTTTCCTAAAAATGGTTAAACCATTTTCCCAGCCAAGTCACCAATTTTTATGCCTTGCATAACCACCAAATTTTAAATTTGATTAAAATGGGACCCTCTTTTGCTTCCGCTCTTTGTGTTTTTCCCCCTTTGATTTGGAGGTTTTTCTTTTCCTTGGCATGTGCTTAATATGTTTATCTTGCTTGCCCAAGTGTTTTCCCCAAGTTGCATATTGAAAATCTTATGTTTTGGGATTTTCTGGTCTGTCTAGATTTTCCCAGATTTCTTTCAAACTCCGGTTTCAATGTTGTTGTTCAGGTTTTTGAGCCAGTTCGGGATTGTCCACTCTGTCTGAATTTTCCCGGATTGTGCAAAAAGTCTAGCTCAGCCTATTTTACACTACAGTTTGGAGATTTCTGGCCTTCGCAAAATTTCTCCTAGATTGGATTTTTCTGGATTTCCGTCTAACCGTCATGTTTCCGAGTTTGGTCAATTTTTTGAACTTTATGCCATTTTGCTTTATCATTTGCATTCTCCTGAGTTGATATGTTCAATCTTTTTGTGCTTTAAAATGTTATGGTCTTGCTTGGAGTTCAAATTCTTGTGTGTTTGTGCGTGTCATGGCTTGCCCTGTGCGTTCATGGTTAAAATCTAGGGTTTTGTGCCTAGGGGCATCGCCATCTCATCTTGTTTTACTTTCGATTAGGCCTAGGATTCAAGGAAGATCTATTGAAGGTTCATATTTAGCTGGTTCTATGCATGGGGTCCTCAAATTTGTGCCCTTCGGTCAATTTGAGTGAATTTGTGTTGGTTTGTCAATTTTTGGGTTTTTTGTCGACCTCAAGATTTTCCTACCCAATTGGATTTTCCCAGTTTTTTCTCCTTCCCTCTGTTTTCCTAGAATGTGCTGAAACTTCATAAATTTACCCATTTCACAGAAATCCGATCTGGCTAGATTTTTCTGAATTCTCTGCTATGCTTTATGGAATTTAAGAAGTTGGATAAAATTAATGAATCTAATGATGAATGCTTAAACATATCTTGCTTTAGCTTGATGAATTTTACTATCGTATACTGCTTGTGTTCATTTTAATAATCTATTGTTGATATTGGTGCCTCATCAGGAGAATCCGCTTGGTTCAAAAATTTTTGAAATTCCTCCCAGGCTAGTTTTCCTCGGCTAGCTCGAAATCTTGAACTTCTCAGTGTTGATGCTTAATGGCTAATTTAATGGTTTTATCATGATTTTAAGCTAACACTTGGATGAAATTGTTGTCAACATTTGGATTCTCACATTGGTGTTTGATGGATGTAGGCTGAGTCTAGCAAGGTAGCGGCTGGAAAGGATAAGAGAGACACAAAGGGATCATCCAACTTTCAAGCAGAAAAGGAAGAAAATAATGAAGTTGTACGTAAAGAGTAGGATTCCTGAGGGTAGGATGACATCATCCTGATTCGAGGTTTCAAATATGAATATGAACACCCTGCTATAAAGGACTAAGGCTATCATGGGATACAATAATTGGGTACTAGCTAGATGATGCAGCGACCTACAGTGCAATCAATAATGAATATCAATCCAACAAGAGAGACTAGGACAATATAATGGGGCAGTTGAAGAATAATATTAATGCTATTAAATGGTGAACTGGGGTTTTTCCTATGCCACTTGTTAATAGCTTGCAGAGGATGTTCTTGGTGACGAAGGCCAGAATGGAACAAGGTATGGGCAAAGTAGGGGAAGCAATTAATGCAAAGTTGCATCAAAATTCATGCTTCCTCATTGTTTCACTTTGCCTCTTCTTCATGCGTTTTGGTTCGAGCTATGAGGGAGATCCAGGGCTGATCTGGTTAGTGCTCGTGCATTTAATGCATGTTTGACTTTGTTTCGAATTCTTCTAGGGCTGCCTTTTTCTTTGACCGACTTATTGTAAACCCTAACTGGGCCGACACATCAGATGCGTTTTATAAATATGCC
Organism: Sequoia sempervirens; assembly: GCA_007258455.2. Classification (NCBI taxonomy): domain Eukaryota; kingdom Viridiplantae; phylum Streptophyta; class Pinopsida; order Cupressales; family Cupressaceae; genus Sequoia; species Sequoia sempervirens. Next base: position 1,153,992,668 of record VDFB02271358.1, on the reverse strand, counting down.
ATTTCACATCTTTTGTAAGGGTTAGAAAAGTTAGAAAGAAAGCTAGCGGATTAGTTAGCAAGCTAGAAGATTCAGAGGGTAGAGAAACTCAAGAAGTAGAGTAGGAGTTAGAAGTTCTTTCATTCTGAGCAATTACTATAATACAAAAGACTCAAATTGTTGCTATCTTTGGGGATTCAATACAACTGAAGACATTGTATTCTTGGTGAATTCGTTGTGTTGATCTATCTTACATGGTTCTTGCTATTTATCTTTTGTGAATTAGGAGAGTAGAGGCAGAAAGGTGAACAAAGGTTAGAAAAAGCAAGTTAGGGTTTTTGAAGTAAGTTAGACTTTTTTTTTTTGCAGTTCAGCAGGAGGAGGAGGTGATGTATATTCCTGATTTTCTTAGCATAGATGGAGATAATTTGAAGACATGGGTTTTTGTACACTGGTGATCTTGTCAGATTTGTAAATGTTGCTTATTTGTTTCATTGACAGTGGGAGCAGCCAGATTTAAACCTACTTTATATTATGCTCTAGAATGGTATTCATTTTGGGTTAATCATTTGATTTGAGAAGCTTTCAAGGAATGAAATTTAATCTTATGTTTTGTTTGAATGATGATTTTCAATCTACTGTTAAAGTTTGCACTGTGAATGAATGAAACTTTGTATCGATTACAGGTTAATTTTATTTTGCAGTTCTAGTTTAGGAATTCTTTGGAAGGTAACAAGTCTGATTAGTTGAATGAATCAACATTCTTTTCAGTTTGAAAACCTTGATCTATATTTTTCTATTTCTTTAAAACCCTAGTTAAAGTAGATTTAGATAGATGTTTGATCTTGCAACAATCCAGAAGCTCAAAACTAGCAGGCCCCTTGAATATTACAGCCATATTGACCACTTCATGAAACACCAAGGTTGTGAACCAACATTAAGGACCTTGGGAGGTGATTAGTTTGATTACTTATTGTCTCTTTCAAGAGAGGTGAGATACTTTTACTTTTATCTTACCTACATGTTGTGTGTGAACTTGGCACCTCAACAACCCCTTGTTCAAATCCATCAAACCCCCACTATCATCAAATATCTAATGAATACATTTAGAAAAAGTACCTAAACCCTAGGGTCAAAACTTAGGGTTTTACTTTTTCTATGTTTCATTTTGGTGAACCTAACATGTTAACATTATATACCTTCTGAAATTATTCCTAGATCTATGTTTTGCGTTGCATTTTTTTGTATTGTTCACTTGGGGTTTCATGTTTGCATCATAAAAATTCGCAAAAATCTAAAAAACTTGCATATCATATTGCATTATAGGTTGCTAAAGGATTTATTTTAGTCATCCTAGATCATATCTACATTCAAATTGTATTCATTAGGTCCTTAAAATCTGAAATTGTTTGTTACATCCATTTAGGAATCTTTCATTTAGGTCAAAAAAGTTAAAAAAATATATTTTGTTGTTTCAAAATTGCATCAAATCATTCTTAAAATTTTAAATCGTAGAAATAGTCAATTATTTCCTCTTAGACTTGAAATTTGTATTCAAATTTATTATTTACTATTCAAAAATCTTCAACATACTTACACATTTTCATTTTCAAGTTCACAATCATAAATTTAATAAAATCTAGAAAATACTCATTGTTTGACCTATTTGCATACAGATCGGGGAACCTTAAATAATAATAAAGATAATCAAAATTTGAATTTTTTGAAATCCTATCTAGGACAGAGGCACCTTAGGTGCCTTTTTCCTGCTATTTTTGGCTCAAATTTGGCTCATATTTATGTTTTTGTGCTCTCTATCTATTTCTATTTTCTAATTTAGTATTTTAATCTTCCAATTGCAAAATGTATGTTTCATTTGAAAGAAAGGTGTTACTTTCTTAGTCTATTACAAATTTGTGAAAAATTATTGCATTTTAGTATTGGTAATTATCAGATCAGTAAGACAATACTCATATTTTCTAAAACATTGCACAATTTGGATTAATTAGTTTTCATTTTGGAAAACTTCAAAACCATAGGTTGTTACAATACATTGCAAACTTAAAATCTTTTAAATAACAACATAACTAATTTCAAATCTAGGTTTCAAAACTATCACACAATCACTTTTTGTCACTAGATCCTTTGAAACTAAAACTTTACATAGAGCCCTAGCTAGACATAGGCACCCTGGGCACCTCTATCCTACTAAATCTTCCTTAGATTTCAAGAGAAAATTCAAATCTATTATCAATGTGTAGATCTAAAGTCTGATTTCTACATATATCTTTAGACCTATATGATTTTAGTCATTCGATTCATAAGGAAAGTAACAACATGTTCCTTTTTAAAGATGTGGTTTTGATATGGTAATGCATGGCTTGAATAATTATAATATTTAATTCCCTCCCCAAGATTAAGCAAATATAATACTATAAGGTAACTAAATAAGAGAAGTAAATAATAAAATAGAATAATTAAGGATAAACTACTCAATTTATAACTTGTCTAATGATATAAATAATGATGAAGTATTGCATGATCCAAAAGAATATTTATCAAGTTAGGTACTTTCTCTACTAATCCAAAAATTAGATTTACAAGAGGGAATAATAATAAATAGTAATAATATTGTCACTGAGGAATTTCACAATCATTACTTTATGATGATTCTGATAATGTACACACCCAATGTTAATATAAACAAAACGAATGAATTTTCTTTTCCTTTTTTTAAATCAAACATTGCTATTCCAACTTTACACTAATTTTCAACACATTTATATTCATTTAAACTACACATAAGCATGGAACCTATTTTGATAAGGTTAGTATTAAATCTACACAATAACATTAAGTTAGCCCCCAAAAGATATTTTTACCATTATATCATAATCAAATAGGAAATCTAAAATTGTAATGAAGTTAGAATCAAGATTACATAAAGGTTGAGATATGTAAAAGAATCAAATACTAAAGATGCATCGTAAGTGTTGAATCAACCTCAATCTATTTACCTTTCCAAGTGAGCTAGTTAATGCCTAGTCATTACAAATGAAGACAATAATTTAAACAAAACTTTAAACCAATATTACAAGCATAAACATACAAGAAATAATCTAACAAGAACTATACCATCCAATATTAAACACCCTATCGTTATAGGACTAATAACTCAACAACTTGAGATTGATTATGTATATTTGTAGTATACACACACAACTAAACATATACACATAATTCATGACTATTTAGTTCATTAACATTTTTTAGTAGCTATACTTTAATGGATTTAGAAGATTTAATGTTATATTTCACAAATTAAAACTTATTTATTTACTCCATAACTCTACCCAAATTATTATTCTTCTTACAAAAATTATTAGGTTATTTCAATTACCAACTTTTTTTACTATTCCTAAACTTTTCTATGATAAAATTGTTTGAATCACTTTGATATAAATTAAAATATTCTTATTCTTGGATTAAATGGAGACATTGTTCATCCACTAATAAACCAATTAAATAATTAAACTCTCTAACAAGAACACAATCCTGAAAAATAAGAGGATAAATAAAATCAACAATTTGTAACCAATATTTCTAATCACTATACCATTAAGACTCTTAATGGATAAATAGAAACTAATTTTTAAAAACTAACTTAAGAATCCATGTAATGGTTTTTTCTCATGTTTCTATCTTTCTCATTGAAAATTTCCTTCAGATATTTCTCTTGCCTACATGATACCCTAAATTGGTTTCACTCAATTTGTTTCTATTTTCAATTTATTGTTTTAGTTTCAAAGTAGGAGACAGTAATGTTTTAATCATAAATTCTATTTGGTTCAATGAGTTTTCTTATTTTTGGATATGTTTTACAAATATTGGATTTATAGAAACCATTTAAATTTTATCATTTAACTCTTTGTTTTTTCATTCCATGTGAACAGATGTTTAGGACTGTTTTATGATAGATTTTTATTATGAATAAGGATGTCAATGTTTTCTTAATAAATCATAATTGGTGATCTAGGTTATTATAATTTTTTAATATGTTTTTCTAAGATTAATAATAGAAAAACCCATTAAATTATATGCTTCAATATCATGTTTATCAGTTTTTATGATCAAATACATGAAACTTTTTTTAAACGAATTATTGTTTGGCATAGGAGTAGCAATATTGTTACCTCAACAAAACCAACCTATTTCTCTCTTGAAATCCATTGGCTAAAAGTTCCAAGATATTATTTATTATTCAACACATGTACCTAAAATATAAAGATCCACAAAGAAGAAAAATAATATGGGCCAATGGGCTCTCCAACCAACCATAGGATTGAGATTCAATCCATCCCCAAGCTAGGGTCACATAGCACTTCCAAAAAATACTTTCAACATAGCATCCACTACCAAATTGCAACATATAACATCTGTAGACACCAAAATCTGGTTTAAGCCTACAACTTCAATATTCTTAATAATTCGTATTTCTTCCATGGTCATGATTAAATAATGTCAATTATTTAATTAATTCACTTTAACTTTAATTCTTCTATTAATTAAATAATCTTAATTATTTAATTGATTCACATTTTCTTTATTATATCTGATTAATTAAATAAACACTTTTTATTTAATTATTTTACTAATTAATCTTATCCTTCTTGTCAAATTAAATAGATTCTTATTTAATTTACTCGTTATCATACTTCAACTATAATTAAATAAATCCTTTTATTTATTTAATTATTCATTTAATCCTTTCATCACTTAATTAAATAAATCTTATTTATTTAATTCTTCTTCAAATATCAAATCTTGAATTAAATGAATTATTTAATTCATAAATCCTATTTTAACACATTCCTCTATATTTAGATTATTGTGCAAATTATCTAAGTATTCACTTTTACTCAACTCAAAGATATATTTTAAATCGCTTAGTTAACTCTTGATTTAATGTCTGAGTGGCTTTCTCGAGTAATCTCTTCATCAAATCATTCAATCGTCCAGTGCTAACTCAATTGCGTGTAAATGCAGATTAATTAAATATTCTTATTTAATTAATTAAAACTTGTGCGTGCATTCGAACATGAGTTGCTTTAATCAATCTTTATCTTTGTCATGCAAAGATAATTCTTCTATTTTTGAATACCAAACTTGAAGATTAAATCATTTATTTAATCTTTAATTCTATTTCTAATTTGTATCACTGATGCCACTACTGACAGTTATCATAATGCATGTCAAATCTTTTGATCTCAATCGTTCGTTGATCTTTCAATCTTGACATGTCCTTCGAATGATCAATTTTCTATAAATTGATCTGTCATTCTTCATTCCAATCTCTCTCAAAATCTTATGACTTTTTGGAGCAACCATCTTGAATCTTTGATGTTTTTCTAAATCATTATCATAGGCTATACTTGCACGAACTTTTGAAAACCTGAGGGAAATTATACTACAATGGAAAAATGGAGAAGGGAAATTGAGATGATACATGGAATTATGTACATATTGGGTGAGATTGTTTTAGTTTATTTATGTTCTGGCTTTCCTTTGTTCTTTGTTGCTTAACTTAGATTGCATTTAGAGTTTTAGAGTTAGATTGCATGTTTTCTCTGATCTATTTCTTTGCACTTTCTAGACGTTAAATTTGGTGTACCTGATGTGAAGACACCATCTTCACATATCCGTAGAATTTTATTTCATTTTGTAGGTTTTTGTATGGAATGACGCATCTACTTGGCGAAACACCACAATTAACATTCAGAGATGCAATTGACATTCTTGACCGCATCTATGAATGTAAATGACGCATCTGAAGAGGAATCACGCATCTGTCATTTTCTGAGCCACAATTGATAGGTAAAATACTGACACATTTGACAGAGAAAACGACACATCCGACTAGTATATTTTTAGGTTTTAGTCTTTTAATTTACAGTTTCCTTTCATGTTTTTATTTTCACTAATCTTCTATTTTCAGTGTGTGTCTTAAGGAGTTAATGAGTTTTTGCTGGATGATTGACGAAGACAATACTAAAAACTACTAATGAATCTTTCTGCAGAATGCATGTTGAAGACCCTAGTTAATTTTTGAAACAGATTGTTTGGTAGTGTAGAAAATCTTTCATTTGGATTAAAATTAACAAGTGTCTACTGTGTTTGGTGCAAAAGCACAACTGTGTAATTACCCTTATGATTTGGTACATCAAAGTATCCTCTCCCCTTGCACATCTGTACGATCCTGGGTGTAAGAGAAATGGTTACCAACTCTAGAACTTGGGCTTGTTCTGGTGGGAAAAATTACTCACCCCAGGACGACTTAGATCGGTAGCACCCTGAACCTGAGGGACTTCCAGCCGGTATATAAAAGTGGATTCTTGGGGAAATCCCAAGAATCACACGTATGGTTCCGATGAGATGGATCCGAAAGGGGACTCTCGCCGCATGGATCATGCTCTATGAACGGAATGCCCGTATTAAATACCTTTTGTTTTAGAGGCCAACCATATTTTGGTTGTTGCTTGGTATAGTGCAGGGTAGAATATCATGCCCGAAGACACTCACTACTGATCCCTTTGAGTAGAGATAGCAGTTCTTGGGAAGTCATTACCCAAGAATCCAAATTTGGTGTGCTCGAATGACGTTAATGAGCCATGGAGGGGATCCAATGCCACTAAACTTCTAAGCTATCCACTCTCAAGAAGGAAAGGTATTTAGCACCAATATGAGGTATATCGATGGGTTATACCAAGTACACAAACCCTTGGCCTAATGGCCTATTAGGATTGTACTTGTCTGTTGTCAAATTACATGTTCTTTGAGTTCAAAATCAAACTGAAAACACTTTGTCTTATGACTGTCTTTGTTTGCCAAAACTTGATCATAGAAAACAGTGTTAGTTTTATATTTCAATTCACTAAAAATACAACAGAGTCGCAACTGTTCACCAGAAAGTCACAATTGTTCTGTGAAGTCACATCTGTTTACCTTAGAGTCGCATCTTCTAGATTAGCTCACATTTGCTCTGTCAAAAGCCACATCTATCTTAGAAAACCGCACTTGTGATATTCTGTGACGCATCTGACAAGGTGAGCTGTAACTGCAGTCTCAAATGACGCATTTTCCACTATCACAGTAATTTTACTAGTGCATAAGTTTAGGAAAACCACATCTGTTACACTCCGAGTCACAACTATCATTATGAGTCGCATCTATAAGAAACTTAACCGCATCTGCTAGATTTCAACACTGAAATGTACCAGAAACACACAAATAATTGACAGAAAACCACAACTATGAAACATAACCGCATTTAATAAATTATGCGATGCATTTTCCAGATTATTAGAAAACCAGGATTCATAGTCACTGTCCAGTCAACATTGTCATACCAATCTTTGATCTATCTTAAACTTGTCCTTGGATAGAAACTTGAAATGATTTGCTCAATCTTGCATCCTTTAGGTATCATTTGGTCATTACTATAGTTGTCCTAATTCTTAATTTTACATTCATCTTTGAGCACATATTACCTTTAGATTTAAACTTCTAGGAAAGTCAGTTTTGCAAACTTTAGGATAGGTCCACCATCTACACTCTAGAAAAAATCATAGCGTCAATGAAATTTATCATTGAACCTAGTCCTATCATCTTATTCTTTGTCCTACAAAGAGTCCTCCTAGCTCATCAGTCTAGTTAGGAAACTCAACTTGTCTTTGATCCTCGTCCTACATTGGTTCCTTGACTTAACTAAATTGACGCCTTAGTTAGACTTTAGGTAGTTGGTCCCCTTGTCTCGAGTTTATAGAATTGATTACCTTAGAAGTTTGCTTAGACTTTGCATCTTTAGATATTGACATATTAGACTAGCCTCATCCTAGAACATTCCCTATTTTTCATTCAAAAAATCCCAAAAACATAGACTAGAGTCATACTATCCATAAATGTAGTTTTGCATTCCTTGTATATTGAGCTTATCTTACATGGTTGAAACTAGGTCTAAGAGAAGAGAGAGAGAAAATATGTTGAGCCCAAATGAATTCATCAATCCACTCTCCACAAGACCTCACAAGACTTTATTAGACAAATTCACCACTAGAAACACTCAAAGACACATTGCAGTAGAAGACATAGAGGCTGCGACACAGGATCCTGAGTTTTCCTCTTTTGTAGATGAGTACTTAGCCAAACTGCTAGCTGAGGGTGCTACCTTACCCACAGGATTCGATATTAGCACCTTACAAACTCAACCTACACAAGGGACACACACAACGACTGCTAGTACTACTATACTTCAGGTAAATACAATCATACCATCTAGCATACCTACACAGAGTACGACAGTCCATACGTCTCCATTTGGTATGTCTGGCATGACATCGGGATTTAATTTCACTATGGGGGAATCATCATCCACTCCCTTCGGTCCTCTTGTTGGGAGTAAAATATCTAAAACATCATCTTATACACCAAATGTCAGTGTCACGAGTACCATACCACAGTCAACAGCCATACCTAGTGTTCACATCACAGGTACCATACCTCAGTCAACGGCCATACCTAGTGTTCAAACCACTGGTACTATACCATAGATTACACAAACAAGTGGCATTCCCTCATTCTAGTATGGCAATTAGAATCCATCTTCCTCGATCGGTAGTTAAAATACATTCACACAAATTCTAAATCAGAATCCATTCTCTCATATCGGTAGCCATAATCCATTCACATAGATTTTGAATTAGAATCCATTCTCCCAAATTCAAAGTCAACACCAATTTACACAAATTCTGAATCAGAATCCCTCCTCCCAGAGCAGTACTCAGAATCCGTTCACACAGATCCCAAGTCAACACCAATTTTTGCATATTCCAAACCAGAACACATTTACCAACATTCTGAATCCAAACCCTCCTCAAATACCAACGTTCAATCGAAACCCATCACGAGACCTTGGATTTCAGAATACATACACAGATCCACATAATCCATCCAACACATCCTTAACTCAGGTTGACGTCTTGCAAACACAAATGCATGCACTACAAACACAAATGGACAACAATGCAGTATCAACTAAGAAATCCTTTTCAACAAAGGACATATGCCCATTTCCCTTTGATAGATCATTGTACATGACCCCTTTCCCTCATGGGTATGTCATACTGAATCTCCCTAAGTACAATGGCAAACAGAATCCGATAGAACATATAAGAGAATTTTCTACCATATGCATAGACGTCGCTTATGACCCCATGTATCTTATGAGACTATTTCCAAGAAGTCTTGTAGGAATTGCACTAGAGTGGTTTTCAGGTCTAGACTATGGCATTAGATCTTGGGGTGAACTGGCTGAGAAGTTTGTTGAGCAATTCTCCTTCAACATAGACCACGAGATAAATATAGCAACCTTGTGTCACACAACACAAGACGAAGGTGAAACATTCATCACTTTCTTCCAGAGATGGAGGACTATAGCTAGCTGGTGTCTTGTTGAGATACTTGAAAAACAAAAGTTACTATGTTCCAGGAAAACCTTCATGCAAAACTAAGGAGTAACTTAAGGGTACATTGTTGTACATCTTTTTCGAAACTAGTAGAAAAAGGGGTTATAATAGAAAAGGATCTCATTGAAAAAGGTGAACTTAAGACATCAACATCTAATAGAAATCTGATTGTGCAAAACACCCCCAATGACAGAAACAAATTTTGGTCTCGCAACAATAACGTCACCAATGATGGGGTAGTTGATGCTAAAACTATACAAGCAGGACTAATCATCACATTACAAGGGCCTCACACTTCTGCCAACATGCTTAATGTTGTCAATTAACCTCCCAACATGGTCCAAAATACTCAACGTTCGCAACAACAAAGGAGGTTTCAAAAATGTGAGTTCACTCCCTTAGGGGAACCCATAGAGTATGTATTCAAGCAACTGTTACAAAATAATCTTATACAGCTGCAAGAGCCAAGACAATACGATCCAGGACAATTTAAACTAGTTTGGTGGGATGACAATTCCTTTTGTGATTATCATATAACTAAGGGACATAACCTACAAAATTGTCGCCAACTGAAGAATATCATACAAGATCTTGTCGAAAGGAGAATAATTGAAGTTAGTGGACAAAAACCAAAGTCATCAAACACTGATCATCAAGTATTTTCTGATCCACTACATGACCATAGGAAAGGAATTGTTCCCAGTTTGAGTACTAAGACCAATATGTCAACCAACTATGCAAGTATCAAGCATGATTATAATAATGGAAAAACCATTCATTAGCTTCGCGCCACTGATGAGAATATCAATACCATTACTATCAATACAAATCCTAAGTGTGTGGTCAATACTCGTTGTACTAAGATCACTATCCAAGGTCCTCCCTCATAGCAAACACCATAGCCTTCCAAGTCACAATATAACCTACTTGACTAGTTGGGGAAGACCCCAGCCCAAATCTCAATCTTGGGACTATTGCGTATTTCCCCTGAGCATCGATCTATCTTGGATAAAGCTTTACAAAACACCACTGTCCCAAATGACATCGATGTAAATTTTTTCTAGGAAATGGTGGGCTACTTGACCAATAATCATCATGCCACATTTTTTGAACAAGACTATGCAACTGAAAAGATGAACCATAACGACCCTTTACATCTAGAAGTCCTTTTTGATGACACCAAAGTTAGATGAGTTTTGGTAGATGGAGGAGCAGGGTAAAATTTGTGCACTTTAAAATTGATTAAGGCATTAGGTTTCTTAGAAGCATGCGTAAACACAACCAAAAGTATTGCCATTAAAGCTTATGATGATGAGGAACGAAAATCAAAGGGGGTGGTAACACTTCCTATCAGAATTGGTCCTGCAGTAATGGAGACAAAGTTCCAAGTCTTGGATCTCACCCTTCCTTATAACCTTCTCCTAGGAAAACCATGGATTCATGCCATGAAGGCGATCCCTTCCACATATCATCAGTGTCTCAAATTCTCTTACAATGGCACTAAAATAACTATAGATGGTGACCCATATCCATTCCAATATTGCACTAATCTAAAAGAGATCCCCCAACGCCAAATGCCAGTAAACCAAGAGGCTTCATCGTCCAATCCATCTCTCTATGTTGATCCATCCACACTCACTCGGACATCTATTTCACCCTCAGTTCCTACCACTCCTAGGGTTGAGATCCAAGACAAGGGTTGTGGAGAGTATTACATGAAGACATCTTATTGTGTTAGCCATCTGATTCCTCCTAAGTCACATGGTTTACCTACATTAGATAGGAGACAATCTATGGTCACTATACACGTTCCTCCCACAACAACTTTCACTAAATGGGGAAAATTAAGCAAAGAGGCCATAAATACAGAGGATGTCACCTCTTGGCTGTATAGAGAAGATGAAGAACCTCTCTCACTTGCTCACATTCCTACAGATCTATATGGAAAGGGTTTCACAATCATGCAGAGCAAGGGATATAATGGATAGAGTGGTTTAGACTTAAATCAAGATGGGAGGATTGAACCAATATTTTTTTCTCAGTGGCCAAAAGGCGTAGGGCTAGGGTTTCAACCGATTCAAATTGGAAATCCTAGTACCACATCACCCTTAATTGAGAAAGTAAGTGCTTCAGAAGATATTAAGACACCTCACGAACCATTAGACCAATATCACTGTGACTTCCCAAACTCCAACGAGTATGAGTGGGATTCCATATCCTCTACCTCTTCCATGGACCTTCACAAGCTATTTGGGGAACTTGAATTAATGTTAAGACCCTCACCAAATCCATTGAATTCTTGTCCACCAAAGAATATGACAAAAGAGGAATGGTTTAAACACTACTATTGGGAATCACTTGATCCTACCTCTTGGCAACCTGATCCATCCGTTTCATATAACCAAACCTTGACATTAGACCCACCTCTCAATCCACCTAGATCTAAACCTAAGAGAAAACAAGACTTAGTACAAGACCTTTGTGACCATATGAACAACTCAATCCTTACCTTGACCCCATTAAACTTTGATAACTCTGAAGATGACATGCCCTTAGCTTATCCCCAACTCATTGATTGGGACCAACAAGACACACCCATCTTAGACAATTTTGAGAACAACAAAGCAATTGTTGAGTTCCTGGGATTACGAGAAGGCATACCTAGCGGTGATCACAAGGCTAGTTTTACCATCAACTTGGACAACAAAGCATATTTTGGGGAATCTGTTCAACCCTCCAGTTGCAAAAATGAGAAAAAGAATAAACAAGATAAAAAGGATGAGTCTCTAGGTGAAAACCAAAAGGCACCTCTAGACGATGAAAAAGTAAAAATAAAGGACACATATGAAGGCGAAAACCTCTCTGAGGAACCTCTGGATGGAGGTTTGAACATTCTCCCTGTTGCACAGGAAAAGTCAACCATGCTTGTTGAAGAATCAGTCGAAGTCAACATAGGCATAGAAGAGAATCCTCAACAGGTTTATTTTGCAGCATCATTAACAACAAAAGATCAACTAGAATTCCACAACTTCTTTGCACAGAGACAAATAAATTTTTCTTGGTCATATGCAGACATGCCTGGGTTGGATCCTAAACTTTTTCTACATCACTTACCCTTAAAACCAGGTGTCAAACTAGTAAAACAGAAATTGAGGAAAATGCATCCATAGATTGCTTTACTAGTCAAGGCAGAACTCAAGAAACTATTAGATGTTGGTTTCATTAGATCAATCGACTATGTAGATTAGATTTCCAATCTTATACCAGTCACTAAACCAATTGGAGGCATCTACATCTGCACTGATTTTAGAGATATCAACAAGGCTTGTTGTAAGGATGACTTCCCTATGACTTCCCTTTTCCTAACATAGACATGATAGTTGACATGATAGTAGGTTATGAGATGTTGTCCCTTATGGATGGATTTTCAGGATATAATCAGATCAAAATTGCAACTGAAGACCAACCTAAGAAAGATTTCACCTGTCCTTTGGGAACGTATTGCTGGAATGTTATGCCCTTTGGACTCAAAAATGCTAGAGCAACCTATCAACGTGCCATGACCACCATCTTTCATGATCTAGTACATACTCTTATGGAGGATTATGTCGATGACCTTATAGTTAAATCCAAGACAATGGTAGAACATTTACAAGTTTTAGACAAGATATTTCAAAGGCTGGAGAATTATAAAGTGAGACTCAATCCAAAGAAATGTGTGTTTGGAGTCAAGTCAGGAAAGCTATTAGGTTATATCATTTCTAGACGAGGCATTGAAGTGGATACGTCCAAGGTAAAAGCAATCATAGACATGCCTCTGCTAAATAATCTCAGTCAACTAAGGACACTACAAGGAAGACTGCAATCCATCAGAATATTTATAGTGCAATTAGCAGATAAGACACATCCTTTTCACCATCTAATTAAGAAAGGGGTACCCTTTGCATGGAAAACTAGGTGCGGAGAGGATTTTCAACTGATTAAAGAATATTTAATCACACCACCAATCTTAATGCCACCTGTTGAAGGATGACCATTGATTCTTTATATTGTAGTAACCAATTCATCACTTGGATTATTGTTTGCATAGAATGATGATGAAGGTCATGAAAGGGCAGTCTATTATATTAGTTGGACTTTGGTAAGTTATGAGCTCAACTATAGTACCATTGAACATGCCTATCTTGTAGTAGTATTTTCTACTCAAAAACTAAGGCACTATATGCTAAACCATCAAATAATGTTGATTGCTAAAATAGATCCTTTGAAATATCTTCTCAGCAAGGCGATATTAACAGGGCAAATGGCCAAATGGGTTATGATACTTAGTGAGTATGATATCTAGTATGTGGAGAGTAAGGCTATTAAAGGAAAAGTCATTGTTGATCAGTAGCTGATGCACCAATACAAGCTGATCACCCATTATTTGTAGACTTTCCTGATGAGTTTATATTCACCATAGACACAAACATAACATGGAAACTATACTTTGATGGCTCACATACAAATCATGGCTCAGGGGTTGGTATACTGTTTATCACACCACAGGGTGATTCCATCCCTAAGTCATTCAAGATTGCATTCCCATGTACTAACAACATAGTAGAGTATGAAGCTCTAGTGACAGGGTTACACATGGTAGTCAAGTGGAAAATTAAGAACCTACAGGTATATGGAGATTCTCAGCTAGTAATCAGATAGGTAAATGATGATTATGAGACTAAGGATGAGAAGCTTGCTCCATACAAACGCATGGTTGATAGCTTTAAAGAGTACTTTGAAAAAGTCAAATTTCATCAGATACCTCATGTTTTAAATAGGGTAGTAGATGCTATTGCTACAATTGCATCACTTCTCGACATTCCTAACAATGTACCTAAGTTTGAGCTTTTTGTAAAACAACTTTTGGTCCCAGCCTACAATATCCTAGATTTTGAAATGGTGTGTGACATTGTTGGTCCTGATTCCCCATGGTACAAAGAAATCTATGACTACCTTCATGTCGAAATCATACCCACTAGCCTCTCAAACAACGAACGTAGGACATTCCTTCGTAAGTAAGCTAAATACGCCATCGTCAGAGACACCCTATATAGGCATGCCTTAGATAATACCCTATTGAGATGTCTTGATTCTACTGAAGTAGAAGCAACCTTGCATGGGGTGCATGAGGGTATATGTGGTTCCCATTCTAGTGGTCCTACCTTAGCCAAAAACATTATGAGACTAGGTTATTATTGGCCTAGTATGGAAAAGGACTCATATGTCTTTGTAAAGAAATTTCGTCAATGCCAAGTTCATGGAGACTTGATACATGCACCAACAGATGAGCTTCGTCCTATAATGTCAACATGGCCCTTCACCCAAAGGGGACTCGATCTCATAGGTAAGATCCATCCCACATCATCTAATGGCCACAAATTCATCATTACTACCACTGAGTACTTTATGAAGTGGATTGAGGCTATTCCAATGACATACATTATCGACACACAGATCTCTAAGTTTATCCTGAACTATATCATTTGTTAGTATGGTGTCCCTCAGTCCATAATCACTGATAATGGCCACCCCTTTAAGAATCAAGAAGTCTTCCATCTTTGTGATGAATTTCATATTCAACATCACTTTTCCACTCCATACTACCCACAAGGTAATGGCCAAGTAGAGGCATCTAACAAAACCATCATTAGAATCCTCAAAAAGAGTGTCAATGATGTTGGTCGTGATTGGTATTTACAACTTAATCCTGCCTTATGGGATTATCGCACAAGTATCTATACTCCCATTTGCACCACTCCCTATTCACTAGTATTTGGTTCTAAAGCCATTCTTCCTATTGAGGTCGAGACTCCTTCCCTGAGGGTATCCTTGAAAGGCCACATTGACAATGAAGAGTACCGAGTATCGAGGCTCCATGAGCTAGAATTCCTGGATGAGCGCAGATAGAAGGCACTAGACCATCTCCAAGCATATCAGAATCATCTTCATCATAGCTATAATAGGAAGGTCTTGAACAAAAAATTTGACACTGGTGACCTAGTTTTAATGGAGAACCCGAAGAATCAAGTAGAAAGAGAAAAACCAGGAAAGTTTGAACGAAACTGGTTAGGACCTTATATTGTTACAAAATCCTTTGGATCAGGAGCATATCAAATTTCTACTCCTGAAGGGGAACCATTGTCCTTTCCAATCAATGGTATGCATCTGAAGAAGTTCTACGCATAAGCTTCGGAGAGCCTTGTCTTAATTAGCCAAGAATACAAAAAAAATCAAAAATTCAAAAAAATTGTTATCAAGGTGAAAACCTGGCAAACAGGCATCTTGGTAACACCAAAAAAAAAAAAAAAGATAAAAAGATAATCCAAAAAATAGTAAATACAAATAATTCGTCCAATAGTGAAAACCACTTCAGTGGCACTTTGGATAGGTACCATGGTGAAAACTTGGAAAACAGGCGCCATGTGTAGTTGACTCTACTCCTTTGTCTACTATCATTCTAATCTAGCGTACCTTGTACATACACCTTATCCCTATACATAATACTTATCCCTGTGCATATCACTTATCTTTCCCATCCATCCCCTATACATATCCGTCATAATAAGTGGTAGTCTTTCCCATAACTTGGAATGATTGACATCGACTGCATTTCATATCCCCCATTTTACCCTATTCATAATCAATTAGTCTTATACTTGACTGGGGCCAAACACTTGACATATGTCATATTGGTTCTTACATCGGTTGTGTTGAAGACATAAAACAATAGAAAAATCCAAAAACATTAGAAAATGACTTGAGAAAACACAAAAACATCAAAAAACTTCAAAAGGACACAAAAATCAAAACATGTCAAAAATACAAAAATAGAGTCAGAGTCAGTCGCACTTGTCAATCTTTGTCATTTGTCAAACTACATTTCCTCTGTGACTAGACGTAGGCAAGGCCATCTGCCAATGTGCCCCTGAGGAATTAGGTCAGTCTGTTTAGGTTTGTTTATATAAAATCATGAGTCAATCCATATGTCTATATGACAAGGTCATTGGTTGTGTCAAACTATGAGGTCTTTGCGTGTATAACATAGGCAAGGCCATCAATCGATGAACCCCCGAGGCCACACTAGGTCAGTCCATTAGGGTTCATCACATTCACTATCACACACACCATTTATTTATAGTCAGTCTTGTCAGTTAGGGTCAATTCAAACTACAAGGTCTTTGTGTGTATAACGTAGGCAAGGCCATCACTAGATGAGCCCCCGAGGCCACACTAGGTTAGCCCTTTAGGGTTTTTCGTCACACATAGTCAATTGTCAGCACATCATATCAAGTCATGCATCAATCTGGTGAGCAAGTTAGCAATGTTTCTAAGTCAAATCAAACAACTTGCCAAACGAAACAATCAAAACAATCAACCTTTGTCTTATTCAGGATGAGTCCTTCCTGAATATAGATATCAGCAAAACAATCTATGTCTTATACATGATGAGTCCTTCCTACATAATTGACATTGTGAAACAATCCAACATAGCCTTACAGAGGTTATCACATTAACGACATCTGACTCAATGTCTTATACGATACATGTCTTTCTGAAACCAAGCTTTGTCATGCCTTATATAGATAGTCATAACATCGAAACCAGACTCAAAGTCTTATCTGGTATGTGTATCTCCTACAATCAGGCTCTATCAATCAATCCTTCTATCAATCAAAACAAATCAAACAAACAAGATCAAGTTTTGGAAAATATTTTACTAGCTTGTTGACTTTATGGCTTATTTATCTTATCATTTCATTTGACTTTATGATGGGAATTATGTTACTAGCTTTCTCAAGGATGTCCCATGAAGGATTTAGAGAAGCAATGATGTATCAGAATTCATCAGAATTCTATTTTCTTTGACTGATGTCTGTCAACTGTCTTTTAAATTTGGATTTTGAGTCATGTTACTAGTTTCCTCAAGGATGTCCCATGAAGGATTTAGAGGAGCGATGACGTCTCATGACCCATCTTTTACTTTTTTGTTGTTTGTGGTTTTTCTTGACAAAAAGACTGGGGAAACTTGTGCCCTTAGTATGAGTTAACGCCAATCCTTGTCTGCGACTGTCTGTTGTTAGCAAGTGGATGACCTTGCACACCTTGATCTATGTCATATCATGGTGTTTTTCTCCATTTGTATTAGTCCTGCCCAATGATGATAAAGTGCAACACCTTTTGTGATATAGCAAAACATCGAAGATTGCTAATACTAATATCCATCACATTTCTTTCATTATTTCTTAATCTTTCTTTCCGCACTAACAGTTATTCTTTCTTGCATTATGATGGAGTCTTGTGACACACAACAATATAAATCATGTTGCATACACATACATGTTAGAATAATACAAACATATAGAAATTTATCATATCTAGGACATCATGGCATCATAGACATTCATCATCTAAAATACATATAATAAGTATTCCATGTACGTAACAAATTATAAATACATGCATCACATTTCATTTCTACAACATCACATATAGAAAGCATGGCACATATAATATCACATTGCATCTCATAATTATAAATTGTATACATAACATACATTGACATCATACATGTTCATACATACATCATCACTTAGAATCAACGACATATCATAAGCTGCATAAAAACATCATAAAGTAGATACGATCATCCATCACATGGCATATCATATAAACATCACATGTACAAATAAACGATTGCATAATCAATAAATAGAAATGCATATCATGAGAATCACCGCCAAAATCATATATATATATATATCCCTCAAAAGTGTCACATCACAATGTCATAATGTATCAATAAATATGGAAGCCTGTGGGCTATATAATCATAATACAATGTCTCGATACATATCAAGAAGTGTCCCTATCCTGAACTACCACTGATATCATGGCTAGAGTGTGCATATGACTGATGCTGGAAACCCGATGACCTGTGACCTGAGTGGGGCCTGTCATATGGACCAGATATACGTGGCTGCTCAACACCCTCTGAGCTAATTGTCCTGGAGTGGGTCCTAGTCTAAGACCTCTCACTGCATGCCTATGAAAATCTCAGAGCCCATCTCTCTGGAGGAATTGTTGTCTCATAAATATCCCTATAATAGGTGGCCCTCTCCCCGGCTCTGACTAACTCTCTGGAAAATATAGCTGTCGGCCCAGTACATAAGGCTCTGATCTCTGTGAATCTCTACTCAGTCTCATGCCTCCGAGCTATGGCCTGATCTTTGTCCATCACGACCCTATCCCTCTCCATCTGTACCAAATCCCTCTTAGACATCATCACCCTCATCTTCTCCTCCAAGGATGCAATCTGGGCCCGAAGTGTAGTAGTGTCAGAATCAATTGCCTCTATGTCAACCTATCTCACCCTCAGTACACCATCATCCTCATCCTCCAAATCCTCCAAAATCTTGTCTCGGATCTCCCGCTCATGATCATCATCCTCCTCATCATCATCCTGATAGGCACCCAGCAAGCCCAAGGCATCAATCTCTACCTCCTCTGCATGAACCTCTGGAACGGCCTCCTCTGTGGGATGCTCCTCCTCTCCATTGATCTCAACATGCACCTCCTCCCCACCTCTGCCAATATCCGGAATGGCCACATCCTCCTCTGCCTGTCCCTCTTCACGAATCGGTGAAAATGGTGGCCCTCATCCCCTCCATCCACGCCTCCCTCTCCTACCACCTGGTCAACCACCTCCACCATCATCTCCATCATCACCACAACCTCCTCCACCTCTCCGAGCTCTGCCTCTGCCTCGCTTGCCGCACGGTCCTATCCCTCACTACTCTATCGGCACCGGATGATCTAGATCTGTCAGGGGAATCGGCCTATGCATAGCCCACCATTGATCGTAAGCCTCTGTGGTACCTAGGTCTGCCACACCATCTCTCCATCCCCATGGAAATACTTGCAATCCATCAATATTTTCCTCAGCATTGGCTACTGGAATCTCTAGACCCCATAGGGGAATCTCTCTTGAAGACCTCGCGAACTCGACCCGTCCTCTCAGCACATCATGTACCTCTCTGAACTGCCTCAATACATGATCTGGCAAGTGTTTCTCTATAGTGTGGATGTGTGAAATGGTCCGCCTAATCAAGTACTATTCCTAGCGGAAAAGAGGCAAGTGCTCATCCTCATCTGACCACTCTGCGCATCCCAGTTATGGTTTCCATGTAAATTGAACCATAGTATCTATGGCATGCCTAAAATACCAAGTATCTCCCATGTGGTGCTGAGTGTTAGCCATCGCATAACGGAAGGTATAAGGAGCTCTATGTTGAACATCAATTGTAACTGGTGGATGAAAGATAGCAAAGTGTTCCCACACCCATACCATCAGGAGCATGGTACCACAACTCATGGACTGAGCCTCTCGATAGGCTATATCATGCAGGTGAAAATATAACATGCCAAGGAGATAGGGGCCCCATGCATATACCTCCCATCGCTCTCGCATACCTACTAGCATCTCCCCCCAACCTATAGGTAAACCATGACCTCGACAGTCAGGAAGCACTATCCAACCTATCAATGTACACACTAGACAATCAAGCCACCTATACCTCTGCGTCAGAACACGCCATCTAATCTCATAGTGATTGAACCCTAACTGTCTCACATCCATGCGAGGATAGTATCTTCACATCTCGGAAACAACCCTCTAGGTATCATATCTCACTTTCGTGCCTCTGATGGGAAGTCTTAGGATCCTATAGATATCCTCTAAGGTCACTGTCACCTCTCCAGTAGGAAGGTGAAATGACAAAGTCTCTGAGTGCCACTGCTCACACAATGCTATCAATAAACCTCGGTTCGCCTGAATTTGGGGCATGTTTGTCACATGTAAAAGAGCTAGGTGCCATAAGAATCGTCGCTCTGCACTCTGCAAGTTGTAGGTCTCGACTCTTGTGTATATACAGTGTCTAACAAAACTTGCAATGGAATTATACATGCCTCATGTCAGCATCAAACATTTATCCTCATGCAAAATGACAAATTTAACAATTGTTCAAATGCGTCATTATTTTGAAAATGTGTCATTCTTTTGCAAATGTGTCATTCTTGTTCAAATGTGTTGTAGAAGATCACATGCATAGTTAAATTTTACATATGTGTCATTATTTATCAAATGCGTCACAATAAAATGCATATGCATTCTAAATGAAAAATGCGTCTACGTAAATTAACTATCATTTGCAACTACATAAATGAAATAACAAGTGTGGCTAATTTAAATGCAAATGAGTTGTTCTTTATCAAATGTGTTGAACTAAACTACAAATGTGTTGAACCGCAGAAAACCTACACTACCTATCTACATGATATTACAAATGTGTTGATCCGCATGCAAATGTGTTGATTGCACACTCACATACGACATTTTAATAAAATGATGCATAACTAAAATTGCAACTAAACGCATAAAAATTTGAGCACATTAAAAAATTCAAAAGTCAAGATTAAGGTACATACCAAGGGGTCTGCGTCAGCTGGCAGCTTGAAGGTCCGGATCCTGTATGATCGATGGTGGGTGTTCGGAACATGAGACATCGCCACTATGGGTGCATAGCAAAATCTCAATTTTCAAAGATATGTGGGTTAAAATGAATTGGTTTTTACCTTAATTTCTATTTATACCTAGGGTTTTGGTGGCATTCTTTTGTATTGGCCGCATTGGCTTCCAATTTCAATCAACCCGTACCCGTCCATACCACTTCTAACTTCAATTCCATCAACTCCATTGCATTTTTGGCTATCCAATGGACTAATCAGGATCATTTCCAAAATTTTCTGAATTTTTTGAAAATTTGTCAATTTTCCTAAGGGGGCATACCTTCACCTGTTTACACCGAGGCATGACTGGGGCATATTTTTATCGATTTTCTTTGACACAACGCCGAAATGACATTGTATCAAAGAGGGGAAAATGTAGACACCAAAAACTAGTTTAAGCCTATGACTTCAGTATTCTTAATAATTTGTATTTCTTCCATGGTCATGATTAAATAATGTCAATTATTTAATTAATTCACTTTAACTTTAATTCTTCTATTAATTAAATAATCTTAATTATTTAATTGATTCACATTTTCTTTATTCTATCTAATTAATTAAATAAACACTTTTTATTTAATTATGTTACTAATTAATCTTATCCTTCTTGTCAAATTAAATAGATTCTTATTTAATTTACTCTTTATCATACTTCAACTATAATTAAATAAATCCTTTTATTTATTTAATTATTCATTTAATCCTTTCATCACCTAATTAAATAAATCTTATTTATTTAATTATTCTTCAAATATCAAATCTAGAATTAAATGAATTATTTAATTCATAAATCCTATTTTAACACATTCCTCTATATTTAGATAATTGTGCTAATTATCTAAGTATTCACTTTTACTCGACTCAAAGATCTATTTTAAATTGCTCAGTTAACTCTTGATTTAATGTCTTAGTGGCTTTCTCGAGTAATCTCTTCATCAAATCATTCAATCGTCCAGTGCTAACTCAATTGCATGTACATGCAGATTAATTAAATATTCTTATTTAATTAATTAAACCTTGTGCGTGCATTCGAACATGAGTTGCTTTAATCAATCTTTATCTTTGTCATGCAAAGATAATTCTTCTGTTTTCGAATACCAAACTTGAAGATTAAATCATTTATTTAATCTTTATTTATATTTCTAATTTTTATCACTCGTGTCACTACTGACAGTTATCATAATGCATGTCTAATATTTTGATCTCAACCATCTGTTGATCTTTCAATCTTGACATATTGTTCCAATGATCAATTTTCTATAAATTGATTTGTCATTCTTCATTCCAATCTCTCTCGAAATCTTATGACTTTTTGGAGCAACTATCTTGAATCTTTGATGTTTTGCTAAATCATTATCATGGGCTATACTTGAACAAACTTTTGAAAATATGAGGGCAATTATACTACAAAGACAAAATGGAGAAGGGTAATTGAGATGATACATGGAATTAGGTACATATTGGGTGAGATTGTTTTAGTTTATTTATGTTTTGGCTTTCCTTTGTTCTTTGTTGCTTAACTTAGATTGCATGTTTGGTCTGATCTGTTTCTCTACACTTTCTAGATGTTACAACATCCACATTAATAAAATTTACACATTAAAGCCACTAATCACAAGGATTCCTACACAAGTTTACACTTTATATACTTTTCACATCACAACATATTGCATTCATATTTCTTTATTTTAACACACCAAAAAGGTATACATGAAATTAAGCTAAACAAGATGGAAGACTCAACCAATCCAAACCACAACACACTACTTGCAGCCACACAAGAAATTCAACATCAAGTTTCACATATATTTTTTTATAAGCAAGACCAATATGACAAAAAAATCATTACAAATCAACAAAGATAACTAAAAGGTTAGACCTCACCAAGAAAGTTGTCTATCCATCTTGAGGAAAAATCTCTCCAAGAACTCTCTTCCATTGCTCCTCCTTCTTCACAAACATGAAAAGAATTCCAAATTGAAGAATGAAGTTCAACCAAACATGAACTCAAGAACAATCCAAAAAAGCCAAAAGAGAGAAAACCACCTCCTCCACATAAATAGAGAGAATAAATGGATGGGGAAAAGGCAACCTCCTTTTCAACTTCCCAACAACCCTTTCAACTCCAATTTTCGTCACTTTTCATAAGTGAGTAATTAGAGTGGGTTTTGAACTTTATAAAAGGGATTTTATGGAATAAAAATACCTCTAACCCTTAAACCTATCACCTAGGAAACATTTTAAACAATTAAGACCACATAAGGACTTCATAAAGCATAAATTAAGTGACCATTCTAATAAAATGACTCAAGAGACTAATAAAACAACTCTCACATACACAAAACCCATACCACACACAAAAATAGGTTAAATCGCATGCCCATGACAAGACTAATATTTCACAAGGATACAATAATGAAAGTAGCTATGTGACCCGCTTATCAACATTGGCCAATTTTACCTATTTACTCAACCAACAATGTGTGTGAGTATTACTCATAATTAATGACAATTAAAAAAAATGACATATGAATTAAAAATTCTAAGAATAATAATCAACTAAGAAATTAGAGCCACTAATCTACAAAGTAACATACAATTTAACACTTCTTACTTGCATGATACCTGTTATGGAGTCAAAGAACAATTGAGTGAATGCTATCTGTTATCAAAATATCACCACTTATTGCAATAGAATATTTAACTTATAATGCATACTAGTATAAGTAATATTGAATATCAATAATTGTCTTCATATTCACACCTTCCCACATCTATGATATGTAATTACCTAACATAATGTAATCCACTTAATATACATAGTAATATTACCAATAACCAAGCATATTGATCATTACATAATTACATAGACAGAGAATGGAACTCATCCGACTATCACAAGAATTCACAATAATCATTAGATAGGATTAGTCAAGAATATGAACATCTTCATGGTGTAGCAAAAATCATCACTCATGTGTACTATCCAACATGAAATAACATGGAATATAACATATAAATCACCAAAAACTAATAGGATCAATAAGGTCACAAGGAATGGGGTCTTACATAATCTCCCTACTTATGAATACAATCTAGGGAAATGAATTGAAGTCACTGACAAGCATGTTAGCCATTCTCCCAATATCTCTCCTAATTGTTAGAGTATATTTGCATAAGATATTAAAATCATTAACACATTTCTTAATATAAATTTTCCTAATCTTCATTCATCTCCCAACATCTCCCCTACTTGTGAGAATGTTTTGATGCAAGAGGATACAATCATGGACAATCATGACAATCATAGTTGTTCTTCTCTTAATACCTCCCAAGTACTTGTGAAGAAGGTATCTTGGTGTTAGAGGATCCAATCATTGAGTGTCATGATAATATTTTTTATTTCTCTCCCAATACTTCTCCTACTTGGGAAGAAATTATGGAGTAATAAGATGAAATTATTGATACATTTATTTCAAAATATAGTAAGGTGACAATATATCTCTCCTTGATAGGTCATCAACAAGAAGTCAAATTTGTTGAGATTATGAACAATTGGACATTAACGCTCATTTTAATATTGGAACTCCTAAAATTACTCTAATTATTGGACCTCATAAGTCACCTCTAATTATAGGACGGTCTCCTAAACCTCATGGTCATATCCTAAAATTTGCAAAACAACTTACTAGTAATCATGTGTGACAACAATTGAGTTATCATACTGTAGCTCATACATGTAGCACTAGAAATAATAAGAAACAAAAAAAATCCAACATCCATCCCATTACCTCAACCATACCTCCAACCCACACCTAACATTATGTAGCATAGTGGTAAAGAATTTTATCTTGTTGAGAAACTATGTAACACTCTTGCTAAGATCTCCTTGTGGGATTTGATTCAAACATCACCTATTTATCACAAAATTCTTCAAAATGCTTTGCAAAAGTTTGTTTTCCCTCCTAAAGCACAACCAAATAATGTAGAAACCTTAATTGAAGGTATGCAATTGGTTAATGTGGATATTGTCTTCCATCAAAATGA
Source organism: Sequoia sempervirens (assembly GCA_007258455.2). Taxonomy (NCBI): domain Eukaryota; kingdom Viridiplantae; phylum Streptophyta; class Pinopsida; order Cupressales; family Cupressaceae; genus Sequoia; species Sequoia sempervirens. Next base: position 1,153,967,514 of record VDFB02271358.1, on the reverse strand, counting down.
ATTACCCCCTTTGGAAATGTAAAAAATAAAAAATCTTTGATGATATTGGCTATTACTAATGTTAAGATTAGATTCACCCTTATAGAAAATGGTTTAGGGATTAATGTTTGTAGTATTAACCTTTTGGACAAAATTAGAGAGGACAAGACTAAAATCCAACTAGTTGATTTTTCTATCTATAGTTTTGATAATGTGGGAATACAACCACTTGGTGTAATAACATTACTTGTCAAAGTTGGCAAGGTTGTATTACAAACTCCATCCATGTCATTTCCCCATGATCTTGCATATAATATTCTTTTGGGTTGACCATGGATTCATAAATGAAAGGAGTTCCTTCAACACTTCATTTTTTAATGAAATACACATACAACAATAAGGTTTACATGATAAAAGTTGATCCTGAGTCTGAAAATTATTTACAAACTAAAATAGGAATGATGAATCCTCTTAGCACATTGACACCAACTACAAAAGTGGAACCTTTATAAATTTAGGATAAATATAAGTGTCTTTCATCTATGACAAAATTGTTGGATGATGATTGGGGATAATTAGATTTGACACCTACAGTCATAGGGGAGTACAAGATTACACAATTAAAATCAAAGAAAGATAAAGAAGCCACAATAATATTAGCACAATATATCACTAAAGAGGAAAGCACAAATTAAACATCCACTTATGATGAAGATGATAATGTAAAACCACCTTCTTCAAAGAGATGAAATTCATTTATGGAAGAGGTTATGAACTTTTGAAATAACTTGGTTATAATGGAAAAGGATGTGGAATAAAAGAACAAGGTATCAACATCCCCATAGAGAAAAAACTCAAGAAACAATAAGAGGTCTTGGCTATTGTCCTTCAAAATTAACAAAAACACCAAAAATACCTTGACTTAATCAATAGAATTAGTTGTGGCTCCTTTCCATGTGGTAGTTGTAGTATCACATAATACTCACTACCATACATGGGGGCATAAACTAAGTTTCATGCAATCATATTTCATTTATTGAGCTCACCTTTGTCCCTACACTTGGGGGAAAATGAGCTAGATAGCCTTATGTTAGGTGTATTCCTTCTAGAAAGGGATCCATTTGCATCTCATTAAAACATTAGTGTAGCAAGTACACTAACATTTTATGGGGGGGCATATAGTCCCTCTCTTATTGTTTGCATAAGAAAATGGCCCCTTTTTAGTGATGATGGTATACATCTCCTAGAAATTTTGACCTTGTCAATAGAAGTGAGGCCTTTTCAATCTATGTTGTGTCTCCTTTTTGGTGATCTATTGGGCTTGTTATCTCCTAACTGTGTGACTTTTCTTGGAATATTATGTTCCCCTTTGTGGTAATACTATGGCTAGTATGCCCTAAGGAGTGATCTTTTTGTTCCCTGACTAGTCCACTCCTAGTGGTGATGTCATGATTATATTAAGAAAATCCCATTTTTTGGTTTTGCAAATCACCTTTGATGGTGGTGATATAACACCCCTTGAGGTGTGGCTTCATCATATGTGCCCCCCACTATGTTAAACTTTATGCACTCCCTAAAGTGATATTTTTTCATCCCCCATATTGATGTTAAACTTTGTGCACCCCCTAAGGTAGGTTTTGTTTGTCCCTCATGACATTAAACTTTTTTCCCCTGTGAGGTGAGTTTTATGTGCTCCCTAAAGTGATAATTTGTAAGATAGTTCATAGATTCAACATAATGGAGATTGTTGGGTCGTGAACTTGAAAACCTCTTTTTAACATGGCCACCTAGCATAACACACCTTTCTTGCCAATGGAGCCATGTGTTTCATGAGTGTTTAGCATAACACACCTTGTTATCCTTGTAGAACCTATCATATTGCATGGACACCTAGCATAACATATCTTGCTATCCAATTGATCTATGTGGTTCATGAGTGATTTGGCATAACACATCTTTCTAGTCCACATGGGAACATTCATTTATTTGATGGATGACATTTGTTATTTGATACAATTTAATTAAGATAGGGGTCTCTTTGCCTTGATGACTTGAATCCATTTAGTACTAACCTTGTGTTTTATTGTGTGTTTTTGTGTGTCTTCTTACTTTTTACATTATGTTTACATTATGTTTTTGTTAATTTTGTTGTCATCTATATTTTATGTTACATCATGTATTTTTGTTGTGCATACTTTTTTATTTTCTACCATTTATGCTTGTGTATGTTGTCTTGATGTATATCATACATATATGTGTTCCATTGTGCTCATGTTTGCCAATGGGGTCTTAGAACTTGGGGGATTGGACACTCCCCCTAGATCCTTTTTCATCCTATCTCTTCAAAATTTGGAAAATTGGATCCCTCTTGACATATTTTCTACTTTAGTGTGAGTCTACGTGTAAGTTCACACTCTAACTAAAGTGGGAGCTAAATTTACCATCATAAATTGTCACCCTTGATAATTTCACCTTATGTTCCCCCCCCCCTTAAATTATTGGACCTAATTGAGCACCTAATTTCCTAAATTATGCATTCTATGGCTCTTTCTAACAATTATCGATGAATTAAAATTGGGAAATAAATGCATTTATCTAATACCTTGGCCTTGACACCAAAATTCCTTAAAAATAGGGCCAAGAGTATCGAACACCTGAAATACTAAGAGGGGGTGAATCAGTATTGTCTAAATCCACTCAAATATTTAAAAATCTATTTCACATAACATATTTAATTTGTAGTAAGAAAGGAAAGCATGAAATCAACCATGTCAACATCACATAACACATGAAAACCATTTTTTTTATGTGGAGAAACCAAAATGGGAAAATCATAGTGAGGATTAGCTCACAATATATTATTGTTATCTCCAGGATTTACACCCTGTTGAATGTGAAATTCAACAATCCAGTGAAACATGGGAATGATCCCAAGGTGTGGGTACCTCAAACAAGACCAAACCTCTAGAGAAGGCCAACTTCCTCTTTATTGAATCACCTAAACTAAAGCTTTTGTAGAGAAAAGGGAGAAGGAATGCATAAACTAAAAAAGCTAATCCTATGGTGATTCACCAAACTAAACAAGACTATGAAAATTATCCTATAAACATTTATTTGCAATGATAGGAAAAACAAACTTACACAATTTGTTTTTGTATGCTCCTGCATGAATATTTCACAAGGAGGCCTCAATGTATGAACCTTTAAAAGGAAAAAAAAATTCACAATAAGAGAAGTCACATACATGTTTAAGATATAGATTGCAACCTGCATGAACAAACTTTTGCAGAGAAGGTATAAATATGAGACAAAGTCACAAGGAAGTTAAAAACACTTCACATATAACCTGATCAATCATTTGAAAAATACACAACATTGCAAGAACAAGAAGGAAAAAATTTCATATCAATGGCACCCAAGACTTTCACTATATTTCATATCCAACATGAGTTACAAAGTATGTTGTATTTTTTGCAAAGGATTCACAAAAGTCACAGAACAGAAAAATAACAAGTAAGAACTGACTCAAAAATGAGTCCAAATGAGAATATATACATCCTTCCAAATAGTTCCACCAAAGAAGGATCTAGAATCCCATGAACTTGTATGCCTCCAAAAATACTACCTTTTAGCAACTGAATCCTCCCCAAATGAGCTCCAAAAAGTTGAAATAGTCAACTTTGACCAAGTCTATGATGATGACATAAGAAACTACCCCCTAAAATCTCTCATTTGCTCCAAAAAGAAATTAAATTCTCCCTATATGCTCTCCTTGTGTTAGCTAACCTCTAATCTCTCCAATATGCTTGCAAAGCATAACTACATTCTTTAAATGCATAAAGACATTTACATGGAATATTTTACTTTATTTTTGCATTAAAATAACATTTGACCAAGTGATTTATAACAATATCACTTAAAATCAAATGATTTACATTTGAAAAATAATGCAAAAATAAAATACAAGGCTTGACCTTGTATGATTGAATACAAAAGGAATTAAGTCCAAAATACTTCTAAGCTATGAAATTCTTCTAAGGCGTATCATCGAGACAGGTTTCATTAGTCATATGATTCAATTTTTAAATAAAAGGTATAAAAAAATACCTTTTCCCATTGGAATATTAGGGTAAAAACCCTAAATGAATACATGATGTGAAATACTCTAAGGAATTTTATTTCATTCTCAAGTTTTGTTGGAGGTCTTCGTGTGCCACCATCACAGGGTTTCTGCAGGGTTTTCCATGGTGGATTTTGAACTTATAGAGGCATCATTATTCATTCTTTGGAAAAAAACTTCATGGAAATCTTATGGTAAGTCTTTAAAAGGCATATTCTATTGTTTTATTGCATTTCCTAAAGAAAAATTTGCTTGAACTCAAGTATTCTTGTAGCATAATGAATAACTTTTGTTTCCCTTTCTTTACTTCGTCGCTCTTATGCTTCCTCTGTACATTTCATGCATTTTTCTAAAGAATTCTTGCACTTTACTGAAGGTTTCAAGCATTTCTCTATTTCAAGAATGAAAATCCCTTTCTATGCGTTGAATCCATTAGCATCATTTTTATGCAAAACATAGAGACACCTTTGAATTCAATGGCCATGGCCATATATTCTATTTCCATGTACTTTAAAACATATGCGTATTTTATCTTTTTCCACTATGAAAATCATCTATGTTGTGCTAGAAAATAATATGAATGAGATGTCATGAGAGAGTGGATAGTCGAAACAAGATCCATCTTAGTCAACGTTCCACAATAAAATGTTGTCCTGTGAAAAACATAGGATTTGAAAAATGATTTAATGCCATTACACAGTACAAGGTATAATTCTACGACTCCATGCATCTTTTCCATTCCTTCATAAATAAAACCCTTTTTGTGGCTGTGTATTCATTTTTTATAAACGAAAACTCCTTATGTATAGTTGATTTCTTGGAAATATAAGCATTTTTAGTTTCTATGATGCCATGTAATGGAAACCATAGATGTCACAATCCTCTTATTATGAGAGGATTTTGCAAGATCATAATATAACTAAGATTTCATGAGAGAGCAGGTAGCTAAAACAAGAACTATCTCAATCAACTACTCCAGAAGAAAATACTACCCTCTTTCACTCGAAACCTTTGTGATTCCACTATCCCTTTTCAATGAACTTTGTCAATGCCTATCTTGCTTTGTGCCTAATACTGGAAAATAAATCTTCAATGACTTGTATTTGTTGTTCTATTTAAACCATTGTTGGATACATAATATTTTAGAGAGATAGCATCTTCATTGACCATGGAACTATGACTGTTCTTATCTCATACGTTTCCATTAATGCTTAGTGCACTAACCCTCACACTGCTATGTGGATCCCTTTGTTATTAATGTCATAAATAAGAGCATTCAATCCTTTGTCATCACACTCCTACAAATTTTTTATTTCTGCTCTAAACCTCCATACAATGGTGATTAAATCTCTATCATACCTTTATCATGTTTCATTTAGTTAACCTGATACTAAAGGGCCCCTAGTGGATCTGATTTACTGTTTTCTATAGATTATTGAGGATGTGAATTATTTTGCTTACTCTGCCTTGCAATATATGAATGCACTCTATCATTTAATATTGTCTCCTTTTGATTGTCATTTTAGAGGGAAAATTCCTTTCCATTGTATGACAATGCTTTGTCTTTTAATAGCTCTTTTTGACACAATTTTTTTTCCTTCAATTTCTTACTGAAAGAGTTACTTGGAATTTCCCATCTACTTCATAAGTGTTATTCCTATAGATCTTAGCATGATTTCCTTATGTGTTTCCTTTGAAATGCATGATCAAAGATTTAGTACTTTCTCACAGCTTTATAAATGGATTCTTGATCTATTGCAACGCTTTATAGGATCTCGTATTTCCTCTATCCTATTGTCTCTTGCAGTTTGATGATAAATTCTTTTAGCAATTCTACCTATTGTTTCATGGATGTTGTTATTGTGTTTGATGTTGCCCTTTTTCCATTTCATGACATTGGCTTCCCATTCATAGCACTATCTCTCATTATATAGCATACATGACTATTCATTGTTTTTCAAGACCATTGTCCTTATTTTCTAAGACAATCATGTTGCACACTGTATACTTGTAAACTTTGTCCTGACACTGCACTTGATGAGTATCACTGTTTTGTTTTTAATGACACTGTGATTCCATTGACCATTAGTTTGTCATTCATACCAGTGAATTCATCAACCTTATTGCTATGAATGATGAATTCATTCTTGATCGTGTTACACTGTCATGGAAGACTTAATAGCTTATTCTTTCAAAACACAAAAAGGATAGCACGCTGAGCTCAACCCTTGTGGGAGCCACATTTACCCCACGTGTTGATATTTGATAAAATAGTAAAATTGCTTTCCCTATATCTGCACATGAAGCACACAAATTAGAAAAATATATGTATATGGTAGATATGTTTTATTTTCCTGTGTCTCTTGATCATCTTGATGATGCTAACTATTTTAATGCACTTGAAGATCACATTGTATGTGTTATAGAGGTATTTTCATATTAGGATTAAAGACCTTTCATTGCTCTAACAAAATTTCTCTTCCAGATGCCGGAAACTAGGAGCAATAAGGACAAGGAAACTGGATGAAAGACAAGCATAGGATTGAAGATTCATAACAACTCCACTGAGACCAATCATTCAGGTAATGGTTGGTCCTTCTTCCTTTTATGTGCATTCCTTTTCTTTAATATCTATAAATGTATAATGTTTTCCTTCCTTTGTTTTAAAACAATTAGTCTCACATGTTGTGTGAGACCTTATGCATTTACATTGTTAATAAAGATTAATTTTCTTGAAAAGATTTGTACAGTCTTTCTTCTTTGTTATATGCATTTGTATGAATGCAATTTGAACTATGATAATGTAATATTTTCTTATTTTTTTTATGCAATTGGAATGCAATATAATAGAAGTAAAAATGTACCTTAAACTTTTAAACCCACAAAAGCTCCACCTAATTGAGCTATTAGTGAAATTAGGTAACATTTTTGGCAACATCTGCTATATGTTTGCCTGCTAAACATGAAGACTAGTTGCCTAAGCCTATCCATTGGGTACAAAGTCACTTAAAAGCTAACACAAATTTTAAAACAAGCTTGTAATTTCATTGTAACTCACTAGATCAATGCATGACACCTCAAAACTTATTGAAAAAAATTGTAGAAAGGAAACTACCTAACTGTGCTTGACAACACTTAGGGAGAAGAAAACTTGCAACTAGAAACCTATCCTACACTAATAGCAAGACAGAACCGCTTAAACAAAACCATTTACAGGATGACTGAAGTAGCTACCCTTTCTTCTCAATATATAATGTTTTCCATGCTTGAGGACAACTAGAAAGAAATGGAACATGGAGAAAAAATCAGCAAAAAGATGCAATATCTCTTGAAGAACATACACAAGTTGACTAACCTTTTCGTATGGAAGGTAAGCATTCCAGTTCTGAGGTAGAAAGGTAACTTGAGTGTGCTCTTCCTTAGTTGTACCTTCATGCTTGGGTGCAAGCAAGATATAAACATTCTTATTGGCCTTCATTCTGGCTAGATGCCTAATCGAGCATCATGTAGTAAGAACGAATTCAGAATTCCCAATGTTGCTTTCAACTTTATGAGTTGATTCTTCAAGTACCATCTCATGTTGGTTAGAATAAGTTAACTCATAATATTCCAATGCAATAATGCCTAATTTTTCTATTTCATTAAGTTGTTCACAACTTTCAGATTTGAGAAAAATTGACTTATCATCAAAATTTAAGCAAAAATCTTTAATAATGCTTGAAAACATGTCAACATCAAACCTTTCATTAGCTTTCTCAAGCATAACATGTCCTATTTCATGATTTTCTTCTTGGATATTTGGATGAATATCAACAACCATACCTTGGAAAAGATGCTTTAGATTCTCACCTTGCTCAAGTTGATTAACATCATGCAAGCTAATCTCTTCACTTCTGGAAACAAGGATGTCCTCATGTGTTCTTTCATGGAACAACACCTTGTTCAAATGTATCTCATCCTTTTGTTGTCTAAAACTTGATAATGGTGTTAGTACAAGCATGGTGTCTTCAACCTCATCAACAAAACCAGGAATGTCATCAAGTAAATCAGAAAGGGTTTGAGGTTCAGGCTCTATTTCACTTGACATATTGATGTTTACCTGATGATCTTCACTAGAAGACTGTTTATTATCCAAGCTTGAAAAAAAAACCTCCAATTCATCCCAAAACAAGTCTTCCTCATAGTCTTCTTTTCCTTTTTGCATGGGAAGACTGATTTTTATCTCATTACAACTCTTAGCCAACTCTCCAGGTTATTCAAAAGGTTCACTTTTGCGCTCTTTCACTTGATTTAAAACCCCATTCCTAGTTTTTTGAGCTTCAATCATCAACTCCTCACATCGTTTAGTCTCTTGATGTTTAGAAAATGTTGTTGTTGTGATCAAACTCACATCTTCATCAGGCTGAATATAAGAAGGTAACTCACTCATCCAAATTGTAGAATCTCCTGGATTTTCACCCTATTGAATGCGAAATTCAAAAATCTAGTGAAACATGGGAATGATCTGAAGGTGTGGGTGGGTGGTAAGCATGTTGAACATCTTGATTATTTGTTGTTGGTAAATTGCTTGGACTAAAACCAGCATTGAAGTTGGCTTGAAATAATGGATGAGGTGTAAAGGAAGCATTTTCATGAAATGGTGAATGGTATGACATATTTCCATGATAGATTGACATGTTTTTTATTCATAAGGCTGGAATTTAAGAAAAAAATAGATTTACTACATAATAACTGAAACATACTAGCACTTAGATTGCAGAAACCAGTAGAAATATTCTTTCTAGAGCCACCAAGTGTGTTGAACCTGCCTCCAAAAGGCTAAAAAATACTGCTATACACACCAAACAATAGTAACATTAAGGACTCGATGAACTAAATATTAGTTCATAGTCCCACCGGGCTTGCCAAAACTGTTATCTCCTAGATTTGCACCTTGTTGAATGTGAAATTCAATAATCTAGTGAAACATGAGAATGATCCCAAGGTGTGGGTACCTCAAACAAGACCAAACCTTTGGAGAAGGTCGGCTTCCTATAGTATCACCTAAAAATAATGATCTTTTTTGCTGAGAAAAAGGATAGAAGGAGATGGTTTTCTAAAAATGAAAACCGGAAAATAGTACCTCTATAGTGATAGACCTAATTGAAAATATTATGAAATTCAAAGTTTTATGCACTTGTTATACTGACAAAGATTACACCTACACAACTCATTGTTGTATACTTTTGCATAAATGTTTCACAAACAGGTCCTAATGCTCATACTTCAAGAAGGAAAATAATTTCACGTCCAAAAGCCATTAACACCTCTTGACACAATTTGTAACCTGCATTAGTAGACTTTTTGCATAAAGGTTCTAAAACCTGAGACAAAGCTATAAGGAAATAAATATTACCTCACTAATAACTTGATCAATCAATTGATGAACACAATAATGCAAAGAACAAGTAGTCAGAATTTTCAAGTCAATAATACTCAAGGCTTTCACTATATTTCATATCTAGAAATGAGTTACATAAATTTTATTTTCTCTATCAAAGGACTGCAAAATTCACTCACTTAGAAAAAAGCATTAAGTAAGAACTAACTCAAAATGAGTCCAAAGATGAATATATCATCAACTCCAAGCAGTTGCACCAAGAAAGGAACTAGAACCTTCTTGGGTCGGATGCAATAGAAAAACCCCAAATGTAGCATGCAAATCCACTTCCAAAAGGCTTCAATGTGATGAAAAGGTCAAGTTTGACCAAGTCCAAGATAAAAACACAATAAATCAGCCCCTAAATGCTCTCCAAATGTTCCAAAACTAAGTCAAACCACTCCTAAATTCATGGCACATGTTGGATAACCTCCCTCAACTCCTTCCAAGATGCTTTCAAAAACAATAAACCCAATTAACCCCTCCTTTAAGGCTTTTACAAAATGTACCACTTCATTTTGGATTTAAAATAACAATTTTGATTTAATGATTCATAATAATATCATTTGAATCAAAATCTTTATAATTCAAAAAAAATGCAAAAATGAGGTACATAACGACTATATGAGTCAAAGTAAAAAAAAACAAGTCATAAGGACTCATTATAAAATATGACTAAGGCATTGGACTTCATTAAGGCACAAAGGGGCCATGAGCATATTATTTTTCTTTAGGAATTTTAAAATAAAAGGCTAAAAAAAACATTTATGCTATCGACATATTTAGGGTTTCAAAACCCTAACACCGAATGATGTCAAAAGTCTGAAAAGAATCTCATTTTCATCCATCAAATTTTTGGAGTTTTCATGCACCGACACAAGGGTTTCAATAGAGCTTAACCATGGCAGATTTCTGAGTAGACAATGGAATTTCTCCCTCATTTTCTAGAAAAATTACCACATGAAAATGCTTGAGGTAACTTTCTGCAAGTATTTCCATCATTCTATTTTTTTCTGTATAGAAAAAGGGCTCGAAGTCGAGCTTACTGCAAAGAGATGACTATATTTTACATTGTGTGCTTTTCCAGTCATTTTATTGCATTTTGAGCACTTTTCTAAATATTTCATGCATTCTAGTATCATATTTCTTTATTTTACAAATAAAGAGGGTTTCTACTCACTTCCATGGTCGTGACTATATGTTTGGACTCACTTTTACCTTTTGTGGATATGAGGTTTCAAATCTTTCTAAAATTTGTTCATGTCATAGAGGCTCGAAAACCTCTCTTTTTTTTCTTGAGGACCTGCAAGGCTTCACTTATACTTCTTTTCAATGGCCGCGGACATACCATATTCTGGGTTTCTTTTGCATTTTCCGGAGAAAAATGGCAACAAACCTTAATTTTGTATTACATGAAACCACATACAATACCTATTTCCATTTTAAGTTTTGGAACTCCTCATATAAAATACATTTTATTTGTTTCTCTACCTTAGGCAACTATGATTGTCTTCCTCTTGAAAGGCTATCACAAAGCACCCATAAACTACACCATTATAAAGGCCATACTAAACTCATTCCTCACTAAATATGGCCCCTCAAGACAATATCACAATAGGTTGTGCTTTTCACAGGGACTGTCACCTACCATTAATGACTGTGAACATTCTTCAAGCATAGTATTTGGTAGGGTTTAATATTCTACCATCTTTCATAGAACCTCTATTCTCTTTCCATGGTGCATAACTTTATCCACCTTCATATTAAAATACTCTTTACACTTGATCAATCAAGGAACCTTACAGTCTCGTCTTACACTATACCATTTATTAGATTGGATTTGTGATGCTCTTAATCATTATCTTTATCATATACTCAATACTACTTTTCCATATCCCTATCACTGTCAAAAATTAATGTTGCCTCCACTCTGAACAAGAGGCTCTTCATCAATTCATGAACCATGTCATTGTCTCATGCACACATGACTGCATTTGTCATTTCACAGTCATAACTATTATCTCTCCCTTCACATTTGTTGACTGTTTTCTAATTCACTATCTACTAGCATCACTACAAGGTCATTGATCTCTAAGGTCCTTCATATATAAACTGTTGACATTAGGTTTTAAATAAACCTCAAAAATTATTGCCCCTTTTCAAGTAACAGTGGATTTACTGCCCTATGAATCTTGCTCTTTATACACCTTGGAATGTATGTTGCCTTCGTATAACACATTGTCATCATGTTTGAGATCTGCCACTCTAATTCATGGGAGCCAGCTCTTCTTCCTAATTTGAAACATCTACAAATTTTTGCTAGTACTCAGAATGATCATATTTAGATTCAACTCCAAATCCAAGTTCCTGGGAAACATTTAGTGAGAACAATCCTTTCATTTCTCCTTGTAGCTATCTTTTAAGTGTCTTGATGATTGACTGTCCCACCTTGGTTGATGATTGTACAGTCCTCTTATCACCACCTTGATCTATCACCTATTGTCAAGTTGAATGCTTTGAGGCCTAGTGAGATTTCCATCTCTATTAAGCTCCTTCTATTCATGCATATACATTCCTTTTAAAAGGATTTCCCTACCTCTTTACATTTCACACTCATAGGAAGACTGATTTTATCATTTGGTGATTTGAGATACACTCGCTTATCCATATTAAGAACTTCATGGTTGTCCTTTAGTTGTGTATTCAATAAAAACTATCATATCCATATCTGAAATTTTTCCACTCTAGGTGGAGTGTCATGAAATTTTATGGGCTGTTCCACCATCATTTTCAACTTTTCTATGCATATTGTCACTATACTTTGTCTTTTCTATCACTACGGTTCCTCTTTGACCTACACACTAGGTGCTGATCTATATCAAAGATATTCTAGAGTTGATCTTTTATGATCACTTTATTTTATATGTTATTATTGTAATACCCTTCATTGATAGACTGTAATCTTCAAAGATTTTGGTGTCTTGTGAATGGAAGATTTTGATGATGTTTACTTTCTTTTCTTTTCATTGCGTCATCCATAACATAGTAATCTCATTGAGCAGTTATGTATAGCTTATGAAAAAGACTTCATTAGTTCACTGTCTTATGTGATATATAATTGATTGATTGGACTACCATGATATGGATGATAGCGTGCTAGGCTCAACCCTTTTGGGAGCCACATTTTACCCCACATGCTATAATTTGATGTGTCAAAACAACAACATTATCTTTCCTATACCTGCACATGAAGGAACCAAGTTTGAAAAATATGTGCATATTTTGGATGTGTTTGATGATCCTGTTGTTTTCTTGGACACCTAAAGTTTGCATGCTTCTTTAATGCATTTGGAGATTAGTTTATATGTTCATGGGTGCTTGTACATGTAATGTGAGAGACCTGCATTGCTTAGAGCACTGCTCTAACATCATTGTTATGGCCAGATGCAAGAACTAGGAACAAGGAGCTAAGGAGGACACAAGGCAACTCTAGATAGAAGACAAAGCAAGGAAAAACACACCAAACCAGTCATCAGGAAATGACCGGCCTCTTTCCTTACATGTGCATTCTATTTTCTTTATCCATCAATGTATAAACTTTTCTTCATTACATTAAATAAGTTAGTCTCACAGCTTGTGTGAGATAAATATGCACCTTTGTATCAATGAAGATTACTTTTCAAAAAGATTTGTGTAAATATTTTCTATGTTACATGCACTTGTATAAATGCAATGATCTGTTACTATAATCTTGTAATCTTCCTAATTTTTTTGTTTATACAATTGAATGTAATGTAGGAAAGATAAATAAGAAATGTACCTCTCTTTCAGTTTGCAAATTCTTTAGCTCAATCAACTTGAGAAAGTAACAAAAATGGGTAACAATTATAACCAGTTATAAGATATTATAGAAGTTCTCATTATAGGTGGACTCACTTCCCATAGACATAAGAAAACATAGAAGAGAGGGGTGGCCCATAGCCAAAATGAACTATTAAAAATGCATCTACAACATGTTGGAATATAGTTCCATTGAAGCGCAATACACAGAGTCAACACATTTCATCACTCTTCTCTAGCACTCTATACTGCTCTACACTTGCATCATTTTCACATAATTTTGCATCCACTACACTTGCATATTTGCTAACTCCTCTCCAACATCGAAATGATTTATATCTATTTCATCCCAATATCAATTAGGTTGGCCTAATTAGATGTATCATCCAAAATATAATTTTTTGGCCCCAAAACATACTTCATGCCACAAAAAACCTTATGATGAACTCAAATAGGTCCACATGGACACATATTAGCTCCCACATAATGCATCAACACTTATTTAAACTCTATAATATTCATATCATATTAGGTTGGCACTGGTAGAGATCTAAAATCAAAATTCACCAACTAGTCAACCACAAATGGATATGCAAACCACCAAAATTCATGCCACTTGGAATTAAGATACACATGACACCTAACAACACCATCATAAATCCACAAGACTAGATACTAATCCATAGTGAAGTGTAAACTTACTAAAAAATACACCCCATACTGGTAACCACTGTCACTAGCAGACCCAATATTTTGTTATTCATAATTTCTTCAACAGAGAATAAAACAATGTAAAACTTGGATTTAGAATCCTCTAACATCCAAATAAATTTCCTTAGAACTACAGAGCAAGATTCCTCAAGGAAAACCAATGTAAAGAAAAGTACTAGATGTATTGTACATTGACAACACTATTATGGCACTTAGCCAAATTTCAACTTCAATTGTTTGCACCAAATCAAACCTTGTTACAAATATACATTGGATTATCATCTATATAAACACTCATGCTTCACCAAATGATCTACAAATAAATCTACACATAATGTTTACATCAATGAAAAAATTGCATACAACTCATTCTCATACTCATGTTGCTAGTAGACATATCAATGACAAAATCCATAAGCTTCCAACAATCTCCCCCTTTGTCATTGATGGAAACATGCAAAAATTTCTTTTGAAAAATTCTCTCCCCATTTGTCATGAAGGGAAAAGGGTGCATACATATGTTTACTCATGGACCAAAACTCCCCCTAACTAATATGTACATATATACAAGAGAGTAACAAACTAAAAAATTTACTGACTCGCCCTAAGGGTACTTATCCAACAAAACTTGCAGTAGAAAATTGTCTTGTGGCATCTACATATATGCACTAAAATTCAAACAAGTTGAAATGCATAAAATTAAATGCAATCACCCAAAAGAAGCATTTGACACCTAAAGATTCTTGAGGTGTGATTTCTAGTCCTTCTTCCCTTCTTCCCAAATTTTCTTGGAAAGGCCAAGCATTTGGATTTGAGTCTCGAACTCCATGAGTAGTTCTTCACCATCATCTAGAGTGATGGGTACTAGATCTAATTACTTTTCCTTCTTTGGACTCATTAGGTAACTAGAGGTAGGTATGAATTTGGCATTTACTAGATCCCTAAGATTACTAGACTATATCATTATCTTCTCCTTTTGAACTTGCAGTTGGAAAAACTTCTCGCACAGATTCTCAATCATAGTCCTAGTGCTCCCATCCAGATATTTTGTCAGATCATAGGCACTGGATGCCTTGTCAATTTGGGACTCAATTATGTCCATCTCATCTTTTATGCTCTTGGTGGAGCATGGCCATTTCATAAAAAAATGAACCAACATTTTGGATTTTGGCAAGCAATCCTGTACGCCTTTAAGATTGTCCTAAAATTTATTGTACATGGAGGCACAGTTCTCAGTTATTTCCATCAATATTTTACCATTCCTCTTTTTTTCTCTCCTCCAATTTCTCCTTCAACCTACTAGAATACTATATGAAAGAATCAAGTAAAAAATTTAAATTCTCCATACTGGATAAAGAGTTGTCTATACATGCACTGGGTATGGTATCATGTAGTACCTTTATCACTTTGTCAATTAGCTCTGCACTTTTTTGATGTGTATAAAATTATTTTTGAGAAGAAGCATGGAAATTATCACCCAACTAAAGCTTGTTCAGTGGAGAGATTTTGTCCATGTCTACTTTCCCCTGTTGCATATGAAGTTGAATTAATTGGGTAGACAATATAGGTTGAAATTACAGTTGCATGCTTAACAAGTTCTTAAATGAATCTCTAGATGTAATGAAAGATTCTCCAGTTGTCTTTGCACTCTCTTATATAATCTTCTTCTCTGAAACCTTTCCTTTTTCACCAATGCTAACTTCTGCATCACCATCTTTCTTCTCAGCATTAACTGATAACTCCTCATCTTTGTTATCCTCTATATTGGATGCATTCTTAGTACTTTTCTCATTATCCATAGTTTTCTTAGAGTTATTTGAAGGAATATTCCTCTCTGGGTGACCATGTGCATCCTTTTCATTCACTTCTTATTTAGAAGGAGGTGAAATATGTCCTATCCAGGTGCAACCCCCTTTCGTGCTTCTATGGAATTCACCTCTATAATGGTATTTTCTCTTACTAAAGGAGCATTATCAGTAGTAATTTCTCCTATAGTTTCTTCTACATTGGTAACATTCTCTTTAGTATTTTCTTCCACTTTTGGAAGATTTTCATCAATATCCTTTTGCATATTTTATTCTTCATTCCCATGCTCATGTTGAGCATCTCCTTTTTGTGCATCATTTTATTCATTAACGTCTAGACCTGGCATATCATCATGCATATCTTCTTCATTTTTTGGAGTTAATCCCAATCTTTGTGCTAGGTCAACAACCTTTCCACTTGTTTTGTTTCAGATCCTTTCCAAATCATTTTAATCTCTAATCATAAGGGTGGTTTCCTTTTTCTTTGTTTGAAACTCTTTATTGTATAACTGAGCCCATGTGGCTTTATTTTCTTCCAATAGTGGTACACTAATATTTTCCAAAGAAAATGATCTTAATTTTTCCTCTTCATCAATTGCTTCCTGTCTCCTTACATATAATACATTTCTTAATTCTACCAATAATTTCTTTTCAATATTTTTCATATTAACTTCAAAAGTAATGATGTACTTTACAATTGCTTCTTCTATAGTAGCTTTTTCCACTTCATCAAAAACATTATATAGAGTAACAATTTGCTCTAGCATTTCATGCTCAACAATTCCATTAAATAAAACATCAAGTTTCATAGGTTTGTATTATCTCACGGGAGGGGAATACTTACCCTTTTTCTTCTTCTTAGCTTCTAGTGATGATTTTCCTTTACCAGATTATTGCTTCTTCTCCCTCATTTGAATTTAATAGCCTTTCTTTTCTTTCTCAAAATTTTCCTCACTATCAATGTCCACAATATTTACTTTCTTCCTTTTTGCACTAGACCCTTCCTCAAATGTACCAGATCTCTTTCAGATGAGTATTTTAGTATCTTCCTCTTCCTCCTCTTCTTCTTCTTCTTCATCTACATTCACAATGAAAAAATTATCTTTTTTTTCTTTTTCCTTCACACTTCTTCTTGTAGTGCCTATTTGTTGTAGTGTCTGAGTGGTCTTTTCTTTCTCAGGAATATTATATTATTTAGCCAAAGGTGTTTTCTCCTTTACTAGAGCACTTGTAGATTCTTTTCTTTTCTATCCAACCAGAGTATTAGTCTTGGAGGACTTGGGGGAAACTAAAGGAGTGGCAGCTATTCTACTAGACCTTCTAACACTTGATGATCCTCCTAGTGAGCTAGACATGGCTTTAGCCTTCTCTACTTGTTCTTTTATGAGGCCTATTGTATCCACAACTATTACAGTCATCTTCTCTACTATTTATTTTTTATTTTTTCCTTTAGTCCATGTGCACTTGCATGGACTTCTCCTCATAGGTATTATACCTCTCTTCAGAGGTGTCTTTTAATTTTCTCAGCATGAAGTCCACTAAGCCAGTGATCTCTTCCTCTATAATCTGATATCCCATCTTTTGGATGTAAATTTTCCTAGGCTTAATAGCCTGTATAATGCAACTATCCTTTGTCACCAAGAATGTGATATCATTCTTGTATTTCTCCACCATGCTCTAGGTAATCCTTTCTCTGGATTGCATGTTCTTCTGAAAGGTATTGAAAACTTCCCATAATGCTACTTATTGTGTCTCCACATCACCTAACCTCGTTACATGGTCTTTGATTTGATGAGCTACCATTCTATCCTTCAACCAAACTATATTATTTTTTCTAGGAACCTTATTCAAGAAGTAAAACAACAAATAGATGATCAATGTGTCAAATTTGAAAGGATATTTTGAATCCTTTATCTTTTGCAAGTTCTCAATTAATTGTGCCCTCAATAACTCACACAAATCATAATCTACACCCTTCACAACCATTTCATATGATGTATTAATGGTGATTGTTGATACAAAATTTTCCTTGTTAGTGTAATATATTTTGTAGCCAATCATAATGATGGCATACTTGACTTGCAAATCTCTAATATTCTTGGCTATAAAAGCTCTTTTCTCATACATTTCCCTTGTTAGCTCCATCACAACCTCATTCTTTACAAACTTTAGTATCAAAACTGGTCTGGTTGAGCATAAACCCATAACAAACCTAATTGTTGCTTTGTTGATCAAGTGAGGTATATCAAGCTAGATGAATCTATCATGGATTCTGCTTAGGGTGAACCTTACCCATGCATCATCATGGTTGAAGTTGGTAAAATAGTGTCACACATTGAGCTTCTTCTCTACTAACCTCTCAAATTATATTTTCAGTTCAAAGTTGTCTTTGGTGAGTTCATTAACCCACACATCACCCATTTTATCGTGATCATATTCTTCCAACTTTGTATGTACGTAAACCCTTACATCTTCTCTGTGAAAAACACCATATGGGATATGCAAAAATGTACCATTAGGATCATCTACCAAGGATTTATCAGGATTCCATATGAATTTGGGTTTTGGATGATCCACTACCTCTACAACTTGTGGTGTATATAAATTGTGCAAAAAAATTAAACCAATTTTGAAACTTAGTGTAAATAGAAACTATAAATACCTCTTAATCTCCTTGTTAGGGTTTCACACACAAGAAATTTTGAAATTATTCAAACACTTCACTTTGTTCCTTCACTGCTTTGCTCTCTTCAAATGTTCATTTGCAAATGGCTTAGATTGTGTATGAAATCATTTTATAAGCCTTTTAAAAAGATGGTAAAAATGCTATCTATGTGCACAATCAACTTCAAATGCTTCACAAACTTCCACATTTCAACATTTTTCACTAGTTCTTCCACCAATAGGTTAACCATGTCAACCTAAATCTCATAATCATGTGTTGAAGCATCAATATCATTTCTATAGCAAGGGATAAAAGACATTCTATTAATCCTCCCCCTAAGCCAAAGTTTTCTACTTAGTTTTTGCAGGAAACATTTGTACTAGATGCTACTACAAACTCTAGATTAGTCTCAATGTCTTCCTTTCTCCAAATCTTGTCCATCTTTTTCTTCATCTCTACTGGATCAACCTTTTTCACTCAATCATTCTTCTTTAAAGAATATTCTTCTTCACATTCTTGCTTCTATAGAATTTGGAAATGTGTCCTAGTCTTTTCTAATTAAAACAAGTGACAACACTTTGAACAAGCTTACTCCCACCCATTGTATATCTTTCATTGATTAGCTTTATGCCAAATCCATTGCATGCATAACAATAGCCACTAAAATTTTCTAACATCATACAAATGTTATATCCATTCATTATTTTATTTCTACATTCACTAACCTTATGACCGAACCTTTTGCATGTAAAGCACTAACCAATAAAATATTGAGCATCCTGATTCATTCTAATTCTACATTCCATAGCCTTATGTCCAAATTTATTGCAAGAATAACAAATAACCATTAAAAGATGGGTACCTTTGTGCATTTGGTTGTTTGATCGGTGGTCTTTGAAGTTTGTCCTTTGATTCTAGACTTTCTTTCTATTAATATTCTTGTCCTCAATCTTCCTTTCAGCCTAATTTGGAATTTGATTTTTGTTTGATCTTTCACCTTTATCAAGCCCTAATCCTTCTTTTTCTTTAGATCCTTTTTGGTTTCCAATCATTTCATCAAGCTTTGTAGAACTCATCTTGAAATTGTCTTCATGACTCTTTGATTTGGTAGTGTAGAAAATTGTACGCTCTTGAAAGCGAGGAAATTTCACATTTAATTTGGACCTATTTTGGCATCCTTTCCTTAATTATCCTTTCAATCATCCTTATAGGCCCCTAGGGCCCATTATTTCAGATCTCAAGGCTCATTCCATTCAAAAATCCCACAAAATCACTCAAATCCTTGAAAATCCTGAAAACCCACCTCAAAAAGCTAAGGTGATGCTCATTCACCACCTTGGGTGAATGAGTCCCCTTAGGTGTGACCCATTCTCCAAGTGTGGAAAATGAGTTCCATTTGGGGTCTTTTTCAGATTTGAGCGAGAATTCATCAATTTAATTCAAATTTTTAGTGAATTTCGGCCTTTGAGATCTAAATAATGGTCAATTAGGTGTTGATTCCTATAAAATCAAGCTTCTAAGTCATTTTTCACAATCCAAGCATAACTCCAAGCACTTTGAGTAAGCGTTTTTCAAGAGATAAGCATCAAGAATCTTCAAGAAAGCTCTCACAAGAGCATTCTAATTCTAAAAGCAATTAAAGTTGAAGCATTAGAGTAGCATTAAAGTATTTTTTCAGGTCTTCAAGCTCACTTTCAATCAAGATCTAGCATTGTCAAGGGTTGATCATGGTTGTCTATGGTGAATCATGATGGATTCTAGGTTGGGGAGATGCAACTAGCCATCAAGCCAAGCCTAAAGACTTGTTTCCTAAGTGATTCCATCTTCCATTATCACTCTACATTTAGCCTAAGGAAAGTACATGCATCATTAGAGCTTATTTGGGGTGATTAGAGATCATCACAAGTGAGTCATTGATCTTTACATTTTCATCATTGCATCATATTCTTATACACTAGAATAGGATTGCATCATGTCTCAAATTTCTTAGTCTTAGACACACTTACGGCTAGGATTTTCATGCATATTTCATTGTTCCTATCAATTTTTAATTACCAAACTAGGGGTTTGATTGAGGAAAACCCCCAATTAGCAAATCAAGTTGAATTTTGTTTTGCACCTGTTTTTCTCGCAGATTCGGATCCAAAAATCAAGTTGGAAGGAAAGAGCGGGTGTTGAAGTGTAGATAAGAGCTTTTAATTTATGAAAAAAGTGAAACATGACTGATTCACCAAGAGTGGAAAATGAGTCCCACTATAGCTTTTTGCTAGATCTATTTGTAGATTCTGATACCCTTTTTCTTGAAATAGGTTCCCATGTAGAAACCCTGATTTGGGACTAATTTTCCCAAATTGGTCAATGAGCCCCAGTTGGTCAAAAAAATAATTTTTTTAAAATTTCAAAGCCATTTTTAGTCACCTCAAGGTTTCCAGGTGCACTTCATTTACCATTTCACATTTCTATTATGTTTTACTTACATTTCAAAGGAATTTTCTAGATCATTGCATTCAATTAGGGTTTTGTATTACAACTTGCATTGCATTATCCTTTCCAAGTCTAAAATTGGTGGTGAACCCCTCATTAGATTTCATTTAGCCTTTAGGATAGTCCCTTCGCAAGATTTCAATCTCCTTTGCATTAAAATATCAAGGGTTTGTTCTTGAGTGAAGTGTGTGAAGAATTGCCTCTCTCCTTTTAGTTTCAAAAGCCTAAAGGTGAAAGAGATCCCACCATTTTTCACCTTTTCATTTTGGTTAACCTACATTTAGAGCATCATAATTCTGATTTGGAGTGCATTTACATTGCATTAGGTTTTGCATTGGTTAATTTGCATTCTAAGGTTTCCATTTTTCATTAGTGAGAAGCTTATTTAGCTTGCATTTTTGCACTTAATTTTATTGAAAATTATTGAAAAACTGTATTTTCATCCTAGATCTAGGTCATATAATATAGAAAACATAAAAAGCAATAAAAAAATTGAAAATTTTGAAAAAAAGGCCTACTAGGATTCATTGACCACCTTGGGCGAATCAATCCTCGTACAAAATTTGCACTATTGTTTACAAAGTTAAATTTCCACTTCTTAAGCTTTTGTTTGCTATCATTACTTTTCTATTTCAGTTTAGTTTCTTTTTGTTACACTGTGATCATCATAAATAGCATCATTAAACTTTTGGATAGAAGTATGCTTTTTCAACTTTTATTTTCAACATTTAGATTAGACTACATTAAACATAGATCAGAAAGAAAAACCAAAAACATTAAACTTAAACAAGCATAGATTTATAGTTACTTAAGCATGTTAAAACCCTTTGCAACCTTAACCTTCAAACCTTTTAGTCATTATGAATTTGATATGTTATATGGAGCCCTTGAGGACTTCACCTCACAAGGATTTTCCACTAAGGCTTGTTCAAAAAAACATAAACAAAGAGAATTAAATGCCATCTAACCTCAACTTATTAATAAACCCAAGCCTTTTAGTAGTGATGACTTTGACATTTTAGATGAAGCCCTTGAGGACATCCTCTCACAAGGTTCCTCCACTAAGGCTTGATATGAGAAACCAAAACCAAGAGAAGTTAACGTGATTCAAACTCAACTCATCCTTTACCCACTTTCTCACAAACTGTAATCTAAAAACAAGTATGAGTTTATCCTTTATCCACCTAAGAATAATGTCTTAATGTCGCAACTGAGTCATAATACCATTGCTCATACATACAACACTAGAAATAATCCACAGCCACAACAACCAACCCCGACATACTTACCCCTACTTAATCCAATATTACCTAGTGCTCCTCATTTAACTTTCAATAGTGGGAAGGAGTATAACTTGGGTGATCCCACAATAGTGGTTTAAACTTTTTGGCACATCCTAATTTTTGTTGAAATCACATATTTTTAGAAAATATAATGATTTAAGCCTTGAAAAGTTCCATTTAAAGGATTCCAATTGAAGAGGGTTTGATCAAACCACCTCAGATCAAACCCCCTTGGATAAAATCCTACTAGTTTTAAACCATACCTATAATGGAGTCTCCTTTACACCTATCAAAATGTTGATAAAAAACCACTTTCGATTTACCCTTTGGGGGATCAAATGAATTCATTTAAAATTTATTTTTTGTAAGTATGTAGTCCTTATTATAAGCTTCCCAAAAATTATAATTTTAAATATATTTAATTTGATTATAATATTCATTTTTTTTGTGAATGTAGGGTTTTCACCAAAAATAAAGCTCTCTATTTTTCACATGTGGAAAAATAGTAGATTACCAAAAAAAATATGAAAAATATTTTTGTGCTAGATATTGATGTCCTTGATCCAACAAAAAAAATAAAATTGAATTTTGATACATACAAATAAAATTATGTTATATATGGTCTACCTATGTCTAAATTGTAATTTGTTTGAATTCAAAACTTAATTAAGAAAAAAATATCCAATAAAATACTATGAAAACAAATGAAAGTGCTAGATATCATGTTTACAAATCTAAATTCGAAAAAAAATGAATTCTATGCTTCATAGAAAAAAAGTTATTTTGTATATGGTGAACACCACTCTTTAAAAATGGTGTTTATTGTTAAAAACTAGTTTTCAAAGGAGATGGAAAAATAAATGCAATTTGATTCCAATTTTTTTGAAAAGAATATATTTAGAATCTATAGATAAAATGTCACAAATCACTAGTTTGCATCATGTTCAAATTCCTCATGGTTTAGCAGCTATAGGTTCCCGAAAGTGAAGATTTAGTTAAAATTTTTAGTTTAATGTCCAGTTTGGCCAAAAATTGTAAACAAGTATTGTGGGATCACCCACCTCATTAAAAAACTTAAGAATACTCCTATAAAGATATCACTATGGGACTTAATTTAGAATTCACCAAACTATCACACTATGCTTCAAACAACCTTACAACAAGTAGTGGCTCCTCATGGCACAAATGTAAATGATGCAGCATCTCTCATACAAGGAATGAATACAGTTAATGTCGGCATAACCTTTCACCACCATGAACTTCCCCCTTTGGCATTGAGAAATAAAAATGATGCCTTCATGATAATAGCCCAATTTAATAGAATAGGCATAAAAAGGACCCTTCTTGATATTGGCTCATCCCTTAATGTGTGCAATGTGAAACTCTTAGATAGGTTTCAAGTAGACAAATCAAAGATGGAACCTGAATCTTTATTAATTTGAGGATTTGACAATGTAGGAAAGCAACCGCTTAGTATAATTACTTTACCTATTACATTAAAAAATGCTACCTTACAAACTCCTATTCATGTTATGCATCATGACCTTTCATACAATCTTCTTTTGGGAAGACCATGGATTAATGAGATGCATGTAGTGCCTTCAACTCTTCATCGTATCATGAAATATGTCTATGAAAACAAGGTATATCAAGTTGAAAAAGGAACAACTCCTCTAAGCACACTAATCCCAACATCCAACATAGAACCTTTAAAATAAGACAAGCAAGAAATGGAAATAGTGTCAAAACTATTAGATGATGATTGGGGCTCCTTGGAGTTCACACCCTCATTTATGGGAGAATACATAATCACAAGAAAAGAAGATGAGAAACAAAAGAAACCAATGGTCATGTCAACTCAGAACTTGGAAGAACATTCATAACCATCCAAATCATCCAATCTCAAAGAATACACAAGTTATACAACTAACTTTGATGAGACAGATTATCAACAACCACCAAACTTGAAAGAAATGGAAAAAAATTATGGGAGAGCTTATGAACTTGTGAAACAATTGGGTTACAGTAGTAAAGAATGTGGAAAGAAAGAAAAAGGTATTCTATTTCCTATGGAGCCTAACACACAAGAGACAAAGGTTGGTTTGGGATATTGTCCTTCTAAAATTACACAAGAAACAAAGAGACCATCGTTAAACATCAATACTATCATGTGCAAACCAAAAATCAACCTCACATTGAAACATCCTGAATTGCTTGATATGGATTATGAACCATCATGGGAATGTTTTGAAGATGATGAAGCCTTTAATCAAATGTTAGGAGTTCATGACAAGTCACCTATTACTCCTCAAAAGGAAAAGGTCATATGAGCTATGATTAGCACCAAGCAAAAAGATATAGAAGATGAAAGTAATGAGATAGACATAAGTACAAAAAAATACAACCCTGAATTTCCAAAGCCAAGTGCACTCCCTCTAGGAGATACAAATGGCATACCAATGGACATAACTGATAAAGAGAAAGTCATTAAGATAGGGAAGTTTCTTGATGATGAATAATAAGAGGATCATACAATGTTACTTCATGACTTTCCCAAACTTTTTGCTTGGAAATATTTAGACATGCCAGGAATTGATGCTAAGATAGTGACACACAACATAGTCCTTGCTGAAAATGCTAAGCCCGTTCGACAAAAGATATGAAAAAATGAATCCTAAGATAGCCTTTCTTGTTAAAGGAGAACTCAAAAAACTTCTTGACGCTAGCTTCATAAAACCTATAGATTATTCTCCTTGGATCTCAAGCATTTTCATAGTCACAAAGCTTGACAATCATATTAGGATGTGTATGGATTTTTGTGATTTGAATTTTTGGATATAATCAAATCTTCATCAACCCTCAAGATCAAAATAAGACAACATTCACAATAGTTTGGGGAATGTTTTGTTGGGTCATGATGTCTTTTGGATTAAATAATGTGGGTGCAACATATCAACGAGCAATGATATTAATATTTCATGATTACATACATAATATTTTGCAAGATTATGTTGATGAAATTCTAGCCAAATCATTAACAAGACAAGACAACATGAATGCCCTTTGGAAAATATTCGAGTGGATGAAAAAATACAACATGAGATTGAATCCAAAAAATTGTGTCTTTGGCGTAGATAGTGGGAAAATTCTAGGTTTTATGATATATAATAGAGGCATCGAGGTGGATACAAAGGAGATTGATGCTATTGTCAACATGCCACCTCCTAAAAATATTTTTCAATTGTGCACATTACAAGGAAGAATTCAAGCCATCTGTCATTTTGACACATCTTTAGTTGATCGAACATTACCATTTACACATCTCCTAAAAAAGGTTGCGCACTTTGATTGGAATGAAGATTGTAAAGAAGCTTTTGAGAGTTTGAAGGAATACCTTGCAACTCCACTTGTTTTACAACCTGCTATGCAAAAAAAACCATTCATACTTTATATAGTCGCATCAACCCATGCCCTTACAACATTGTTGGCTCAACAAGACGAAAATGGCAAAGAACATTTGGTCTATTATGTTAGCCGAACCTTGATAGATTATGAGAAATGACACACAACAATAGAAAATTAATGTTTGTCTCTTGTATTTGCTACTAGTAAATTGTGACATTACTTACTAAATGTGGAGATACATGTAATGAAGAAATTTGATCCACTCAGGCATCTTTTCAATAAAATGTATTTATCAAAAAGTTTAGCTAAGTAAGTGATGTTGTTGACTGAGTTTGACCTTAAGATTGTTTCACAAAAAACAATTAAGGGTCAAGCCTTGACCGACCAATTGGCTGACACTCCTTCCCATTTGGCATTACCTACCTCAATGACTCTTTCCCCAACAATAATGTGTTGACAATCAAAACTAATACATGGGAGTTATACTTTGATGGATCTAAGTGTAGAATAGGCTCCGACATTGGGGTTATACTAATTCCATTTGCAAGAAAGCCTATTCCCTTGTCATATCAACTAAACTTCCTATGTACAAACAACACTACTAAGTATGAGGCATCGCTCATTGGGTTATGTGCTACTTTAATCTTGGGTGCCAAAGACATTAAGATCTTTGGTGATTCACAATTAGTAATCAAATAAATAAATGGGAGATATCAAGCGAAGCATGACAAATTATCAAAATTCAAGGATCTCACAATGAATTTGTTAGAGAAGTTTGAATCATTTACCATTGACAACATCCCATGAAAAGATAATCGACATGCAAATGCAATGGTGAGTACAACCTCTCTTATATCACCTCAAGATCCTTCAAAGGATTTCACATTTACTATTCACCCAATCATGAAGCCATCAATCGATGATAAAATCAAAGAAGTACTAGAAACAACCAAGGAAGAGTCAAGTGAATGGTATGATACAATATTTAACTATTTGAAGGATGGTACCATTCCCTAGCATACAACAAAGAACACTTGAACTCGCTTGTGAAAGCTAGCAACCAAGTGCATCATCCTTGCCAACATATTATATAGAAGATCCTTTAACAAAAAATTTCTTAGATGTCTTAAAGAATCTGAAATCCCCATAGCACTTGAAGAGGCTCATGTGGGTACTTGTGGAGGTCATTTTGGAGGGATATCCTTAGTGAAAAAAACTCATTTGCATGGGATATTACTGGAGACATATGGAGAAAGATTGCTTTGTGTATGTTAAGAGATGTCACAAATTCCAAGAACATAGCAATTTGATTTATGCTCTTGCTTCTGAGTTTCATGCCCAAATTCCTATTTGGACATTCTCAATTTGGGGATTGGATCTAATTAGAAATATATCACCACCTTCATCTACTAGACATATGTTCATAATCACAATGCCAGATCATTTCAAAAAATGGGCAAAAGCTATTCCTCTTCAATCCACAACTGTTGATGTAATATGTTGTTTCATATTGGAACACATTATTGCTCGCTTTGGACTTCCTTCTGCATTAGTTTCAGATAATAGGACACTATTTAAGAACAATGATGTGAAAAAATTCCTCAACACATTTAATATCTAGCATCGCTTTTCAACACCTTACTACCCACAATCTAATGGACAAGCTAAAGCAGCTAATAAGACTCTTGAAAAAATTATAAGGAAGATAGTAAATAAACATAACAAAGCTTGGAACATGTAACTAACATATGCATTATGGGCATACCATACTAGCATCAGAAAATTCATTGGAACAACACCCTATAACCTTGTCTATGGTACTAAAGCAATTATATGGGCTTGGAGTTAGAAATCCCCACGTTAAGGATTGCTCTCCAAGGACTCATTGATGACAACACTTATAAAGAACAAAGATTACAGTAGCTTGAGATGCTTGATGAACAATGCATTAATGCTCTTGAGCATCTCCAAGCCTATACTAAATAATTACAATGTCATTATAGTGATCATGTCATCCCTCAGGTATTCAGTAAGAATGACTTAATCCTATATGAAAATCAATGAAATGTTAATGCCGACCTAACTGAAAATGGGAAATTCAGTCCTAATTAGTTAGGAATGTACATAATTAATGAAAGTTACATACACATTAACAAAAATCAATGTCACACCTCTCAAAGGCCCTATTAATGTCATGCATCTATGTTGGTATTATGTCTAATCCTTTTGAATAGTATGAATGATAAAGCAATGATGTTAGAGTTAGAGAATGATACCCCATATGCTCTTGCATTGCTTCATTCTTGAAAAATAGTTATTTGCAT
This sequence comes from Sequoia sempervirens, assembly GCA_007258455.2. Classification (NCBI taxonomy): domain Eukaryota; kingdom Viridiplantae; phylum Streptophyta; class Pinopsida; order Cupressales; family Cupressaceae; genus Sequoia; species Sequoia sempervirens. The sequence continues at coordinate 1,153,939,479 of VDFB02271358.1, read as the reverse complement.
GCCTTGAACACTAAAGTGGTTATTTAATTCATTTTTAAGTGATTACTTTAGGTTTCATGCTATTCAATTTCATCTTCAAGGTTATGTTAGATTAGATCTTTATATGCATTTAATAGGTGCATTTAATTTAGCATAACACACTTAATCACAATGTTGCATCTAAGAGAAACTGTAATAAGTTTTAATTAGATCACATAATGCATGTTAAATCATGGGGACATTCATTAAATAATCTTAAAAGAGGTTATTTAATTAATCACATTGCCATTTAACATCCAAATACATAAATACAAGTAATAAAACATCATGTGCTCATATATATATCAAATTTTTATGTACATGTCATCAATATATACAATACTACTAAGGCATGTGACTACCAGATCCCTCAGGACCTAGTGGATACATCTGTCTAGTCGTAGTCTATCAGGAAATGGTGGTGTGTGATCATGACTATGATCCACTAAATGTGCTAAGGGAAAACTATAAACCCTGTATCTGTCCAAGGGCCTCTCGATGTGCTCCTACTATCTGATCTCTCTCCGCTTGTAGCTTGGCTACCTCTACCTCTAGTCTCTCAAACTTTGTTGGGGTCTGAGATGACTGTGCCTCCAAGGAAGCATTGGCTCGATGGACTCACCTCCTTAAACTCTCATACACTGCCCGTAGTCTAATGTATGGCCTGAACGAATTTGGGTCCTAATTCACAATGGGTGGGGGCACATAGTCTGAATTTGAGGCCTCCTCATCAATTGATGGGGGCACTATCTCTATAGCCACCTATCAATAGAGATCCCAAAAGTCTCTCACAAATCCTGCAAGATAGAAACAATAAATAATAAGTACACATCATGATATATATATAGCATAAGCATAAAGTATAAAAATAAATAGTATATCATCACCTATATCTCTGGCAGGCTATATGAAATTAGCCTTGTCATGTGCAGGGGGGATGGAGGATGTGCTAGCCTCTCCATGACTATGGGTACTAGTGCCTACTGTAGTAGTTGCTCATGATCTAGTCATATGAATGGGAGAGGGCTCTCCCCACTCGTACCCTATTGGATCCTCATCTGCTACCCCACCACCCTCACTCATGGACCGCTCCTCCTCCTCATCCTCCTCCTATTCCTCCTTGTCATCCTCTTCATCTCCTCTATCCTTGTTGTCATAGTTAGGATCTACATCATTATTGTACTCTTCATTTATGATATCTATAAATATGTCTGCAGCCTTGTAGCATGTCTCCTTGGCCTTGTCCTCTACCTCACCTCCCCTATCTGGGAGTAGTCCTGCATCACCTATCGTCTCCTCCATAGGAAAAATGAGAGTTGGTCGTGATATTGTCCACCACTCCTCATAGTCATCTATGACACTGACATCATCTGCATTAGAAATTGGAGGCATATTATGATCCAGGTACTTGGAGTCACTGTGGACAACATCCTCTATAGTGAACCATACTAAATCACCGGGTCTCTAGAAAATCTATACTAATCTCCTGAAGAAGGGTTGTGCTCTAGGTGCTATCTAGATCTGTCTCAACTATCACATGACCTGATCGTAGTAGAAAGGATGCACTACATAATCATGTCTACCAATAAAAAAATTGTCAAGCTATAACCTCCTCATCTACCAATTGTGATATGGCCATTAAAGCACAAGTTGATAAGGTCTCCAAAGGATCTCGTCCTCCTCCAATCAGTCAAATCACACTCTCTAGAAGTGTAAATCACCATAATGCCAAAACTGTCATAGAGGATAGCTGAAGGCCCGAGGATACCCCAAGGCTATCTAACACAAGAAGCCAGTAGGTCTAGTACAAGTAATATGCTCAAGACAACAAACCTATAGAAGCGTACAATGTACCACACTATCAACCTCCTAAAAAACATATCATCCAAGATCTTAATATAAGTGCACTAGGATACAACTCCCCTAGGCATATACTGTTTGGTGCTCTGCCATCGCTTGTATCAAGTGTACTAGTCCTCCCTCCAAGTGCACTCCCCAGTTGTCAGGGATGAGGACTAGTGCAAATGTTAGCATCATAATTTGTCTAACCAATGGGTCTCATGACTATAGTAGCATCACTTTATCAATATGTGCCCTCACTCTCTCATCATGCACTGGTCTGCAAAGGAAATACTACATGTTAGATTTCATCTCGCGGAATGTCTGCTCCACTCAGAAATGTACTCGTTCAGCCTAAATAGGAAATCAGAGTATGTGATGCATGTCCTCCAACGTGATCATCATCTTGCTAGTCAGTAGATGGAATGTGCATGTATCAACATCTGAATGCTCTACCAGCGCCATCAACATCACATCATGGTACCTCATGGGGGGCATGAGGTATGCCCAGTATAGGCCTATAGTCTGTAACAAATTTGTATCCTCCACTAAAAGAGTGGGGGATAAATCTTGGAGAACACTGATCTGCCTACCACCCAGATGCTGACGCAAATGAGTGGGAACCTAACAAAAAGAAAATATATGTCATGTACATACGTAGTCTAAACTCTTCAATTTTTACATCAATAATCATAAAAATGTATTAAATTTTCTCTAGTGTGCTTTCCTAAAGGCCTTAGACACTTTAGAACCCTTTTGGGACACTTCGCAAAGAAACGAGACACTTTGCAAAAAAGTGGCACACTTTGCAAACAAAAGGGACACTTTGCGAAAAAAGGGGACACTTTGCAAACTTTTTTTCCAAGGCCCTAGATTAACCTAGAAATGCATAAAAATCATAAAATAACTACATAAGGATAAAGCGAAGACAAAATAATCAACTCACCTCATGATGACGCTCATCACATGTCACTTGGTCCTGCAGCACGTCCAGTCTCGTAGGAATGCAATCCCATCTGCTAGGCATCCTCACTATTCTTCAATCACTCTCAAGCTACAATAAGGTAAATGATAAAATCAGTTAGAATTTACTTCACTTTTTTCTCTTATGTAAGTTAAAACTAGGGTTTTTACTATATTGGGGTTAAAAAGTGCATTTCATTCAAATCTACATACCGGGTGCTTAAGAGCTCTATTTTTTACACCGTTTGTTGCATTGAAATCATGATTATGCTCTTGCAATCATCAATTGTCTATCATTATGTGGCATGGTGCTTGGAAATTCCCTATGAGATGACCTACCTTATTTGACATGACTAGATTGCTACCTTGATTCCACCTTTGTAAATCAAGCAAAATCAAGGGGGGGCATACATCTACCCTCGAATGTGATTTATAGATAGAGGTTTGATAAGAGGATTTTTGGACAACTAATGGATTTGTATTACATGATGCAGTTCCTAACATTGTGGTTTTGCTAATGACTATAGTGGGGGCTTCATTCTCCCATATCATAAGTGAACTTATATGTGTATCCTTTTATGAAACAAAGGCCATCATTGGATTCCTTTAGGTTACATATGCACATAGAGTCATATGGGTGCTAAAGTGGGGGCTAAATGTAGTGTAGAAAATTGTACATGCTCTTGAAAGTGAGGAAATCTCACACTTAATTTGGACCTATTTTGGCACCCTTGCATTAATTATCCTTACAATCATCCTTTATAGTCCCCTAGGACCCAATATTTTGGATCTCGAGGCTCATTTCATTTAAAAATCCCATAAAGTCACTCAAATTCGTGAAAATCTTGAAAACCCACTTCAAAAAGCTAAGGTGGGACTCATTTGCCACCTTGGGAAAATGAGTCCCCTTAGGTGGGACCCATTCACCAAGTGTGGCAAATGAGTCCCATTTGGGGTCTTTTTCAAATATGAGGAGGAATTCATCAATTTAATTCAGGTTTTTGGTGAATGTCTTCCTTTGAGATCTAAATAACGGCGAATTAGGTGTTGATGCCTATTAACTCAAGCTTCTAAGTCATTTTTCACAATCCAAGCATAACTCCAAGAACTTTGAGTAAGCATTTTTCAAGAGATAAGCATCAAGAATCTTCAAGCAAGATTTCACAAGAGCGTTCTAATTCCAAAAGCAAGTAAAGTTGAAGTATTGGAGCAACATTAAAGTATTTTTGTAGGTCCTCAAGCTCACTTTCAATCAAGATCTAACATTGTCAAAGGTTAATCATGGTTGACTATGATGAATTGTGATGGATTCTAGGTTGGGGAGATGCAACTAACCATCAAGCCAAGCCTAAAGACTTGTTTCCTAAGTGATTCCATCTTCCATTATCACTCCACATTTAGCCTAAGGAAGGTACATGCATCATTAGAGCTCATTTGGGGTGATTAGAGATCATCAAAAGTGAGTCATTCATCTTTACATTTTCATTATTGCATCATATTCTTATACACTAGAATATAATTACATCATGTCTCATATTTCTTAGTCATAGACACACATAAGGCTAGATTTTCATGCATATTTAATTGTTCCTATCAAGGTTTAATTACTAAACTAGGGGTTTGACCAAGGAAAACCCCCCATTATAAAATAAATTTGAATTCTATTTTGTAGGTGATTCTCGTAGATTCGGATTTGGAACTCAAATTGGAAGGAAAGAGAGGGTTTTGAAGTGTAGATCAGAGCTTTTAATTTTTGAAAAAGTAGAACGAGACTGATTCGCCAAGAGTGACTAATGAGTCCTACTATAGCAGTTTGCCAGATCTATTTGTAGATTTTGATACCCTTTTTCCTAAAAAAGACTCCCATGTAGAAACTCTAATCTGGGAATGATTCACCCAGATTGGAAAATGAGTCCCAATTGGTCAAAAAGTCAAAATTTCTAGAATTTGAGAGCTATTTCTAGTCACCTCAAGGTTTCCTAGTACACTTCATTTACCATTTCACATTTCTATTCTATTTTATTTACATTTCAAAGGAATTTTCTAGGTCATTGGATTCAATTACAGTTTTTTCTTACAACTTGCATTGTATTATCCTTTCCAAGTCTAAACTTGATAGTGAACCCATCATTAGATTTCATTTATCCTTTAGGATAGTCCCTTTGCAAGATTTCAATCTCCTTTGCATTGAAATCTCAAGGGTTTGTTCGTGAGTGAAGTGTGTAAAGAATTGCATTTATCCTTTTAGGTCCAAAACCCTAAAGGTGGACGAGAGCCCACCATTTTTCACCTTTTCATATTTTTTAAGATCTAATCTCAAGGTAATAATTTATTCTTCAAGTTTTGAACATTCTTCAGAATTTTCTTTCATCTTCAAGTATTCTTCCTTCTTTAACTTTCACTTTTAGATTGGTAATTATTTCACTGGCTTTTTTCAACTGCTCATTAACTTCATTATATCTTTATTTGAAATTCTTGATTTTCTCTCTCAATTTGTTGATGCATTCATCTTCTTCTTTGATATTTTGCTTCAAATCTTTGTTCTCACTTTCAGTCCTTTCTAGATCTTCAAGGGATATTCTGAGTTCTCCATTCATGTGAACAATGCATTCTTCTATGAATCCAATGGTAGGAATTTCTTCTAGAGGAGTGAGATATCTTTTGAGAGCCATTTGTTCAACCTCCAAGATCATCCCCAAGTGGTTAAGATTCTTCCAAGGAACCAAGGTCTAATACCAATTGTTGAACACCCAAAATACTAAGGGGGGGGTTGAATAAGTATTATCTGGATCCACTCAAATATTCTAACATTTATTTCACATAGCATATTTAATTTTTAGTTAGAAATAAAAGCATGAAATGAACCATGAACATCACATAACACATGAACACTATATTTTTATGTGGAAAACTCAAAAGGGAAAATCCACGGTGAGGATTAGCTCGCAATATGTTATAACTAGTTATAAGATATTACATAATTGCTCATTGTAGGTGGACTTATTATTCTAGTGGACTCATTTCCCATAGAAAGAAGAAAAGATATAAGAGAGGGGTGTCACATAGCTAAAATGAACTATTATAAATGCATCTACAACATGTTGGAATATAGTTCAACTAGAGCTCAATACACAGAGTCAACACACTTCATCACTCTATTATAACACTCTTCACTAATCTGCACTTACATCAATTTCACAAAATTTTGCATCCACTACACTTGCATATTTTCTAATTCGTCTCTAACATCAAAATTATCTTATACATATATCCATTTCATCCCAACATCAATTAGGTTGGCCTAATTAGATGTATCAAGAAAAATAAAACTTGTTAGCCCTAAAACATACTTGACGCCACAAAAAAACCTTATGATGAACACAAATATGTCAGCATGGACCCATATTATCTCCTACATAATGCATCAACACTTATTTAAACTCCATACTACTCATAACATATTAGGGCAGCACTGGTAGAGACCTAACATCAAAATTCACCAATTGATCAACCACAAACAAACACATGGACCTTCAAACTTCCTACCACTTAAGATTAAGATACATCTGACACCTATCAATGCCCTCATAAATTCAAAAAACTAGATACCAATCCACAATGAAGTGCAAACTTACTGAAATATACACCTGTAGACATTGAAAAATGTCCTAAGTCTGTGAGAATCATTTTTCTTGGTCATTGTCCTTTGATAATTGAATAATTTTAATTATTCAATTAAGTTTGACCGCATTCCTCTATTAATTAAATAATTTTTAATTATTTAATTAATTCACCTTCTCATCTTTATTCTATCTTGATCAATTAAAATTATTTAATTGTGTCGCTAATATATCATTTTCTTCAATAATTAAATAAATCATTTTTTATTTAATTATTTATCTTTCATCTATAGTCAGATAATAATAATAATCATTATTTGACCTTTTATTCTTCTATAATTAAATAATTGTCGAAATTATTTAATTGTGTTTCATTCCTCTCTTTTGGATAAATAATTCAAATTAATTATCCATGTCTAATTTCCACCTCCCCATTTAATTAAATTGATTAATTTAATTAAATGCTCATTTTTTCATTTTATCTAAACAAATAATTTGGATAAATTATTTATTTGACACTTGTCATTTTCCTCTATTTTGAATAATTAATTTAAAATAAATTATTTATGCACCTCCACTTGGTCAAAGATACCCTGCCATTATTTCATGTCATAGCCTGCATGTCCTTGCATGTTTGTCTATCATGATTCCTCCAAGAATAGCATATTCTCGATGCATCAATTCTAGACCATTGATCTTGGAATCCTTCTAGAGGATTAATCTCATCCATCCATTCGAAAGGTTGTCTAAAAAAACAACCTTCTTTCTCCATTTTCATTTTAATAGCTATTCTTCAACTTTCTTGCTACCATTTGCAGGTTTTGCAAAAGTACTTCAACAAACTGAGGGAAAAGTTGCATAACAAGAAGAAGGAGAGCAAGAGAAGGAATCAACTACAATATGGAGAGTACTTTATTTTGTTTGTATTCTCTTGTTGATGTGGTTTAATAGTTTAGAAGTGTTGGTTGTCACTTTATCTATGCTATTTCATTTCTAACCCCATCTCACATTGGTGAACCTGACAATTTGTAGAGAAATTTTGTGTGTTCTTGTTTATTCTTGTTGTTTTGCAGGTTACAGCTAAGAATTCATACGAAATTCTGTCATCTTCTTTTGAGTACAGAAAAGTGAGCACATAAAATCTTTTAAAAAAATTTCTGGGATTTGTAGGCCTCATTCTCAGTTTTTCAAAACTTTAAATGGTTTGAAATTTTGTTAAGATTTGAGAAAATTATGGTTGTTTTAGTGATCGCAGCTTTTTAAGATTTAGTTGTTAAAATCCAAATTTTCTTTTGTTCATAACATTTTTGTCTTGTAGGATTTTGCAAAACGTTTTCTGGGTTTTAAAGGTCTATGTCTTAGCTTTCTATAGATATCTATGGTTTAAAATTTTGTTTAGTTTTGATAAAGTTATCACTATTTTTAGTTTGTTGTTTTCATTCAAATTTTTATTTTTTTTGTTTACTAATCTTCTGTTAGTAGTGTGTGGCTCTGGAGTGGGGCTCCCAAAAACTGCTTCTTTTAGAGCAACAAAAAAATTGAGCTCTTAGCTCTTAGTTTTCTTTGATTTCCTTTTCTTAGTTTAGTTTAGTCTCTTCATTTTCTAGTTTAGTTATTTACTAACTTTTAAGTTTTAGTTTGGTTTTTAATCTCTTGTCCTAACTTAGTTTTTTGCAGCTTTCTCGTTGATCCAAGACATTTATGAAACTACTAACTAGTGGTTTTTTAGCTCCGTTAGTCGAAGAATCATTTCTCAAACAATGTGTTTGTGATTTCTAGTTTAGAAAACACTTCCATTGGTGCATTAAAATGAACATGTGTTTGATTTTATTTGATTGTGCTTGAAGGTGGTAGGTGATTATGCTCTCACCTTGTGAAAACTAGGTGATCAGAAAACTAGACCCACCTTATTTTTGTCACCCTCACGACTTAATAATCGAAGTATCCTCTCCCCTTGCACTTTTGAGCGATCTTGGGTGTAAGAGAAACGGTTATTATTTCTAGAAATGGGCCTGTCTTAAGGGAAAAAGTACTCACCTTAAGGGATGACCCGACCAATAACAGGCTAAAGCCAAGCCACTTCTAGCCGGGATATAAAATGGGTGCTTGAGGAAAGTTCAAGTACCATGAGTGCAAATGTGTCACACAGACAGAGTAGTACTCCCATAAACCCTGTTGAGTGTAACCTCTTTAGGCTGGAGTGCCACCTGATTGGTGATTAATCTCTCACCCCATGTGTGGCCACTCTAACAGATGCCCTTACTAGACACCTTTTTTTTTAGAGGCCAACCATTTTCAACCGTTGCTTGGTATAGTGCAGGGTACAGTATCATGCCCGAAGATACTCACTATTGATCCCCTTGAGTAGAGATAGTACTTCTTGGGAAGTGACTACCCAAGATTCTAAAGTTGGTGTGCCCGAATGATGTTAATGAGCCGTGGAGGGGAGCCAGTTCCACCAAACTTCTAAGCTATCTACTCTCGAGAAGGAGAGGTGTTCAACACCAATCCGAGGTATATCAGTGGGCTATACCAAGTATACAAACCCTTGGCCTATTAGGATCGTGCTTGTCTTATGTGTGTTTGCTTACATTAAAACATTGTGCTTGTCAAGTGCTTTCTGGATTTTCAAACAATATACACAACATTCACAAATCTGGACACAAACAATCAAACTCAGACAACTCAAAATTTTCAACAAAACATAAAAAAAAAAGAAAACATTGTCAGCCTACTGTTAAACAATTCTTCCAAGAGGTCTATGTCAGAAACCAGCTTTCAAATTGCTCAAAATCTTCATTTTTCGCCCATTAGTTTGCATTTTTTATCATAGGCTTAATCTTTCAAATTTTTGATTTCATCCATTAGGTTTCATAATCATCATTCTCAACATTAGCTTGACTATAGTTTTTCATTTTTGCATACTTTGGGTTAGGCCAACCTTATCACAATTTGTAAAATAATCGCTTTCGAAACTAGGTTATCTTGGACTTCGTCATTCATTCCTATTTTCAGTCATTGTCCCTTTTGTGAGAATTTCCAACTCAACAATCTTGTTAGGAAAACTCAATAGTCATCTTGACCTTGTCACTTTGTCATTTTCAACAAGTCCTTTGGTAACTAAAATTGAAAACAAAGATTAAGCTTAGAGTGCTTAGGTACCCCTTTCTCCAAATTGCATTCATTTTAGTTCCTACCTTGCATACTTTATTCCAAAAAATTCCAAAAACATTATTTATCCTAGTTGTTATTTTGAACCTAGACTTAGCATTAGTTGCATCTTTAGTCGACATAAGCATCTTAGTCCTTATTTTGCACCTTGTCATCATTGTCATCCTAGTCATAATCGTCACTTTCGCTTTTCGGCATTACGCATTTCCTTAGGCACACATTATCATCTCATTGCATTGTCATCCATTATCACACAAAAAGACAAAAACATAGACTAGTGCCATACTTGCATTGTCATCATCTTCATTTGAGCAATTTCCTTGATGGTCGAAACAAGACTTCAAAGAAAGAAAAGATAAATGGCAGACTTTGGACAAGACTTTGACAACAACACCAACACCAACACCAATCCCAACATTGGCAATAACACTTATGACACAAATTGACACTGGACTTTTTCTGACCCATTTGACAACATGAACACACAATCTTCCATGAGCATGCCATCTTCATCACAAAACCTTTTTGAACCATTCATTCAAAGAGATCAAAATGGAAAAGTCTATGCTAAAGACTTGGAAGCTGCAGCGCAAAATCCTGACGTAGCTTCCTTTGTGGAAAACTTAGTCCTACATGACCCTCAAAGGTATCTAGCCATGCTCTTGGACCAAGGGGTTAAACTATCACATGGCTTTGACTTTAATACTTTGAGACCCACATCACCTATGTACCCTTCCTACCAACAACCCATTAGCCTAAGTCCTCCATTCATCAACCCTCACTATCAAGAATCACTTAATGAAAATCCTATCATTAATCTCCAACACATATTCAGTTGTTACCCTTATCCTAACCTTCACAAGGGAAACCAATTGTCCACTAGTCTATTACGAGTCTCCACATCATATTCTAGTCCTTCACCTATCAATCTCATCCAAGTCTACATGTCTTATCAACCGTCTACCAACTCATGTCAAGTCTCCACGTCCTATCTTAGTAAACCTTACACTAGTCCAGTCCCAGTCTCCATGTCTTATCCTAGTCCCTCATCCATCAATCCCTTCCAAGCTTCCATGTCCTCTCCTAGTCCTTCATCCACTAATCCTTTCCAAAACATTTCATCCCAATGTATATTTAGTCATGAAAATTCTATCCTTGTCCAAAGTCCCATGCCATTGTCTATATTTGAGGATACATGTCAAAATGAAAACCCAAAGCATGACATTATAACCGCACCTTCATGTCAAAGTAGTCCATCTCATGACCCTATCTTTCAGTCCATTCAAGAAATCCTTCAAAACAATCATGACATCCAAAATACACCTACCCTTGACAAAGACTCCAATCCCAATTATATTTTCTACAAAAACCCCATCTTTGACCAAGACACTACCATTGACCAATAAATCCAAAACGATCCACTCATCGACCTTTATGCCATTCATGACCAAACATCTGAGACTAATCCTACTCAAAATCCAAGCACATCCACTTCTCAAAATGAGACACTTTCCTCCATGGGACACATAGATGATCTTACTCCAAAACAAGAGTCTTCTATGGACATATATGCAAATGATCAAGCTATAGCTAAATCTGGTAGACTCTATGACAATGACTATAAAGAGAGTTTCGACATTGACTTGGAAGCACCCATAGAATCATCTAAATTTGACATGTCACAAAATCAGACCAAGGATGTTAATTAGACCAAAGACATCCCACATGTCAACGAAGTGACAACGTCTTATCAGCTAGGGTCATCTATCTTTGTCAGAGTAGGCTTTCTTGCAGATGAAAACATTCCAGGTAATAGTGTCCACATACATCATGATGGGTTAGCATCTTGCTTTCAAAACAATAAATACCCCATCGCAAACAAAATTTGTCAAAGCATGCAATATCAAGGCAAAGGACTAGGCATACATGAGCAAGGCATTCAAGAACCAATACAACTTCAGGAAAATTACAGACATCAAGGTCTTGGCTATTCTTCAGTTAGTAAATCAAATGATGTCAGTGGAACCTCCTCGATACTGGGGGCAACCTTGTCAGATACAAACGTCAAAATACAGTCCATGAAAAATCCTTATCATAAGATTGCTGCCAAAACCTCATCCACCCACACCATAAACCATCATTCTCAACATCTTAAACCTTCCTTTTGGAACCAACCAAAAAAAAAGTCTTATAAAGTCAAAAATCAAATGTCAAAGGCCATCAAATCAGACAAAAAAACAAGTGGACAAATGAAATTAGAATGGATCCCAAAGAACAATGGGTCAAGCAAAGAGAATATGTCAAAAGAAAAAGTTAATCAAAATGTGGAGCTACAAGACAAGGACTCCCATTTATAACACATGTCCACCTCCTTCAAAATGGTCATCAAGCAAGGCATCTAAAGGTGTTGGTTCCAAATGTCATCCCTCCAAAATCCGTCATCCATCATACCAAGTTTGGAAAAGAAAAAGTGATTCATCCAAACATCCCAACAATCCATCCATGTCTACCATCATCTGCCATAATCCTACATCTCATCTACAATCCAAAAATCCCATGTCACAAATCCATTGCATCATGGAAGCAACTCTTTATCACAAGGATTCTCATGGCACTTTACCGTGATGTGTGTATTCTGATAAGGCCAATTCTAGTATCAGAAAGGACCATGATGACATCAATCAATTGTATGCAAGCACTATCATTCTAACAAGCCAACTACTTCAGAAAGGACATTATTGGAATATCATGGCACCAGTCTCTACATCGGCACCATCAGTGGATTCAGAATAGTCAGTGGTCATCTAGAGCATCCAGGCTATCAAAAAATAGAAAAAAATAAAATAAAATTGAAAAATGTAAAACATCGTCACCCTAATGAAAACCTAGAAAATAGGTGTCTTGGTGACACCAAAAAAATAAAAAAATTCAAGAAAATAGTAAAGAGAAAAATTTCATCCAATGGTGAAAACCTAGCAAACAGGTGCCCTGGATAAGTACCATGATGAAAACCTGGCAAACAGGCGTCATGTGTAAAATAAATCATCTATCATGTGGAATTTTACACTTGGGGGCAAGTCATCTTGTTTCCCATACTTTCCTCTTAACATTGGCATCTGACCATTTGATCCATATCATTCCCACCTACCTTGGTCTTGACATAAAACTGACACACATAAATCATGCTTTGGGAAAATTCTTGACATGTCTATACTTCGCTCATATACGATTCATGAAATGTCATGTCATTACTCTCATAACCTCATTATCCTTATGTGACATAGTCCTTGAAAATCATATGACAATTCCTTTAGTCTCATGTCTCCTGTCCTTTACCAAGGCCACCTCTCATCCTTTCATGTTTGTCACCTATCTTGGCTTTGCCTTGTCAAATGGTTTAAGGATACTCCATCATCCCATCTAGTCCTAACCAAGTCATTCCAAATGCAACGAGTCTAATGTATACAAGGAAATTATCCAAAAAAATACTTTCCTTTGTTCCTGGCCCGACTGTAGACCTCGATACTTTCGTCACATTATCGTCATCCTCATCTTGTTTTGAGATGTGTCCTTCCCATGTCAAACAACGTTGTCATCACCTGTCAATTGGTATTCAGCTTGACTAGGGGCACAATCATGTTTTTCCTTGGATTCTTATGTGAAGGCATCAGTCACATGCATTTGTCGTTATCCTCTTAAACCATTCAAAAAGACAAAAACATCATAAAGTGTCTTGAAAAAAGACCTAAAAATCATAAAATGTCTTGAAAAAAGACTTAAAAATCATAAAATGTTTTTTTAAAAGAACTAAAAATCAAAAAATGTCATAAAAAAGACCTTAAAATCATAAAATGTCCTTAAAAAAGGACCTAAAAATGGAAAAATATCCTAAAAAAGACCTAAAAATTAGAAAATGTTTTGAAAAAAAGACCTAAAAATCAGAGAATGTCTTGAAAAAAGACCTAAAAATTGAAAAATGTCCTAAAAAAAAGGACCTAAACATCGAAAAATGTCTTGAAGAAACAAAAATAAAAAATAAAAAAATCAAATAACTCTCAAAAATCCCAAAACAGAGTCAACATTCATCACGTCAGTCATATAAATCAAACATAGTTGCTCAGTCAAATAAGTCAGACATAGTGGCACTCGAACAAAATCAGTCATTCAAAACGTTGACATTTAAATTATGAACCAACAGACAACATAGTCCAATCAATCATCCGGTCAAAATCAGTCAAATTGCCAAAATAATGTCAATCTTGTCACTCTTTGGTCCCCTCCAGGATGTGTCTTTCTTGGACTTGGACCTCCTCAAAATGTCATTTTCCTTTTCTCAGGATGTGTCCTTCCTGACAATAGGACCTGTCAAACCGTCAACATCGTCGAATTGGCAACCTGTCAAAACTGTCAAACTGACAAAGTGATAAACTATCATGAAATTTGTCTTCAACAAAACAAACATTGGAAAATGCATTGAATGGCTCTTGATTTTTCTGGTCTATTTTGTCTTACCTTTTGTCCATTTTGTCTGATCTTTTTGTTATTTTGTCTTATGTTTTGTCATTTTGTCTCTTGGTCATGTTACTAGCTACCTCGAGGATGTCCCTTAAAATATTTAGAGGTGCGATGATGTCTCATGACCTTTTTTTCTTTTTCTTTGACTATTGTCTGTGGATTGTCTTGACAAAAAGACTGGGGCCACTTCACCCTTAGTATGAGTTAGGACATTCCTTGTCTATGACTATTTTTTTTGCAAATGGTCACCTTGCACACCTGGGTCTATGTCATACCATGGTGTTTGTGGACCATTTGCGACATTTTGATGCCCAATGATGATAAATATAAAAATGTAAGCATGAAAGTTGGTTCACTTATCATTTCTCGTCTAGCTTTCCATCTTCATCCTCCTTTCTCTTCCACGCTAATATCCATTCCCTTCCAAGTTAACATTTCTTCTATCCTTCACCCTCTAGTCTTATCATCCATTTTGAGAGCACATTTGTGTTCTTTGAACTCACCTGTCCTCTCGAGGGGGCATACACAACCCTCCTCGTCATTCTTCTTTCACTGGGGCATATTTTAGAATTAAATTTCTTTGACACAATGCGATGAACTACATTATGTCAAAGAGGGGCAAAATGTAGACACTGAAAAATGTCCTAAGTCTGTGAGAATCATTTTTCTTGGTCGTTGTCCTTTGATAATTGAATAATTTTAATTATTCAATTAAGTTTGACCGCATTCTTCTATTAATTAAATAATTTTTAATTATTTAATTAATTCACCTTCTCATCTTTATTCTATCTTGATCAATTAAAATTATTTAATTGCGTCGCTAATATATCCCTTTCTTCAATAATTAAATAAATCATTTTTTATTTAATTATTTATCTTTCATCTATAGTCAAATAATAATAATAATAATTATTTGACCTTTTATTCTTCTATAATTAAATAATTGTCGAAATTATTTAATTGTGTTTCATTCCTCTCTTTTGGATAAATAATTCAAATTAATTATCCATGTCTAATTTCCACCTCCCCATTTAATTAAATTGATTAATTTAATTAAATGCTCATTTTGTCATTTTATCTAAATAAATAATTTGGATAAATTATTTATTTGCCACTTGTCATTTTCCTCTATTTTGAATAAATAATTTAAAATAAATTATTTATGCACCTCCACTTGGTCAAAGATACCCTGCCATTATTTCATGTCATAGCCTGCATGTCTGTCATAGTCTGCATGTCCTTGCATGTCTGTCTATCATGATTCCACCAAGAATAGCATATTCTTGGTGCATCAATTATAGACCATTGATCTTGGAATCCTTCTAGAGGATTAATCTCAGCCATCCATTCGAAAGGTTGTCTATAAAAAAAACATTCCTTCTCCATTTTCATTTTAACAACTATTCTTCTCCAACTTTCTTGCTACCATTTGCAGGTTTTGCACAAGTATTTCAACAAATCTGAGGGAAAAGTTGCATAACAAGAAGGAGAGCAAGAGAAGGAATCAACTACAATATGGGGAGTACTTTATTTTGTTTGTTTTCATTTTGATATCTCCATTTTGTTTGTATTCTCTTATTGATGTGGTTTAATAGTTTAGAAGTGTTGGTTGTCACTTTATCTATGCTATTTGATTTCTAACCCCATCTCACAACACCCTATACTACTAACCACTATCACTAGTAGACCCACTATTCTGTTATTCATAACTTCTTCACCAAATAACAAAATAATATGAAAAAATAGATTTAGACTCCTCTAACATCCAACTAAATTTCCTTAGAATCATAAAGAAAGATTCTTCAAGGTGGACCAATATAGACCAAAATACTGGATGTCTTGTACATTGAAAACACTATTCTAATGCTTAGCCAAATTTCCACTTCAATTGTCTACACTAGATCAAACCTTCTTGCAAATATACATTGGATTATCATCTATATACACACTCATGCTTCTCCAGATGATCTATTCATCAATTGTTATACAATGTTGACATCAATGATAACACTACATACAAGTCATGCTCATACTCATATTGCCAAATGTCAATGAGAAACTCCATAAATTTCCAACAAGGAAACTCATGCCCTAGGCATGAGTGTCCTCTTATTTTCCCTTCAAATTTGAAAATGTCAGTGTTGGTAATTCAATATTTACAATTCAATTTTCCAAAGTTGGCTATTGGGATATAACTCAAAGTGGGAAATTGAATAATTGCATATAAAAACCAAGTTATTGCATCATTTCAAACCTAACAAGAGAAATCTAGCAACAAGTCAGCATTATGAGGATTATCAAGCAATTCAAGAATATCATTTCAAAGCTTCATTGTAGTAATCCCGGATCCAAATATCATGCCAAATATTATTTGAGTTTATGTGTGTTCATGTTATCATTTTTTTGTGCACGATAACCTGTTTATAGGTCTCCAAAGCATTCAAGAAAATCAAACAAGAAAGATCCAAGACCTTGAGGTGATGTGCATGACTTCATTCCTTCACTAAAGCATTGAAGAGTGGTGAGTTACAACACTTTTTGATTTCATCATTACTTCCTATCTATTATCATTTTATTATTGACATTGTCATTGTGGAAGTGGAAACACTAACATGGGGTTTGACTAAGGCAAGTCCCTAAATGGAACAACCATTCCTCTCTCTTTGAATGTGTAGGTTTCTTGTTTCAAGGAGATTGAAGGAAGTTTGAGGACCAATTTTTCATTGTTACAATTGAAATCCTACACCTTGTCAACTCATGAAAACTCACCTACAAAATTATCCAACAAAGATCCAAAATATTTGTAGGAAAAAACATAAGGCAAGTTGATCTAGCATCAGAGGACTGTGAAAATAGATCCAAAAAATCTCTACAAGGACACTCATGCCCTAGGTACATTTGTCCATTTTTAGCCCTAGATTTGAATCACATGTGCACAATATCTTTCTCTTCTCATTTCAATTGTCTAAATTTGTCTATGGATTTTTGTGTTTTCTGTATTTGCATCAGAATAGTAAATTGCACTATTAGCCTAGTTAGATCATTGCATTTCATTCCTAAATTCATCCTAGATTTGTTCAAGGGATGGTTGAGTCACCTTTCAAGTTGTAAGTCAATCACATATACCTTGTTCAGTCCATCAAACCCCCATTATCATCAAATATCTAATGAATATATTTGGAAAAAGGGCATAAACCTTACGGTCAAAACCTAGGGTTTTACTTTTTCTATGGTTCATTTACTATTTATTTACTAATTTCATATATGTGGAATTGACATGGTCATGTAATTAGGATTTGAAGAGCCAAAAGATGTAGGGTGAACACTTTGAACCTAAAATTTTATTATGAAGATAGATATAATCTTAAATTATCATAGATTAATATAGTTAATATTATATTTCAAAAGGAAATATGGTAAATTTAATTTAACCTTATTCAAATTTACATGTCTATCAATGTCAAATGTCACATCCTACATGTCATGCATGTACCCTACTATTGGCCACACCCATCTTGAGAATGCTCAAACCCATAATTACAAAGAAACTTGTAGTTTCAACAAATGGGAGGTGAATGTTGAGACTTGGAAGACTTGACCTCATCACCCTATGCTAAAGGTTTAATGTTTTGTAACAAGGTCTAAGTGAGGGATGGACTCTTAGGTATCTACCTCAATACTCTCCTTCACAATGGGAGGGATTGTGACATGCTCAATGTTTGGCCTATAAAGGGGTCTTTGACTTTGGTCTTGTGAATAATGTGCCCCCACATATAACCTATAACTCATACATGTCAAAGTAGTTTGGGTTCTCATTAAGGAAAAACTCATAGTAGAGTTTTTTCAAAAATATTACAAGACCTCATTGTTGTTTTATGAAGAATGGTAAAAACAATCCATCACCCATCCCAGAAAAAAAATATTTATCTCTTAGTGTTGGCACCAATGCATAGGGGACCTTGTGCAACTATCATTTATGGGTGCATTACTTTGTAGGTCAAGAAACAATGGACACAAATCTAATTTCAATATATATTTTTCATTTAAATGTTTTGGTAGGATTATTTGGTAGCATAATATTGTTGTGCTTCATTCCTCTTGTTTGACCACATGTTAATTTAGCCACTCACAAAATTGACGTAAGAAATGATAGATTCCAATGAAGCAATGAGGGTGGATCAACAAGAAGTGGTTCCATGTATTGTCTTTTCAAATTTTCAATCAATATTTGAATTATTTTTTCTTGTTTTAGATATTTTTGCTAAGATCTTTTCTGTCATCCTAGGAGGATGTTGAGGCATTGTTGGATTAGTTTGTTGTAGTTGTTCTTGACTAGGGTTTTCATGAATTGATGAATTAGAGTTTTAATGAATTCACATAGGGGATTTCCAATTCCTTGAGATTAAACAAAAATGACTTAAAAAATTCCTAAATTTATATTTAATAAATTTTTTATGCTAAAAAATAACAAAACCTACCTCCTCAACCCTATGGATGTCATTGTGAAATTTTGGCGATGACTTGATCAAATCCTTGAAACACATGCACACTTTTCCTCACTTTCCTTCTATTATGATGTGTTGAGAGGTTGCGTTCAAGTTAGATCAACCTTTACACATTTTAGTTTTTATGTCAAAAAACACAAGCACATTATAGCATTCTTGTGTTATATCCTAGATGGACCAAAAAGTGGTTGTGGCCATTTTCTAGTCCCCCATCTTTCTACACATGCCCTAAAAAGAGGTATCATTAAAATTGTTGTCCAATATCTTCGGAAAATTGTTGAATGATGTTTTTGGGCATGTGCAGGATCATGGTATGCCAAACAGGCCCTTAAGTGGCAAAAAATTCAGAAAAATCAGTGTTAGGCAACTTGACGTAAATATTTGAATAAGTTATCTATATTATTTCAAAAATATGTAAGAATAGAATTTGTATAAAATTGAATGTAGTTTAAAATACTAGGTTTATTTAAAATAAATAAAATCTATTTGGTGAAAATTTGAAATTTCAATGCAGTAGTACTTAAATTTCAGGAAAAATAAGAAGTAGGTGTCTGACCACCCTAACCATAATAAAATGATAATATTTTTTGTAAGATTTTATATATAAGTAGAGGACTCATGTCCGGATGTGATGCATATTTTTTTGTAATTTTTTCCAAGTAAATAATTAATTATGAATTTTTTATTACAACTTTTAGAAAATATAAAAACTCGTCTGTCTGACCACCTTAACTTGGTCAAAAATTCATGAAATTTAATTTTTCTTTTTTTAATCATATAGTATGTAAAGCATAGAATGTGACGCATGTTTTGGATTCAAAAAATATGGTACCGTTTGAAAGTTATAGATGTTTTTCAATCAGCCTATCGATCAGGACTTTAGTCGTAATTCTAATAGAAAATGAATAATAATTATTTATTAAATTCAAATTAAATCATAATTTATATTTTTGGAAAGCTGAGAATCTCCTCTAAAAACCCTTTTCATTTCATTAATTTTGGGTGAAAAAAAAGTCGTCAGCCACATAACCTACAAATATTGCCACTTTTTGGCATACCATGATCCTGCACATACCCTTTTAAATATTCTCATAATCTATGGTGCAAGGGTTCTCACCTCCCATTTTAAATACTCTTCTTGAATTTTGACCAAGTCATTTTCTTTTCCTACACCCAATTTCTTAATACTAGTCTCAACCTTCTACAAGGTGGAGATATTTTCTATGGTGTTGACCAAGAGGGGGCTCAAACTTTAATTCCTACTCATAAATTTCTCTTTCTTATTCAAACCATTGATTAGTTGCAATTGTGTTTCCTATTTTTTGTTTCTTGGTTGAATTTCCTTTAGCTTTGGGTTATTCTTTCCTAGGTAGATTAACTCTTCCCATGTGTTCTTGAATTCAACTTTTTTTATTTTTATAAATGCTTGTACAAATTAATATTTATCTTCTTCTTTTTGAGATATTTTAAAGTTCTCCTTGCAATTTTGCATTGCTCATCAAACCAATCATTAACCAGAAATCAATTTGTTTCTAATTTCTTATTATTTTCTCTTTTGCACTTCACAAGTGCTCCTTGAATTATATTTGCTAACTCATGACTATTGAGGACTTGAAATTGATTTTTCTCCTTCTTAATTAACTCCTTTAATGTTGTCTCAAAGATAACATAGTTTTATTGTTAATTGTTGAACGATCTATGGATTCAATTGTGTGACAATTTTTTGCATCAACGTTTTTTATCACATAATGTGATCTGAAACGTTGATGCAAAAAATTATCACACAACCGAATCCATAAATTATTCAACAATTATCAATATGGATTATGGAAACATGTTATCTTTGATAGTTTTATTGTGTCAAAAATATTCTACCCTTTGAAGGTGGCCACTAAAGACACTAGGTTTTCCCCCATGCTTCCTCTTTTCTATCCAAGATAAGCTTAAGTAAATTGCTCAATGATCTAGTTTTAAATCCCAAATATGCTCATCAATCATAACTTCCTATATCCTTTCAATCAATATTTGCAAGTAAATTGAACATAATTAACAACACTTGACCCATTGTAGGTAACATTTCTAGACTTCTTCCATCTATCCAAACCATTGTGCTGGAAAATAATTAATTCAAATGCACCACATAAAGTAGGCAATTCCTCGCCAAAATTTACTATCCAAGTGTTTAACTTATAAAAATATTGACCACTAGTAATTTCTTTCTTCTATAAGAAAAATAGGATTGTGATCCTATTTGTAACATAGAATTCTAGATTGTTCATTTGCTATTCTCACATTGAAATCTCCCACTAAGAGAAATTCTCCCTATTTAGAATGCATTGAAATATCTTCTTGTAGCACTACATATGCTTTATTTCTTTCTAGCCATTAATTTTGTGTTGTCTTTCAAACCTATGGAGAAAAATAACAAGCTACTATTCTAATATGACATTCACTTTCTAAAATATTAAAGAAAATATATTTTCTTATTTGTATCTTCTCTTTCCAATTGAATGATACACCCTTATTTTTCTTTTACTAATACCATTATTCTATCATTCCCTTTTCCATTCTCCACTAGCTTATTCCAAGTCACCAACTCCATGTAACCTTCAAACACACGAGTGTTACAACCATCATCTTCATGAGTTTCCATGAGACAAGTTATGTCACTAGCTTCTACAATAGGGCCTAACCAAGGTCCCCTCCTCCAAGAGTAACCACTACAATTCAAAAAAATCAAGCTTAGGTAAACATGTACATAGGACTTGATTACTATTTATTTTAGCGCACAAGACTCAAAGTTAAGTCTTCACCCCTATTTACCCATATTGACCTTGTTTCTTTCCTTCCTATTATAGAATCATCTATTTTTCTTTGGTACCAACTTACTACCTTGCCTTACTACGGGGTCCAAATTGGTGATAATATATTTTCCAGGCTTGTACAACCATGTCCTTTTTCCTTCATCTCTTGCTTCTCTTAATTCTACCACTTCCTTCCTTCTCTCCTCTTGTTGTCTATCAATTAAATCCTCATATAGAAAGAAGTGTGATCCCATCAAGAGCTTCTTTTTTCTTAAAATATATTTCTTGTCATTCACACTTTCCATGATGAATTTTATAGGCCTAATTCTCTCTTCACATATCTTTCCCACTCTCCTCACTTGGTAGATTTCTCTTGCCAATGGAACTTGTCTTTTAAGAAGCCACTTTCAAGATTGAAAGTGCTTTCATTTTCCCTATAATCTCTTATTCCTCTAATAATTACATTTGTTTTTGTATCTTTCCTTTCTTTGAGCTCTCTTACTTGCATTTTTTCAATCCATGCACTTGCTTCTTCCTCCATGCTAGTTGAACCATGATCGTCTTAAGCCCTTGTTTTGACTTCCTTTGGTATGCCTTCTTTATTTTTTTCTTGTTTCCTAAAATGCTTGTGCCTCACCTTATGTTGTTTTAGAGTTTTCCATACCCCTATTTACTACTATTGATTATTTTATGGTTTTCCAAGCTAACTTTATGTTTTGCCACTTATGCTTCCCTATTGATAGAGCTTCTTATAGCATTGCCACCTATTCTTGTAAAACTTTGTTACCTTACACTAAGGACTGATTTTCTACTATGATATTATGTATTTTGTGGTTCCTTTCCTACTCCTTGACTTCCAAAACCTCTAATCTCGTCTTGGCATTTAATAGCTCTTGCACATAGAGATATAAAGACTAGGTAAGACATGTACAAATGAGGCTATACATGATTGGTCCCTCTCCACTTCTACTACTCTTAAGCAATTTATTGCCACAAACATGCAATAGAACCTTGTTTGACTGAGTTTTAAACCTATGACTGAAAACCACATTTTTTCCCTTTGATATTGCTTTCTTTTTGCTTGTTCTAATTTTCAATGGACAAACCTACACTTTAGAATACTCTAATATTGTTTTGCATTTACCCAAATCCACTTCCCAATTTTATTTGATAATATAATTTTTTCTCAACCTAAATGATATGTTTTTACAAAATCAAAAATTTGCTTTCCATTTTTCACATTTGCTAATAACTGATTTTTCATTGCTAAGAAAAAAAAAAACAAAATCATGGCTTATCTGCCTGCCTATGTGAGGCAGCCTTATGTTGAAAAACTCCCTGAAAGAAAGAACAACTAGAGCCCACCGAGTTGCGATAAGGACCCACTTCTGAAAACCCTCCTGATACAACCGGATCCACCTGAGAGGCAGCAAGAACTGAGATGCGCCTGATACAAAGCAAAAGTTATCAACTCCCTCAGCATGTGCACACGTGGCGCGGCTCGGTGCGTTGCAATAGCGACAACCTGCTCCCGTTTTAGAGACACTATTCTGGGCTTCACATCAGCTGCTTAATTGTCGTTCGCAGCCAACAGAGGGAAGGGAGAGGATACACAAGTATATATACTTTTTAAAAGCCACATTTCTGCTGCTCTTTAGACATGAAAAAAAGTTATGATGGATGGAAGGGTTTAAAGAATACAACATGCCATCTGCGAATAACTGTAGAATATTGATGTAATGTCATCTACAATTTGCACCTTCTCATAACGACTTCACTTGTAATGGCGATTTAATTTAGCAGTCACCTTTCAATGCTTTGTGTGGGAGAACTTTGAAAATGAAAATTTGAAACTTGACTGTTGATATGGACCGGCTTGTTTAGATGGTTGACTGCAAAGAAATGTAACCACACGGTGTGAGTACGAAAACAGAGGAGGAGAATGCTGTTAGTGAGGGAGTGGGGTCCACGACCGCATTGATCCCAATGCTGTAGAGTCGACTTTTGTTTCAACCGAGCCTTTATTAAAGAATAAGAGTTGAATAAAAGATTATATATGAAATTGTTCTCTCCCTCCGAGCAATAAGATTCAATAGCATGCGTTCTTATTAAAAATAATTTTCCTATTTGAAATGTTAAACCTTTAATGCATAAGGGTGGTTTTTTAATATATTACTCTCCCTTACCTCCTTGGGAGTCGAGAAAGATAGGTTAATCTTTTCTAAGAGATGGTCGTTGATATAATTATACCTAGCATATATTTTTTTAAGAGATGGTGGTTGATATAATTATAGAGGAGTGGAATGAGTTAATTTGTGTCAGTCATAAATTAATAGTAATGTGCTAAAGTAATTGGTTATTCTTGTGAGTAATTAAATTTAATTTTAGACAAGTTTGGATTTTATATTTTGGGAGATGCAATCTTAAGTTTTTAAGAGAGTGGTCATTGCATGGATGTTATCTTATTATTTATTTTGTTTGTTTTGGTATATATATATAAAAGATTAATATTTTTTATGTGTTTGGTATTATGTGACATCATAATGTTTTTATGTTCAAAAATATTTTTTATCATATTTTCTATGATTTGTTCATAAGTAAATTATAGGCATTATATAAACATTTAAGACATTTTGAAAGTTTAAGAGTGTTTTACTTATATGTTTATCTAGTCATTAAATCAATATTTTTACATAGATTGATAAAAGAAAAGTAATTATTCCTACCACATATAAACCATCAAACTTAGTGTTTATGTTGAAATAGACAAAGAAGATTATTTGAGGAAATTGAATCCATCAAATAAACTAGATCTACACTTATAGGATCAAATCCATAATTGCAAACATTTTATGAATACTGGAAAAGATATGGAGGGAAAGTGAAAGAGTGTGAGTGGCACACAAAGCTACTTGAAAATGGTAAACAAATTGTGGTGAAGGGAAATGCTATAAAATGAAGCATTTTCCAAGGTGACAACCAATGTTGATGTTTTTGATCCACTCAAGAATAAAAAGGTTCTTTGGCGGTTGCGTATAAAAAATACACATTTGGAAAAAAATCTTCCAACCCCTTTCACAATTGTATTGTTTTCTACAAAAAAACTAGATTATGGAGGGTTTCCCTAAGCTAGAGCTAAGGTTAAAAAACATGGAGGGTATGTGCGGGATCATCATGGAAAAAACAGGCCCTTAAGTGGCAAAAAATTCATAAAAATCAGAGTTACGCAACTTGGCGTAAAAATTTGAATAATTTAACTATATTATTTCAAAAATATGTAAGAACAGAATCTGTAGCAAATTGAATGTAGTTTCTAAACTACTAGGTTTGTTTAAAAAAAATCTATTTGGTGAAAAATTAAAATTTCAATGTAGTACTTAAATTTTAGGGAAAAAAAGAAGTAGGTGTATGTCTGACCACCCTAACTACAATAAAATGATAATATTTTTTTATAAGATTTTAGATATAAGTAGAGGACTCATGTCCCGATGTGGTGCATATTTTTTTGTAATTTTTTTCCAAGTAAATATTAATTATGAATTTTTTATTAAAACTTTTTGAAAATATAAAAAATCATATGTCTGACCACCTTAACTTGGTCAAAACTTTATGAAATTCAATTTTTATTTTTTTAATCCTATAGTATGTGAAGCATAGAATGTGATGCATGTTTTGGATTCAAAAAATGTGATATCATTTTAAAGCTATAGATGTTTTTCAATCAACCTATCAATCAAGACTTTAGTCGTATTTCAAATAGAAAATGAGTAATAATTACTTATTAAATTCAAAGTAAGACATAATTTATATTGGTGGAAAGTTGATAATCTCTTTTAAAAACCCTTTACGTTTCATCAATTTTGGGTAAAAAAAATTCGTCAGCCACATACCCATCATATTGCCACTTTTTGGCCCATCATGATCCTACACATACCCTGGAGGAGGATATGCATTTTTTTGGCACATTTGGGGAGAACATTTCTCTTTCTCCTAAACCATCAACCCCCTCATAAAATCTTGACTCATCTACATTTTTCTTGGGGATACCAAGGTTACTCTGGCACCAAAGCATATTGATCTTCACATCTCTGATGAATCTATCAAATAAATGTTTGAAAATTCAAATCTAGGTCTCTTTTTTTAGAAGTGTGGCTAAATTCCCTTTTTTGGAAGATTTATTTGTCTCAAGAAAAGAAAATTAGTGCAACATGGAGCCTCCCATGGTGGATTTGTTGCAAAAATGATTGTCGTTGCACCAAAAGATTGACTTGTTAATGCTCAATACAACTGCCAGAGTTAATGAATCCAAGGGAGGCAGTTTAGCCATGTCATGAACCCAAGTGTTGCATTGCACAACACAAGGAGACCAAGGGTACACACCTTGCAAAAATCTCCCCAACACAAGTGATGGGTTTGAACCCATGACCTAGGCTTTGATACAAATTCTTGCAAATACATTTGTCGTTGCACCAAAAGATCGACCTACTAATTCTCGATACAACTGATAGATTTAATGATTCCATGGGAGGCAGTTAAACCATGTCACGAACCCAAGCATTGTGTTGCAAAAAACAAGGAGACCAAGGGCACACACCTTGCAACAATCCCCCCAGCATAAGTGAGGGGTTTGAACCCATGACCCAGGCTCTAATAACAATTGTTGTAAAGATGGTTGTCGTTACATGAAAATATCAACCTATTAATGCCCGATACAACCGCCCGAGTTAATGAATTCATGGGAGGTGGTTAAGCCATGTCACGAACCTAGACGTTGTGCTACATAGCAAAAGGAGACCAAGGGCACACACCTTGCAACAATATTTTCTTGATCATGGCTTATTTTGGGCTATCTTCCAGTCCCTGATTGATTGCAAGTATTTTTTGGCTAATGATCCTTGGTTTCATGGAAGATCAATTTTATTAAGGCTCCTTGGTCTCTTTTCATTCACCCTACTAATGTGAAAAATACCTCTATCCCAATTTGGTTGCATCATTAAAACCTTCCTTTGATTATGAAGGATTTCAGGCTCACTAAAACCTTGATTAACCAAGTTGGAAAATTTATCACATTGGATAGAGGATCTACCAATGCTTCAAAAAGATACTCCAAAATAGTGTAATGATTGATATATCCAAGCCCTTAACATATATGGTCATCATTAACTCCTCACACTGTTCATGGATGCAATTCATCAATTATGCTCAGGCCTTCCTAAACATTGTTTTAGGTGCAACCAAATTAAGCACAGAAATGCTAATTGTAATGCTAAATTATACCTAGTCATCATGCTTTCAACCTACAAAAGTGGGTTTGCAAAAATGACAACCCTAATGTTGACTTCATTTGGAGAAATCGTGGAACTTTCAAGTATCATACCCTACAAACCTCCTCCAGTGTTGTGGTTGCTAGTATTAGCTCAACACATATAGAATTTCTTGGTGGTTTGGCTAGAGGCCCTTCTGTGGTTTTCAAAGACAATCAATAGACCTCTAATGTTGACCTTCAACAACTTAATAATGATTTCTTAGAAGATGATTATCTTCTTCTTCTTCATGCTCTTCCTGAAGAATACAATGAGTTTTTGGATCAAGATGTCCTAGCCTACACTGATATCACCAACATTACTGAGCTTGTGAGTAAGATCTCAGAGCCCAAAATTGGTAAACCAAGCATCATGGAAGGAGATTTGAGGTCGAAAAGTTTTGTTTTGGTTTGGTTTGGTTTTTTGTTTTTTTTCAAGAATGTAAGTTTAGGATTCTATTGTTGAAGTTTTTCAATTAACTATGAAAGCACTTCCCACTAGAAGCAAACTGAAACGAAAAAATAATTTCTTGTTGGCCTTTGTCATCTTTGTGAAGTTATTTTTGTAAGCTTGGTTGGATGATTGTTTCTATTATGATGCTCACTTGTGAGCTCTTTGTCTTTCTTTGTCTTTCTTGCTCTCCATTTTGCGGGTCTGAAGCCTTTATTGTTTGATATGTTATTTTATAAAGGAGTGGACCCTCATCCCACAACTTGCTAATAAAAATTTAAAAAACCATAATTACAAAAATGAACTAAAATGACAAACAAAACATTTGTTCATTTCAAAATATTTATTTATTATATTGCTGATACTATCATCTATCACAACTTTCTTACTAAATATATTTATTATTTTATTCAACTTATAAAACATTTCATTCATTTTATCACATTTCCAAACCTCGTTAATGGAATATTTATTTACCCTCGATCATATGAAAAGGAATTCTATTCTCCCTCTTACTTTTACTCTTTATTTTATTTTTCAAGTCTTACATTTTTTACAGTCCATCATTGAGTTGGGTAGTATAGGTACTCTTCCGATGTAAATCTCGGTTTCAGCCCATTGGACGAGACTATAAGCTTTGGTTGTTCACCCTAAGCTTGAATTTTTTGTGTCTGGTAGTTGGTGCTTGGCTTACACGCTCCGTTGGTGAATGCCAAAATCTGTAACGATCAAAACGGTCTATTTTAGAAGTACATCATGAGTGAAAGAAATTGATGTCGCAACAGCCATCACCAGAAGGTAAATTCTTTAGAAAAGCTCGTTAATGGTCGCTGTTAAATGAGTTCATTTTGTTCGTTTTCTGGTACGCGGGATGGAAGGATTCCAAACGGAATAACACGACAAAGGCGTGCGGCAAAGTAAGAAGGTTTCTTGACTTGGAAAATACACAATAAAACGTAAATGTAATAATGGAGAGGAATTTGAGTGAGCTTGTACTGCAATGCCGTAACCTGGCGGAAGGGTAGGCATTATTATTAGAGCTAACAACATGCTATTTCGATTGCTTCTCAATCAAGCAGATTTGATGTTCATTTCTTTATATAAGACGCCGCGTATGGAATAAGAGCAAGCCATCGTCTGGAGGAGCGTAAACAATAGAGATAGTCGACTGTGGATTGTGGAGTGATTCGCCTCTGAAAGCCATGAGGAATCGTTTTCAAGTGGTGGTGGTGACGGGAACATTAGTGATGGTGCAGGTGCTCGCTTGTGTGGGGCTGCAGTCGGATTACTATCAGATGAGCTGTCCCAACGTGCAGACACTGGTCAGAGACGCCACTCGGGTGGCAATGCAGTCTGACAACACCGTTGCTGCGGCGCTTCTTCGAATGCATTTCCACGACTGTTTCGTTCGGGTAGTCGGCGGCTCGCTTACCATATTTCTCCCACATTTAAAACATGCCAAACATAACACATATATATTTTGCAGGGCTGCGATGGATCGGTTCTGATCGATTCGAGTGGGGGAAATAAGGCGGAGAAGGACGGCCCGCCAAATTTGTCACTGCACGCTTTCTTTGTGATCGACAACGCCAAAGCGAAATTGGAGTCTGCGTGCCCAGCTACTGTTTCCTGCGCTGACATCCTCGCCTTGGCTGCTAGAGACGCTGTTGTCTTGGTCATTCTCCTTACCATAAATAATATTCCAGTTATAGTTGCTTCCAGTTAAAGTTGAGCTTAAACAGCATACATTAAGCTTTGACTGCTTAAGTGATTGTGGGTCATTTCTTTCATCTAATATCTGTTAATGTCCATCCCCGACGATTCCATGATAACAGAGGAGTGTCTTTTATCATCCCCTCTTTTATATGTGATCAAACGTACAGAAATAATGGTGACTATTATTTGAATGGTTCATTAATGGTGACTATTAGTTGAATGTGAATGAACCAGAATAGACTTTTTAGAATGGACTGAATGAACCCACAACCATCTAAATCATCAGTACTTAATATAGATATCTTAAATACATTTAAGATAAAAGATTTTTTTTTTGTGTTAGCACACTCACATCTTGTTACCATTGTAACATGCTTGTCAATATTAATAATAATGTTGGATGTGCAAGCAGGCAGGAGGTCCAGAGTGGGAAGTTCCTTTGGGGCGAAAGGATGGGAAAATATCGAGAGCCAAAGACACCACAACCTTGCCCGCCCCGACCTTCAACATTTCACAGCTTCTTCAGAGCTTTTCTCAAAGAGGACTCTCAGCGCACGACCTCGTTGCACTCTCAGGCACGACATTACATGCCTACTAACTTACATGTCTTCTCTCTCTAACATGTATTAAAAGCTTTTAATTATTAGTGCATTTCACTGCAGGGGGTCATACGCTGGGCTTTTCCCATTGCTCTTCGTTCCGGAACAGAATTCACAATTTTAGCAGCACACAGGAAGTGGATCCGAGCTTGCACCCGGCCTTTGCTGACACGTTGAAGAAGGCATGCCCATTCGGCAACACGCAAAAGAACGCAGGAGCATTGCTGGATTCCACTGCAACTCGGTTCGACAACCAATATTACAAGAACGTGGTGGCGGGGAAAGGGGTGTTCTCTTCCGATGCGGCGCTCTATACTGATGGAGGAACAAAGCAGTTGGCTCACCAGTATGCCGCCAGCCGCCTTCTCTTCTACCGTGACTTTGTCAAGTCCATGGTAAAGATGAGTAGAATTCCCGGACAGGGGTCACAGGAAGTCAGGCTCAATTGCCGGAAATTTAACTAAACATGCGGATTTCAACTTATGCATGGAATTGAAATAGATTTCATGCAACTTAGTATTTTTTAATTGAAACTTGATTACCACTATGCATGTGCTATAAATATATTAAGGAACTAAAAATGTTTAGAAATACTTCTGGAAAATTCTTTATTATGAGCGTTCTGGTTCTTCTCAATCAGACCTTTGGATGGATTGGTTTAATGCCGATAAATCAAGGACAATAATATTAAGCAAGAATGATCATGCAATGTTCATGTGATTTTATTTTATTTTTAACTGAATTTTACATGTATTCAATAGATTCTTCTCTAACTCTTCAGTCAATTCTAAATGATTATTTTTAATTAGAATTTGTTCTTAAATACACAATCTTAATGTAGAGTTTAGAATAATTCACACATTAGTTGACTCATAACAACTAATAAAAAAAGTTAGCAAGATTTTAAATTTAGATATTAAAATTTGGAGTTTAAATTTGTAAAAGCAAAAATGATATAGATTAATTATACACTTATATACCTTAAATAAAACATAAAATAGTAGATTTAAGGATGGAGATAAAATTCTAGAGATAAGTGATAATGGGATCAAGATACAATAATGTCATTTTCTAAATTCCACATAAAATATACTGTTTTCCTTACTAGTTGATATATTAAGCAAAACTTAATCATTGTGAGCCAAAATAATAAGTGAAAAGAGCATGATTGTGCACTTTTCATCATTATATTTGTCCCCCACTTTGACTAGCATGTAAACATGGATAAAAAATAGATAACTTTATTTATTACCAAAGTCTTTCTAACTATTTATCTTAGATTTTCAAAAGAAGCTACTTTGATTTTTCTTAAAAAAGATAAGCATAAAATTTTTTATAAAAAAACTAAATGTAGGTTATTTGTTCCTTAACTTAGAATACAAATGTCATTCTAATTAGACTAGGTTCATATCTTATGTATGACTAATGAAAAATGAGAAGTAATAAATAGATTAAGGACCTTCGAATTAGATTAAGAACAATAACACTAAGTAACAAGAAAAAATAGAAAGACGAAACCTAGTTACAAATTAAGAAAAAAAATTATTACTAAATTGATTCCTAGAAAGTGAGCATAATCATGCCCATGTTTACCACATACAAACAAAATATAGATTGATAGAAAATCTATAGATTGCTAAAACCTAAAATTAAACAAAATCATGACAAGAAAACAAAAATTAGTTAAAATAAGCCTTTTGCAAATGAATTATAAAATTAAATGTAAGTCTTAGATAAGAAAGAGAAACTCACTAATTGTTTTTAATGAAGATTATTGTTGAAGTATGAATGATGGTTTGAGAAAAAATCTTACAAGTTGGAAAAATAGTCAAGACTTGGGAGCTTTCCTAGGTGGTCAAGTCCCCCACTTATTCTTTAAAGTCATAAATAATCAAGATAGTGTGTGTGCTCAAGACTATGATTATGGTTAGAAAATAAAGATAACTTGTAGAACAATATTAAATTTGGCTTTAAGATTTATGCACTTATGCTAAATACATATGGATCAAAAGCTAAAATATCAATCTAAACAATGTGTCAAGTGTGAGAAATATATAAAGAGATACAAATAGTCTTATATTATTATAGAATAAATTTTATGCTAAATGTGATGAAATGGAAAATAGGAACAAAATTGAGAGTGTTTCCTTTTGAGTCAAGAAAGGACTTCAAGGGGAGCCTTCCAACATTAATATTTTACAATTTAAAAATAAAATAAAAATTAATACATTACAAGAGAGAGAATCCTTGAACCACTTTTAGCTTAAAAGGAGAAAAAGCTCTAATAAGATGAGAAAGAGAGAAATACAAAAATGTAGGATCTTAAAAGAGCAGCTTCAATTCCACTTACTTCTCTCGAGAAGAAGATGATGGAGATTTAGGATTTATATTATGTATTAATAATGAGACACATGTAAAGAGAAGCCACATTGATAAGAATTAGAAAATGGTGATAAAAAGGATTTCATCAATTGTTTTTGGTGATAAACTTGCAAAATGTTAGCTTATCAAGAGTAAAAATAAAAATAAAACATGAAAGAGATTTTACCAAAATAAAACCAAGATGAGTTCTCCCAAGGATTTTTTTGTATAAATAAAGAACTTTGGTTGTTATCTATCTCAAATGGTATATAATCAACATTAAGAAAAAAAATTCAAAAACTTTTGTAGAATATATTTTAAAAATATATAATGGTGTAAACTATGATGTCAATAAAAAATTATCAATGAGCTTGTCAATAAAAAAATGTTTAAGAGAAACTGTATTTAGAGAGTTTCAAAAAATTAATAAGTTTTTATAATGGCCATAATAAAAGGAATACCCCTTGATAATTTAACTTAGTTTGCTATTTTCAAAGAGAAAGAGGAGAGAAATTTAGAAAAGTGAGTGTAGATTATTGGAGGTTTGGTGCCATTATGGGAGAAAATAACAAAACCATATTGGGAAGTCATGACACTAAGTCATGATTGATGGGTCATTTGAGAGTCATCAAAATAATTTGTCATGAACCTTTTCTAATATTTTAGTTTTTTTTATCAGCGAATGCTAATGAAAGGATATTGATATTAGCACATGTGTGCTAGAGTGGGAGAAATAAGATATGAAAATATGAATAAAATATGAGAAGGTGAAGTGCTATATCTTAGAGGTGACTTAAGATTTAATAAAACCATCAAAATTGACACAATTTGGAACTTTAGATTGTATATAAGGAAACTACAATTGACTAGATGCAATTCATGACTTGATTTAGTAGATAACATTAAAGTGTTGGAAGTTTGAGGAAATTTTTGGTTTGTTTGTCATTGATATGGTTGTTGGCAACATGAGCATGATCATATACAGTGTTGTCATTGACATCAAGATTATGATTTGATGTCAACATTGGAGTATACATTGAGGTACAATTGATTGGTGAAGCATGAGTGCTTGTATGGTGATAGTAATCCATTAAATACAAGTGTAAGAGTTTTGATTTGGCGCAAAATAAATGTGTTGAATATTTGGCTAAGTCACAAAACATAATTTTCAATATACAATGAACCAGGTTTTAGGTTCGTATTACTTCGCCATGCAAAATCAGGTTATGTGGTTCTAAGGAAATTTTGGTATGTGTTGGAAGATCTTAAATCCAAAGTTTCATGTCTTGATGTCCTCCAATGTAAAATTTATGATTGATAGAGTATGGGGTTTGCCAATAACAGAGTTACTATGGTAGAGTACATGTTTGGAATAGTCCACATTCTACCGCAGAATAATATTTGGTTATATGGTTTTGTTAGAGTGTTTAAAAGTGTCTATAACATCTATGATCCAAGTGGTGAGTGTATTTGAGGTCCGAGTGTTAGTTTTTGGATGTTATAAATTTGAAATAGATTGAATAAGCCAAGGAACTTTTTAAGAGAAAATCAAAGTTACATAAACTAGAAAAACATAAGAATGCAAACTAGGACTTCGAGAGATTATGAAATGTCGATGTGACAATATTGCATTAAGAGCTTTCAAGTTGTAACAATACAATTCAAAAGATTGCAAGAAGATGCAAATACAAGCTACGTAGTGAGTTTATATAGAACTAAGGAGAGGATGTAGGTGGAAAATCCAACCAATAAGAATCAACGAAAAAAAGTGGAGATGGACCGCCAATAGTGGAGGATGCCACCAAAAGTGGGAAGTAGTTCCACCCTTTAAGGGGACACCACACACTTATCTGCTAGTAATAAACTCAATTTATTATCCTAAGCAAGCTTAATTAAGTGTAGATCAAACCTAGGACTAAGGGAAAATAAATTAACCCACTAGGAAAATAAAATCCTACACCAACACCCCCCTTAAGCACACCTTAGGAGGATGTAAAATATGATGGTTCCTATCAAATGAGGCCATGTTAGGTACCCATGTACATATCAAATTCTCCCCCAAGGAAGAAGAAGGCCCCCCAAAAATAGAGAGAGAGAGAACCACCCCCCATAATAGAGAGAGAAGAAGAGAAGGACTAAGTAGCCTCCCATGAAGAGATCCAATGGTAGATGCTTGAAACTATATGGAGAAGATAGTCCATGATCGTTGAACAACATTCCTCACCTTAGAAAGAAACATAACCAATGGCATATGAAAACTATCTCCCAATTTCTAAAAGGAATATGTAGGAAGAAAGTACAAGATGTATGAAGTCTCTAAAGTCGGCTCAAGTGTCCCCATGTCGATGTTGAAAGTTGTCACAACCAAATCAAGCATTCTAGGCCACATTGCTAAAGATGAAAAATCAAAATCTCCTAGAGACTAATGTAGAGCATAAGCCAAAGACTCAAGGAGATCTCCTCTAAAGATGTCTTCTCCAAATGATGATTCAAGGTATCCAAACTCAAGTCAAACAATGATGAATGATCATGTAGAGAATGAACAAGAGGTTCAAAGTTTTCCCTTGCAAAAATTGAAGAAGAATCATCTTCACCAAAGAGAAGATGAATACACTCAATAGTGTCACTAAAATCTGTAATATGTGTCTCCATAAACAAGTTTGAAATACCTATCAAGAGATCATCCCAAAATGAATAAGGAAAATTCTGGATGCCCTACTGCAAGAATTCATTGGAAAATTTCAAAGAAGAAACCCTAGACTCTGATGTAGAAACAAATGCAAGGAAAAAAGAGTGGTCCTCAAAGAGAAGATGTATTTCCTTAACAGTGTCATCTAGATCCGAGATGAGAGACTCTACAAAAAACCAAGAGATCTATGGTAGAAATTGGTCCCAATGAACTAAATCCAAAATACATTTAAATGATCCTATTGCAATGAATTACTGGAGGATCTTGAAGAAGCACCTATGGAATATGAAGTTGCAATAGGTGATGTCAATGTGATCTCAACATGGGGATGATAAGCAAAAAGAGAAGTCTTTGTGTCATATGAATGTTCAAGACGTGCATAATACTTAAGCTCCTCTAAAGTAGCATCATCAAAGGGTATATTATATGTATCATCAAGTGGAATGAGGTCATCTATAGAAGGATCATCTAGGAATGCAGAAACATGAGGGTCTCCAAACATCTCCCAAATTTTGGTTCAAAGTGTGCGTGGACATTCAATGTCCGCTATAGTTAACATAGTGTCATAATCAACATAAGAGCCAATTACTCCTAGTACATGATCAATTCTATTACCCCATACCAATTTCCTTCTAGGTGTGTCTAGTTCAGGCATGAGCCCATAAAGATAAGGAAAAAGTTTTAACCATTTGAGATGGGTTAGAATTCCTTTTTTCCAAGACTCATAGTTAGCCTTATCCAAAATTATCACATAAGGATGAGTAGAAAAACCCATGATACAATCCTCAAATGATTACAAAATAACACTAAAAAAGAACATCAATACACTCCCACCCTTTTCACTGGTATCAAAGACCACCCCCCCAAATATTACAAGGTTGGAACTTTATAATTTAGTGCGTTTACAAAGCCTAAGTTTCCAAGATACAATGCTCAATAGGCTCAAAATAGCCAAAATTATAAATTCTGATACAAAATGAGCTTGAGAAAAAATATAGAAAAAGTAGCTTTATGGCTATGTAGTTCTCTTCAATACCTTTCCAATTCCTATTCATTTCCAAAAAATGGAGCACCGAGGTGAAAGTTATGAATTTTTAAAGAGATTTGCAACAAATATCTTCAACCTGCAATATCTAGCAAAAAATGAAAAAAATATTTTTAATACCTCTATGGATGAAAGGTGCTAATCTCCATCTTTTTGATAATATATTGTTTTCCAAAAAGGGACATCATGGTGAAAAATTATGATTTTTTAAAAAAATTGGCTGAATTTAACCTACAATGACAACCCATTGGCAAAATAAAAATTTGCCAAAAATAAAATTCATCTAAAATAGATAAATTTTATATGAAAATAGGGGTTTTTAGGCCTGCTAAATGTAATGAAAAGGTCTGTTTTGGCCAAAAATGCTGTAGTAAAAAGTTGTTTTCCAGATTTGAGCTTCAAACCTCCGTTTGCAACTTTGTCAAATGATCTCCAATTTGGATGAAACAAAATCCAAATCTGACTTTCTTGAGCCTTCTAGACACATTGGAATAGTAGAAAATGCTACCAGTAGAACTAGAATTTTGTAATCACTCAGATCTCACAAAATACATGCAATATGAAGAGGTTATTAGATCTTTGCAAATCCTTTTTGATTCTCTAGATTATTCAAAATGCAAGAGAGGAGCATACAAGAATTTACAAGATCTTTAAAAGAAACTCAATCTCTCAATTAGAAATCTATGAACTTAGATTTATCATGACAAAATATCTGATACCATGTTAGAAATATGAAATAGATTGAATAACCCAAGGAACTTTTTAAGAGAAAATCAAAGTTACATAAACTAGAAGAACGCAAGAATGCAAACCAAGACTCTGAGAGATTATGCAATGTTGATGTGACAATACTGCATTAAGAGCTTCCAAGTTGAAATAGAGTCAGTGCAGGATAATGGGGGGTCCAAATTGGGCCCCTAAGTGGCAAAACAAAATTAGAAAAATAGAGTTAGGAAACTTGACATAAAAATTTGAATAGGTTATTAACATAACTTGAAAAATATGTAACAACAAAACTTGTAGAAAATTGAATGTAGTTTCTAGGCTACAAGTCCTTTTTTGGAAAAAGGTAAACTTGTTTTGCGAAAATTTGAAATTTCAATGCAGTAGTACTAAATTTTCAGGAAAAAGATAAGAAGCAGGTGTATGCCTGATCACCCTATTTACAAGAAAAAAATAATATTTTTTCTTAAACTTTCAATATATGTAGAGGAAAATTCTCGGATGTGCCAAATTTTTTTTATAATTTTTTTGCATGTAAATAATTAGTTATGATTTTTTTATTAGAACTCTGACCACCATAACTTGGTCAAAAGTTTATGAAATTCATTTTTTTTATCCTATAGTATGTGAATCATAGAATATGATACATCTTTTAGTTTTGAAAAATGTGAAGTAGTTTGAAAGTTATAGAAGTTTGTCAATCAACCTGTCAATCAGGACTTTGGTCATAATATGTGTAGAAAATCAATACTAATTAAATTTCTTAAATTCAAAATAAGGCGTATCTTATATTGGTGGAAAGCTGAATTTTTTTCTATAAACTCTTTTCGTTTCATGAAATTTGGATTAAAAAAAGTCGTCAGTCACAAGGGTGAACTTCAGAAAGTTAAGCAAATTTTATAAACATGTTTTTTGGGTTGACTTTCCAGGTTAGGCAATCCCGAACCAAATCCCAAGCCTACTAATTTTATAAAAAAAATAGATATCCATGCAGATCGGATATCTATTTAGAAACGAATATCCGTTACCTGTATTATTTATAATACACAATAATTAATATTTTAATATATACTAATTTATACTAATATATTATATATTATGTATTAAATATAATATGTATTATATTATACATTATTATATTATATATTATATTATATTATATACTATATAGTACATATATTTTGTATATTATATTATATATTATATACTATATATAGTATATATATGAAAAGAAGAAAATCATTTGCTTCTAGATGCATGGGAGATAGAATAACGATCTTCTACACTTCTAATTCAAGGAAAACCCTAGAGATCTCAATCCAAGATATGCAAAGGAGAAAGAGATCTTGCAATAGGGTTGTCCTAAGGTCTGATTAAAAACTAAATAGGGGTTCACCACCAAACTAGGGCTTCGAAAGATCAATGAAATACAAGACCTAATGCTTAAACCTAATATGATGCAAGACTTCACTAAATGACCTAAAAATGCATATAAAATAGAATAGAAAGCTAAGAGATCAGAGGTGTGCACCTAGGAATCTAAAGAGGACTGGATGAAGACTTGAAATGCTGAAAAAAACTAAAATTAATGCCTACTGGGACTCATACGCTAGTCTGGGCGATATAGTCCCAGATTAGGGTTTCTATGTAGGAACAAAAATCTAGTAGAGATATGCATGAAACTCCTAAAATCTACAAATTTTCCTATACTGGGACTCATATGCTAGAAGTGGCGAATAAGTGTAGGATCATGATGAGCAAAAAAGTATCGATATGATGGGTATGCGTAGGGTATGTGGCTGGCGACTTTTTTTTTTACTCAAAATTGATGAACGAAAAGGGTTTTTAAAGCAGAGTCTCAGCTTTCCACCAATATAAATTATGCTTTACTTTGAATTTAACAAATTATTATTATTCATTTTCTATTTGAATTACAACTAAAGTCCTAATTGATAGGCTGATTGAAAAACATCTATAGCTTTCAAACGATATCACATTTTTTGAATCTGAAACATGTGTCACATTCTATGCTTCAGATACAATAGGACTGAAAAAAAAATGAAATTCATGAAATTTTGACCAAGTTAAGGTGGTCAGACATACAAGTTTTTTATATTTTTTAAAAGTTGTAATAAAAAATTCATAATTAATTATTTACTTAGAAAAAAATTACAAAAAATATGCATCATATCAGGACATGTGTCATCTACTTATATCTAAAATATTATAAAAAAATATTATCATTTTATTGTGGTTAGGGTGGTCAAAAAAACACCTACTTCTTATTTTTTCCCTGAAATTTAAGTACTACTGCATTGAAATTTCAAATTTTCACCAAATAGTTTTTTTTTAAGTAAACCTAGTAGTTTAGAAACAACATTCAATTTTCTACAAATTCTATTCTTAAATATTTTTGAAATAATATAGACAACTTATTCATTTTTTTACGTCAAACTTCCTAACTCTGATTTTTCTAAACTTTTCACCACTTAAGGGCCTATTTTTTCCATGATGATCCTGCACATACACTAGCGTATCAGTCTGGAGTTAGGGTTTTTTTGGAAATTCAAAGTCTGATTCTGCTCTTTAGTGTTTGCTCTATCATTTCCACCTATTTTCTAGACCTGGATATCTAATTTACAACCTATAGATATCTTCCAATGATCTCCAATGCTAGGTGACAACTTTAACAACTTCAATGAACAACTTTGAACACTTGACAACTTTCTCCAAACTTTCTCTTCAATATGTCTTCAACCTAAATCTACAAATCACACACTAAAGAGAGGTAAAAATGTTATTTTTTTAGTCAGAAGGGGTTTTCCTTGGTCAAACCCCATTTTGGTAATCAAACCTTGAAATAAAATGAAATTTAGGAAAGGAGAATGATGAATGAACAAAATGTAACGTTGCAACTCACCAAACTCTAGCAATAAAGTGTTGCAAACATGTATGAGATGGCTCCAAATCTCGACTCTTGCTTGAATGTGATAGATCTTGGTTTGAATACTAGCTTGAATCATAAAACCCTACATCACAAATGTTAGCTCAAAAACAAACATGAAGCATGATGACTTTGACATGATGCTTGATGCTTAAATAATGCTCTAAAACACCTGATAATTAGCTCTTGAAGACTCTTGAATGTACTCTTGAATACTCCTGTAAACTCTTGTAAACTCTTGAATGCTTCCTTGATCACAAATTTGCTATATTGCATGAATACTTGCAAGCTTAGGATTGTGAGGATGAAAATGAGTGAAAGAACCTTGTATTTATACTTGTTTATACCAAATTTAACAAAATTACAACACTACAAGCCGACATCAGATCTAGGAGAATAAAATCCCACCAAGAATTTGAATTAAATTTAATTTTGGGCTACACGAGACTCATATGCCAGAAGTGGCGTATGAGTCCTATTAGGCTTATCTACATGGGACACATTTTCAAAAAGGCTTAGAATGATGTGAAATCAGGATCGGGGCCCAAAAACCTAGGTGGGACTCATATGCCCAAGGTGGCGTATGAGTCCCAGATCACTAAATCTAGGCCACACAACCTAAAAACA
Organism: Sequoia sempervirens; assembly: GCA_007258455.2. Taxonomy (NCBI): domain Eukaryota; kingdom Viridiplantae; phylum Streptophyta; class Pinopsida; order Cupressales; family Cupressaceae; genus Sequoia; species Sequoia sempervirens. Next base: position 1,153,899,587 of record VDFB02271358.1, on the reverse strand, counting down.
CCTGAATTATGATTGGGTGTTGGTTCATGTCAAGATTATCCTAGGAAAGATGCATTAATTAAGGCTTGTGGATGCAAAATAAGGCCAAATAAGACATAAAGAAGCCCAATTATTCATGAAAACCCTAGAAAAGTGTGAAAGTGTGGTACAACACTATACAACAACTTAAATAAGGTAAATTTAAGTTTATTTAGCTCACAAGAGCCAAAACAAGAAAGGAAAAGTAGAAGGATACTTTTTCCATTGCCACAATATTAAATATTAAATATTTTATTAATATTATGTAATATATATTATATAATATATTTAATACATAGTATATATTATATACTACATAGTATATATTAATTATATAGTTATTGATGTGCGGCCAACTCACAAGAGAGAGAGAGGGAGGGAGAGAAAGACCTAAGAGGGAGTGAGAGACCTGAGAGGGATGGGGACAAAGAGAGTTGAGAGAGAGATAGACCTAAGAGGGAGGGAGAGAGAGAGAGAGAGGGAGAGAGTGTAGTACCCCTCCATTTTGCTTATTTTTTCTGTTAGCATGTTTTCACTATGATAGACCCTGATACCTTTTTTTGATGTATTGATCGCTGACATTAAAGTGATGGTGGACTTATTTTGTGTTATGATGATACATTGTATGGTGATAATTATTTTTTACATTCTTTATATTAGCATAGATGTTTACTTCAGATGTTATTGCTATATATATGCTTATGGTAGATTAATTGTTATTTATTTTGTCAATTTGATGTGATATTGGTGTGGAGAATGGAGTTGCATCACTTGCTTGCGAGTGCCTTGTGATTTCCGTGATTTTCTCCTCACAGTGTGTTTGAATCATGGATTATATATATGTATGTTATTTGTTTGATTGCAATATTATAGGTACATGACACCAACTCCACCTGGTTTCACAGGTATGAGCGTGTCAAGACTCAACGATAATGTTGATTGAGAGGTAGTAATGAGGTTTTTCCTAGTCTAGTCTCAAACCCAGTCACAGTATGTCGTCAGTTTAGGTCTGGTATTTTTAGTTGTTTTGTCAGGTTTGTTTTGATTATTCGTTATGAAAGGTTAATTTTGTGGATTTAATGGTAGATTAATGTTCTTTTAATTTAATGCTTATTTAAATTAATTTTGAATAAAGTAAATAAAAGCTTCATATTTTATTTAATTAATTAAATTAGTTTATTGGTAAAATAATTTAGTCACTGAGATTAAAATTATTTTATTAAATAAATTAATTAATTAATTAAAGTTACTTTTATTTGAGTGAATAGATTAAATGTTCTTTAAATATTTTTGTGGAATGGAATTTTAAATATATGTTGAAATGAAATTAGTTTTTGAATTTTTAATTCTTTAAAATAAATTGAATTCTTGATAATTCAGGAAAGAAAACAATTCGTGAGTTTGTTAGAAGATATTTTTCTTCTTTGCCATGTGTGTTAGTTAAATTTATTGCAAATTTCTTGTTGAGGATTCTCTTGGAGAAGATATTATGAGATTTGGGGAAAACAAGAAAACACTTCACGGGAAATGAAAAGAATAGAGAACTGTAAAAAAATTATTGTGATTTTATTGGGTTTTTTATTTAAATTTCTGGAAGAGGTTCTCGGATAGATTTTTGTTCAGTTTTTGCATTCTTCTAGAAAGTGGTGATTTGAAAGGGTTTTGGAGGTTGCACATAGCAAGCAAAGCTTCTCTTCAACAGTCAAATTCTTCAAGCTACAGGAATACAGGTTTCTCCCTATTTATTTAATTTATTTTCTTTTGAAAAGTTTGCCTGTAAAAAGAATTTCTTTTGTAGAAGATTTGTTAAAATTTGTTATATAAAAGATTGCCTGTAGAAGAATTTTTTATTAAAGTTTTTGATCTTCTCGGTAAATTATTTTGTAGAAATTTGTTGTCTTTCTGTGAGAATTTCAAGAAAACAAGATTTTATAGTGAAATTAGAGAAAACAATAGGAAAGATTCAAAAGAAAACAGAAGTATTCTATGTAGATTTATAAAATATGTTCTCTGTGATGTTTGGGGAAAAGAAGCCTCTGGGAAGAACTTACAGGAAAAGATTTTGATAATTTGAGTAGAAAATCCTCTGTTGTTGAAATTGTAGTTCTTTTACAATTTTTTTATTAAATTGATAGTTTACTTATTTCCTGTAGAAAACCTCCTTTGTATATATATTAAAAATATATATACATATACATATACTGATATACACATTTGGTTTTTATTGAAATATTGTTTTGAAGAATTTTATTTTCTTTATAATAATATTTCGTATGGCGAAATTTATGGAACGGATTAAGATCCGCATGGCCGAGGTAAGAAAAATCGCAGCGATTTTTCGGGATCTATTTTTAAAGGAAATAAATTTTTAAAAATTTGTATTTTATTAATAGGGCTGCAGGGGCTACCCCCACAGCCGCCCCATAACGGGCGACGGCTATGGAGGTAGTCGGCGCTGCCCGCACAAGCAGCGCACGGCTGCTAGCACAACCGTTACCCTATATGGGTAGGTTGTGTTGACACAGTCCTACATACCTTCTTCGGCGTGTATTTCCTCTAAAAACTTCGATGATTTTTGATTTGATGAAACTTGGATTTAGGGTTTGATTATAAATGTATATATATAAATATTTATATTTATATATCTATAATTATATATATATATATATTTATATAATTTAGGAAAATAGTTTAGTATTAAAATAATATTTTCTTTTAATTAAAATGCATGTAAAGTTTAAGATTAACTATTTTTAAAATAGTAATATTGAAAGAGAAAATTTGGTATTTATTTTTATATGAAATTGAGAAAATCAAAATTAGATTAATTGTAACAATTTCTTTTATTGTTTGGGAAAAGAACCATAATCAAGTTGTTATATTTTCATGCTATTTCTAACTGATCTGATTGGATTTAGTAAATCCTAACATTAGATTTTTATTATGCCTAATTTTCTTTCGATTGTTTCTATTCTTTTGGGAAAATTGGGATTACTTTGAATTTTAAGTCTTCCAGATAAGTTTGTTAATGAGGGAGTTGTTAATTGTTCTAAATTCAATCCTTTGAGTTAACTAGGGTAGTGTACATGGTTTTGTATGGTGTTTAGACACCTGGTTCTATGAACAGGATGTGAAGTCCGTTGTGATATGTTTGGTATTATATGTTGATTTATGTGCACCTTGCCTACCTTAGTTAGTGGACTTAGATTCCTTGTGTTATTTTAGGGTAGTGGCTCTTTATGAGGGCCGACACACAAAGTGGTGCCTAGGTAACTCATGTAGAGTTAGTAAGTTAGTGAAAAATAAATCAACACATTAGGTAGTTTAAAATATTTAACTAGATTAATAAGCCTCACTTATAGACTCAAGGGCTAGTTCAGTCTTGAGAATAAATTGAGAAGGCCAGGAATGGAAAAGTTGATATCTTGTCAATTTAAAAGATATTCAATACTGCAACAAATTGCAAGTGGGGCCAGGTTTTGTAAGAGGTTACCAGGGTAACCCAAGTTGGGGGTCAGAACCTAGGAAGAAACACCTAGGTAACCTATGCAACATTGTGATGATACTCCACCTATAATAACAGTGACCTTTTGAACTTAGTATATTTGATCATTCTGTTCTGGAAACAATGTAACCATAAGTTAAGTTTGTAATTGTATAGTTTTCCTATGGCTTTACTTGTGTCTAGGGTTTGTAGGTTATGTCAAGGGAACCCTTTTACTATCTCCTAGCTTGGGGGGTGGACCTACAGGTACCACATGGTTGGGTGGAACGTGCACCTTACTCGGTTGGGTCTCTAGTTCTTGTTCGTGGCAACGAGTACTTCTTGGATGGAGAGCTCATATGTGGATAAATGTAATTTCTTATGTGTATTAGTGGAAACTTCATATATGTATCACTCTTCAATTGTTAATGAGGTGAACAATTGTAATATGTAATTGTACATTTTTATTTGACCTACCTCATTTGGAAAATGAGTATTGTAATGTTATTTCAAATGCAATGTAAGAAAGAATCCTTTATGTACATTATACTTTCATTGATGTAATTTAAATGTTATTCAATGTATGCTTTTAAGTTTATGTGAATTAAATATATGCTATGTTAAATACTTTTGTCATCTATGGGATTTTCAAGTAGTGTGTTGTCGCATTACTTAGGGAATGTTTGCAATTAGATAAGTAAATGTTTATACTTTTAAAAAAAATTTATTACACTTTCATAGTCAATCCAACATTCTTTAGCTTATAAAACAGGGCATTACAGATTGGTATCAGAGCCAAGGTTCTAACATTGGACACTCTAGGTAATTGTGAGCCATTAGGTTGACCTAGATGTTAGTCTACGTAGTATCATTTTCTGTTAGCCTTGTCTGTTTTGTATCTGAGACTTGTTTCTTTCGTTTTATGTGTAGGATCATGCCTAGGCGTCATACTAGAGGTCATGGTAGAGTTCGAGGTGGAGGCCATGGGCCAAACCCTCAGGTTACTCCCCCTCAGAGCTCCCATGAGAGCCAACATGCCGAACAGTTGAGTCCTCAGTTGGAACAGACAAGTGAGGAACGAATTCCGATTTAGCCAAAGGTTGAGGGAGCTCAGTTGTGTCCCCTATTAGAAGAGGTACTTGCCAGACTTGGTCCAAGGCAGGAAGTGGTTAGGGAACGTGATAGATCTCCTAGGAGGATTGTTAGTACTACAGAGCAGGATGCCATAGTTGCAAGACATATGAGGGATTTGTTGAGGGCACGCCCTCCTACGTTTGATGGCATAGGTGGTGGTCTAGAGGCAGAGACCTGGTTATTAGACTTGGGTAGATGTTTTTCTATGCACCCATACGGTAGTCATCCCTGAGCTAGATGCGCCATCATGCATCTAAGAGGATTTTCCTCTACTTGGTGGTGTTTGGACGAGCAGAAGCTCCATTTAGAGATTGGGTCAGTTTCTTGGGAGATGTTCTTGGAGAGGTTTAGAGCACGATTTCTATCTGAACATTGGAGGAAATGACGAGCTAATGAGTTTCACGATTTGCGTTAGATGGCTGTATTTGTTGAGCACTATGAATGCAAATTTTATGAACTCAAACAATATGCAGGAATTGGAGATGATGAGGCAATGTTGGTACACCATTTTATCAGGGGTTTGAATTCTTGCATTAGTGGAGGAGTTAGAGTCTTCGAACTGAAGTCTATGGAAGTTGCAGTTGAGAAAGCGCACATTGTGGAAGAGAATCTGGTTCTAGCATTGGGTGGACATACAGGTGTCCAGATAGGTAGTGCACCTATAGCAAGTTTTGGTCCATGAGGTGGTCAGGTACAAATAGGAGGTTCCTCTAGGAACCAACAGAAACCCACTAAGGGTGGACAGCAATAGCAGCAACGTACTCCTCAGAAGAATAATAATTCACAGCTTCAACAGGGTAATAGTCCTCAGTCAAGAAAGAACCGCAACTGGTGGCGTAAAAAGCACAATTGAAAGGATTAGCTAGCTCAGAGTGCGCAGTCTACTATTAGTAAAGGTAGCTTTCACCAATCCAATGTACCTTCGGGTGGCAGAGGATTTGGTAGAGGTACTAGCTGTTCTTCTTGTGGTTAGTAGGGACACATTGCTAGGCAGTGTCCTATGAGAGGTTCTTCAGGATTTGGGCCACGACCTATAGCTTCTGAGCCTATAGTTGGGGATGCAGGATGTTCTCATATAGTTTATGCTGTGGTTAATAACCGCCAAGCCGATCATGAGAATACAGTGGTTGAGACTTCAGGTCAGTTACAGGGTGTTAGTGTTACTATTATTTTTGATTCAGGAGCTACTGATTCCTTTATTTCACCTACCATTGTTGAGCGATGTGGTCTTGTGGCAGTAAAGCAAGGCGGTAAGTGGTAGGTAGAATTTTCCTCTTGGGTGAAAGAAGTGGTAAAGGACCTTATATGTAATTGTGAACTTAGAATTGGTTCGTTATCTACCTTAGTTGATCATCATGTTACACCTTTAGGATCGTATGATATAGTTTTAGGTATGGATTGGTTAGAATCTCATCACGCAGTGATTGACTGTCGACTTAAGACAGTAAGTTGTATTAATGATTTAGGTGCAAAATTTGATATCATAGGTGTTCAAAGACCTATCTCATTGCGGATGATTTCTGCTATGCAATTGAAGAGATGTCTTCATCAAGGTTGTCAACTATTTGCAACAACCGTTAATGATTTGGAGGAAGGAGAGATTCGAGAGATATCTCTTGACGATCATCCTATCCTCAGGGAATTCACTGATGTGTTTCTTGATGATATACCTAGTATGCCACCGAAACGAGATATTGATTTTAGAGTTGACCTAGTTCCTGGAGCTGAGCCTATATCTCGAGCTCCATACAGAATGACTACTCAGGAATTAGAGGAGCTTCGTATCCAGTTGGAGGAACTTTTAGATAAGGGTTTTATTCATCCAAGTGTTTCTCCTTGGGGAGCACCTGTCATCTTCATAAAGAAGAAAGATGGATCACTGAGATTGTGTATTGACTATCGTCAATTGAACAAAGTAATGGTCAAGAATCGATATCCTTTACCCAGAATTGATGTTCTTTTTTATCAGATCAAGGGAGCTAATGTGTTCTCTAAGATTGATCTGAAATCAGATTACCATCAATTACGCATTGCAGAAGCAGACATTTTTCTGAACTCGTTATGGTCACTACAAACTCACAATAGTACCGTTTGGGTTAACGAATCCACCATCAGTATTCATCAGTTTGATGAATGGTGTCTTTCGTACATACCTTGATTTTTTTGTTCTTGTGTTTCTTGATGATATTTTGATCTATTTGCGAAACATGAAGGAACATGAAGAGCATCTGAGATAGGTATTGCAGTGCTTAAGGGAAAATCAATTGTACGCAAACTTGAAGAAATGTGATTTCTTTCAGACTGAGGTGAAATACCTTGGTCATGTGATTTATGGAAAGGGTATTGCTATGGATCCTTCAAAGATCCAAGCTATTGTTGATTGGCCTGTGCCTACCAACATAGCTGAGGTTCGTAGATTCATGGGTCTAGTTGGATATTATAGACGGTTTGTTCAGGGGTTTTCTAAGATTGGGCATCCTATTACTTCTCTTCAGAGGAAAGGGAAGAAATTTTTTTGGACAGAGTAGTGTCAGTTGGCTTTTCAGAAACTTAAGGAAAAGTTGACTAATGCGCCTATATTAGTTGTTCTTGATCCTGCTAAGGATTTTGTTGTTTGCACTAATGCATCCTTGGAGGGTTTAGGAGGAGTACTGATGCAAGAAGGGCATGTGATCGCTTATGAGTCTTGCAAAGTCAAAAGATCACCAACTAAATTATCTCACTCATGATTTCGAACTTTCCATAGTTGTTCATTCATTAGTTCGATGGAGGCATTTCTTATTGGGTCACCGTTTCGAACTTCATACTGATCACTATAGTCTGCAATATATTTTTACGCAACCTAATTTGAATGCTAGATAGAGAAGGTGGATGGAGTTCTTATGTGAATATGATTTTGAGCTGAAATATGTGTAGAGAAAAGATAATGTAGTGGTTGATGCTCTCAGTCTTCATCGGCATGAGATTACTGCTATTACTCTTGAAGTAGATTTGAGGAGTCAAATTTTAGTAGCACTTCCTACAAATAGATTGTATCAGGAGGTGAAGACGAAGATTGAATCAGGTAGACCTCTAGAGGGTTAATTTATGGGGTATTCTCTTCAACCAGATGGGTTATTGCATCATTTAGATCGTATCTATGTACCACATTCAAAAGGTCTTCGCATGTTGATAATAAATGAGGCACATCGAGCTCCTCACTCAACTCATCCTAGTGTTAAGAAGATGCATGTGGATCTTCGACAGTTGTATTTGTGGCCTGGTATGAAACGTGATATTGTTGATTATGTATCGAGATGTCTTGAGTGCCAGAGAGTCAAAGTTGAGCACCATCATCCTGCCAGATTATTGCAGCCACATCTCATTCCAGAATGGAAATGGGATATTATATCAGTTGATTTCATCGTAGGATTACCCATGTCGTCACGTCGACATGATGCCATTATGGTAACTGTTGACAGATTGACTAAGGTAGCACATTTTTCACCAGTACGATCATCTTACAATGCTTCATCCGTAGCTAGGATATTCATGGAGGACATTGTTAGATTGCATGGGATTCCTCGTAGGATTATATCAGATAGAGATCCTATATTTACATCAGCCCTATGGACTTCATTACAACATGCTCTAGGTACACAGTTGAACTTCAGTTCAGCCTATCATCCTCAAATAGATGGTCAAACTGAGAGAGTTAATCAAATTCTAGAGGATATGCTTAGAATGTACGTAATGGACCAACAATCTCGTTGGGAGGATTATCTGTACTTAGTAGAATTTTCTTACAATAATGGATATCAAAGTTCCATAGGTATGCCACCATTTCAGGTGTTATATGGACGTCCTTGTCGAACTCCATTGAGTTGGGATCGACTTGAGGATAGAGTGTTACTTGGTCTTGAGATGCTTTGAGACATGGAGCAATAGGTTGATCGTATTAGAGAACATTTGATAGCAGCGCAGGATAGACAAAAGAAGTATGCTGATGCACATAGAGTGGACTGACAGTTTTCAGTTGGTGATAGAGTATTCCTTCAAGTGCGACCGCGAAAGAGTCCAATCCATTATGGAAAAGGCTCTAAGCTTGCGCCTCGATTTTTTGGGCCATTTGAGATTCTCGAGAGGATTGGTCCTGTGGCGTATCGACTCGCCTTACCACCCAGTTTTTCACGTATTTATGATGTTTTTCATGTGTCAATTCTTAGACCTTATCATCCTGACATTTCTCATGTACTTGATTGGAATGTGTTACAGGTAGAGGACGGGCAGCTGGCTTTGGAGCCCTTGGGCATTCTACAGCACCAGAAGCTCATTCTCAGGGGTCGAGACGTTGATCAGGTCAGGGTCCAATGGGATCCTAGCTATCAGGCATTTGCTACTTGGGACGATGTGACATGCATGAGGGAGCTTTATCCCTATCTGTTCGTAGGCTTTCAGGAGCAAGCCCGATCCTTGGGGGGGAGGATGTATTAGCCCTCCATTTTGCTTATGTTTTCTGTTAGCATGTTTTCACTTTGATAGACCTTGATACCTTGTTTTGATGTATTGATTGCTGACATTAAAGCAATGGTGGACTTATTTTGTGTTATGATGATACATTGTATGGTGGTAATTACTTCTGACATGCTTTATATTAGCATAGATGTTTACTTTAGATGTTATTGCTATATATATGCTTATGGTAGATTAATTGTTATTTATTTTGTCAGTTTAATGTGATATGTATTGGTGTGGAGAACAGAGTTGCATCACTCGCTTGCGAGTTCCTTGTGATTTCCCTGATTTTCTCCTCATGATGTGTTTGAATCATGGATTATATATATGTATGTTATTTGTTTGATTGCAGGTACATGACACCGACTCCACCTAGTTTCACAGGTCTGAGCATGTCAAGACTCAATGGTAATGTTGATTGGGAGGTAGTAATGAGGTTTTTCCTAGTCTAGTCTCAAACCCAGTCACAATATGTCGTCAGTTTAGGTCTGGTATTTTTAGTTGTTTCGTCGGGTCTGTTTTGATTATTCGTTATGAAAGATTAATTTTGTGAATTTAATGGTAGATTAATGTTCTTTTAATTTAATGCTTATTTAAATTAATTTTGAATAAAGTAAATAAAAGCTTCATATTTTATTTAATTAATTAAATTAGTTTATTGGTAAAATAATTTAGTCATTGAGATTAAAATTATTTTATTAAATAAATAAATAAATTAAATAAAGTTACTTTTATTTGAGTGAATAGATTAAATGTTCTTTAAATATTTTTGTGGAATGGAATTTTAAATATATGTTGAAATGAAATTAGTTTTTGAATTTTTAATTCTTTAAAATAAGTTGAATTCTTGATAATTGAGGAAAGAAAACAATCTGTGAGTTTGTTAGAAGATATTTTTCTTCTTTGCCATGTGTTAGTTAAATTTATTGGAAATTTCTTGTTGAGGATTCTCTCGGAGAAGATATTATGAGATTTGGGGAAAACAAGAAAACACTTCATGGGAAATGAAAAGAACAAAGAACTATAAAAAAATTATTGTGATTTTATTGGGTTTTTTATTTAAATTTCTGGAAGAGGTTCACGGATAGATTTTTGTTCAGTTTTTGCATTCTTCTGGAAAGTGGTGATTTGAAAGGGTCTTGTAGGTTGCATGTAGCAAGCAATGCTTCTCTTCAACAATCAAATTCTTCAAGCTACAAGAATACAGGTTTTTCCCTATTTATTTAATTTATTTTCTTTTGAAAAGTTTGCGTGTAAAAAGAATTTCTTTTGTAGAAGATTTGTTAAAATTTGTTATATAAAAGATTTCCCGTAGAAGAAATTTTTATTAAATTTTTTGATCTTCTCGGTAAATTATTCTATAGAAATTTGTTGTCTTTCTATGAGAATTTCAAGAAAACAAGATTTTATAGTGAAATTAGAGAAAACAATAGGAAAGATTCAAAAGAAAATAGAAGTATTCTCTATAGATTTATAAAATATGTTATCTGTGATGTTTGGGGAAAAGAAGCCTCTGGGAAGAACTTACAGGAAAATATTTTGATAATTTGAGTAGAAAATCCTTTGTTGTTGAAATTGTAGTTCTTTTACAATTTTTTTATTAAATTGATAGTTTACTTATTTCCTTTAGAAAACCTCCTCTGTATATATATTAAAAATATATATACATATACATATACTGATATACACATTTGGGTTTTATTGAAATATTGTTTTGAAGAATTTTATTTTCTTTATAATCGTATTTCGTACAGTCAAATTTATGGAACAGATCAAGATCTGCAAGGCCGAGGTAAGAAAAATCGCAGAGATTTTTCGGGATCTATTTTTAAAGGAAGTAAATTTTTAAAAATTTGTATTTTATTAATGGGGCTGCAGGGGCTACCCCCACAGCCGCCCCATAAGGGGCGACTGCTGTGGAGGTAGTCAGCGCTGCCCTTACAGGTAGCGTATGAATGCTAACACAGTCATTACCCTGTATGGGTAGGATGTGTTGACACAGTCCTACATACCTTCTTCGGCATGTATTTCCTCTAAAAACTTCGATGATTTTAGATTTGATGAAACTCGGATTTAGGGGTTGATTATAAATGTATATATATATATATATATCTATATATATATATATGTGTATTATATATATATTTATATTTATATTTATATATCTATAATTATATATATATATATAATTTAGGAAAATAGTTTAGTATTAAAATAAGATTCTCTTTTAATTAAAATGCATGTAAAGTTTAAGATTAACTATTTTTTAAACAGTAATATTGAAAGAGAAAATTTGGTATTTATTTTTATATGAAATTGAGAAAACCAAAATTAGATTAATTGTAACAATTTCTTTTATTGTTTGGGAAAAGAACCATAATCAAGTTGTTTTATTTTCATGCTATTTATAACCGATCTGATTGGATTTAGTAAATCCTAACATTAGATTTTTATTATGCATGATTTGCTTTAGATTGTTTCTATTATTTTGGGAAAATTGGGATTACTTTGAATTTTAAGTCTTCCAGATAAGTTTGTTAATGAGGGAGTTGTTAATTGTTCTAAATTCAATCCTTTGAGTTAACTAGGGTAGTGCACATGGTTTTGTATGGTGTTTAGACACCTGGTTCTATGAACAGGATGTGAAGTCCATTGTGATATGTTTGGTATTATATGTTGATTTATGTGCACCTTTCCTACCTTAGTTAGTGGACTTAGATTCCTTGTGTTATTTTAGGGGAGTGGCTCTATATGAGGGTCGGCACACAAAGTGGTGCCTGGGTAACTCATGTAGAGTTAGTAAGTCAGTGAAAACTAAATCAACACATTAGGTAGTTTAAAATCTTTAACTAGATTAATAAGCCTCACTTATAGACTCAAGGGCTAGTTCATTCTTGAGAATAAGTTGAGAAGGCCTAGAATGGAAAATTCAATATCTTGTTAATTTAAAAGATATTCGATACGGCAACAAATTGCATGTGGGGCCAGGTTTCGTAAGAGTTTATCAGGACAACCCAAGTTGGGGGCTGGAACCTAGGAAGAAACACCTGGGTAACCTATGCAACATTGTGATGACACTCCACCTATAATAACAGTGACCTTTTGAACTTAGTATATTTTATCATTCTGTTCTAGAAGCAATGTAACCATAGGTTAAGTTTGTAATTTTATAGTTTTCCTATGGCTTTACTTGTGTCTAGGGTTTGTAGGTTATGTCTATGGAACCTTTTTACTATCTCCTAGCACGGGGGGTGGACCTACGGGTACCACATGGTTGGGTGGAATGTGCACCTTACTCCGTTGGGTCCCTCATTCTTGTTCATGGCAAGAAGTACTTCTTGGATGGAGAGCTCATATGTGGATAAATGTACTTTCTTATTTGTATCAGTGGAAACTTCATATATGTATCACTCCTCAATTGTTAACAAGGTGAACAATTGTAATATGTAATTGTACATTTTTATTTGACCTACCTCATTTGGAAAATGAGTATTGTAATGTTATTTCAAATGCAATGTAAGAAAGAATCCTTTATGTACATTATACTTTCATTGATGTAATTTAAATGTTATTCAATGTATTCTTTTAAGTTTATGTGAATTAAATATATGCTATGTTAAATAATTTTGTCATCTATGGGATTTTCAAGTAGTGTGTCATCGCGTTACTTAGGGAATGTTTGCAATTAGATAAGTAAATGTTTATACTTTTAAAAAAAAATTATTACACTTTTGTAGTCAATGCAACATTCTTTAGGTTACAAAATGGGGCATTACAGAGAGAGTGGGAGAGACTTGAGAGAGAGACCTAAGAGGGAGGCAGAGAATGAGAGTTGAGAGGGAGAGAGAGAGGGACAGAGAGATGAGACACTTGAGAGGGAGAGGGAAAGGGGAGAGAGAGAGAGAGAGAGAGAGAGAGAGAGAGAGAGAGAGAGAGAGAAAGAGGGAGGGAGAGAGAGTTGAGGGGAGAGAGAGAGAGAGAGAGACTTGAGAGGGAGAGGGAGGGAGAGAGGAGAGAGAGGAGGAGGGACCTAGAGAGGAGGAGAGAGAGAGAGAGAGGAGTGGGAGAGACCTAAGAGAGAAAGATAGAGAGAGGGAGAGACCTGAGAGGGAGAGGGAGTGGGATGGACCTGAGAGAGAGGTAAATAGTAAGAGAGAAAAACTCGAAAGGGAGGGATAGACTTAAGAGAGAGGGAGAGAAAGACTTGAGAGAGAGAGAGACTTGAGAGGGAGAGAGAGTGGGAGAGAGACTTGAGAAAGATTGATCCAAGAGAGAGAGGGTGGGAGGGAGCGAGAGAGGGAGAGAGAGTTATCTAGTTAGTGTGGGAGGGAGACCTAGGAGAGAGAGAGACAGGGAATGGGAGAGACCTGAGAGAGAGAGTGAGTGGGATGGACTTGATATAGAGAGTTATTTTCATCTGAAGAGATCTCATCCATGATGCTTATTTTAATGCAAGGTGAAGAATGCAGTTATTGTACTATGCCTACTTATTTTAATGATGCACAAAAAAGGGCTACAAAGGATGTTGGTAAGATTGCAAGCCTCAATGTCATGTGAACAATTATCAAGCCAATGGTTGTAGCTATAACTTATGGCTTCCATGATGTATTCAATGGAGAAAGAAGCATTCTCATCCTCAATTTGGGTGGAGATACATTCGATGTGTTGATTCTTTCTTTTTAAAAGGGTAATATTTCTGTCAAGGCCATTAGAGGAGATATGCATTTGGGAGGTCAGGATTTTGATAACAGAATGCTTTACTCTTGTCTTCAAAAGTTCAATACAAAATACAAGTTGGATATCAGTAGTAGTGGCAGATCTAGAGAGGGAAAGAGTATAAGATATATAATATATAGGGGTCAGTGCAGGATCATGGGGGTCCAAACTAGGCCCTTAAGTGGAAATGAAAGTTCAAAAAAATAGACTTAGGAAACTTGACATAAAATTTTGAATAGGTTATTAATATAATTTGAAAAATATACATGTAAGAATAGAATTTGTAGCAAATTGAATGTATTTTCTGAAATACTAGTCCTTTTTTGGAAAAATGTAAATCTATTAGGTGAAATTTTGAAATTTCAATGTAGTAGTACTAAATTGTTTAGGAAAAAAATGAAAAATAGGTGTCTGCCAGACAAACCTAAGTACAAGAAATTTAATTTAATTTTTTTAATTTTCAATGTAAGTAGAGGACACTTTTTTTTTTGGCAAAAGACGTAAAGCCTATAGATAATATATTAATATATAAAGAAGAAATTACAAAGGAAAAGCTAGGAAACATCAAATGGCATGAAACTGATCAAAAGTGCCATAAAGGCTACAAGCTAATCCCTTTCATTGTGAATAGGGGAGAAAAAGGCAGATTCCAGAGACAATTTGTAATAAGGTTTCTTATGTTTCTACATAATTGTCCAATGGCTGTCCACCGAATCCTTCTCAGAAGATGAATATTTTTGTTCAAGAACTTCCTCAAGAACCCCAAACTTGTTTGATTTTTGATTCTTCACCTCTAATTTTGCTGTTGGAGACACTGTAGATTTTTTCCACAGTGGAGGAGGCTTTGAGAAGGCAGTCCCACACTTGTTTGATTTCTGCTCTCGTGGAGGTGTGACAATCTTCATTGCAGATTTTGTTGAAGGAGTCGATGATGATACATAAGAGTTCTACCCTATTGTAGGGGGATTTGATAGGGTCTCTTTCCACCATGAAGCCTATTTTTTTGTAGATTTACTTTTTACGTGACATGTGGTAGCTACATGACCTCTTTGGAAGCATCTCCTACATAGGAAGGGAAGTCCTTCATAATCCAACGGTTGGGTCCAGGAACGATCGACAAAATTAAGAATCATATTAGCAAGAAGCTCCTTGGAGAGATCCAAATACACTAAATTTTGAGTGAAAGTAGTGTGAGACAAATTTGTAGTTTTCTTATATTTAGCAAAGAAGGAACCTAAAGAATTTCCAATAGACTTGAAATAGGAATGGATCCAAAATTGAAGTGGAAGATTTAGAAGTCAAACCCAAGCCATCATAATGTTGAAGGATTTAGAAGAAGGCTTGAAAGTTGGATGTCGAGGTTTAGGAAAGAGGTAGTGTTGATTCCAAGACCAATGGAAACCAAACAAAATGGAATCCCTATCTTTGGTGGATTCAAATGTAGCAATGAAGAAACCCTGAGCACTAAGAAATTTTTTTGGAGCATTTTGCAACAAGGGGTGCTAGTTTTGTTGTATCCAAATGTTGAGGTCTGAAATGGAAGGAAAAATTTGATAAAAGTGACATATTAAGGCATGAGAAGATAAGTATTCCTCTTCTTGCAGAACTTCATCCCAAAATTCCAGAACAAGGGATGCCTCTGCACATTTAAAGGATTTTGGGTGCAGACCCATATGTCCTTTTAAATCAAGAAGAGCACTGGAAGACACAGGAGGTACATGTATATTTGCACAATTATTTGACTTGAAAGGTTCTTCATTGTGTTCATTGGAGATTCTAGATGCAAAATCATTATTTGCAACAACTTGAATATCAGTCACAGTAGATGGATTGACTTCATTTTTCGTTGTGACCGAGTCCAGAGAGGAATTTTTCTATGAAGAAGAAGATTTACCCAATGAACCAGCAGGCTTAGGGACCATAGATGATGGAAAAAACCTCCAGGAAGGTCGCAGATTGATGTAGGGGCCCATTAAACCATTCATTTGCAATCAACATGGGAATGAGGGCCATAGCTCACCATTCAATCCATTTGCAAGAGCAGATAGAAACCCTCCAAAATGAACAAGGGAAGATCCTTTAACATCATGGGGATCACCTTCTAAAATCACAACACACGAAGAAACTTTTGGGGCAATAGATAAATTTTTTTGGCTGTTCTGATCTACATGCTGCTAGTCGCTACTGATAGACAAGATCTCCCCAAAGCTTTGAAGGAGAAAAGAAAACTAGTGGCTTTTGAAGAAGGACTCTTGCTCCCTATAATCCATGAAGGAGGTCGCAAATCACTAGTGAAGCCATCTGAATGTACAACAGAGTGAATCCCTAAAGGGAGAGTAGGAGAAAAACCTTTTGGAACAATAGAGACTGTGATGTCCTTTTTGGGCAATGGAAAAACATGCCGAGAACAATGAGAGGAGTTGCAGGGAGCCAAGAATATGTTGGAAGTAGCGGGAGCCTTTGCGGGAGTCATTGCAACCATCGATTTTTTGCCCAGATGTGCCACATTTTTTTAATTTTTTTTGCAAGTAAATAACTAGTTATGAATTTTTTATTACAACTTTTTAAAAAATATTAAATCTTGTTTGTATGACCACCATAAGTTGGTAAAAAAATTGTGAAATTCAAATTTCTTTATCCTTGTAGTGTAGAAAAAATTAACCCTTTTTTACACTTAATTTGGTAATAATTGACATAAAATTAACCTAATAATGCCTTGATTTAGTGTTGTAATGTGTTTTACACATTCACATTGAATCTATGGCCCTTTTGAACAAAATGTACTTAAATTGTACCTTATTTAGGGTGTTGTAAAGTGTTGTATTACACTTTCACACTTATCTAGGGTTTCATTAATTAATCGTGGTTAATTGAGATTAATTAGCCCATTTAATTCAAATTTAAGCCTTATTAATGACACCTTCTGAAGGATCCATCCTGAGACCCAATAATGATATTGCATGACATTTAATTTGGAAAGTTCAAGGTCCTAGAAAATGGTTCTAGGACCCATTCACCATTAGTGGCAAATGGGTCCTCTCCACATAGGACACCCCTTTGCATTTTTGAGGTAGGTTTTTGATGTTATTTCATCCCCACGAAGCATGGTCCTAGAAATTTGTTCTAGGACCCATTCACCTTTAGTGGAAAATGGATCCTCCTAGCATAGGATAACCCTTTTTTCATTTAATTTTGGTTGGCTCATAATTATTTTCAATTCTAGATCTAGTGTCGGCTTGAATTATTTGAATTTTGGAGTTAATCTTTAAATTTAGTATAAATATAAGGTTAATTCACCTAGTTTCATCCTAGAAATTCAAAAACAATCAAGAGAACTTTCACAAGAGCATTATAGAGTTCAAAATTGAGAATTTTGAAAGACATTCAAAGGTAGACTAGTGAAGTTTATTACAACAATTCAAGGTCATTTCATCATGTCAAGGGCATAGTGCATTCAAGCATGTTGTTGAGCTAAGATTGTTGATGTGGCATTGAGGATCTATTGAAAAGAATTGTTTCACATCTAATTTGAGATCAAGATCTACATTATTCATGTCCACTTCATGTTAGTTTTCAGATTGACACTCCAAGACAACTTCCAAGATATCAACACTTCATTATTTCATGTTTCATGCTTCAATTTCATTATTTCATCATTTGGTTTAATTACCTAAATGGGTTTTGACTTAGGAAAACCCCTATTCACTAACAATCAACAAGTTTTTCTCCTCTTGAGTGTGTGTTTGCAGATTTATAAGTTGAGGATCAAGTGGAGAACAAGTTTGAAGAAAAATTGTCAAAGTTGTCAAGTCGTAAAATTGTCAATATAATTGCAAGAACATAGAAAGAAGCCTACATAATTTGTTACAGTCTTTTAGGAGCTGATAACCGAGGATCTAAGAGTGTAGACATCAAGGAACAAAACCCATATCTCAATTTCAGAAACCCTAATAGGGACCCATTCACCATTGAAGGTGAATGAGTCCTTTGTGACCTACAACCAGGCTTCTTGCAGCAAGGTACACACCATTCTAGCCTCTCAAAACTTACCTCATAGTTGCTATAATACTTATAGTTAGTTTATTATTATTATTTTCATAATATCTTGCACATAATTACATGTTTCATAGTGAAAAGTAGTGGTTCATCATTTTGATCAATTCATTTTGATGCAAACCCCCCCTTTTCCTATGAAACATTTTGGTGAACGTGACCTATTGAACATTGTAATTTTTTTATTTTACAAGTCTATTCTTGCATCCTAGGTTAGATATTGCATTCATTTTCATCTCATTTGCATTGAATTAGATCTCATTTAGGGTTTCTTACTTTGCATTTAAACTTGCATCTCATTTAGGGTTTAACATTGCATTGTTTTGTATTTCTCTAAATCTAAAAAATACAAAAAAAAATCAGTCATTTTGCATACCATTTAGGTCTCATAAAATTGCATTTGAAAATAAAAACAACATTTCATTTCAAATTAGGTCTTTGCATTCATCATTTTATTACTTTTTCACATTGCATTTCTAGAAAATTTGAAACTGAAAGTTACTGTCTCAGACTTGGAACTGAAAGACATTGTAGAAAGCTTGAAAATCATTCAATAATAGTTAAAAAACCCTAATCACGGACCCATTCACCTTTATTGGTGAATAAGTCCCTAATCAAGCTTGACCTGAACTTTCTAGCATCAGAAAAGCATTGAAAATCACTTATAAATCAGCAAAAAAAATTCAAAAATATTGTAAAGCAATTTTTCCTTTAATCTTTTTTGGTTTTCGGTCCTTACTCTTTTAAGCTTCGGGATCAATCTATGCCCAAATGATGAAGATTCATATTGAAAAAAGGCATGCAATGCATCATGTAGTGGTTGCGGAACTTTAATTACATATCATTTTCCTTTCGGGTGTAGGTCGTGGCACGTGTCAGCTTGGCGGGGATTTTCTTCAAAGCTATTATCACAAATCTAAGATTTTCTGCTCGCTTGACATGTCATCTATTCTCGTCAGGAAATTTGTATTTTTGTGGAGTGATCTCTTTCATCAAAGTTTTATGGGAACACGGTGGAAATCTTGCTTTTAGGGTGGAACCTTCTAGGCAGTATCATCAATCTCTATGGTTGTTCGATCAGATTTTGCTAGGCTATCCCAAAATCTAATTGTTTTCTGACAGCTATCTCTACTATATACCTAAAAGACATTAATGAAATAGTTGGGACTTAATGAGTGAAGATTTTTGTGATCTAATCAAGGTCTAATATCAGATTATGCACTATCAAGATTAGGCATCTTGTAGTTTCTGCTTTTGGAATGTTTGCGTCAGTGCCCTCTTCTTTTGGTTATAAATAGGGGTTGGTAGCATAAGTCAAAAAGTTAGAAAAATTTCTTCAAAAATATTTTCGAAGGATATAGATCTATTAGGGAGTTTATATTTTCTCAAAAGTAGAAGGTTTTTATAGAGTACTGCTATTCTCTCTAGCATGTTATATTTTAATTCAAACTATCATCGGATTGGAATTTGACCTTTATTTTTCAGTTCATATATTATTGAAGTTTAATCTATTTGGGAGAAATCCTTGAAATTGTGCATGCTATGGCCTTTGTCAAGTTTTTTTTCTATATTTTTTTTATGTTAAAAACATTGTGTTAAGTTTTCTTTGATAATTCAGATAGCTAATTTTCATGTTGTTAAGCTTCTATGTTGAATACTAGCTTTCAAAAATTGGATTATGTCTATTGAAATTTTCTATTTTACGTAAAAAAAAATTCCATTTTCCATATTATGCTATGAAGGAAGAAAGGTTTTATAAGTTTTTGGATATTTCTATTAATCTTTAAAGTTTCCTTATGTTGATTGGACCTTAATGGGTACTTCCCACGGGGAGATTTCAAAGACTGCACTGTGCTTTCTCTATCCTTTGTTGCTCGTTCTCTTCCCAACAATGAAGGGTTTGTGGCATTCTGTGTCTATCATATCAGTTATAAGGAATAGTTAAGGTTTGAAATATTGTAAAATCTTTGGCACATCACCATTTTTATGTTTTTTTTTGCATTTCTTTTTACCTTTCCCCACAAAACATAAAGAAGTGTTGGCTTTCTATAAAAATACCGAAGGTCATTTAGTGAGGCGTAAATTGGTCCCCCACTCACTGAATTCCCCATAAGGATATCGAAGAAGCGTAAGCTTTGATGAACAACTATTAATTTTCCAGCACGCCTAGTGGGATTGAAGTTTTTTTGAACGTCTGATTAGAATTTAGAAATATTTCTTGAATTAGACAAAGAAAAGAGACTAGAAATTTCATGCCCAAAATCCAAACAAGAGCATCTTCAAGAGGCCATTTCCAGTACTCTCAAAAACCTACCTCAGTATCAAGGAGAAGAAGACTTATAGGTTTTGTATCACCCGTATACCTTATCCATAGGAATCTATTTACAATGGCTCATCTAGGTGCCCCCACTCCTAGAAATTTTGCAGCCTACGATAGTGGTAGTCCGCTACAACCACCTATGCCCCTAGACGTATGGCCCGCCATACCCGCCAATGCTCTCAAGGCCATGCCAATGTTTTTTGGGGAGTATTTCAAGACCCTCTCCAAACATCTCCAATATATAGAGGAGGTATGCAGAGTACATAACATCACAAAAGAGAATGTTGCTCATAGGTTACTGGCCATGTCTTTCAAAGGAAAAGACTAGTACTGGTATAGATCTCTAGCTTCTGGTTCTATCCAATATTAGGAACAACTCAGAGAGAAGTTGTTTAAGTGATTCTCCTAAAAGGGAAATCACTCTTCTTTGCTGGAACAATTAATCACCATCAAAAGGGTTCCGCAAGAGGCCATGAGCAACTTCAACACCAAGTTTCACAAAACTTGGCAAAGAATTCTTGTGATCGCTATGCCTCTGGCCACTATGGCATTCATGTTTTATCTAAAGGCTTTCAATTTGGATATTGCGGTCATGGTGCAGTCTATGGGAGGAGATATTCTTCCCGACACATATGATCTAGTTATGCACACAGAGAATAGTTTGATTGATGTCGGGAAGCTTCAACTGTGTCCACAGATGCCCATGTTCAAAAAAATATCTAGTGGCCCCCGGGAAGAAGCAACTCTGAGCACCTCCACTCCACAAGCAACCACGTTGGATATACCACCATCCATGTATGTATATATTGGTACGCAACCAAGCACATTGAGCTCC
Organism: Sequoia sempervirens; assembly: GCA_007258455.2. NCBI lineage: Eukaryota > Viridiplantae > Streptophyta > Pinopsida > Cupressales > Cupressaceae > Sequoia > Sequoia sempervirens. The sequence continues at coordinate 1,153,878,533 of VDFB02271358.1, read as the reverse complement.
CCTTCATTAGTAATGGATGTCAATGATATGAAGAATCTCATGCGGTCCTTTACAAATGAGTTAGTCCTCATCCAATGACTACAAGCAGTACCTCCAAAGCCTCCCATGCAAACCTATCAAGGAGGAAGGCCATCTTATCAAAAAAAAAATATATCAAGGAGCCTCAAAAGGAGGAAGTCAGCAACTAGTGCCCATAAACTAGTTAATCCCAGTTACCATGCTGCTTCAGACCATCAGGAATAGTCCAAGCAAAGATTTAGTCCTAGGCCAAAACAACCTGGCAAAAGATGAGAATGTATGGTGCTTCCCATGTAATGATAGCCATATGCCCCATAATTGTCCAAGGGGAAATCTATAGTAGAAAATAGCAGAGAAAAGAAGATGGAGTGTGTTCTCAAATGTGGAAGAATATTAGTCTCTTGAAATGTAGAATGCTCGCTTTAGAGTGAAAACGCAAGGAATTTCCTTAGAACAAGAGCTGGATATCACACCAGACCAAGCGCTCTTCTCTTGGATGGAAGAAGAAGATGTAGTATTTGCAAATGATGCTTGGACAACTAGTTCCCCACAAGTACAGTCAAACTACAACATGAGGTCCAAAAGAAGGCTCACTGGAGAATATGTGCAACAAGCTCCATAGCATACACAACCACGTCAACCATAGCTGCAAGAAAAGAAAGTCACGTAGGCCTAACCCACTCAACAGTCGTAATCTCCATTACTTCCAAAGAAGGAGATAGGTAAAGCACCGATCCCACCCACGTCAAGTCAACCTCTCCCAAAGATGAAAGAGATACCATTGTTCAAACCCAAGGTCCCACTAATCGGAACACTCAACATGGTTGAACAGTTGAAGAAGGAACCCGCTAATGTATCTTTGTGGAATGTTAGATCAATTCCAAAACAAAAGACATTTCTCCATGAAGCATTAAAGAAGGAAGAACAAACACCATGGATGGATGTGACTCCACTACACAATCAATTTAGAGACAAAGATCTCGCATCGGACCCGCAATCTTTAAGAGATGCGACATATGTGAACATCACAAAAAATGCAAAGGTTGAAAAGGTAAGCAATCCAAAACCCACACCTTTCTTTTTAACACTTATCATGGGAGATAATATTTTACACAATAACATGATTGATTTGGGAGCTAGTACTATGGTCATGCCTAAACAAGTGGTAGACGTCCTGAAACTCAAGTATGAGCCTCTTGAGAAAGGGATCATGCAATTAGATGCGAAAGAAGATTTCGACCATCAGTCACATCAAGGATCTATCTTTGACCCTCTTCTCATGTCCAACCCAAATGGTCATGCAAGAAATAGTTGTGATAGACATCCCCCAGTATTCGAGATGTTCCTTTCAAGGGACTTCATAGCAAAGCTTGGAAAATATTTAGTACTCGATTGGTCTCATCTGATATTGTGGACCAAGAATGGGGAAAAGATGAAGATCCTAACCAAATCCTTGTACCTAGAACATATAGTGGACAATACAATTCTATGCTTTGAAGCAATGCATACCTCATTTTTAAAAAGGGAGACATATTATGTAGAAATGTTAGAAGATGAGGACACGAGTGATCGGACCCCTAAAGAGGAGGTCCTCCTCAACCATTTTATTTACTCTAACTTGTTTGAGAACTTCCATGCTACTAGATTAGGCACCTATATGATCTTTGACGATGACCAAGTCTTCCCATAATTGGTGAAAGAATAGGAAGATTCTAGTGGACCGGTCAACAATAGTCTATCGACATTATATTTTGATGGTGTTCAATTTAAGGCCAGTTCCGAACTAGGTTTCTAATTGGTATCCCCAACTAGATCAGATACCCTCAAAGATTTTCACTTCCAATTCCCATGCTCAAATAATGATGTTGAGTATGAGGCCTTGGTCCATGGTTTGTTTCTCATAGAATGGATGGGTGTGAAGAGAGTACAAGCATTTAGAGATTCAGAGTTGGTTGTAAGCCAAGTTCGTGGGTAGGCGGTTGCCAAAAATGTAAGAATGAAGTCTTATAGACATAGAGTATGTGATTTGATCAATAACTTTGAAGCTTTTAATATATAGGTTATCCCGTAGTCCTAGAATAATGTTGTTGATCAGTTGGCTTTGATTGGTTCACAATTTGAGCTAATTTCTAAATCAATGATGAAGTATAATGCAGTACATATCATCGTCTGACCATCAATTCCTGACAATGATCAGAACTGGTAGATTTTTGAGGAAAACATTTAGATTGCCACATTTTTTACGAAAATTAGGAAAAATTTTCGACCATTCACAATCTGAAGCTAGAAGAGCCATGGAAGGGAAAGTGATCCAATTAAAAGGAAATAAGCTCACTCAATGTTTGATTTCTCTTGAAAATATTTTTGACTGTGAGGACGTGAGAAATAACAAAGATTCAATGCTAATGAGAAGTACTATAAGATCTCGATTCAAAAATGGAAAAAAGTTAAGAGTCAGAAGAGAGGTTCCACAAAAGGATAAAGAGAAATTAAAACCTGGCTATGTTCTAGATATGATGGGGTCGTAGCTTGGACCTATGATCATCTAAGAGGATATGATCCAAGCATAATCTAGCATGCTATAGACTTGGCTAAAGGCTCAAAGCATTTCTGATAGACACAAAGGTTGGTCAATCCAAAATTCAAAGCATTGATTGCACAAGAGCTCACCAAATTAATTGAATCAAGGATCAGATACCCAATCAAATATTCCACCTAGGTTTCTAATCTTGTACCAATGTGAAAAAAGAATGGCGATATTCAACTCTACATGGATTTCAGGGATTTGAACAAAGCTTCACTAAAAGATCACTACCCTTTGCCCTGAATGGAGCAGATTCTATAGATTGTATCCAAATCGGAGATGTTATCATTTGTTGATGGTTTTTTCGAGTTATAACTAGGTCTATGTAAAGGAAGAAGACCAACATAAAACAACATTCACTACCAAGTGGGGAACGTTCACATACTCAAAGATGCTCCTTAGGCTCTCCAATGCTGGTGCGACCTTTCAACGAGCAATGGATATCACTTTCAAGGGGTTGATTAATCAAATTATCTTAATATATCTGAATGACCTAACAATTTTTCAAAATCAAAGGATGATAACTTTGATCATCTAGAAAAATTCTTCCAGAAATTCCAATAGTTTGGGATTTCCTTAAATTCCAAGAAATGTGTTTTTGGAGTTCCCCAAGGAAAGCTACTCAGTTTTGTGGTAACAATGGAAGGAAAAGCTATAGATCCCGAAAGGGTAAAAACAATAATGGAGCTACCACTACCAGTCAACTAGAAGGGGTTATAGTATTTTTTGGGGAAGATTAATTTCCTCAGCTAGTTCATTTAACACTTCACAGGCATCACAAGACCTATCACATTGATGTTAAAGAAGAATCTAGTGTTCAAATGGACTCCAAAAGGAAAGATGACTTTCGAGTGAATAAAGGCAGCCATCTTCACAACCCCATAGTTAGCTAACCCAAAATTATCCAAAGATTTCCTTCTCTACATCTATAGTAGCCAACACAGCATATCTTTGATGCTAACTCTGAAAGACGAAGACAATAGCAAGGAACATCCCATTGCATTCCACTCTAGGACTCTCAAAGGATATGAGGCTAGGTACAATTTTGTTGAGAAACAAGCTTTTTCTATTGTTAAAATCCTCAAGAAATTTTTCCACCTAGTATGAGCCAACAAAATCACCATCCTCATTGCCCATCCCAGTGTTCATATCACTGAAGGAAAAATAACTGAAAAGAAGACCAACTGCATTACCAAGATCCTACAATACGATGTAGACATTCGACAAGTTGGTTTGGGGAAGAGTTCTTTGTGAATACCTTGTGCAAGAATTAAGCTCCATGGCAAAGGAAGAAACCGATCAGGCCTATACAAATCATTTTGATTCTGACGAGTCATGGGTGATGGACCAGACACGATATATGCAAAAGGGGTAGTACCCAACCAAGATTCCACCTCAAAAAATATGCTACTACCAACTTCAAGGAACCAAGTATATACTAATTGAGGGGATTTTGTTTTAAAAAAATTATGATGGCATCCTGCTCCATTGTTGAGATAAGCCACAAGAGGAAAAGGTTTTAAATGAATTCCATAGTAGTCTTGAGGGAAGACATTTCTCCACCAAAACTACTACTCTAAAGATAATGTGGGTAGGATATTACTGGTCTTCCATATTTTTCGAGGTGTACCACATGGTGCGAAAATGCACTCAGTTCCAATATTTCATTAGCAAGCAGAAGAACTCTACCATGCCATTGAGCCTGATCGTAACTAAAGAACCCTTTGGTTAATGAGGTTTGGATTTTGTTGAGATGATACATTCTATCTCCAGTGCTGGCCATAAGCGGATACTTATGACAACCGATTATTTCAAAATATGGACAGAGCCCGTTGCCCTAAAAAATGCTACAGAAATTGAAATTGTCAATTTTCTTGAGGAGCTGGTAGCAAGGTTTGGTTCGCCAAAAACTATCATATTTGATAATGCACAAAATTTTGTTGTTTTTGGGATGTCGTACATCACTCCCAAGCATGGGCTCTACCTCAAGACTTTATTAAATTATTACCCACAAGGAAATGGGTTAGCATAATCAACCAACAAGAACCTAATTAGGTTAATTAAGTGCATTGGGCCAGAACGCCAAAAGGAATGGCACAAGCACCTACGAGCCACTCTATGGGACAAAAAAATTACACCCAAACAAATCTTGAAGGAATCTCCCTATGAATTAGTGTATGGAAAGGAGGTAGCTTTACTTGTCTCTATAGAGATTCTAACATTGCAACTGTTAAAGGCCATGGAAATAAAAGAAAGTAGCGGAATGGAAGTGAGATTGGTAGAACTCCTGAGTCTTGAGGAAAAAATGGAAAGCATGTATGATGCCATGATCAGGCACCAGTAGATAGTAAAATGATGGTTTGATAAAAAGGCCTCCAATCTAGATTCCTGGGAGGGAAGCCTGGTGCTAAAGTATGATGAGCACTGTGGAAGGCCCTGTTCTGCATTCACACATGCAAAGAAAAGAAAATGTATGAGCTAGAAGACATAGATGGAAACATTCTAGATATATTGGTAAATGGTATTTCTCTAAAATTGTTCTATGAAAACACATAAGTTCTTTTAAAAACATTCATAGTTACGTATCATATGTAATTTTTTTGTAGAATATGATATTTTGTGAATAAGCCATGAGAATAGCACAAGAATAAGCATAAAATTATTGTATTATATTCATTGAAATATTTACTATAATACAAGTTTGAAGCTTTGAGAGAAGCTTGAATCCTTCTCATGCAAACCCAAAAAGAGTTACACTACAAAAAGAAAAAAGGGAGGCAACGTGCAAAAGTAGAAAATTTGAAGCCTTCATTTGACACTATGTAGTCAAAATGACATTTCTTTGGGTTTTTATTCAATAGGGTGGTAAGGGGGTTTGACACATAGCATAAGCACGCTCGGCACGACATGGACCTCACTCCTCATCACCATGGTTATACACCATAAATTCAAAGTGATTTTTCTAGTCAAGCCCAAGAATGTGCTCCATGCCATACTGCCTCAATAGGAAGGAGATTGCAGGTCAGGGTAGCAAGTGATACCTCTCAAGTTCCATCGTATGAAATTTGGTAAGGAGGGTTAACCAGGGAACATCCTCCCCATAATCAACATTCTTGTGAAGGTCCATGGCACTTAGAATGCCACCACCAATGATAGACGCTTGCACAATCTCACCGAGCCCATCCAAATATGCAGAATCGAGCATGGCATGGAACAGTTTGATTATCCACTACTTCAAGACTTCCAAATCAAGTAGGGAGACCAAGAATCAGGAGACAACATTGGAGTTGCACTATGGCTGGTTTTCATCCTTCACGTAGTCCTTGTCGAGCACCCATTTGAATGCCATAATAGTGGGGTAGTCATTCTTCTTCACCAAGCACTTAATTTTGTCACTGCTAACCTCACCCACGAAGGAATATTGTGGACTTCATGGTAAGATCTGAATAGGGGTACCTATGCAAGAATTCATAGCAACAAACAAGCTAAGGCTAGTGGAATGAAGGATACAATAGGGAAATATTAATAACTAAAGAGCTAATTCAAGTGAATTTTTTGCTAAGGTGGTATAGCTATTTACAGAAAAGGTGCGCCAGTGAGCTCAATGGATGGAAAACCCATCTCCTACTAGAAGGTAATGGAGAAAATATCAAAGCAATCGAAGGGTGAGAGATGAATCATATGAAAAATCTGGCACCAAGCCTTGAGAAATAAATTTGGGCATTGGGAGTAAATGCTCGTGTGTACCGATTACCACCATGTGTCCATTATCGTCATTAATGTCAGCTTGCTTGTTTATATGAAAATACATTGATTAATGCGCTAACCTCTGAAAAATTAAATATGCAAGTATTTTTGAAGTACCTTACACCACTTAAAGCATACTTCCCATGGCTAAAAACACGCTTTCCAATACATAAAGCTTATTTGTGAAAAAGGCAGCGAGGGGAATGTACTAATTACATTCTCGCGGTGAAGTTGGAATTCATGAGGGATATGGATCCCTAATCCACATGTATCACCTCATTGGAAAAATTTAGTAAGTTGATGGTAACGGTAGCACCTTACTGCATGTACCTGTAGGAAAATTAAATACACAAAAAATCAATTTTTTGCTAAGTAATAAAGACAACAAACAACCATTGCTATGAAGAAGCTCTCTATAATTTTTTCAACACAACAATGGTGGAAGCATCATCTTCTGGTCGACAAGTTGGATCTCCGTCTAAAAGACCAGGGTACGCCAACATTTTTAGTAGCAATTTGTTTGCTAATGCCCCAACATCGGAGGAGCGGCATTTTTCCCATACCAAAACTATACAGACAGGTGAACATATTAAGAAAGAAGCCATCCTAGATCTCACAGACAATATTTTTCACCCAAAGTTGGTGGAAAACCCTAAAATCATTAGGGAGGTGGCATTACAAAGAATGGTCAAATATGGGGGAACCAAAGGTTTTGCATCATGGCTTTGGAATTGTGGTTTTCCACAATTCATGTTGCCCATTGTAGACTCATGTCTAGAGCTGGTGGACACATGTGCTAAGAGGTTTGACAAATAAGCAAGGGTTATAATCAGCAACAAGATAAGGGTTACAATCAGTGCAGTATCCATCTGGGATATGTTATGTATCCTTGCAATCTGGGGTGCCAAAATATTTGAGCACAAAATAATGGAAGAGTTCTAGAGTACCAAAACAAATTAGTTGAATTTTTGTGAGGATGAAACAGAGGAGCAGAAGACGGAAGGAAATCAGCTCCTCTTCCCTCTGTCATACAGGAAGTTCAAACCAAATGTACAGGTTGTTTTCTCAATGTTGGCCTATATCTACGGCCATGAAAATGATGAAAGGGTTTATGCTTTCTAGTCGGGCTTGGCTTTCATGCTCAAGAGGGAAAAAATCCAAAAATATTTCAATTTTGTTGAAATAATAGTTGAAAAGATGTTGGAAGTATTGGAAAACTATGGCACTGAGTGTAAATTTAGGTATTCTTCTTTTCTAGCACATTTGATCTTGCATCAAAACTTTTAATTTCTCGAAAGGAATTTGTTGCTATTTAAGTTTGATGTAAGGGGTTCATACTAGCTAATTTGATCTGGACCCATGTGCTTTCAAATACATGGGATTATTACTAGTTTGTGGATTAATTCATAAGGCCAATGCTCATAGATTTGTTCCCATGTCCTTCAAGCCATTTTTCCCTTAAAGTCTTGCAATGAATGGAAGGCTCACAAACCCCAATGGATTATTTTCTCGGAGCTAAGTTTACCTTCATTAAATTCTAGGGTTTTGTTGAGGAGCCTTTTAGGCTCCCTAAATTTGTAACGGATAGGATTTTCGCTTTGGAGGCATGTCGTTAGGCAACCTATTGCCAACAAAGCCTATGGCACTAGAAGGCACAAGACAATGATTTACCTAATTCCCCTCACCATTGCCAATAGTCAGGTGGGTATGTGCAGGATCATGATGGGCCAAAAAGTGGCAATATGATGGGTATGTGGCTGACGACTTTTTTTTACCCAAAATTGATGAAATGAAAAGGGTTTTAAAAAGAGATTATCAACTTTCCACCAATATAAATTATGCTTTACTTTGAATTTAATAAATTATTATTATTCATTTTCTATTTGAATTATGACTAAAGTCCTGGTTGATAGGCTGATTGAAAAACATCTATAGCTTTCAAATGGTATCACATTTTTTGAATCAAAAAAATGTGTCACATTTTATGCTTTGCATACTATAGGATTAAAAAAAATGAATTTCATGAAGTTTTGACCATGTTAAGGTGGTCGACATATGAGATTTTTATATTTTTAAAAAATTGTAATAATAATTAATTATTTACTTGGAAAAAATTACAAAAAAATGCATCACATCGAGACATGAGTCCTCTACTTATATCTAAAATATTATAAAAAAAATATTATCATTTTATTGTGGTTAGGGTTCAGAGACACCTACTTCTTATTTTTCCCTTTAAGTACTGCATTGAAATTTCAAATTTTCCCCAAATAGATTTTTTTTTAAATAAACCTAATAGTTTAGAAACTACATTCAATTTTCTACAGATTCTATTCTTACATATTTTTGAAATAATATAGATAACTTATTCAAATTTTTATGTCAAGTTGCTTAACTCTAATTTTTCTAAATTTTTTGTCACTTAAGGGCTTGCTTTTTCCATAATGATCCTGCACATACCCAGGTAACACCAGTGAAAAGAAATGGGTAGGAGGCGCTTACCAATAAATTGGCTTGCTTGGGCCTAGTCCTCACTTGCGATGCATGGAGCTAAAACCCAATAAGGAACCTCCCGATTGTAAGGCATGAGAGGCAAGAGTACTTTAAATCAAGAATGAACCCGACTGAGGAGAATTCAGAGTTCTACATTGACTTAAGCTTTATACCATTCAACTGGCCACAATGACTTGAATTTTATGTCAAGACAATGGAGTACCAGCAAAGCATCCTGATAGGAAAGTCCCTCAATATGCAATTGAAGCGCCTGAGATGCTTGAAAAGAAAGAAATCAGATTTATAGAGGTACTGGCAGGAAATAAAATGTCTCGGTGCCATTTATGGAGATTTTTAGCCACATTATGAGAAGTTCGACCAAATTGATGACAAGGAGACCAACACGGATGATAGTAATCCTGAGTCTAATCAGGAGATTGAACCAGAAGAGCTTTCGTTCTACACTTTCTACTCTCAAGATCCCAACACAAGAAAAGGGATAGGAAAAGAGTTGAAAAAGAAGGATTCACAGGTCACATCTTCCATCAGTGCCCAAGGGAAAGGAAAAAGGACCCGATGGTCCCCAAAGAGGCCTGTTGTGGCTATCGAAGCCCAAGTCTTGGTAGGACCGGTTGCCAAGGGATTTGAATCTTCTAGTTCTACCCATACAAAAAGTAGATGAGTCTAGGACCAGGAGGAATCAGTGCATCAAGAAGAGGAGAGGAAGAGGCGGAGTCCTCTCCGCCAACACATTTGGCTTCAACGGCCCAAGAAAGTTTTGCTTATGCTCTTCTATTTGATTTTGCATCTTTAGTTGTCCCTCTACCCTCGTCTATTGAAAAGAGTCCTCTATCCATGGATTTCGATCTCTTCATTCTGAATGAACCCCTAGCCATATTCAACAATGAATCTCATGAAGAAACCCTGCACACTGAGTGAGCATCATCTCCTTCGGTCGCAATTGATTCCTTAATCACCCTATCAAGGGCCCCCATTGAAAATATTGAAGTGTCCATGTTGCCAGTTTCACGAAACCCATCTGCTTCTAAGAAAATGTCTCTCTTTCCACCCACTTCCCCTTTCACTCTGATGGGTGTTCACCCCTCTTAGTTTGCATATGGAATCTCACCTTTTTCCATGATAATGCTCCCCTTCACCTCTTCGCAATCTCATATAGCCAAGGATTCTCCTTCTATCACCCTTTTTAGTCTCCCTCCAGGTGCTTATTGTAACTAAGGGTTATTTTTAGGTAAAGATTAAGGTTAGCAAATCAATGAAGACAATAAACCCAAAGAGATTACAAAATAGAATGAAAGCTAAAATAAAGAACGATTATACCTGTTAATCGTCGACACCTCCATGATTCACTTTTGTAACACCTTCTAGCTTGATGGTTGATGTGTTGCCCTCAGATTCGACGTGTGAACAATCTGGAAATACAAGTCTAAGTCCTACACCAAGCTTTTGAAGGATTTGAACAAATGTCTAAATGCCTAATGTCTATGACAATATGAGTGAAATGCCTATGCCTAAATATGCCAGAATAATAATATAATTCATGAACATGTAATGTCTCTGTTTAATCTAAAAATGAGAGGAAAATGGCATTTTATAGAAAATATCATTTTGAATAGACGGGTGAGATTGACTTCTGACGGAGACCTAAAATCAGAGGCCCAGATTAAATATGATAATCCCTAATCAGGGTTAGGGAAAATTCATTAATCGAGCAGTCGAGATGCCATCTGAGAGAATCGAATCGGCAGTGGAGAATAAATGAGGAAATTAATTCAAAAATAAATATTTTTGAAAAAGAAGAAGATAAAGACTAAACTGAAGATCAGATTTGGAAAAATCAAGAATCTGCCCGATTACTTGATTTTTGGAGGAAAGTTACCATTTTGAATTAAATTAATTCAAAATATGGATTTTGTGAAATAATAAATAATCAATTTTCAGATTATTTACCAAAATGGACTATTAGTTAAGAATGTGATGACATTTTAAATAATTTCATTTATTTAAAATAAGAGGAATATTAATTTTGATAATTAAATAATTATAAATAATTATTTAATTTAGCAGATAAGATTAATTAATTAAATAAATTAATCAATTCATTTAATTATGACAATTAGTGACATATTAAATAAATAAATAAAACTTATTTATTTAATAATCAGGAAGAAATGACTGAAGGAGGGTAATTAAATAAATTCAGAAATTTATTTAATTAGGGGAAGACTTAGATAATTAATGACATATTTAATAAATAAATAAGATTTATTTATTTAATAATGATGAAGAATAAAGGACATGAATTATTTAATCAATAGTCGAATGTGGACCAAAGACATAATTAAATGTCATAATTATGCTAGGACGAAAGTGGTAAAAATGAAGCTTGCAGGCCTAGGTCTTTTTTAGGTGTCTACATTTTGCCCCTCTTTGTCATAATGTCGCTTGTCGCGTTGTGACAAAGAAAATAAATTGAAAATATGCCCTAGTGCAAAATAAGATGAGGAAGAATGATGAGGAGGGTTGCGGTATGCCCCCTCGAGAGGACAAAAAGGTTCCAAGAACACGGGTGTGCTATCGAAATTGATGAGAAGACTTAGAATATGAAGAGACAAAGGAATGTTAGTGCAAAAGATATGGATGATGAAGATATAGACTAGATGAAAGAATCCTTCAAAACTTGCAGTAGGACTTTAATATTTATTGCTCTTAATCGTCATTGGGCGGTAAAATGACACAAATGGACAACAAACACCATGATATGACATAGACGAAGGTGTGCAAAGTCATCCACTTGAAAAATAGACAGTCACAGACAAGGAATGTCCTAACTCATACTAAGGGTCATGTTGCCCCAGTCTTTTTGTCGAGACAATCCACAAATAGCAGTCAAAGAAAATAAAATAGGCCAAGAGACGTCATCGTACCTCTAAGACATCATTGTACCTCTAAATCCTTCATGGGACATCCTCGAGGTAGCTAGTAACATGACCAAAAAGACAAGACAGTAAAAATATAAGACAAAATAGCCAAGATAGTCAAAAGATAAGACGAGATAGGCCAGAAAGATTAACAGCCATTTTATCTTGTTTGCCAATGTTTGTTTGCCAAAGATTGATTTCTTGTCGCTTTGACAGTTTAAGAGTTTTGCCAATTTGACGGTGTTGACAGTTTGACGGGGCCTATTGTCAGGAAGGACACATCCTGAAAAATGAAAAGGGCATTTTGACGAGGTCCAAATCCGAGGACACATCTTGAAGAGGACTAAAGAGTGAGGAGACTGACATTGTTTTGACTAATATGTTTTGGTAGGTTGACTGATGTTGACTGTATGATTAATTGGACTGCGCTGTATGATTTTGACCAATTTTGACATTGATGTTTCAAGTGACTGTCTTGTATCTGAGTTTGACTATGTCTGACTTATTTGACTGATGTGACGATTGTGACAAATGTCATGATTTTATTTGGACCAACCTAAAAGGATTGACCTAATGTCTTGGGGACTCATCGACTGATGGCCTTGCCTACGTAGCAAATGCGCAGAGACAACGTAGTTCGACTATGACATGGACTGACTAACATGACTGGATTTGACTCCATTTTTAGGATTTTGACATTGATTTGGATGTTTTTATGTTTTTCTATAGGACGTTTTATGATTTTTAGGTCTTTCTTTAGGACATTTTATGATGTTTTTGGTCTCTCTTCAGGACATTTTATGATGTTTTTGTCTTTTTGTTGTTTTATGATTTTTTTGGATTTTGACGTTTGAGAGGATCATGATAAATGCATATGACTGATGCCTACACATGAGAATCCAAGGACAAACATGATTGTGCCCCTAGTCAAGCTAAATACCAATTGACAAGTGATGACAACGTTGTTTGACGTGGGAAGGACGCATCCTGAAACAACGTGAGGACGATGACGATAATGTGACGAAAGTATGGAGGTCTACAGCCCGGCCAAGAATGCAGTCAAGTAAAATTTTCGATAATGTGCTTGTATGGATTAGACTCGTTGCATTTGGAATGACTTGGTTATGAATAAATGGGATGATGATTATCCTTAGACCGTTTGACAAAGGAAAGCCAAGATAGGTGATAGGCATGAAAGGATAGGGGGTGGCCTTGGTAAAAGATGGGAGACATGAGACTAATGGAATAGTCATATGATTCTCAAGGACTATGTCGTATAAGGACAATAAGACTATGACGGTCAATGACATGATGTTTCGTGAATCGTGTATGACCAAAGGATAGACATGTCAAGAGTTTTCCCAAAGAATGATTTATGTGTGCCAGTTTTATGTCAAGACCGAGGTAAGTGGGAAAAATGAGTGGAAATGATAGGGCTTAGATGGACGTCAATGTCATGAGGAAGGCGTGGGAAAATGAGATGACTTGCCCCCAAGTATAAAATTCTACATAGACAATTTATTTCACACATGATGCCTATTTGCCAGGTTTTCATCATGGTACTTATCCAGGGCGCCTGTTTGCCAAGTTTTCACCATGGGATGAATTTTCCTTTTTACTATTTTCTTGACTTTTTGATTTTTTTGGTGTCACCAAGATGCCTATTTTCTAGGTTTTCATCAAGGTGACGATTTTTTAATTGTTCAATTTTTATTTATTTTGTATTTCTGATTTTGTGGATAGCCTGGATGCTTTAGATGACCACTAACTATTCTGAATCCATTGACAGTGCCGATGTAGAGACTGGTGCCATGATATGCCAGTAATGACCTTGTTGAACGAGTTATCTTGTCAGGATCGTAGCGCTTGTATACAACTGATCGATGTCATTATGGTCCTTTTTGATACTAGAGTTGGCCTTATCAGAATACGCACATCGTGATAGAGTGTCATGAGAGTCCTTGCGGTAAAGAGTTGCTGCCAAGATGTGACGGATTTGTGACATGGGATCATTGGACTTTAGGTGAGATGTAGGGTTATGATGAATGATGGTAGACGTGGAAAGATTGATTGGACATTTGGATGAATGACTTTTTATTTTCCAAACTTGGGATGGTGGATGACGGATTTTGGAGGGATGGTGTTTGGAACCAACACTTTTATATGCCTTGATTGATGACCATTTTGAAGGAGGTGGACATGTGTTATATGTGGGAGTCCTCTTGTCTTGTGGCTCCACATTGTGATTGACTTTTGTATTTGACTTGGTGTCTTTGTTTGATCCATCTTTCTTTGGGATCCATTTTAATTTCATTTGTCCACTTGTCCTTTTGTTTGATTCAATGGCCTTTGACATTTGATTTTGATCTTTTGACTAGTAATACTTTTGTTTTTGTTTTTTCCAAAGGGAAGGTTTATTTATGATGGAATGACGGTTCATGGTGTGGGTGGAGGGGGTGTTGGCAGCAATCTTAGGACAAGGATTTCTCATGGACTCCATTTTGACATTTGTATCTAACAAATTTTCCCCAGTATCGAGGAGGTACCACTGACATCATTTGATTTACTAACTGAGGAATAGCCAAGACCTTGATGTCTGTAATTTTCCTAAAGCTGTATTGTTTCTAGAATTCCTTGCTTGTGTATTCCTAGTCCTTTGCCTTGATATTGCATGCTTTGACAGATTCTATTTACAATGGGGTATTTGTTGTTTTGAAAGCAAGATGCTAACCCATCATTAGGTATGTGGATACTGTCACTTGTAATATTTTTGTCTGCAAGAAAGCCTGCTTTGACAAAGATAGATGACCCTAGTTGATAAAGTGTTTTAGCTTCATTGTCATGTTGGACATATTGCTGACTGATATCTTTGGTCTGATCATGTGACATGTCAGGTTTAGATGATTTTGTTGGTGCTTCCAAGGCAATGTTGAAGCCATCATTATGTTTAGTGTCATAGATTCCAATGATTTTAGCTATAACTTGATCATATGCAAGCATGTCCCTAGTGGAAGATTCTTGTCTTGGAGGAATATCATCTATGTGTCCCATGGATGCAAGTGTCTCATCGTGGGAAGTGTCAATAGTTGAGGCCTTTATAAGGTCGGTAAGTGTTTGATCATGAATGGTGTAAAGGTCAAGGAGTGGACCATTTTGGACTTCTTGGTCAATGGTAGGGTCTTGGTCGAAGATGGGGTTGTCATGGATTTGGACTTCTTGGTCAATGATGGGGTCTTGGTCAAAGATGGGTTTGTCATGGATGATATAGTTGGAAATAGAATTGTTGTTAAGGATAGGTGTATTTTGGATGTCATGATTGTCTTGAAGGACTTCTTGGATGGACTGAAAGATAGTGTCATGGGATGGATTACCTTGTTCTTGACATGAGGGTGACGTTATAATGTCATGCTTTGGGCTTTCATTTTCACATGTATCCTGAAGTTTAGACAATGGGATTTGACTTTGGACTATAATAGAATTTTCATGATTAAACGTGGCTTGTGAGGTAGTGACTTGAAAAGGATTAATGGATGAAGGACTAGGATAAGACATGGGGACTTGGACTGGACTAGTATGAGGATATGACATGGGGACTTGGACTAAACTAGTATGTGAAGGACTAGGATAGGACATGGAGACTTGGATTCGACTAGTTGGTGACGACATAGGATATGACATGGAGACTTGGACTGGATTGGTGTAAGCTTGACTAAAATGGGACATGGATACTTGGACCGAATCGATATGGTATGATGTGGGGATGTGACATGAGTTGGTAGATGGTTGATAAGGCATGTAGACTTAGACGAGATTGATAGGTGAAGGGTCAGAATATGACGTGGAGGTTTGGAATGGACTAGTTGATAGTTGGCTTCCCTTGTTAAGGTTAGGATAAGGGTGATAAGTGGACGTTTGTTGCGAATTACTGGTAGGATTTATGTCAAGTGACTGTTGATGGTGAGGGTAGACTAATGGAGGTGGAAAAGTATTTATGTCAAAGCCTCATGGTAACTTAGCCCCTTGGTCCAAAAGCATGGCTAGATACCTTTGAGGGTCGCGTAAGACTGAGTTTTCTAGGAAGGAGACTATATCAGGATTTTGCATTGCAGCTTCTAAGTCTTCTGCATATACTCATCCATTTTGGTCTCTTTGTATGAATGGTTAAAAAGGGTTTCGTGACAAAGATGGCATGTTCATGGAAGATTGAATGTTCATGTTGGGAAATGGGTCAGAAAAAGTCCAATGTTGGTTTGTATCATAAGTGTTATTATCGATGTTGGGATTGAAATCTTGTCCAAAGTTTTCCATTTGTCCTCTCTGTCTTTGAAGCCTAGTCTCAACAATAAAAAGGGATTGCTCAGATAAGGATGACGAGAATGACAACTAAATGTGAGGATGATGACAACCTTTGTTTTTTGGATTTTTGATAAGGATGAAAATGTAAGACTATGTTTCCTAAAATGTCGACTAGGATGACTAGGTGATGATAACGTTTGTCTAAGGAATTGATTGATGTAAGATGACAAGGTGATCAAAGCCAAAATGTCGACTGAGGACTAAGATGATGATGTTTGACTAAGGACTTAATGTTATAAATGCAAGGTCTAGGTTCAAAATGATGACTAAGATGAACAATGCAAAGTCTAAGTTCAAAATGAGGATTGAGATTGTTTTTTGATGTTTTGTTAAAATTTTTGAGTTGTCTAAGGTTGATTGTTTGTGTCCAGATTTGTGAATGTTGTGTATAGTTTTTGAAAATCTAGAAAACACTTGACAAGCACGATGTTTTAGTGTAAGCAAGTGCACATGAGACAAGCACAATCCTAAAAGGCCAATGGGCCAAGGGTTTGTATATTTGATATAGCCCACCTTTATACCCCGGATTGGTGATAAACACCTTTCCTTCTTGAGAGCGGATAGCTTAGAATTTTGGTGGCATTGGCTCCCCTCCACGGCTCATTAACGTCATTCGAGCACACCAAATTCGAATTCTTGGGTAGTGACTTCTCAAGAACTGCTATCTATACTCAAGGGGATCAGTAGTGAGTGTCTTTGGGCATGATACTGTACCCAATGCTATATCAAGTAACAGCCAAATAACGGTTGGACTCTAAAACAAAAAGTATTTAGTACAGGCATTCCATTTGTAAGGCATGATCCATGCGGCGAGAGTCCCCTTTCGGATCCATCCCGTCAGAACCATACGTGTGATTCTTGGGCTTTCCCCAAGAATCGACTTTTATATACTTGCTGGAAGTCCCTCGATGTTAGGGTGCTACCAGCCTGAGTCGTCCTGGGGTGAGTACTTTTTCCCACCAGAACAGGCCCAAATTCTAGAGTTAGTAACCATTTCTCTTACACCCAAGATCGCACAAGTGCGCAAGGGGAGAGGATACTTCGATATACCAAATCGTGAGGGTGTAGAATAGATAAAATAGGTTTGGTTTTTATCACCTATTTTTCACAAGGTGAAAGCATAATCACCTACCATTTGTTCAAACACAATCAGACACTTGCAAACAAAATTCATTTTAGAGCACCAAAGGAAATGTTCCTAAATTAAAAAATGCAAACAAGTGGTTTGAGAGATAAATCTTAGACAAACGTAGCTGCAAAATCGCATGTCAGTAGTTTGAATATATGTCTTTGACCCACGAAAAACTCCAACACCACATGCTGCCAACAAAGATTAGTAACCCAAAAAAAATAAAATTAATGACAACAACAAATTAAAACAGCGATAACTTACTCAAAACTTAACAAAATTTTAAATCGTTTGAATCAGTGAAAGATGAAAATCAACCCTTCAAAACCCAGAAAGTATTTTCTAAGATTCTGCACCAAAAAAACATTATAGGCAAAAGAAAACGAGGGTTTTAAAAGCTAGATTAGAAAAACAACAAATACTAAAACAGCCATAACTTTCTCAAATCTTAACGAAATTTTAAACCGTTTGAAGTTTCAGAAAGCTAAGAACAAGACCTACAAAACCAAGATAATGTTTTAAACGGTTTTATTTTCCCATTTTTCTGTGCTCAAAACAAGGTGACGGGATTTCGTAAGAATTATTGGCTGTAACTTGCAAAATAGCGAAAATAAACAAGAAAACACACAAATTTATCTACAAAAACGTCGGGTTCACCAATGTAACTAAGGGTTATTTTTAGGTAAATATTAAGGTTAGCAGATCAATGAAGACAATAAACCCAAAGAGATTACAAAATACAATGAAAGCTAAAATAAAGAACGATTATACCTGCTAATCGTCGACACCTCCATGATTCACTTTTGTAACACCTTCTAGCTTGATGGCTGATGTGTTGCCCTCAGATTCGACGTGCGAGCAATCTGGAAATACAAGTCTAAGTCCTACACCAAGCTTTTGAAGGATTTGAACAAATGTCTAAATGCCTAATGTCTATGACAATATGAGTGAAATGCCTATGCCTAAATATGCCTGAATAATAATATAATTCATGAACATGTAATGTCTTTGTTTAATTGAAAAATGAGAGGAAAATGGCATTTTATAGAAAATGTCATTTTGAATGGATGGGTGATATTGACTTCTGACGGAGACCTAAAATCAGAGGCCCAAATTAAATCTAATAATCCCTAATCAAGGTTAGGGCAAAGTCATTAATCGAGCGGTCGAGATGCCATCTGAGAGAATTGAATCGGCGGTGGAGAATAAATGAGGAAATTAATTCAAAAATAAAGATTTTCGAAAAAGAAGAAGATAAAGACTGAACTGAAGATCAAATTTGGAAAAATCAAGAATCTGCCCGATTACTTGATTTTTGGAGGAAAGTTACCATTTGAATTAAATTAATTCAAAATATGGATTTTGTGAAATAATAAATAATCAATTTTCAGATTATTTACCAAAATGGACTATCAGTTAAGAATGTGATGACATTTTAAATAATTTCATTTATTTAAAATAAGAGGAATATTAATTTTGATAATTAAATAATTAGAAATAATTATTTAATTTAGCAGATAAGATTCATTAATTAAATAAATTAATCAATTCATTTAATTATGACAATTCGTGACATATTAAATAAATAAATAAAACTTATTTATTTAATAATTATGAAGAAATGACTGAAGAAGGGTAATTAAATATAAATTTATTTAATTAGGGGAAGACTTAGATAATTAATGACGTATTTAATAAATAAATAAGATTTATTTATTTAATAATCATGAAGAATAAAGGACATGAATTAATTAAATAATTATGAATTATTTAATCAATAGTCGAATGTGGACCAAAGACATAATTAAATGTCATAATTATGCTAGGACGAAAGTGGTAAAAATGAAGCTTGCAAGCCTAGGTCATTTTTAGGTGTCTACACTTATATTGCTGCACAAAGTATTGACACACCATAGAGTCTCTTAAGTCACTTGAATGCAACAAAGCAGGCTCGCCAAGCTAGAAAATAAAAACTGTAGATAAAAGTCATGGCAATACTAGTTGCTTGAAAGATTAAGGCTTGTTTTAATGAGGAGCACAATTCCTTGTTGATAGCTACCATGAAGCCACTAGCATCCGAACCAAAGGGATAAATGCAACTAGAAGATTACGACATTAGAGATGTGGCCCTTGATTTAAGTGAGACTCTCCCATGTGAAAAGGTAGTTCTGGCTAAAGCCACTCAAAAGGTGGTCTACACTAATTATGAGAAGCTAGACAAAAATTTCAAGAAGCATGAGGTAAAGTTGGCAAATGTTAAATACATGGTGGATAGGCTACAAGCAGAAATCAAGGGAAAATATGTGGAGATGGCTCACATAAGGAAGTTACAGAGTTAGCAGGGAGAAGCAACTAAGCTGCTCAAAGAGGCCCAAAGTGAGAAGGATAGACTTCATGCTAAGATAGAGAAATTGAAGGTTGAGGTTGCTATAGAACATGGGACAAATGAAAAATATCAAGGCAACTAGGAGAAGATGGACAAAGATATAACTAGAGGGAATGTCGTATCCAATGTGCTGTAAAAGGAAATAAGGATGTTGGAAAAGAAAAAGGAGGACATGTAGAGGGAATTGGATAGCATCTGATCTCAGGCTTCCGACAATCTCCAAAAGGCCGAGGAAGAAATAGAAAGGATGAAACAAGAGAAGTAGGAGATCGAGTCTATTTTGTAGACTCGTGAAGAAGAATTTGGGAAGTTGAGCTCCGAGCTCATGAACGCCCTCCAGAAGAATAGCCAATTGGAGAACATGAAGGCAAGGGAGTCTAAATTCCATCAGGAATTGGCTACAGTACAAGGATCTGAGATCTTCCCGATACTGAAAAGACTGATATCCCAGCATTGGGAAAGAATCATAGTTGTAGTTTCTTCCTTGAAGTTAGTCTTGTAATTTTTGACGGATGCTCAGGAATTAAATGAGAAGGTTGACTCGGTGGTCAACCAAATTCTGCATATCTATGCTCCTCGAGCTGTGAAATTAGAGAACCTGATCTCTAGGTTTTGTAAGGCCATCGAAGAAGCTTGAAGAGATTTAGGAATTCTTGAATAAAGGATCACCTCAAGGAAAGCAAGAGAATTCATCAACTACCACAAAGTTGCATCAAAAGGAAAAGATCTCTAGGTAGTGTTGAATAGGAAGGTCAATGAAATCAAGGAGTTCAATATTCTGCTCAATTTTGGATTACCTGCTCTTTTCTCACTAGATGGAGGAGTGTTATCAATCGAGCAAATCGTGGATGCAATCAGACTCAAAATCCAAACTTCCACAACACTCCTAGGTCTAAGCCCATCACCCACTGTTGAGGAAATTGAGAAGGATATCCTTCCCCTTTCTCAACTTTACTACCACATTTGGGTTATTTCATCAAGGTGGGGAGGGGTTTCTTTTTAGGAAGTCCTCAAGTTGGATCAAGCATACGAGATTCTACGTACCTTCATCTAACCCACTGATTTGGATTGGAAAATCTAGAACTCCACCTTCCTCAAACTCTAGGAATTACCAGAGCTCTAGGTTCATTCCTCCACAAGTAAAGGCCCCTTGTGAGTCGCCAAAACTATAAAGAAATTTTTCCTTTAATATTTTTTGGTTTTCGACCCTTACTCTTTTTAGCTTCGAGATTAATCTATGCCCAAAGGATGAAGACTGCTCCTGCAAAAATACACACAATGCACCACGTGGTGGTTGTGCGACTTTATTTACATATCGTTTTCCTTTTGGGCATAGGACAGGGCACATGTCAGCTTGGTGGGGATTTTCTTCAAAGCTATTCTCACAAATCTAAGATTGCTCACTCACTTGACAGGTCATCTATTCGCTTTAGGAAATTTTTACTTTTGTGGAGTGATCTCTTCGGGTAGAGTTTTTCGAAAACATGGTGGGCGTCTTGCTTTTGGGCTGGAACCTTCTAGGTGGCATCATCAATCTCTATGGTTGATCGATCAGATTTTTCCAAGTTGTGCCAAAGTACACTTATTTTCTGGCAGCTATCTTCTCTAAATATGTAAAAGCCATTAATAAAGTAGTTGGGACTTAATGATCGAAGATTACCGCAATATAATCAAGATCTAATATCATATTGTGGGCTATCAGGATTAGGCATTTGGTGTTTTCTACTTTTGGAATGTGTGTGACAGTGCTCTCTCCTTCTAGTTATAAATAGGGGTTGGCAGCATAAGTCAAAAAGTTAGAAAATTTTCTTCAAAAATGTTTTCGAAGGATATAGATATATTAGGGAGTTTATTTTTTCTCAAAAGTACAAGGTTTTTATAGAGTATTTCTATTCTCTCATGCATGTTATATTTTAATTCAAATTATCATCAAACTGACCTTTTTTTTTTAGTTCATATATTATTGAAGTTTGATCTATTTGGGAGAAATCCTTGAAATTGTGCATGCTATGGCCTTTGTCAAGTTTCTTTTTTATATTTCGTTTATGTGAAAAATATTGTGCTAAGTTTTCTTTGATAGTTTAGATAGCTAATTTTCATGTTGTTAAGCTTCTATGTTCAATGCTAGCTTTCAGAAATGTGATTATGCCTATTGAACTTTTCCATTTTTTGTAAATTTTTTGCCATTTTCCATATTATGCTATGAAGGAAAAAAGTTTTTGTAAGTTTTTGGATATTTCTATTAATCTTTAAAGTTTCCTTATGTCTAATTGGACCTTAATTGGTGCTTCCCATGGGGAGATTTGAAAATTGCACTATGCTTTCTCTAGCCTTTGTTGCTCATTCTCTTCCCAACAATGAAGGGTGCATGGCATTGTGTCTATCATATCAGTTATAAGGAATAGTTAAGGTTTGAAATGTAAAATATTTGGCGCATTGCCATTTTTATGGTTTTTTTGCATTTTTTTATACCTTTTCCCCCAAAACACAAAGAAGAGCCAAATTTCTATAAAAATATTGGTCATTCACTGAGATGCAAATCGGTCCCCCACTCATGAATTTCCCATAAGGATGTTAGAGAAGCGTAATCTTTTATGATAAAAAAATACTTAGCCAAGACCCATTCGCCCTTACTAGAGAATGGGTCCTTGATAGATCCTAATCTACATTTTCTATAAATTGAAATCTCAATTTTAGGCTTTTGTTTGCTGTTGTTACTTTCCTATTTCAGGTTTTTGATTTGTTGTTTCATCAAATTTAGTGAATCTAGCTTAATTTTCTTCATTTAGTGCATTGTAAAAATTCAAAATTATATTTACAAAATTTCATTTTCAATGTATTGCATTGTGTAATCAATAAATTGCATTGTGTAGAATCTAAAAAATTGAATTTCATTCTAGATCATTGCATTGCCTCTTTCTATTTTTGGTTTGCATACTAGGTTTGTAAAACTTGGATGAGCTTTACAACTTGGTATCATATTAGGAATACTATTGTAAGATGTAGTTTACGGCTCATGTCATTCCATGATATCTCACTCACCATGGATCTTTGGTTTTATAGTATCGATAACCAACCCTCTATGGCTCATATTTTACGTACTTTATTTCCCATGACTTCACCTCCTACAACCAATGTGCTTAATGTTAAAAACACTGTCCCTAGGTCATCACCACTTGTACTCAAGTTTTAGGGTCTACTCAAAGCCAAGGTGGACTTCCAATTCCATTTTCTATGATACTGATGTCCATTCCCACATACACTAGTACCCAACCTACCACAACCCTTCAACCCACAACAACCCTTCAACCTACAACAACCTTTCAACCAACCACAACAATCATAACCACTAGCACTATGTACACTTCCTTAGGTATTCCTGTAGGAATTCCTTCTACCTTTGTGCATTTGAATACAATATCCCCTCAACCTTCCACCTTTACCAACTTGCAATTCACTAGCCCTCCGCATACATGCACTACTCCACCTTATTCCCCTCAAATTTACAATCACAATGACCCTTTCCTTAACTCACTTGTTCAAACCATGACATCCCTCCAACAACAAGTTGCAACCTTACAACAAAACAACAGTGGTCAACCTTCACAATACATCAAATCCAATTGACTATCTTTGGACATATTAAGAGCACAAATGCCACAAGGTTTAGAAGTTCCTTGATTTGAGAAATATAGTGGGAAAGGAGATTGTGTTATCCATGTTTTTTTCTTTTATGGCCTTGTGTTGTGATTTCATCTTTGAAGATAAACTATTGGCTAATATATTTCCTAGGTCCTTGAAGGATACTACTTTAGAGTGGTTCTCTTCTTTACCGAATAATTCAATTGGTTCATTCAATGAGCTTGTTGATGCATTTTACAATCACTTCCATCTTTGCATGGGTCCTAAGATTACCCTTGCTAATTTAATGACATGCAAAAAAAGGATGATGAGAAAGTGACCGATTTCATAGCAAGATACCAAACACTTTATTCATAAGTAAACATTAAGATTCTTGATGCTTACCTACAATGAATATTTATTGCCAAATTACAAAGTAAACTCCAAAACAAACTTCAAATGTTGAGATTTCCATCCTTCACACAGTTATGTACAACCCTTCGTGATTATCAAAATTTGACTTGCGGTCGTGATGTGAAAAATCCCCCTAGTTGTCCTGAAATGTCCAAATCCACAATTCATTATAGTTATCAACCTTTCAAGAAATAGAATAAAGGATTTTTACAACTAAATTCCCCTCAAACATGTCAACAAACTAATAACCAAGTGGTTGCAAAGACAACAAATTCTTTTGGGGATATAAAAATAGCGATCACCAAAATGAATGAACAAGATGATGAGCCACAATTATTTTTCTTGGAATGTTTCATTCAATTATGAGGGCTAAAATGCATAAATAAAAATAAAAAAATGACTCCTAACTATTATAGCAATAATGCGGGAAGTTTTGAGAGGCTAAAACAATGTCTACCTTGCTACAAGAGTGCTATTTTTAGGTCACTAAGGACTCATTCGACCCAAGTGGTGAATGGGTCCCTATTAGGGTTTCTTAAAACTGACTTATGGATTTTATTCCTTGATTTTTGCATTTCTAGCTCCTCGGTGCTCAACTCTCAAAAATCTGAAATAAATTTTGTAGCCTTGTTTTTGTGTTCTTGCAATGTAGATGACAACTTTGCAACTTTTCAAATTTGACATTTTTTCTTCAATCTTGTTCTCCACTTGATCTTTACCCAAAAACCTTCAAATACACATCAAAGAGGAGAAAAACTTGTTGATTGTAATAGGATAGGGGTTTTCCTTGGTCAAACCCCATTTAGGTAATTAAACCCTGTGATGAAACAATGAAACATGAAACAATGATACCTTGGAAGATGTCTTGGAATGTAAATCTAAAAATTAACATGAAGTGGCCATGTCGAATGTAGATTTTGATCTTGAATTATATGTGAAAAAACTCTTGCAAATAGATCTTGAATGCTACATCAACACAGTAGCTTAACAACATGCTTGATGCACTATACCTTTGACATGATGATATGATCTTGAATTGTTGCAATAAAACCTTCATAATCTTCCTTTTAAATTATTTATAATGCTCTTGTGAACTCTTAGGATGCTTGCATAAAGTTGCTTAGATCTTCTAGGATGAAATTATTTGAATTCACCTTATATTTATACTAAATCTAAGGATTAACCCCGAAATTCAAATAATTCGAGCCAACATCAGATATAGAATTGAAAATCATTAAAATCCTGCCATAAATAAATTCAAAAACGGGTGTCCTAAGTAGGGAGGACCCATTTGCCACCTTTGGCAAATGGGATCTAGCACAATTTTTTGGGACCAAGCTTCGGGAAGATGAAATAACATAAAAAAACCCACCTCAAATATGCCAAAAAAAGGGTATCCTAGGTTAGGAGGATGTCCTAACACAACTTTCTAGGACTCCAACTTTTCCAATATAAATGTTATGCAATATCATTAATGGGTGTCAGGATAGATCCTTGAAAAATGCAATTAATAAGGCATAGATTTGAATTAAAGGGGCCAATTAAGCTCAATTAACCACAATTAATTAATGAAACCCTAGATTATTGTGAAAGTGTGATAAAACACTTTACAACACCCTAAATAAGGCACAATTAAATATATTTTATCATTAATTATTCATTCCCAAGATAAGCATGATAAAGTGTTAATTTTTTCGATGCTACATTTCTCCCCCACTTTAGTGAGAATTTTCCCCCATGAAAAACTCACACTAAAGTAGACATTCAAGACACTTAAGTATTCAACAATAACAAAGATACATGGTAATACTTATCAAAGACCAAGAAAAAAAAAGGAAAAAAAAGGATAAAGCACAAACATTCCAACACAATGTGGAACGTGGTTGTTTTTCCAAGAAAAAGGATCAAGCTTTGATAGTGTGTCCAACACTATGTGGACTAGGTCTAGGTTATTTTTTCGTAACATGTGTTGCTCACTTTGGGGTAGTGGAACCTTAGTCTGTCCACTAGGTGAGTTATCCCAACAAGGTGGAAAATGAGAGAATCATATTAGCCTCCCATACCATACTGAAATTAACCTCCTAACAACTTTGATAAGGCACCATAATGCAATTCTTTTGAACTTTTTTCAATGTTATGTCTATAAGTTTCTTTTAAATGGGATTCTTCTTTGTTCGTGTAAGGTCTTCTTCTTAGGGAAAATCATTCCTAATGTCTCCAAAAGAGGACAAGTCAAAGAGTATCATATCGCCAGTTATGGATTGCCTCGTTCACATCATTCCACCAAGGGATATCGTATGCTTAGAAATATCTCTCTTGGAGGGCATCAAACCCAATGACACCACCAAGAAAAGGACACGTCACAAGAAAAAATAAAATCATGCCAAAAGATGTCATCGATGTATGCCCCCAATTTAAAGTGATTGCTAACATCATTATTGTGAGAAACTACTTTAAAGTATCCAATTTTTTCTCCTAAGACATGATAGATTTCCTCAGAAAATCCTATGCCAAGTCATATGATTATGAAATAAAGCTATGCCATGAATAAGGAGGGAGGGGTTGCACCCAAAAATAAAATGCTAAACCTAGAAAGAAAAGTATGTCACATGCATGCCAACTCAAGGCGTGTTGTTCGTATCCAAATCTTGCTCTTATATATACATGGAAGTTGGTCAACTAGAAAAAAGAGATAATAGACAACTGGCGCACGAGGAAAAGGATACATAACCCCTTTCCCCCTCTTAGTGTAAGACAAGGATGAGCTGAGATGATTGATGATATGTTTCCCCTTGCAAAAAAAATGATTTACAATTAATTTAAATCATGTAATAGTGAGTATGATATGACCCTACAACTATTACATGAAAAGGAGCATCAACTATTGTTATTGATGCATATCTAAAGAGATATTCCCACATGTAGTATCTATCAATTCAAGATTCACCAAAGTTCAACTTGTCTTGGAAGAATCTGTTGTAAGATTGTTGATATTAAGTGAAGGAATTTTTTATGCTTTTGTTTCTTTTGAAGGGAAATAACCAAGACCATGAGTTGTTTCTTGCATGTTAGGCTCTATAGGGACATAGGTACCTTGTTCTCTAGCACCACATCCTTTTCCACTATACCCAAGTCACTTCATAAGTTCGTAACCTTTTCAATAAATATTTTTCATTTATTTCAGATTTGGAGGTTGCTCATAATCAACTTCATCAATTTGTTTCTTGTATGTTGTATTTTCTTTTAAAGTGGTTGAGGTCGACGCTTTTGAAATTTTTATTAAATCTTGTGTCATCATTACCGCTTTTTCTTTTCCCTTTTTAGACTCTTTTTTTATGATCTTGTATTCTCCCATGAATGTTGGTGTAAAATCCAATGATCCCAAATCATCCACTGATAACATTGTGAAGGGTTTAGGGAAATTTTCTTTTTGTTCTTCTTTCATGATTTCTACTTGTGTAGTTGGTGTTAGTGTTTTCAAAGGATTTTCCTTTTTTTCTCAATGAGTAAAGCATTGTAAGGCTCAGGATTAGCATTGATTGTATACACTTCGTTGTTGTAGATATACTTTATTTTACGATGAAGGGTAGATGAAACCCCATTCATTACATGAATCCATGGCCTTCCTAAAAGAAGATTATATGAAAGATCACGAGTCATAATATGGATCAGAATTTGTACCATGACCATCCCAAATTTAATAGGTAATGTGATGACTTCAAGCGATTGTTTTCCTATGTTACTAAACTCATGAATGGATAAAGAATCAAGTTGAATTTGGTTTTTTCTACTCCAATATTATCAAGGAAGCCTACACTATAAACATTAAGAGCCAAACCATTATCGATGAGAGTACATTTAATGTGGGAATTAATTATCCTTAATGTCAATAATAGCCACTATCATCAAATCATCATTTTTTTTTTTCAATTCTAATGAAAGTAACTCATCTTGGTGGAAAGTAATGTCCAAATTGGCCAGAGTTATAGCTTGAATTTGGGTTGTCACATCATTTGATTGCACATTAGGAGGGGTAGAAATTTTTTGTAAAGAACTTTGAAGCATGTTATGGTAAATAGGTGAGGCTTGAATAAGGTCCCATAAGGATATCTTAGCAAAAGTATTTTTAAGTTGTTCAAGAAGATCATACTCCTTTCCACTTCATAAAGGAATGAGGAGGACCAGGAAAGATGGGGTTAGGAAGTGGGAGGGATGTTTGAGTGTTTTTTCTAGGATGTGGATTGTTCCTAGTGTTATATGCATGAGCAACAGTATTGTAACTCAGTTTCTATGAAACAATATCAAGTTTCCTTTTAAGTGGTTCTAAGATAAGCACATGTTTACCTTAAACTTGTGGTTGTTGTGAGGGTGGATAAATGATAAGTTTAGGATCAGGAGAGTACTTCAATGGATATCTAGTGTGGATAACATCAGAAGAATTATCCCTATTTTCATGATCTCTTATTGAAGGAGACTCTAATTTCACTTCATCATCTTCATCTAAGGAAGCCTCATCATTATTGTTTGAAAGACATGTGTCAATGTTCTCATTTTTCTAACACCATGATATCTTCCCTAGTAAGAGAGTTTTTAGGAGAGCAACAAACTAGATGTTCATGACATTCAAAGGTTGGTTCTTCTAAAATGACTTCATCACAAGGAAGGGAGTCATATATGGTTGGATTTTCTTTCTTATCAATGTTGGAATTCTCTTGTTCAATAATTTTTTTGCAAGGAGAAGAGGGAAAAATGGGATTGTCATAACTTTCATCAATCGAATTTTCTAACTTCAAAATATCTTATTCACCAATAGTAGAGATATTAGGAGAAGGACTGGTCAATTTGATTGTTATGATTGTCCATGATTTCATCCTTTTTCTCTAAGGTCTTATTCTCTTGTGCCATAATATCTACCCTAGTAAGGGAGCTTTTGAGTTTTTCATCACATTTCATAGTTAGATTTTGTAAAGTAGCTTCATCACAAATACGGGAGGCCTCAAGAGAAGAAAAAATATGAGTTTCATGCTTACTAATGATTGGAATTTTTTGTTCAAATAGATTTTTCCAAATGGTAGGAGCATTAGGGAAGGGAAGAAGATTCTCATGACTCTCAATAAGTATATCATCTAACACCAAATGATTGTCTTCGCATCTAGGAGGGATACTAGGAGAAGCACAAATTTTATTGTCATGGTTACCTACAACTACATCCCCATGTCCTATAATGTCTTCCCAAGTAGGAGAGGTAGGATTGTCATAGCTCTCAATCATTGTATCTCTTAACACCAACATGTCCTCATAAATGTGATTTTCATGATTGTATATGATTTTATCCTCTTTCAGTAAAGCATTCTCACAAGTAGGGGAGGTGTTGGGAGATGAATGGAGACTAGGTAAAGTAGTGTCAATGATCTCATATTCTTGTATCATAATATCTCCCCAAGCGAGAGGAGGAAAGGAACAAACAAGACCTTCATGGTTCCCACCAATTGTATCTTCTTTCACCAAGATACCTTTATCACAAATAAGAGAGGTATTAGGAGAAGAAAAACTATGATTATCATGATTTTATATGCTTACATACTAAAACCTTTTCACAAATAGGAGAGATATTAGGAGATGAGGGGATGATGGGTAATGTGGTAATATGGAATATGTCAGCAAGCTCAATCTCTTTCACTAAGATATTCTCATGAATAACATGCTTGCTAATGAATTTTTTCTTTTCAAACTTGGAAAAGAAAGATAGTGGCATTTGTGAAAAGTAATCTATAAAAACTAAAAATGGAAAGAGACTTAAAATGCAACGCAATGACCTATAATGAAATGTGTAAATGCAATTTTTAGATTCTAAACAAGGTAATTTGTTGATTACACTATGAAAAAATCTGAAAATGAAATGTTATAAATGCCATTTTTGAATTTTGACAATGCACTAAATGAAGCAAATTAAGCAAGATTAAGTGAAATTAATGAAATAGAAAATCAAGAAAATGAAACAAAGATGTAATAGCAGCAAACAAAAGCATACGATAAAGGTTCTCAAATTCCAAAAATGTTGATTTAGATCTAATCAGGGACTCATTCGCCACTTGGGGCGAATGGGTCCTAGATGAGCATTTGTGAAATATTTTTATTGATTTTTTAGTGGTTTTCAATGAGTTTCAAATGTCAAAAGATGCAGTTAAGATCAGATTAGGGACTCATTCGCCAGTTGGGCTGAATGGGTCCTAGATTAGGGTTTTTTAAACTATTTTTTATTGATTTTAAAGATTTTTTTAATGTGTTTCAATTTTAGGTCTATAACAACTTTTAGTTTCATATTTTTGCAAATGTACTATGAAATACAAGTTGAAAAGGTAATGAAATGATGAATGCAAAGAACTAATTTGAAATGCAATTTTTAATTTATTTTTAAATGTAAATTTATGTGATCTAAATGATATGCAAAATGAATAATTTGTTTTTGTATTTTTTAGATTTAAGAAATGCAAAACAATGCAATTCTAAAACCCTAGATGAGATGCAAGTTTGAATGCAAAGTAGGAAACCCTAAATAAGATCTAATTCAATGCAAATGAATGCAAGATCTAACCTAGGATGCAAGGAAAGACTCCAAAATCTGAAAACTATGATGTTCAATATGTCAGGTTCAATAAAGTGAAACATAGAAAAATAGGGCTCACTAAAATAAATGAACAAGATCATGAGCCACAATGATTTTTCTTGGGATGTTTCATTCAATTATGAAGGCTAAAATGCAAAAATAACAATAAAAAATGACTCCTAACTATTATAGCAACACTGAGGTAAGTTTTGAGATGCTAAAATAATGTGTACCTTACTACAAGAGTGTTGTTTTTAGCTCACTGAGGACTCATTCGCCCCAAGTGGCGAATGGGTCCTTGTTAGGGTTTCAGAAAACTGAATTTTGGGTCCTATTCCTTGATGTATGCATTTTTATCTCCTCGGTGCTCAACTCCCAAAAATCTGAAACAAATTCTATAGACTTTTTTTTGTGTTCTTACAATATAGATGACAACTTTGCAACTTTTCAACTTTGACAATTTTTCTTCAATCTTGTTCTCCACTTGATATTTAACCAAAAAACCTGCAAACACACATCAAAGAGGATACAAACTTGTTGATTGTTACAAGATAGGGGTTTTCCTCGGTCAACCCCTATTTAGGTAATTAAAACTTGTGATGAAATAATGAAACATGAAACAATGATACCTTTGAAGATGTCTTGGAATGTAAATCTACAAACTAACATGAAGCGGCCATGTAGAATGTAGATCTTGATCTTGAATTAGATGTGAAACAATGCTTGCAAATAGATCCTAAATGCTACATCAACAAACTAGCTCAACAACATGCTTGATGCACTATTCCTTTGACATGATGATATTATCTTGAATTTCTGCAATAAAACCTTGATAATTTTCCCTTGAATGCCTTTGAAATGATTTATAATGCTCTTGTGAACTCTTAGGATGCTTCCATAAAGTTTCTTAGATATTCTAGGATGAAACTATATGAATTCACCTTATATTTATACTAAATCTAAGGATTAAGCTTGAAATTCAAATAATCCAGGTTGACACCAAATCTAGGATTAAAAATCATTAAAATCCTGCCACAAATAAATTCAAAAAGGGGTGTCCTAAGTAAGAAGGACCCATTCACCACCTTGGGTGAATGTGTCCTAGCACAATAATTTCTAGGACCAAGCTTTGGGGAGATGAAATAACATAAAAAACACACCTCAAATATGCCAAAAAAATGGTTTCCTAGGTTAGGAGGACCCATTCACCCAAAGTGGCAAATGGGTCCTAGCATATTTTTCTAGGACTCCAACTTTTCCAATGTAAATGTTATGCAATATCAGGGTGATCCCACAATAGTGGTTTACAATTTTTGGCCAAACTAGACACTGAATTTTTTTTAACTAAATCTTCACATTCATGCACCTATAGCAGCTAAACCATGAGGAATTTCAAGATTATGTAAACTAGAGTCTCATCACATTTTTCCTGCAGATTCTAAAAATATTTTTTTCAAAATTTTTGGAATCAGATTGCACTTCTTTTTCCATCTCCCACAAAAATTGGTTTTTTTCACAAAACAACATTTTTAAAAAGTCACGCACACCCTATAACGTATAACATTTTTTCCATGAAGGATAAAATTCTAATTCTTTCGAATTTAGATTTGTAACTCCAATATCTAGTGCTACCACTTGGTTAGATATTTTTTTATTGAATATTTTTTCTTTAATTAAGTTTCAAAGTCAAACCAATTACAATTCAGACATAGCATGACCATATAATGGGTACCTTTTTTGTATATATCGAAATTCAATTTTTGTTTTTTTTTTGGATCAAGGACTTCAATATCTAGTGCACTCATGTTTTTCAAATTTTTTTTTGATAATCTGCTATTTTTTCACATATTCAAAACATAGACCTTCATTTTCAATGGAAAACTTATGTTTAATAAAACTAAGAAAAACAATACATAATAATAAAAAAAAAACATATTAAAATTATATTTGTTGGATAGCTCGTTCCGAGGACAACCTGATTCTAGTTAGGTTTGTGAAGATTCCTCCATTTTCATCCTCAACCCGAGCTCCAAAGTGCCAAAATTTAGGTTTTTCTTGTGTCTCAGGGGGGATGAGGAATAAGGGGGGTTCGAGTGAACCACCCTTACATAAGGTATTTTGTTGGGTTTTTGGGCGGGAAAGAATTAAAAGGGTTTACTCGAACCAGTCGGTTCGTACAAACCCCTAAAATCAAGTTTTTTGCCATGTATTCAGTTTTTGTGAGTTTTCCTTCCTCACTTGAATTGTAAACCCCTATTGTGGCTTCACCCATCATTAATGGGTGTTGGGATAGATCCTTGAAAAATGCAATTAATAAGGCTTAAATTTAAATTAAAGGGGCCAATTAAGCTTAATTACCCACAATTAGTTAATGAAACCCTATATTAGTGTGAAAGTGTAATAAAACACTTTACAACACCCTAAATAAGGCACAATTAAGTACATTTTATCATTAATTATTCATTCCCAAGATAAGCGTGAAAAAGGGTTACTTTTTTTACTCTACAAAATTAATATATTTATATTAATATATCAATATATATAAGTTAGAAGGGGGGGAGAGAGAGTGGGAGAGAGGGAGAGACCTGACAGAGAAAGAGAAAGAAAGAGAGAAAGACCTGAGAGGGAGAGAGAGAGTGGGGGGGGAGATACATAGAGGGAGCATGGGAGAGAGATTGTGTGTGTGAGAGAGAGAAATACCTCAGAGGGAGAGAGAGGGAGAGAGAGGGAGAGACCTGGGAGAGAGAGAGGGAAAGAGAGGGAGAGTGGGAGAGAGAGGGAGAGGGAGATAGAGAAAGACATGAGATGGAGAGAGAGGGAGAGAGAGCGAGAGAGAGAGAGAGAGCGAGGAGAGGAGAGAGGGAGAGAGAAGTGGGGGAGAGAGGGAGAGACTTGAGAGAGAGAGAGGAAGGGAGAGAGGAGAGTGGGAGATAGGACATGAGAGAGATGTATATATATATAGAGAGAGAGAGAGATGAGAGAGAGAGAGGACACGAGGA
Source organism: Sequoia sempervirens (assembly GCA_007258455.2). Classification (NCBI taxonomy): domain Eukaryota; kingdom Viridiplantae; phylum Streptophyta; class Pinopsida; order Cupressales; family Cupressaceae; genus Sequoia; species Sequoia sempervirens. The sequence goes on along the minus strand of VDFB02271358.1, from coordinate 1,153,845,240 downwards.
GTGAGGAGGAGAGGAGAGAGAGAGAGAGAGAGGGGGAGGGAGAGTGGGAGAGAGAGAGAGAGAGGGAGGGAGGGAGAGAAAGAGAGAAATGCTTGAGAGGGGGAGAGAGGACCTGAGATTGAGAGGGAGAGAGAGAGGGAGGGAGAGTGGGAGATAGAGAGGGAAAGAGAGAGAGGGAGAGAGAGGTATTAATATATAATATAATTTATATACTATATAATATATTAATTTAATATATACCTTTATAATAATATTAAATATAATATATTTAATATATAATATAAAATATATCTTAATATAGTATATTAATAATATTATGCTAATAATAACTCTTAGAACTAAAGTAAACGAATATCCATTTACTGAGTTATATAAAAAACAAAAATGGGACCGTTTTAAGAATCCCAATAGTCCCCACATTCCTTATGTTGATGAAATCACGTGCTTTTTTTCTCCATCAAACAAAATTCAACTTTTGGGAGATTCTTTTATAGTTTATTAACTTTTACAATCATTTGTGTGTGTTTTTTTGTTTGTGCAATGGGGAGTAGTAGTCATCGTAAGAGAAAAGGAAAGAGGAAACTAACAGTAGATCAAATTGAAGCATATAGAGCAAAAGATAAATTCATAGGAAAATAAGACAAGGTATGAAAAATACTCAAGATGAAGCTTCTTTTGCACCGTTAAATGTTAATTCAAGTGAAGATGAAATAGAAAATGAAAATATTGAACATCATATTGAAATTGAAAATGAAAATAGTGAAACTAAAAATGTGAACAACATTGAAAATGAAAATGTTGTTGAAAATGTTATTGAAAATGAAAATGTTGTTGAAAATGAAATTGTTATTGAAAATGTTCAAAATATTGAAAATATTGAAAATGAAATTGTTAATAAGGGAAAGGGTCCATTGTAGGGCAAAGACCGATAGTGGGGATAGAAGTAGTCCTCAGTTGGCCCCACGGTGGAGCATCTTAATATCCAATTGCAAAACACTTTTTTCCATAAAGTACATAATCTAACAAATCATGTGATGTCACATCAATGAAACATATTCACATGACTTAGTTCTCTACTATTCGATTGTATGTGGTTTTTGACCTTTTTGGATACCTCAAATAAGAGCATGTTGATGTGGCATCATATTTGATGATGTGACCCTAAATTTTTTTTTTTAAGCAGGTGAGTAGCCAAACAAACTATTGTACAAAATTGGGATTGATTTGAAATCATATAGTATGAAATTAAAAAAACCAAAGTTAGGGTGCCCTATTGTGGGCCCCTCTACCCTAACATTGAGCTTGAAAATGAAAATATTGGAATTGTTATTCAAAATGTTGATAAAACTGAAAATTTTGAAAATGAACCTTATGTAACACCTAATTACATGAGAACCCCTAAATGGTTTCTTGAAATAGATGAGAACATAATAGATAATCTTCAAGGAAAAAGGTGGCAACAAATGGTTCGTTTGTGGGCTACCAATATGTTCAATGAATACTTTTTCGATAAGACATTAATCGAACAATGTCAAATTTTTGTGCAATTGCTAAAGTCTTACAAAATGACACCATTATTAAGAAAATTGAATATTCGTGTCACCAAAAAATAAAAAAAATATTGTTTCTAAGGAAAATTAGATTGTTAGCTGATTAAATCAATAAACATCAAAATCCCATGAAGTAACAAAGCACAAAGGAAATCAACATGAAAATAAAAGGAACAATGTTACTAGAAATCTTCATCTTCCATGGTTCATCTTTGTTACACCTTCTAGTTTGCAGTAAATAGAGATGCCCTTAGATTTGTGTATGAGCAACTATGACAAGGGACAAGACTAAAACAAGTTTCGAAGGATTTAATTAAAATTGACCTCACAAATAGACTGAAAATGACAAGTGCATGAGATAAAAATAATAGGCTCAGATGATAAAATGGGCATGAGACCTTGAAATAAGAACAAAATTGACATTTTATAGAAAATGCAATTTTGAATGTGTGGCCAAGATGAAGAGATGACAAATACCCTAGAATCAATGGTCAAGATTCTATGGTGCTGCAACATGGATTAGGGTTAGGTCATAATTAGGGAAAATTAGAAATGAGCGGACAAGATCGATTTTAGAAAAATTGCATCGACGGTGGAGAATAAAAGAGATAGTTAATTAGAAGAAATAAAGATATTCAAAAAATCAAGAAGATAAAGACTGCCCTGATTTGAACTGACGATCGTTTTTGAAAAAATCAGGAATAGAAATTATTTGATTTTTGGAAGAATATTATCCTTTTGAATTTAATTAATTCAAAATGATAATTTTGTGTGACAAGTAAATAATCTTTTTCAGATTATTTACTAAAAAGAGTGAGAGTTAACAATATGGAATCATTTTAAATATTTTAATTTATTTAAAATGAGAGAAAAGTGAAATTAGCAATTAAATAATTAAAGATAATTATTTAATTTAGAAGATAAAACTGAATAATTAATTAATAAATTTATTTAATTATGACAATTAGTGACATATTAAATAAATGAAATTCATTTATTTAATAATCAAGAACAATAAAAGATATGAATTAACTAAATAATTATGAATTATTTAATTAATTATTGAATTTGGACTATAGACGAAATATGATAAGACATAAAAATATGGTTTGTGAGTCTAGGCCATTTTTATGTGTCTACATTTTTCCCCTCTTTGTCATAATGTAGCCTGTCACATTGTGACAAAGAAAACAAGTCAAAAGTATGCCCCAGTGCCAAATATGATGAGGAAGAATGATGAGGAGGGTTGCGATATGCCCCCTCGAGAGGATAGACAGGTTCCAAGAACATGGGTGTGATCTCGAAATTAATGAGAAGACTAGAATATGAAGAGACAAAGAAATGTTAGTGCAAAAGATATGGATGCAATGCCTATATGAGATGAGTGAGAGGAGATGAGAAGACTAAAGAAGATGCATGTTAGTTCGTAGACCAAATCCTTCAAAACATTGCTATAGGACTTTAATATTTATTACTCTTAATCATCATTGGGCGGTAAAAATGACACAAATGGACAACAAACACCATGATATGACATAGACCAAGGTGTGCAAGGTCATCCACTTGAAAAATAGACAGTCACAGACAAGGAATGTCCTAACTGATACTAAGGGCGAAGTTGCTCCAGCCTTTTTGTCAAGACAATCCACAGACAGCGGTCAAAGAAAATAAAATAGGCCAGGAGATGTTATCGCACCTCTAAATCCTTCATGGGACATCCTTGAGGTAGCTAGTAACATGACCAAAAAGACAAGACAGTAAAAATATAAGACAAAATAGCCAAAAATAGTCAAAATATAAGACAAGATAGACCAGAAAAATTAACAGCCATTTAATTTTGTTTGCCAATGTTTGTTTGCCAAAGGTGAATTGCTTGATAGTTTGACAGTTGGACAGTGCCTATTGTCAGGAAGGACACATCCTTAAAAAGGAAAATGACATTTTGATGAGGTCCAACTCCAAGAAGGACACATCTTGGAGGGGACAAAAGAGTGATGAAATTGACATTGTTTTGGCAATTTAACTGATTTTGACTAGATGAGTGGTTGGACAATGTTGTCTTGTTGGTTCGCTATTTAAATGTTGACCTTCGAATGACCGACTTATTTGACTGACATGATGAATATTGACTCTTATTTGGGATTTTTGAGAGTTATTTGGATGTTTTTGTGTTTTTCGGATATTTGGATTTTTTTTATTTTTTTTGGACTTTTGACGTTTATGATTTTTTTTGGCTTTTTGACATGTTATGATTTTTGGATTTTTGACATGTTATGATTTTTTTGGATTTTTGACATGTTATGATTTTTTTTGGATTTTTGACATGTTATGATTTTTTTGGATTTTTGACATGTTATGATTTTTTTGGATTTTTGACATGTTATGATTTTTTTGGATTTTTGACATGTTATGAGTTGGATGAAAGTTTGGTAGCCTTTGTGCTAGATACCAATGACAAGGGGAATACCAAGTCTAGGTGCAAGGAGATAGATGGGACTAATGGATGAAAGGGGTGTATGTGTCACAAGGGAGCAAGGATGTGATCTCCAAAGACTATGTCGCATAGGAATAACATGCCCCATTCTAGGTACAAGACTTAGGATTTTTTCATGACAAAGCTTATGACAATGAGATAATGATATGCTTGTTTGGAAGGGATGAGGTATGTCAAGAGATATCCAAAGAATGTTTCAACACTTTGCCCTTATATCTTCATCAAGATCAAAAAGAGAAGGGTGGATAAATGGACTCAATATGATAGGTATGTATGATGGCTAAAGATGGTAGGTAGGATGGAAATGACAAGACATGAAAATGATAAGTTGGATAGATGAGACATTGTGCCCCCAAGTGTAAGTGACATAGAAGATCAACCTACACATGACGCCTATTTGCTAGGTTTTCATCATGGTACTTATCCAGGGCGCCTGTTTACCAGGTTTTCACCATTGGACAAAGGATTTTCTCTTTACTTTTTTTTTTTATTCTTTTGTTTATTTTTACTTTTTGACTTTTTGACTTGTGGATAGGAGGTACTCAAGTGTCTAGTTGCATGAAAGGTGATAGTCCCACTAGGGATGGATGTCATTGCATGGACCATGTCAAATGTCATTATGCTCATAGATGTTGGTAAGGGATGACATGAAAGGGAGATGGAGTAGGTAGATGATGGATTATGATGTGGATTATGATATGGATTATGTAGGAAAGATGATAGGTATTATATGGGACTTATGGAAAAGATGAATGGGGAGGCTTAGCCAAAAGCATGGACCATAGGAAGATGATGGTGGAGATATCTAGGATAATGAGTGAAGGGTGGGGAGATGGGGGTATGTGGAATTGGTGTGAAATGGAAAGGAACCATGACCAATGGTTGCACACATTGTGATAAACGTTGAAGCTTTTGATGTGGATGGGGTGTAGGAAGCAATGGAGATGTTTGCTTAGGAGATGGTGGATGAAGTGCCTTAGGTACCCACATAGACTTGATATTTGTATGATTTTTGTTTGGCTTGTGGGATGGAATATGAGATGTTTGAATGGAATGTGCATTTTGGATGGGAGGGGATGGTTGGGATTTTTGTGATGTGGATGTCTCGTTTGACTTGATTTCTTTTTGCTTAGGTACCCAAACCATTTTAGTTTTGGCCTTTACCTTTGGAGGTATGGGCTTATATAGCCTTTTAGATGTACTTGGCTTTGATATTTTGCAATTGTATGCTAAGGCATTAGGACCATTAGAATTTTTGACTTTATGTGTAGAGGCATCCAAATTTTTATTTTGGAATCCCTTGGGTTTGGTGGAACATTGAGTGGAAGCTTTATGTTTAGACAATGTGTGCATTGATTTGTCATGATTAAGATGTTTAGAGGATTTATGGATAAATGGATAAGAGGATTGAATGGTAGTGATATTAGGTGTTGGAAGCAATGGTGGTAGAGTGGATGGAGGGAAGTGTATGGTCACAAGCTTTTGACATTTGTAGGATGACGGTGGTGGAATGGAAACATATGTTTTAGGCATATGATAGGTTTTATGATGGAAAGTGGACTTAGGATGCATGGAGGAAATACCAACATCTTGAGATTGGTGTCCTTGAGATGTATGTCCAAGGCCATAAGAGCATGGAGGGACTTTGACATGGATGGGCTCCAAAATATCTTGTTCATGAAGGCCTAAACCTTTACCTTGGTGGTTCATATTTTGGAGTGTGCAATGGACAATAGGACTAGGTGTAGGTAAAACACTAGACATGATTTCCTTATTGGATGGAGAAGATAATGGTTGTTGTTGTTCGAAGGAGGAACATTCATGAGTGAGGGTAGAAAGACCAATAGGATATGATGGAGGACTTGTAATGGGGTCGATAGTGGGTGATGGAGGATCATTAGGATCTTGATTAGCATTGTGTTCACTTAGATCCAAAGTATTTGTTTGATCTTCTATGTGTGCTTGGGAGGCACTTGTCTCATCAAGGGAAGTGGATGTTGATGGATCATGGATAGGACTAGGTGGAGGTGAATTTGGAATATCTTTCTCATGGATGGGTATAGGATCAAGTTGCTCTTGGATAGGCTCTTCATCATTATGGATATCATCTTGATCATAAAAATGATATAGATTATGGATGGGTTGGATGAAAATGATTTGATCTTGATTAGGACTAGGGCTTGATGTTTCCACATGCTTGGGAGTAGACTCTTGGCATAACTCTTTGGTTGCTTGAATGGAAGTGGAAGGGGACTTCTCATGGAGAGAATTGACATGTTCTTGATGGTCAACGACATAGGAGCATGAAAGAGGGTGACTTGGACTTATGAAGGGAGACTCTTGAATTGGCTCAAGGGGTTGTGGATGACATGGTTGACTTGAAGGACTTGGCATGATGTTTGAGGACTCTTTTGTATGTTCAAGTATATGAGGTGAATGACATGGCGACAATTGATTCCTTTCTTGTAGCCCTTGGGTCACATCCTTTGTAGGTGGATTGGGTTTATGTAATGCCATCAATTTATATTTTAAATATCTAAATGTAAGGCATTGATTTGATGGAGGATTAGATGATGGTGGGGGTAATAAAGAGTTTGATGGGTCAGAAGGTGGAGATGCCAATGGATTAGGACTAGGACATGGTGGATTAGGGATAGGAATTTGATTGGATGGTGGTAAGGCTGCATGGACTAGATTGGTGTTCCCCTTGTCAAAGGTGGCATTAAGACTAAAAGGCTCTTGATGTTGTTGCCAAGGTGGACTTGGGAAGCTACGTTCTTGTTGTGATATGGGTGGACATGTTGATGTGGCATTGTCATAATAGATAGATGTGTTAGGTTGGCATGATGATGAAGGTGACACATAGGATTGTAGTTGAATGTGTTGAGGTTGAAATGGTGTTTGGACTTGTGATATGATTTGTTGTTGTAATGATGATTGAGGGGTTGTATAGGGTAATGATTGTTGAGAGGTGGATTGGTATGGAAAAGGGCTGACATTAGAATACGTGTGATAGTTTGACGAAGGGGTAACATGATATGTGGAGGAATGAGGTTGATATGATGATATAGGTGACACATAGGATTGATGTGAAATTTGTTGATGTGGTGGTTGGACTTGATGATGTACTTGTTGGATTTGAAAAGTGGCCATGAGGTATTGGATTTGGGCTATGAGCTGTTGCATTTGAAGTGACTTATTTGCTTGAAGTTTTTGGATTATGTCATGGACTCTTTGAATGAGTTGTTGGGGTAAAGGTGCTTGACTTGTTTTAGCATCGTGAAGCATGTGAACAAGCTCTTGTGCTATGTCTTCCAATGTTTTCATGGTGTAAAATGATGTTGATTGGATGAAAGAAATGACGATGATTAAGATATGATGTGGAATGATAAGATTGGGTGATTTGGATGATGTGGAGAGTGTTTATTGGAAGTTTGACTTGAGAAATATCAAACACAAGATCTCACATGTAAATGCATGAACACACACCAAGCATAATGATAAGTTTGTCTTCCAAGATTAGATGTTATGATTAAGCAAGCACTTGAATACACAACAACAAGCCCTATGACTAGTCAAGTGGGGTATGGCCAATTAGGTCTCAAGTGAGTTTTCACAAGGTTGACTAGGTATAATTTGGAAGCAAAATCTTGCCAATAAGCTGGGAGAAAGGGGTAACCCACCCTTCACCATCACTTCCCAAAGGTATAAATTTCTTTGGGGCTTAGCTCAGAGTGACAAGATTTCAACTCCCAAACGAGCGTGTCTTTGGATTCACACTCTATTGAGGTCATCCCTTGGAGGGGTGTGTGCTCCAAGCAGGCCTCCTACGAAGGGTATGACAAAAGCAAACCAAGTGAGGTGTTTTGGAGAACACACACACTTGATTCACACTCGCAAAGATTAATTTCCCTTAGAAATGAAATGTGTGTAAAATAGTTCAAGCACTTGTTCTTTTTAATCCCAAATCAAATGTGTAGGAAGACAGTGGTGAATTTTAGACCTAATTTTCAATATGTGATTGAAGACAATATTCGTTTTAAGAGCCAAAATTCAAATGTGTTTGCAAACAATGATTGATTTTATGCCCCAAATTGAAATGTGTGACAAGCAAAGATCAATGAGAAATGAAAGATTAGAACGTATGCACCTGATTATTCGCTTTCCAATTTGATGTGTGTGACGATGCCAATGTTTTTCCAGCTCCGTGTGATTCACCTACAACTCACAAAATCGAAAAAGACCAAGTAAACTTGTATAGAAGGAAATTACGTGAAAAAGATGAATTCTAATAAAAATCTGATTATGACACATTCTATTAATCATTACTATTAGAGGGTTAGCTAGTCAAGACAAATCTGATTTTTAGAAATTTTTTGGACAGTAAAATGAAAAATACAGAGAATAAAACCTATCTAAAATCTCAAGAGGTTTCCAAAAATGTAAATAAATCAGAAAAATTTGTTGTTTTGCATCTAAAATTATTTTTTTATGAAAAATCATAAAAAATTTATAAAAAATACAAAATAGCTCTAAAAATTCTAATTTTTTTACTGCAGTCATCTGATATCATCCCAAATCTGCAAAATAATAATTTGTGATTAGATCTACAACCGTGAGTGAGATATAAGCAAATATATTTTAAACATAGATTTTAAAAGATCTATTTTTTGACTAATAATCGCACATACAAATTTAAAATATAAAGAACAGACCCATGTTAAAATTTAAAGAGATTTCCAGAAATGTAAACATATCTGAAAAATTCGATTATTTGCTCTCGAAATTAATTTTTTATGAAAAACAGAAAAATAATTATACAAAATGAAAAACAGATCCAAAAAATCTGAATTTTGGAATGAAAGTGCGTGATGTTGTCCCGAAGCTACAAAACAAAATTTGTGAGAAAATACATAGCCGTTTGAAAGTTATGGTCATGTCTTTGAAAACTTTGGCTTTATCCACAATGATGCCAAACCTGCAACAAAAAGCAAACAAAACCTGCAACAAAAGAATCCAACTCCAAGATTTCTCAAAATGTGTTAAAATATATCAGGTTCACCAAATGTTTCTATGGAAAATTAGATTGTTAGCTGATTAAATCAATAAACATCAAAATCCCATGAAGTAACAAAGCACAAAGGAAATCAACATGAAAATAAAAGGAACAATGTTACCAGAAATCTTCATCTTCCATGGTTCATCTTTGTTACACCTTCTAGTTTGCAGTAAATAGAGATGCCCTCAGATTTGTGTATGAGCAACTATGACAAGGGACAAGACTAAAGCAAGTTTCGAAGGATTTAATTAAAATTGACCTCACAAATAGACTGAAAATGACAAGTGCATGAGATAAAAATAATAGGCTTAGATGATAAAATGGGCATGAGACCTTGAAATAAGAACAAAATTGACATTTTATAGAAAATGCAATTTTGAATGTGTGGCCAAGATGAAGAGATGACAAATACCCTAGAATCAATGGTCAAGATTCTATGGTGCTGCAACATGGATTAGGGTTAGGTCATAATTAGGGAAAATTAGAAATGAGCGAACAAGATCAATTTTAGAAAAATCGCATCGACGGTGGAGAATAAAAGAGATAGTTAATTAGAAGAAATAAAGATATTCAAAAAATCAAGAAGATAAAGACTGCCCTGATTTGAACTGGCGATCGTTTTTGGAAAAATCAGGAATAGAAATTATTTGATTTTTGGAAGAATATTATCCTTTTGAATTTAATTAATTCAAAATGATAATTTTGTGTGACAAGTAAATAATCTTTTTCAGATTATTTACTAAAAAGAGTGAGAGTTAACAATATGGAATCATTTTAAATATTTTCATTTATTTAAAATGAGAGAAAAGTGAAATTAGAAATTAAATAATTAAAGATAATTATTTAATTTAGAAGATAAGACTAAATAATTAATTAATAAATTTATTTAATTATGACAATTAGTGACATATTAAATAAATGAAATTCATTTATTTAATAATCAAGAAGAATAAAAGATATGAATTATTTAATTAATAGTTGAATTTGGACTATAGACGAACTATGATAAGACATAAAAATATGGTTTGTGAGTCTAGGCCATTTTTATATGTCTACAAATATAATATTATTGTAAAAAATATTTTTAATGCTCTAACTTATATTGGAAAGACTAGTAAAGAAGAAGATAAAAGGGTTGCTTGTAGAGTGATCACAACTTCACTAGTAATCTATCATTTGAGAAAGGCTCGTTTAATGAGACAAAATTGTATTGATTTAAATCTAAATCGTAAACATTGAATAGAGCACTCTCAAGAAGAGGAAGACTCAATAGTCCTCTTCAAAATGATACATTGGCTTTTAGTGGGAGGCTTCCACATGCTGATAGGAAGCTAACCAATAATGTAAAGATGAAAATTGAACAATTTTGGAACTCTCACTCTAGAGTATCACCGGATGTAAAGGATGTTTAAATTTACGAATTGGTAATCGAGATTGCACACCGCATCCTAAACATTTCTTGGAATGTAACCAAACAATTTTGTCAAGAACATGCAAATTGACAAATCTCACAAAGGGATTTTGAGTCTTGCAAGCCATTTTATTGTGTACCTATTAATGTTTGTAAGACATATTGTTATAAATACCTTGTTGAGTATTCAATGTATCATGAGATATTATGCCATATTCATTCTACTATGCATATTGATGAAATGTTGCAGGAGTGTCATGCAATGCAACTTCCCAAGTCATCCAAGGACTTGTTAGATTCATTTTTATGTGTTTGAGGTGATGGTTTCTTATTTTATATAAATGATTGTTTAAATGAAACATGTTTGCAATGTGGTGGTTTATCAAAATTTGTAACATGCTTTCATGAGGGTAGCGAACATGATTTTGGTAATAAGATAGTTGAGAAAAAAAGTTTTGAGACACTCAAATACACATTGAAGAGTGGAGGTGAAGTTTCTAGATGCGATTTGGTTACAAGAGAGGTAAGTATTGCTGATTTTATTTCTGATTTTAAGAAAAAACTTTTCTATAAGTATGCAAGGCATAGCCACAGATCGTAGTGGATGAATCAGGAATTCAAGATGTGTAAGGACTCTTTCCCAATTGGAACTATTCTATTCATAGTTGATTTTTCTGAAAATTACACATTGCAACCACAAAATGAAGTACAATCACAATATTATATTTCTATTCAAATTACTATTTTTGTCCACATAACATATAGACGTACCCCTGATTGTATAGAAGAATACAAGAAGATAATCAAGGAATACCATTTTTACATGAGTGATGATAAATATCATTCATCTGAGTTCAAGTGCAACATGGTTTTGAAAAAAAATTTGAGTTCTTGCAAGAAAAAGGTATTGCAATAGGTCAACATCTCATTTGGTCAGATAAGTGCATAGGGAAATTCAAGAATGCTCAGATGCTTTATTGGTTGAGAAAGATGCATATAGAGAGGGGTGTACCATATATTTGAAGTTGGGAATGGAAAAGTGAGCATGATGTCGCAGGTGCATGTGTGAAGAGAGCTCTGGTTAAGGAAAAAATGAATATCCAAGGTGGTGCAACATTCAATGATGCATGCAGCTATAGCCTATCATAGCATGAAGATGGATAGGGATTTGAGGATCTCTAAACTTTGGATCGAAGGTGATTCGTTGAATATTATCAATTTCCTTAAGCAAGGAACTCCCCCTTCTTGGTCCATTAATAATTTTATTGTGGATGCTATTTCCTTTTGTGGGGAGTTTGAATAAATTTATATTTCCCATTCCTATAGGGAAGCGAATAACGCGGCTGATTGGCTGGCGAATTATGGTGTGTCTTTGGCTAAAATGTGGAGGGAGGATGAAGTCCTTCCAATTGATTTAAGCACGCTTATTATTAATGATCGACATTAATTTTTCTACTATGCCCACCTCCTTATTTTTGGGCTTACGTGGGAATCATGAATTTAGCACTATGATGGGACTTATCACATAGATTATGATCATTGGAATTTGTGGCTTCTCTCAACAGATGTGTTTTAGAGTCCTTTGCATTATCTCCTTCCAGACTATTCTGGATTTCTTCATACACTTTCTAGGTAGCTCTATGACTATTGTCTTTTCCTTGTCCTGTGAGTGCTCTACATGTCTCTCGATGATGGGTGGGGATAGGTGTTGAACGGAGCCGCTCTCTTGCGATGATACTAGGGCTAATCCTAGAGTTTGAGATATTTTGCAGAGAGGGGGTCTGACTCCTTACTTGGAGAGACTAGAGGGTTTTAAATCCTCAGTCTCTAAGGATTTTGTGGCTGCCTGGCATGGTCGCATGGTGATTTTGTATGGTAGGGATATTACCATTGATGAAGATCTTATCACCGAGGTGACTGGCTTATCTATGGAAAGTAGGAAATTTTATCAAGACAAGAATATTTTGCAATCTTCTTGGAAAAAAATTCTTTGTGATAGGGAAAGGGCTAAAATGGTTCGCTTGGACTATGGTGGCTATGACCAAACTAAGATCAAACCAATTTGGTAGACAATTGTTGTGGCATTAATGCACTACTTCACTTTGGATGGTAGATTTATGGCGCTTTATAGTCATCATTTTGTTCTGCTCAGCCATTTTTGCCATGTTAAGCTGGTTTTTTTTCCCTTCTATCTGTTGTTGTCTATGGAAGAAAGCATCTCGAATCACAGAAAAAACCCTAGGAATCCCTTTCTGCATGAATGATTAATGCTTTTTAATTGTTGAGTTTATCAAAGCCAACTGCATTGTGAGAACTCCTCGGTCCCCTACTTCTAAGAAATTGGGGAAATATAGTAGGAAATGCAATATTGTTGAAATCAAGGAGTCTGTTCGCATGGAGGCTAAAGATGAGTCGGAGGGATGGTTTGATGGCTTTGATACTGATCTAGATTATACTTCATCTACAGGTGATTTTTTCCCTTCCTCCTCGAAAGTTTCTCCTCATGTGAAACGTAAGATGAAGATTCTTTAGGGTATTGTTGAGGGCTCTATTGATAAGAAGTGTAAGGGTCATGGCAAGGAAATGAATGATAATTTTGAGAATGTGGCTGGTAGTTTTTAGGTTGAGGTGTCGGGTGGTGGTGGGTCCCTGGTGGTTGGTAAAAATAATTCACTTGAAAACCCTAAAGATTATGCTCGAGGCTCTGCTTCTAGTGATCGAGGGAAGGCCAAGTTAGGTTTAGAGGATGTTCATTTTGAGGAACCAATGGGTGGTTCACATCAGGGTAGGGGTTTTCTCTGGGGTGCTATGGATTTTTCATAAGTGTCAGGCCTTGTGAAGGAAGGGGTGGATATTTCTTTCAATATGCTTATGTGGCTTGTTCAAGAGATTCAGGATCTCCATAACAAGCATGATACCATTGTCAGGTGCAATATCTCTACTTTGTGAAGTCTGAAAGAGTGGGATTCTATTTTTTCTCTATCTCGGTCTTTAAATTTGAGTGTGGACTGTATGGTGGACGAAATTTCTGCTCTAAAGAATGACTATGGGCTGAGAGTGGCAGTGTTGGAGAGACAAAATAGGAAACTTTGAAGGGATTTGGATATGCTCATCAACATAAGTAAGGAGAAGTTGGAGGTGTCAGTCGAGGGGATGATTTTCCTTAATTAGAAGGCTTTGGAACTAACTGGGAAGGGATTTTTTGATGATCAGGGGATCTCATATCATGGGGAGGAAGCTTGTATGGATGGGCTTTCAACTAATTTGGCTGCTAGTCCAAGTGTCCATACTCGTAGTAAAACCAAGAAACATAAGAAGGATGGTGCTTGTGATGTGGAAGAAATTATGGAACTGCATGACAAGTTGGCAGCCAAGGATTTGGGGGCTGCAAAAATGCTTAAAGAACTACTTTAAGGTCCATTTGGCTTGTCTTTATGTTTTATGTTTTTTAGTTGATGTTACTACGGATGATTGAGTGATGGTCTGGTAATTAGCTGGTGTTTTTTGTGGTTTTTTCTAGGTGGGCAGTCAATTTTCTTATCTTTAGTGCCTCTTCCTTTTTTGTTCAAGGTTTCTGGTCCCTTCAAAACCTATTTTGCATTAATAAAAAACATTCAATGATGCCCATTCTATTATTGATTGGTTTACTTATGCATTATCATGAGGAGGGACACTTGATTCACAAGTGTGTAGGTTCTTTTGGTTGGTTGAGGAGGGCACAATGGGAGACAAATTGGAATGTCAAACAATTAGAGATTCTTCAAAGATGCATTCATTTCAAATCTTAGATGTGGGTGCATGGACCATATGGACATGAGATTTGAATTATTTTTGTCAGAATTGTATTCAATGTGATTGGGATCAATGCAAGTCAAGTGAGTGGGTGGATACATGGATTCCACAGTACCTAACCCCTTTATCTATAGCAAAATCTTCTTTATAAGATGAAATGGAAAGTTCACTTGACTACGACCATCTTTCAAATCTTGTATAGCCATGAAATATCTATGCAGTTGTAGCACCATAGGGGAATGAAGAGGGATTAGACTATTGGTTGGCATGATGTGTATAGGGCAAGAAAAAGCTAACACAACGATGGAAAATGATGATGGGTTCATGTATCCTATAGGTTCACTTGTTGTTTCTATAACTTTGTTGCATTACCATTTCATCATCATTTAGGTTGTTTAGAATAATATAGATTTATTATTCTAAGAATCTTTTCTAGTTTGTATTACCATTTCATCATCATTTAGGTTGTTTAGAATAATATAGATTTTTTATTTTAAGTATATTTAGTTGTTGATAAAAAACTTATGATCATACAGGTTCATTTTTTTTTTTGAAACTTGGTTGCAAACATATATGATTAGAAGGAATGACATACCTACATTTGAAGACTATGAGAAACACAAAACCATTCTCATGTATTTACACCTTGTTATAGAAACAAATGTTAAGTTATTTAGACATCATGCTAGACCAAAAACAAATGAACTATGGAAAACTAGTAGTGTTCATCATGAAGCATTACTCAATACTTTGAAGGTAAGAGATGACCCTTCAGGCACACTTGAGTAGTGGATCATTTGTTGTATGGGACATATATGATATTTTTCATCTTATTTTGATATTGTTTATTTGCTAAGGTTCATTATTTGGGTTGTTTAAAATAATATAGATTTGTTATTCTAATCATCTTTTCTAGTTTGTATTACCATTTAATTATCATTTAGGTTGTTTAGAATAATATAGATTTGTTATTCTAAGCATCTTTTCTATTATGATCATATATATTTTTCATTCTAAGTATATTGCATTGTTCATGGCATGATGGACCATATAGCTACTACAACAATAGCCAGATCTGATCCTTTGGTAGAAGTATGTGACATATTAGTAAATTTGACATTATATTTTCTCTTCTATGGTCTATTATTGAAAATTTTCATGTTGCATCTCCAGATGAGAGATGAGGACTAGTGGGCACATTGGAAAGACAAAAGAATCAACATAAACTTCGTCTAGCTAACTGCAAAGGCAACATGTGATCTATTTCCTTCCCTTATTGGGAAATGACTATGTATTAGGGTCATTTGTTTTATGCCTATGTGGAATTTTGTAAA
Source organism: Sequoia sempervirens (assembly GCA_007258455.2). Taxonomy (NCBI): domain Eukaryota; kingdom Viridiplantae; phylum Streptophyta; class Pinopsida; order Cupressales; family Cupressaceae; genus Sequoia; species Sequoia sempervirens. Next base: position 1,153,829,600 of record VDFB02271358.1, on the reverse strand, counting down.
TCCTATATTTTATAGCAATTCTTGAATGATGATATCATGTGTATTGTGTATACTTTACAACTTATGTGTATAGTTTGTGACTTATAATTATTCCAATGTATACTTTACGACCTACGTGTTTTCATGCATTTACTTTGTATTCATGTGTGTAGTTCATGAATTAAGTGTATTTGAGTAAATGATTCACTTATTCACTTATTCATGAGGACTAGAATGAACCCTATACCCCTCTACACCTTTACAATGCATCCATCTGACCCTTTTTCCATCAACTGAAAACTTGACACCATGGGAAAACACCTTAGAGATATCAAAAATTGAGCGAGCTTATTGTAGAAGGGCCCTACATGATCCCATAGCCTTAGACATATTGTTTCTAGGTGACACAATTTTTGAGTAATAGGTCATCAAAGATTGCTACCTTTTAGCACTTTGGACTCTTAAGGGAAATCACTGGTCTAATGTATCTCAGACTGTTTCAGTGTGTTTGGGTGTGAAATATGACCATTCCTAGTTTAAACCAACCAATCTAGACATGTTGGAACTATCGATTTGGTTGCATGAGGATCAAAATGAAAGAATATTTACATTGCATCCATCTGACCCTTTTTCCATCAACTGAAAAATTTCACACCATTGGAAAATGCCTTAGAGATATCAAAAAATAAGAGATTATTGTAGAGGGTCCCAATACAATCTCGTAGCCTCAGATGCAAAGTTTGTAAGCATCACGATTTTTGAGTAATAGCCTGCCAAAGATTGCAACCATTTTGCACTTTGGACTCTTAAGGGATCGATCCCATTGAACGTAGCTCAGAGTGATTCAGCATGTCTGGTGCAAAAAAAGATCATGACTAGCATAAAATTACCCATCTAGACATGTTGGAATAGTTAGTTTGGTCATACGAGATACAAAATGAAAGTTCCACCACTTTGCAACTTTACACTGCTTGCATTTGACAACTTTTTCCTCAACTAAAAACTCATCACCAGGGAAAATGCCTCCAAGATAGCAAAAAATGGGAGAGGTTATTGTATATTTTCCCAATGCAATCTTATAGCCTCAAATAGAGAGTTTGTAAGCACCATAGTTTCTGAGTAATAGCTCATCAAAGATTGCAACCATTTTTCACTTTTGACTCTTAAGAGATTGAGTTGGTTGAACATAGATCTAAGTGATTCAACATGTTTGGGTGTGAAGGATGATCATGCCTAGTGTAAACATACCCATCTAGAAATGTTGGAATAGTTGGTTTAGTCGTATGAGTTGCAAAACAAAATTTGCACCACTTTGCAACTTTACGTTGCTTACATTTGATAACTTTTTCCTCAACCGAAAACTCGTCACAATGGGAAAAAACCTTTGAGATAGAAAAAATGAGAGAGGTTATTATATTGGGACCCAACACAATCCCATAGCATTAAATGAAGAGTTTGTAAGCATCATGGTTTCTGAGTAATAGCCCGTAAATATTACAACCATTTTGCACTATGAACTCTTAAGGGATCGATTTGGTTGAACGTAGCTCAGAGTGATTCAACGTGTTTGGGTGTGAAAGAGGACCATGCCTAGTGTAAATGTACCCATCCATATGTGTTGGAATAGTTAGTTGGGCCATACAAGTTACAGAACAAAAGTTACACCACTTTGCAACTTTACACTACTTGCATTTGACAACATTTTCCTCAACTAAAAACTCATCACCATGGGAAAAGGCCTCTAAGATAGTAAAATATGAGATAATTTATTATAAATGGTCCCAACATGAACCATAGCATCAAAAAAAGAGTTTGTAAGCATCACGGTTTCTCAGTAATAGCCCATCAAAGATTGCATCCATTTTACACTTTGGACTCTTAAGGGATTAAGTCGGTTGATCGTAACTTAGAGTGATTCAATGTGTTTGGGTGTGAAAGAGGACCATTCCTAGCATAAACGTACCCATCTAAATATGTTGGAATAGTCAATTTTTTCGTACGAGTTGCAAAACAAAATTTTCACCACTTTACAACTTTACACCACTTGCATTTGACAACCTTTTCCTCAACTAAAAAATCGTCACCATAGGAAAACGCCTCCGAGATAGAAAAAACTGAGAGAGGTTATTGTAGAGGGTCCCAACGTGATCTTGTAGCCTTAGAAAAAGAGCTTGTAGGTGTCATATTTTTAGAGTTATAGCCTATAAAAGATTGTTTCTTTTTTTCACTTTGGACTCTTAAGGGATATCATTGGTCCAATGTAGCTCAAACTGTTTCAGAATGTTTGGGTTTGAAACAAGACCATGCCTAGCCTAAATGTATCCATCCATACATGCTAGAACTATTTTTAAAGCAAATTAACCTCCTTTTCATTGACAATAAAATCTTATTTTTATCATTTCATTCCTTTTCTAAGTGGTTAACTTTAGTCTTTAGTTGTTTTGCTTCAATTTCAATGTTTAGGACAACAACATCCCTTTGCTTGATAGAGTTTTCAACGCTTAGGAAAATAAATTCATTTTTTTCAAATCCACCTTAAGTATCATCTCTCACTTTCTTTTCTTGCACAAATTCTTACCAAATATAAAACCTCAATTGCATTAGGTTGAATAACATACATGACAACAATTGTGATATAGCAAGTTTTGTGTGGGTCAAGGTTGACTGACATATATGATAGTAACATATGAGTGATTGATGTTGTGCAAAGTGTGCATTATGACTTGTGTGCATCAAGCCCATATGGTATGCCTAGTTTTCTTATTCATGCATTATGGTTAGCAACATTCATTGTTGTGCATTACAATAATACAAATTGCATGTGGAAGGTCAAATAACATGCATGTCATGGAGTTGCATTTGGTTTGTTTAATGGTTATATCACACTCATTTGGTTTGTTTAATGGTTATATCACACTCATTTGGTTTGTTTAATGGTTGCATCATGGTTGAGTCATGTCTTAATTGTTGATCATGATTATTGTATATATTTCACATGAACAATCTAATGAACATGTATCTTGTTCAGTTGTAAGGTTGCATCAAACCCCTATGGTTGAAAGATAGTGATTCGTATTCATGGTGATTTTATACCTTTTACATGATTCTTTGAGGCATGTTTTCAAATAGATCTTCTCAACAAATATTATACAGTGATTCTCATACCATTTTTCATTAATTTTAACTTCTTTTGAAAAAAAATAGCTTCCCACTTCATTATAGGAGTTCAAAAAAAATAATAATGTCAAATGTATATTCATTCAAGAGAAATTAAAATCATGTGTATTCTCAAATTGAGTGTATGATAAAAATCCTTTGATAGACATGTATCAAAAAGGTAATACAATAGAAAAGGAAGTGAATTGTTTAAAAAAACTCCTCAAATAAATGTGGTCTCATGGAATGTAATGTATGTGAATCTTAATATGAATGAATTCTATCATAGATGGATTACCAATTGTAATTCATAAGTTATATTAAAATGCAATTTCATTAATATATAACATTCTATTGATCATAACTTTAAACCATTATAAAATAATTATACATTCCTTTTTGAAGGTCCAAAGTAGAAATACATGCAGACGAGGAACAAATTAGATCAAATATCAATTTTTATATATCAAAATTTAGAATAATTGTGTTTGTGCATTTAAAAATTTGGCATATATGCCTACCCAGAACAAGTTTTACAATAAGTTTTACAAATTGTAGCATATATGCCATCTCAAGATATATCAAACCCTAAATACATATCAATCTATATCAAATCCTAATCCTATGCTCGACCATCAAAATACTTTAGTTGCTCTGAAGCTTCCTGCACAATACCAATTCAAACTACAAATTAGATTAATTATGTGAATGGTTGACAAGATAGACTCGTAAATAGAAACTTATATACTATAATTTATCAATTATGAATTTAACATTAAAATAACTATATTGAATTATATCATATCAAAAATGTAATTCTTGTTTACCTCAAGTCTTGTTGTCTTTTCTATAATACTTTATGCATATGATTATCCCTTAGGATAACTAGGAGTCCTCGTATAAAGAAATGGTCCCACACTCGTCACATTGTTGAATCAGGAAGAGGACTATAGAAGGTAAAATATAAATGATACAAATTAACATATAATTCTTGATAAATAATTATATTTACTAAATATATATCTACTCCTATCTAAAAGTAAATATCTACAATATAAAATAAACACATACTTGTTGTGATGCTTCTACACTAGATGGGCTCATGGTGGATGAAGCGGCTAAGATGGTTTTCTATATTTAAAAAATAACAAGAATGTAACACAATTTAAATGCACATGCACATATAATCATAATGTCGAGAATATAAAAAATATACCTGTTGTGTAACTTCTTCCAATGGCCCAAGCTCAGTCAACATGGCTATAAAAGTACTAGGTTGTTGCATAAAAAGAGAAGATTATATTAGACTATCAATCTATGTAGTAAATGTATTTAAACATAATGAAATGATGTAAAATGGTTGCTTTATGGTTTAGGACATAGACCAACACCTTTCTACCTCATTCATTCAAGGAAATCCCTAGAGATCTCAATCTAAGGTATGCAAACGAGAAAGAGACCTTGCAATAGGGTTGTCCTAGGGTCTGATTATAAACTAAAGAGGGGTTCACCACCAAGCTACTGCTTGGAAGACTAATGAAATGCAAGACCTAATGCTTAAACCTAATGCAATGCAAGACTTCACTAAATGACCTAAAAATAAATGTAAATCAAAATAGAAACATAAGAAATCAGAAGTGTGCACCTAGAATCTTGTTAAGGCCTGGATGAAGACTTGAAATGCTGAAAAAATTGAAATTAATGCCTGTTGGGATTCATACACTAGTTTGTGCGATTTAGTCCCAAGATTAGGGTTTCTGGACAGGAACAAAAAACTAGCAGAGATATGACTAAAACTCCTTAAATCTACATTTTTTCCTATACTGGGACTCATACGCTAGAAGTGGCATATTAGTCCAGTTAGGGTTTTCTGGAAATTCAAAGTCTGATTGTGCTCTTCAATGTTTGATTTGTCCTTTCCACTTGATTTCTAGATCTAAATCTCTAATTTGTAACCTGTAGATGTCCTTCAATGGTCTCTGATGCAAGGTGACAACTTTGAACACTTGAAAATTTTCTCCAAACTTGCTCTTCAATATTTCTTCAACCTACATCTACAAATCACACACTAAAGAGAGGGGGAAATGTTGTTTTGTTAGTGGAAAGGGGTTTTCTTTGGTCAAACCCTATTTTAGTAATCAAACCCTAAAATGAAATCAAATAGGAAAGGAGAATGATGAATAAACAAAATTCAATGTTGTAACTCACCCAACCCTAGCAATAAAGTGTTGTAAATATGTATGAAGGGGCTCCAATCGATGTAGATCTTGAATCTTTCTTGAATGTGATAAATCTTGAATTGAATGCTAGCTTGAATCATGAAACCCTACATCACAATTGTTAGCTAAAAAAAAAACATGATGCATGACTTTGAAATGATGCTTGATGCTTGAATAATGCTCTAAAACACTTGATAATCAGCTCTTGAAGACTCTTGAATGCTCTTGTGAACTCCAATTTGCTATCAAGAATGCTCTCTTGAAAGTATTAGGTGATCTCTTGAATGCTTAGGTGAAAATGAGTGAAAAACCTTGTATTTATACTTGTTTATGCCTAATTTCTTGAAATTTCAACACTACAAGCCAACATCAGATCTAGGAGAATAAAATCCTACCAAGAATTTGAATTAAATTTAATTTTGGGTCAAGTGAGACTCATACACCAGAAGTGACATATGAGTCCCATTAGGCATAACTATGGTATACATTTTTAAAAATGCTTAGAATGATGTAAAATCTAGATCAGGGCCCAAAAACCTAGGTGGGACTCATATGCCCAAGGTGGCGTATGAGTCTTGGATCACTAAATCTGGGTGACACAAACTAAAAACACCTGAATTATGATTGGATGTTGGTTCATGTCAAGATTATCCTTGGAAAGATGCATTAAATAAGGCTTGTGGATGTAAAATAAGGCCAATTAAAGCATAAAGAAGCTAGATTATTTAATAAAACCCTAGAAAAGTGTGAAAGTATGCTAAAACACATTACAACACCCTAAATAAGGCACCAATAAGCTTATTTAGTTCACAAGGGCCCAAGACCTAATTTGAATATGTTAGACATATTACAACACTAAATCAACACCATGTTAGGGAGTAATTTTCTCGCATTACATCTAGCCCCACTTTAGTGAGAGGAGGAACTTTGTTCCAACTCACACTAAAGTATACCAACACACATCAAGAGGGGTCCAAATGTACCAATGCTAGTAAGATACGATGGTCATGATCAAGAGGGTTGCACAAGCCCCAAGGACCAAGGTCCTATGGAAAACCAACATAGGCACAAAAGAACATACATGAAAATGAAATAAAGAGCAATAGCAAGGTACAAGCATACACAACCAAAGACAAAGAGAAAAGAAACATGAAACAAATGAGGGGGTGGATCAAGCTTCAACCATTTTTTGAACACAATGTGGATCAGATCTAGGTTGTTTGTATAAAAAATGTACACTCACTATGAGGCAATGGAACTTCAAGATGTCTATTGGGTGAGTAATCAAAGAGGGTGAGACATATACACATGCAGCCAGTATGCTCTCACACACACACATGAGTGTCTATGTGAAAGTCATGTCTCGATTCGAATTCTCATCCAACCACTACCAAATTTATACCTCCTGATAACTTTGATAAGGCTCCACACAACAATGAAATTCAAGCTTCATGAGGCAAGAAAAGCTTCATATGTTGGAAACTCATGAACAAACAAGATGGGTCCACATGCATGTAAAGTGTGTTATGCAAGGTGGCCATATAACTGAAATTGTAAATGTAAAAATAATGTAAAGAACATTCAAAGGAGTCTTGCTTACTTCATGTGAGGTCTTAAACTTAGGGAACATTATGCCTAATGTCTCCAAGAGAGGACCAATCAAAGTATAGAAGATTCACAGCTTAGGGGATGTAGTGTGTCGCATCAAGCCACTAAGAGGAAAGTAATATGCTTATAGATATCATGCTCTTGAAGGAAATCACACCCAATTTCATCCACAAAGTTAAAGACACATCGCATCAAGAAAGAAGACTACACCATGAAACATGAAAAAAACATGCAAAAGAATAATGCCAATGTATGACCCCATTTTAAAGAAATTGCTAAACACCATGTTGTGAGCAATTAATTTAAAGTAGAAAATCATAAATGCTAACAATAAAGAGGACATAAGAGCTTATTTGGAAATCCCTATACCAAGTCATATGTTTCCAAATAAAGCTACGTCATGCAAAAGGAAAGAGAGGGGTTGCCCCCAAAATGAAACTCCAAACACATGAGGGATCTATCAATTTGGGGTTAGTATGTTCTTGCTACAATATTTTTAGAGAGATAAGAAGTGTCATCATTCCTCAAATACTCATAGAATAGGAATAATGACACAAAGAGATTGAAAACAAAGAAAAACCTTTCAAGTCAACATGGAAGAAACATGAATGTCTCAATGCCTTATGTAATCCCCAAAAGGAAAACACAAGACAAAGGAAAGATCAAGGAAAATATTTTGGGTCAACATGGAAGAGACATGAATGTCTTGATGCCTTGCATCATACCCAAAATGAAAACACAAGTAAAAAAGATAAAGGAAAATAATAAAAGATTTATGGCATAGAGAAGAATGAAGGTAGAAATAGAGGAATGTCATAAAGAGAGAAATACACCAAACAGAATAGTATAGGGATCACATTACGCACTTGCAATCACAAAAAATAAAAAATAATAATGAAAAGTACTAGTAAGGCACATGCAAATCAACCTAAATTATGTCATCTACATCCCAATCATGTTCATTGTATATTGAAGGCAGACAACTAGCCAAAGGGACAACGACATATGTGTTACTAGGACAAGGCTATCTAATTCTTTCCCCCACTACATGCAAGACAAGAATGAGCCAAGGTATGTGATGAGAAGGATTATGTAATGGTGAGAATACAAAAAATTTACAATTATTACATGGCAAGGAGTGAAAGGACACTCTTTAAGGGATTATGATATCAAACCTTTTGAAGATTTTATTTAGAGAATGACACTCATTAGTACTATATCCAAAAATTCTATGATATCTGCAATGAGATGTGTTTTTGTCTTTAGGATGTGGAAATAAAATTTATGAAATGGGTGGTAATGTAATAATTCCTCTGTGTAGGAGTATTTGTAAGTCTCTTTAAGTTTTAGATGGTGGATAAGGGAATTGCAACTTCTTTAGTTTGTAGGACCTTGGTTGCTTTCTAGATTCACCAACTTCTCTAGTTGAATGTTGAGGAAAGGGACCTAAGATGATCCTGTCATCCTTATCATCATTAGGAGGAATTGGTTTTTATTTAGGAAGAAGGACATTCATATCGGGGGGAGGATCTTGATATCCTAATCCTTTAGTATTTTCAATTTGTATTTGTTCTAAGAGTTGATTAATTTCATGTTCGCTTGTTGTATCACATCCTTGTTTACTTAATATTGTGAATCCTTTTCCATATGTCTCTTCTAGGTTGATGGGAGTGTTTGTCACTTTGTTAACATAAAATGGTTGATTTTTTTCTTGATTAGAGGAACTAGGTTCACCTACTACAGGGAACTTAGGTTTAACTTGTGTCTCAGTTTCAGGATGTAAGTAACTAAACATCTCAGGTGGTGGTATTATAAGTGGTGTTGGTTGTTTCATTGATGAATAAAAGGATGCATTGTTTTCAAGGTTGTTAAGTCAACCATTTAAGAATTTATTCATGCTACCATCATCTTCTCCAATGATGTCAACGTCATGAGGAGAACAAGCATTAGGACTTGAGTGAGCATGAGTAAGTTCAATTTCATTAGGGTCATTTCCAAAAGCACAGGTTCACACATACACTAATGATTTCAAAGACATCCAAAGCTTACCAAAGCACTTATCCATGATAAAATGTAATGAAAATTTCAAATTCTAAAAAATGTAATTACACTATGCAACAATCTGAAATAAAATTAAGCAATGCAAAAGATGGACTAATTTAAACTAGGTGCAATGAAGTGAATGAAACAAAAAGTTATCAACAACAAACAGAAGCTCAGAAACAAGATTTTTAATTTTGGAAAATGTAGTTTAAAATCTACACTGGGACTAAATTACCTAGAGGGGCGTATGAGTCCTAGTGAGGGTTTTTTTCACAAATTTCAGAAAATTTTAAGTGATTTTTATGCTTTTTAGTTTGTATGATCTATATAATAAATGCAAATGTAGATTTCAGATGATATTCAATGATGCAAGATGCAAAAACATGAAACTTATATGCACTTTCACTAATCCAATATTCAGAAACCATAGATGCAAATTAACTAGTGCAAACACTAATGCAAAGTTAATGCAAGCAAGATCTAGGACTATGATACACTCCAAATCAGAAATGATGTGTTCTAAATGCAGGTTCACCAAAATGAAATGATGTAAAATGGTTGCTTTATGGTTTAGGACATAGAACAACACTTTTCTACCTCATTCATTCAAGGAAAATCATAGAGATCTCAATCTAAAGCATGCAAAGGAGAAAGAGACCTTGCAATAGGGTTGTCCTAGGGTCTGATTATAAACTAAAGAGGGGTTTACCACCAAGCTAGAGCTTGGAAAGACTAATGAAATGCAATACCTAATGCAATGCAATACTTCACTAAACAACCTAAAAATGCATGTAAATTAGAATAGAAATTTGAGAAATTAGAAGTGTGCACCTGGAAACTTTTTGAGGCCTAGACGAAGACTTGAAATGCTGAAAAAACTAAAATTAATGCCTGTTGGGACTCATATGTCATTCTAGGAGATTTAGTCCTAGATTAGGGTTTCTAGGAAGGAACAAAAATCTGGCAAAGATATGATTGAAACTATTGAAATCTACAAATTTGGCTATACTGGGACTCATACCCCAGAAGTGGTTTATCAATGCAGTTAGGGTTTTCTCAAAATTAAAAGTCTGATTCTACTCTTCAATGTTTGCTTTTTCCTTTCCACTTGACTTCTATATCTGAATCTCTGATTTGTAACCTGTAGATGTCCTTCAATGATCTCCAATGCAAGGTGACAACTTTGACAACTTTCTCCAAAATTTCTCTTCAATATGTCTTCATCCTACATCTACAAATCACACACTAAACAGAGGGAAAAATGTTGTTTTGTTAGTGAAAATGGGTTTGCCTTGGTCAAACCCTGTTTTGGTAATCAAACCCTGAAATGAAATGAAATAGGAAACGAGAATGATGAATGAACAATATGCAATGTTGCAACCCACCAAACCCTAGCAATAAAGTTTTGCAAACATGTATGAATTGGCTCTAATGGATGTAGATCTTGAATCTTTCTTGAATGTGATAAATCTTGAATTAAATGCTAGCTTGAATCATCAAACCCTACATCACAATTTTTTAGCAACAAACATGAAGCATGATGACTTTGAAATGATGCTTGAAGCTTGAATAATGCTCTAAAACACTTGATAATCAGCTCTTGAAGACTCTTGAATGCTCTTGTAAACTCCAATTTTCTATTAAGAATGCTCTCATAAAATTCTTAGGTGATCTCTTGAATGATTAGGTGAAAATGAGTGAAAGAACCTTGTATTTATACTTGTTTGTGCCTAATTTCCCAAAATTACAACACTACAAGTTGACATCAAATCTAGGAGAATAAAATCCCACCAAGAATTTGAATTAAATTTAATTTTCGGCCACATAGGACTCATACACCAGAAGTGGCGTATGAGTCCCATTAGGCATAACTATGGGACACATTTAAAAAATGCTTAGAATGATGTAAAATCCACATCAGGGCCCAAAAACCTAGGTGGGACTCATATGCCCAAGGTGGTGTATGAGTCTCAGATCACTAAATTTGGGCCACACACACCTAAAAACACCTGAATTATGATTGGATGTTGGTTCATGTCAGGATTATCCCAAAAACATGCATTAAATAAGGCTTATGGATGTAAAATAAGGTGAATCAAAGAATAAAGAAGCCCAATTATTTAATAAAACCCTAGAAGTGTGAAAGTGTGTTACAACACTTTACAACACCCCAAATAAGGCACCAATAAGCTCATTTAGTTCACAAGGGACCAAGACCTAATGTGAATATGCTACACATATTACAACACTAAATCAAGGCCATGTTAAGGAGTATTCTAATATGTTTTTCCATATATGATAGCTCAAGGAGTGTCTCATATATTTGACATACATTTCTCAATTGATCTAAATTTCTATGAATATATTCATGTATTGTTTGCATGTTTTGGTTTGGAAACATTAGTCACGTTGAAGGAGGATTTGGAGAGTTTTCATCTTGAGTGACGTTAGGGTTTTCATGTTGAGCAGGGTTGGGATCAGCCATTCTTAAGCCTATTAATTGATAAAATTTTAAAAAATTAACAATCATTTTAATGCAATTTAAACCCTATTAAAAATCCTTTTTTGACTAAAATTCACAAAAAAAAAATGCAAAACTAATATAAATTAAAGAAAAACATTACAATATGTAAATATTGATTGATTTCAGAAAAAAAATAGACTCCCAAATGGATATATGAGTAGTTGAATGCGAAACCTGCATGCCGCTAATTGGAGACTATAGAAAAAATGAACTCTCAGGCTTTCTTTTTCAATTTTATGGAACAAGAAATGGATATATGTTTCCTTTATGTAGTTTTTTAATAATTGGTAGTTTTTTTTATATGCAACATAATCATATATTATTTTATATTATAATATAAAACTATATTATATAATATATTATATATATTATATTATAATATATATAATATTATGTATAATATATATTATATTATAATATAATATATATTATAGTATATATAATGTATATTATATTATTTATAGTATATATATATATATATTGTATTATCATATATATATAATATATATTATATAATAATATAATATAATATGGTTATAAAATATTATATCATAGTATATTATAATATACTATTTTATAATAATATTATATTATATTATACGATTATATTATATTATATTATATTATATTATTATATAATATTATAATATTAAGTAATAATATAGTATCATAGAGTCATATAATATAATATATTTAATATTATATAATATTATATTATAGTATATTATAATATAATATTTTATAATAATATATATTATATATATAATATTTTATAATAATATAATATTATAATATATTAAATATTTTAGTATATAATATTAAATTAAAAAACATTATAATAGTATATTAAATTAAATATCTGCATGTTATATTAAAACATTATTATAATTATATTGAAAGATTGTTATAATATATTAAATTAAATATGTGGTCGGTCTTAGACCTGACCAAATTAGGAAAACTGACCTATATATAACGAATATCCATTTCGAACAAATATCCATTTTGGTTTGGTGTTTGCTATGCAACCATGTACTTTCTACCCGAGCCTAGAAAAAAGTCAAAGCGGATTTTCACATTTTTGAGCAAGTTAAAAATGCCTTTTTTTCACATTACCACTTTTTGGACCCCCATGATCTTTCATAGACCCAACAATACAATGCAAAAAATTGCAAGAAGATGCAAAGACAAGCAACATAGTGAGTTTATATAGAACTAAGGAGAGGATGTAGGTGACAAATCCAACCAATAGGAATGAACCACAAAAAGTGGAGGATGCCACCAAAAGTGGGAAGTGGTTCCACCCACTAAGGAAGGGGACACCACACACTTATCTCCTAGTAATAAACTCACTTTATTATCCTAAGAAAGCTTAATCAAGTGCAGGAAAAACCTAGGACTAAGGGAAAATAAATTAACCCACTAGGAAAATAAAAATCTACAACAATAGTGGATGATTATTTAGTGTTTTTTAATGGTACTTCACCAGTAGTGTCAATCTAATGAGTTTGGGGTTGTGTGGAGCTAAATGAAGTATTGATCAGACTTATGGGAGTAATTATAGGTCCCTTCTGACCTATTTTGATGTGTTACTAGTTTTATTTTATGTTGTGAGGCATGTGTGGTTGAATCTTGAGCCGATAGGCTGGTGTATTACATGTTTCATCTAATTAGGTCAACCCAATTGATGTTGTAGGTGTTTTTGAATGTAATGCATATAAATGTATGTTCATTTTGGTATTCTAGTGATGTTGTGTGTATTGTAGAAAAAAGTGTGATGCAAATTCCTAAGCAGAGTATGTGAATGTGATGCAAAGAAGAGTAGAGTGGGTGTAAGTGTTGGGAAATATGAAGTGTGTTAAATTAGTGTATTGAGCCTCAATGGAACTATCCCCTATATATTGTAGGTGTATTATATCAGTTCAAATCTTGGCAGTGAGCCACCCTTTCTTCTTTATTTATTATTCTTTGAATAGTGAGTCCTCCAAACAGTGAGTCCACCTAGTAGTGAGCCTTTTGTAATATGTTGTAACCACTTATAATATATTGTGAGCTCATCCTCACTATGGATTTTCCCTTTTAGGGTTTTCCACACAAATCTAGTGTTCTTGTGTTATGTGATGTGATGCATGCTTTCATTATTTCTTTCATTGCTACTAGTTAGATGCATTGAATTGAATACATGTTTAAGTGGTTTTTGTAAATAATGATTGACCCCCCCTCTCAGTATTTGAGGTGTTCAACAATTGGTATCAGAGCTAGGTTCCTTGGAAGAAGCTTAATCACTTGAGGATGATCTTGGAGTTTGACCACATGGATACTAGGAGATATCCTACTCCTCTGAAATAAATTCCTATGGTTGGATCCACTAAAGAAGATTGCATGGTTGACATGAATGGAGAATTTACATTAGCCCTTAAAGATCTAGAAAGAAATGAAAGTGACAACAGATACCTGAAAGAAAATATCAAGGAAGCAAAAGAATGCATCAAAAAATTGAGGAAGCAAATCAAGAAGTTGAAACAATCAAATGAGACAATCACCAGCCTAAAAGGGCAAGTTGAAGAATTCATAAATGACAAATTGAAAAGAAAATATACAAAATGTTCAAGACTTGAAGGAAAAATTGTGACCTTCAGATCAGATTTGGAAAAAGGAAAGAATCATGAGGATAAATTCAAAAAGAGTTCCATCTTGCTTGATGAAATAATTACAAATGAAAAATATTCTAAGGAAAAAGGAGCATTAGGGTTTGAAAAAAGGATAATTTTCAAATGTTGATCAAACACCAAGTACTAAAAAGAAAAATAATGAACAAAGGAAGATTGAGGACAAGAAGAGAAATGGCAGCCAGCTCTGGAATCAAAGGAAATACTTAAAAAGACAACCTATCAGGCAACCAAATGCACAGAGGTACCCATATTTTAATGGTTCTTATTATTCTTGCAATAAGTTTGGACATAAGACTATAAATTATAGAAGCAGAATGAATAAGAATGTTTAATCTTTTCCTTGTCAATGCTTTACATGCAATAGATTTCATCATAAGGCTAGTGAATGAAGAAATCATATAATGAATGGCTATAACAATTGTATGATGATCCAATCTTTCAATGGATATTTTTATGCATGCCATAGATTTGGGCATGAGGCTAATGTATGCAGATATAGAGTTGGTGGAAGTAAGCTTGTTCAAAATGTTGTCATATGTCATAAACACAATAAACTTGGACATATAGCCAATTTTTTGTAGAAGAAAGAATGTGAAGGTTGATCTGGTAAAGAAGACTGATCCAGTAAATAAGGCTAATCCAATAGAGATGAAGAAAGAGATGAACAAGATTTGGAAAAATAAAGAGGAGAATGAGGTTAATACTGAGTCTATACCAACCTTTGGTGTAGATGTTTCCTCCAGAAACTAAATGAAAAGATTTGGATCAGGTGGGAGTTTTAACAATGCAATCATTGAGCCCCTTCCAAAGATATGGTGTTGATGCCTTCAACACGATACAAGGTGTATGTTGACATGCTTGTCCTATTGGTGAAAACATTGGTGGAAAATCTTTTGCTATGAATATTTGTAGAGAGTTTGATGCTGACTATGTCAATACAATTAGGTCTCATCAACTTTTGACCTAACTTTAAATCAATGCAATTAATGAATTTTAGGTTATCCAAAAGGGTTTATAAGTGATCTCACATATGTTTAATTCATTTTTAATAGTGCATTCAAGGAGAGAAGAGTAGAGAGGGAGCAAGTTGAAGAGATTCATAATTTGCACGTGAAACCCTATCCGATAGAGATCAAAAGATGTTTATAGATTTCTACTTTTCCCTAAGTTTTGGAAGTGTTTTAAGAGTATTGGAAGATGTATACTCCACAATTTTTCAAGGTTGTAGATCATCCTTGACCTAAATTTAAGAGGTTCCCTAAAAATTCAATGATGATGGATCCAGATGGTGTATTTTCAAGTATTCTATATGGTGTGTTGCATACAAAAGATGTTAGGATTTACCTTCATCAAAAATTGGAAGAGTATAACCACTCTAAGCTACGAGATGTATCTCTTAAAGAGCTTACTAGAGATTATTTTGAATTGAAACCTAAGTTTAAGAGTTTGACAAAGAAGAAGCTCAACATTTGGAATAATTCCCCATATTTTTCTATATTGATGAGTGGATCATATATACATTGAGCAGGATTCATGACAGGTTTATCTAGTTGGATATACCACATATGATTAATGAGGAGGTGATTAAGGTTGTAACAATATTATGTTCAACTAGGCTAGTTTCAGCATGCAAGCTAGTGAAAAATGAAGTTGTTATGAAGCTAACATGTGCCAAATTTGGTAAGAGAGACTTGAATATCAAAGACATTAAAGACCCTATAGTAAAATATGCAACAATGATGATTAGGTATAAGATGTTCTTCACAAACAGAGATAACTCTATGTCAAAAACTATTATTCATGCCACATATGAGATGGTAAAGAAGGGACCAGATTATGATATTTGTGAATTACTCAAATTAGAGTTGCTAGAAAACTTGTAGAAGACCAAGGACTCTCGGTACTCAAATCAGAGTTCTTAGAAAACCTGTAGAAGACCAAGGACTCTTAGTACTAAGTTTGAAACATTAAGGATGATAAAAGATGAAGATATTACATGCTACATGCATAGAGTGGATGAAGTTGTCAATTCCATCAGAGGTATTGGTGGAAAACTTGAAGAAGATGAGGTGGTAAAGAAGGTATTAATAACTCTTCCTAAATATTATAGTCATAAGGTTTCTACTTTTGAAGAAGCTCAAAATTTAGATCATTATACTAGAGATTAGTTGTTTGTTGCTTTAACTAATTTTGAATTGAGAGAGTTTGGTCCAAGTGATTCAAGCAAAGAGACTACTTTTGAAGTTGGCAAAGTAGAGAAGAATGAGGAATCTGATCCGAATGAGTTTGATGAACTAGAATCAAATTTTGTGAGGAGATTGAAAAATGGCTCTTGAAAATATAGAGGTAAGTGACCTTTCAAATGTTTCAATTGTGGAAAGATAGGTCATTGTGCTTCAAGATATCCAATCAAAGCTTCAAATTATAGATTTAAGGAGAATAAAGGTAAATTAGTTAAGAGATGCTATTATGTTAAAGAATATGCTAGTATATTTGATGATGAATCTGATTACCCTAAGGATGAGGATAATGAATGCTTTTTTATGGCTCTTGAAACATAGATAATAGGAATCACCCCCAAAATTGTGGTAAAAGGGGATGAATAGACCTATTTCTCTAATTCCATTCAAGGAAATGAGATCCACACCAAGAACTGACCAACAACCCTTAGGTGAGTCAACCCAAGGTGTGAATCTTGCAAATTTGCTTTTTATGCTAGGATGATATTCTAAGCTAAATAGAACTTTGGGGAGAAAGATTTATCATAGCAAATAAAATCCAAATTACAAGTTATAAAGCGCATTTAGAAGCTAAATCATAACACTAATGGAACCTACAAAATTTAGGGAGAGTTTGGAAGGGATAAATGATGTGTACCTTTTGCAAAAAGTTCTTTTTCTTGGCTTACTAAGGACTCATTCGCCAAAAGGTGAATGGGTCTTGGCTAGGGCTTTGGAAAATTAGTTTCTGGGTTTTATTTTGCTCAGTATACACTCCCAGATTCTAGTCAAACACATTTTGAAACCTAGAAATAAAACTTGTAGCTCAATTTTCGTGATTTGTCAACATTTCTTACAACTTTGCAAATTTCTCCAATTTTTCTCTCCAATTGATCTTCAACGTAAAACCTATAATCGAACATCAAAGAGAGAAAAACGTTGTTTGTTAGGGAATGAATGTTTGCCTTGTTCAAACCCCATTTTGGTAATTAAACCTTATGATGAAATAATGAAACATGCAAGAAGGAATGATGAATGAACAACAATGTCACAACTCACCACACCTTATTTGAACCTTGGATAAATTTGAAAACTAGCATAAAGTGGCCTCAATGAATGTAGATCTTGATAACTGAATCTTGCTTGAAATGATACTTTGAATGCTTGAAACCTACATCAACATATTAGCTCCAAAAACATGCATGACTCCACACAACTTTGACATAATGCTTGGATTTTGATTGTTGTAATAAATGATGAAGACATCTTCCCTTGATACTCTTGACAATAATCTTGATCATAAACTTTTCTATCAGGATGCTCTCATCAAAATTGCTTAGTGAAACATAGTGAAATGACCTCTTATTTATACATATCTTATCATTAATTTGTGAAATTCAAATATCACAAGCCCAAATCAAATCATGGATTTAAAATCATTAAAATATCACTAGAAACATATTCCAAGGAGGGGTCCTAGGTCTAAGTGAGGACCCATTCGGTATGTGGCGAATGGGTCCTACGCCACTCACCTAGGACACACTTCAGACAAGGTGAAATGTTATGCAAAAATAGGGTCCTAGGACTAGGTGCATTCACCATGTGGAGAATGGGTCCTAGGTCACCTACCTAGGGCACACATCTTCCAAAATTAAGTGTTATATAATGGTATTTATGAATGTCAGGTTTTATCCCTTAGAATTTGTATTTAATTAGGCTTGTATTTGAATTAAAGGGGCCAATTAAGGAAAATTAACCTCAATCAATTAATAAAGCCCTAGATTAGTGTGAAAGTTTAAAGTTACACCTTACAACACCCTAAATAAGGTGTAATTAAGTCCATTTAATTTAAAATGGCCTTAAACTTAATGTGAATATGAAAAACATATTACAAAACTAAATTAAAGCACCATTAGGCTCAGTTTATTATTAGTTATTCCCAAATTAAGTGAAAAAGGATACTTTTTCCATTACTAAAATTTTCCCCCACTTTAGTGAGAGTATAACCCCATGTCAAACTCACACTAAAGTAGACATTCAAGACACTTATGTATGCAGCAATGACAAAGATACACTATCACAGACCAAAAAGATCAAGCCCAGATTGCCCAACACAATGTGGAACACATTTAAGATATTGGTTTATGCTCACTTTGAGGTAGTGAAACTTCAGGCTATCCACTAGGTGAGTCTTCCAATAGGGTGGAAAATGAGAGAATCATTTTAGGCTCCCACACCATATCAAATCTATCCTCCTAAAAAATTCAATAAGGCACCACCATGCTACACAAAAAGGGGTGGAAAATGAGAATCATATTAGGCTCCCATATCATATCAAAGCTATCCTCTCGAAAAATTCAATAAGGCATCATAAAATGAAACTTTGAGCTTATGAATAATATGCAAGTAAAGTTTTTTGTTCAAAGGGATCTTTTCTTAGTTCACATAAGGTATCTTCTTAGGTAAGACCATGCCTAATGTCTCCAAGAGAGGAAAAATCAAAGAAAAATCATGCTCTTAGAGGAAATCAAACCCAATGACACCACCAAGAAAAGGATGCATCACAAGAATAAAGAAAATCATGCAAAGAAATATGAGTGTCGATGTATGCCCCCAGTTTAAAGTGATTACTAAGACCATTTTTGTGAGAAATCACTTTAAAGTAGAAGACAAGATATCTTATTCAGAAATCCCTATGCCAAATCATATGCTCCTGAATGAAACTACATCATGAATAAGAGGTTTCCCCCAAAATATAATAGAAAGGAAAGTATGTCACATGTGATCCAACTTAAGGCATGTCATCTACATCCCAAGCTTGCTCTTATATATTCATGGAAGGTGGTCCACCAATCGAAAGAAAAAATGACAAGTGCCATATGAGGACAAGGATACCGAACCCCTTGCCCCCACTTAGTGCAAGACAAGGATGATTCAAGATGATTGATGAGAAACATAATAGAATGAAAATCAATATCAATTAGAGGAATTGGGTGTTGAAACACAAGGAGGAGCACCACAATCCTTAAGATGTTGAATTTTATTACCCAAAGTCTTACATTCATTAGTAGAATGTGATAGAGCTCCTAAAATTTCAAAATTTTAGGCCCATTTTGTGCTTGGTATTGGCATTGTCACATGTTTCCCTGAAGATAGGGTTTAGGGTTTTAGCTCTGTAACCTTGCTTCTAAGTCCCTTACGTTTTAAGCCTCTGAACTTTCTAATTTCTTGTTCACCTACTCTACCCAGTCCCCGATTGATCAAGTTATCATTTAGACCATCACAATCGTCCTTTTACCGGCCCCCTTTGCTTAGGTTTGTTGATTGCCTAGTTTTAATCATGATTTCATTAATTCCTAAGTCAAGCTGAAAATATTCTATCAAATGCGCCTTAGGAAGGTATAAGCCTTGAGGGTCAAAACCCGTAGGCCTAGTTGGGCCCCATTTTAAGTTAAAATTTATTGGCATGTGTAGAAATAGGGTGTGTTGGATCTACCGGTGAGATCCTAACCGTCTATTGCACACCGCGTAGGAGTTGAAGAGTCCCTACCACAAAGCATGCAAGGTCAGTGATTTCATGATGTGTTTCCTCATCGTGGAGGGGCCTAGTCTGTCTACATCATACTTGATGCCCAGTACATTTGAGATTGACGACCCATAAGAATTAGCATGGTTAAATCTTAGCCACCCATCGCACACCTCATAGCATTAATTTAATGCTCGTAGGGAGACGTGTGAGGTCTGTGATTAGCTGACACATGTGGTTCCATCCGTTGGGAAAAGAGGTGTATCCCATGGCAAGAAATGGCATGGTTTCTAGTCAGCACATTCTCATTGGTCGATGAGTTGATGAGCCATTGTGGAGTAAATTTAAACTCTATTGACTCAATCTGAGTCATTCATCATTTCATCTTGGAAGGAAATCAATGGATTTCATTTGAAATCAAATACACGAAAATTAGAGCCATTTTTCTTCGCCCGAGCGAACAGTAATGGCTGAAAGGACATTGGTAGTGATTGTAATTGGGTTGTAAAATACTTCAAAGTGATCTCCTTGCATTATCAAAATTTACAAGCTGGTGAAGAGTTACTAGAAGGTTAATCTAAGGTGTTTGAGCTAAGAAGTGAGAAAATTAGGGTTCTTATTAACACAAAAATTCCATGAGTACAATTAAAGTTGAATTATGTGCTTTTTTTCGAACTATCTTGAATTAGGGTAGGTTGTGTTTGTTTTCTTCAGATTTATTTTTCTTGCATGCTTTAAGTATCTTTTTGCATTAAATATTATGTATAAAACTATTTCCCTCAACCAAATTTGTTCAACTTTGTGTCTTCTAATCTCACCCTAGGTTGTTAATTAAGGGAATTAGGTTTCAAGCTTTTTCTGTTAGAACCCTAGTTTCTTGTGAACTTGCCTGAATATCCATGGCTCCAAAAGCATAGGAACCTCATCCTAAAACCCCAGCTAGGGTACTCTTTGATGATATTTTCAACTAGCTTAATCCCTCAACCAATAAGAAAAATCTAAGTACTCTTTGATGATATTTTCAACTAGGAAAAATCAAGGAATATACTATGGCCTTAGGATTTATGAGGGCCTACAGGACAAGTAGGCTTGGATTAAGGATGCTAAATTTCCTTATATTGGGACAGTAATTGTTAGTATCCCATTTTCCATACATGGAGGTTGGATATGGGGAAACTTGTAGTCCCAAATGTATATGTGGATGTTGACTTGGTCAAGGATATTGCAGCCAGATATGATCCAATGTCCAGAATTGTTAGGGCATGTAATGGTGTTGAGGTGGTCAAGATTACCAAGGAGGAGATTGCAGAAGTTTTCAAACTACAGGAATGGAATGAGGATATGGTCCCCATTGACATTAATAATTTCAAAAAGGAATATGATAATACGAAGTTCTTATTCCAAACAACAATGTTGCCAATACACATGGCCTCAACTGGATATGGGAAGAATAAGAAGCAAATTAAGATTGGGAAAAATGAGAAAGAACCTTTCCCCTTAAATTATTTTACCCACTATTTCAGAAAGACCATTTTCTCCTTGTATCAAATAATTGGTGTTGATGCAACTAAAAACCATACTAATTGAATACCTCTACATGGCAGGCAACATTCAGTATGCAACCTTTAATGTGGTTTATGATTTTTCCACCTATCTAGCAAAAAAAATACATAAGTGCCTAGTTGAGCTCAAGGGAGGAAAGCATTTGGTAACATTATGGTGGTATTCTCTTTTGATGCATATGATTTTGTATAATCAAGAGAAGTATTTTGGGGAAGACATATCTCTAAAGAAGAACGGGATAAGCTATTTTGGGATGATCAAAAGTTTGATTTCCTAGTTTTTAATAATTTTTTTGTAGCTAAACTAAGACTTTTAGTTATTGATCTGCCAAGAATACCTAAAGAAATCCATGAATTCCTAAGGCCTATGGAGAAGAGGCCTGAGCTGAATATGACCCATAATTGGGGAGATATCATTCCATATCCATATAGGACCATATTCAGGGTATATGGGACTCCTGTTTATCCTTTTGTGCTACCAAGAGATGTGCCCCTTAGGATGGGATTTATAGAGGTCATGAGACAGTTGGCCGGATCCCAAGAGTGCCACTTGCTAGAAAGTAAGAAGGGTTCATTCTTCCCTAAGTACACTACATTTGTAGATTTTGTGTTGATCAAAGGAAATTAGAAAGCTTTGGAGTAGGTCCTCAAGCCCTACAAATTGATGACAACTCACCCTAGGAACCATGACCCCGAGGGATTCATTCATGCAGTGAAAAAAAAAAAATCATTTGGTGTGTTCATTCACAATTTCTACTACCTTGAGGATGTTATTAGAATACTTTTTAATTTCCAAGTGCAAGAGGAGAGGGAGGCTATGTATCTTTCCTATAACAAGATGGTAGGAAGGATTACGAGGTCAAACCCAAAATACAACCCTCTGCCTAACATTCAAGGGGAATTCAACCAAGTAATGCATGCACTAGAAAATTTTGAAAGTGTTGTTGGTGTGTTGAGAAGAGTATAAATAGTCAGGGATAAGGGAAAAGCTTTGGCAACTGAAGAGGGACCATCTATAGATTTTGAGGAGAGGCCTTCCTATCAACCACCCAAAAAAATTCGGGTGTATACTAGGAAAATGGAAAAAAATAAGGAGCAGACAGAGCCAACCCCTATTGCATCAGGGGTTTCAAGACCAACTTCTCCAACTAGATCAGTTTCATTGCCTCCTAGACAATCCTCACCGATTATAATTGACATTGATTCTCCTCCAAGAAGTTCTCCTCCCTCAGAGTAGCTACCAATTAAGAGAAAAAGGGTAGAGAAAAGCCTAGTAGTGGATTACCCTAATAGTGATGAAGATGATATTGTAATAACTTCTGAAGAGATGCAACAAGGGATGCCTTCTCCCCCAAGAGAAGTTGCATCAAGATCTGGGAAAAGTATCCTGAGATTGGGAAAAGATAAATTGAGTGGTGTGAACAATATTGATGATATGAGGGCGAAGGCTTGCAAAAATTTCATGGAGGATGACTCTTTCATTGAGACACCAGCATTCAAGGATTTTACATGGAGAGCCAAAGCTAGAGAATATGCGGAAAGGGTTGTTGTTGAAAGAAGTTTACATCCTAAATTTCGAGAGTGTCATCCAATCCAATGTGATGCAAGAGATGAAGAAGCAGTTTAAGAAAATTATGCCTAAGGGAAGATAACTTGTGCGAAAGAGTGGAATTTTTTTGTTACTTGAATGATATATTGCTAATGCAGTGGTACTTGATACAATAAGAAGGGTTGATAAGCCTTTATTTCAAACTGAAGAAGAGGACAGGTTGACTCTTTAGGGATCTGCATTCAGTCAAGAACATGATGCTCTCGAAATATGGTCATTGTCTCTTAGTTCAACGAAACCCAAAGTTGCAAAGCTATCAGACTTCAATGGCAGATTAATTGTGAAGAGAGTTATAGATACTCCAACATTAGAAGTCGTTGACATGACTATAAATGTTGCTAAGTTCACAAAAGAAACAATTGAGCATCTCACTAGTGACAGGGATACTTTCAGAAGCAAGTATCATGAAAGTCTAGATGAATATAATAGGAGTCAACATAAAGTAGTTAAGCTTGAAACAAAATGAGAATTCTGGAAACAACAAGTGGAAATGTTGAGGTCCCAAGGGAAAAATAGCTCGAGCCATACTGCTCATGTTTCTCCTACAATTCATCCTCAGTCTCCTCCACATGAGCAATCATTCTCAATTTTTCCTTACAACATGGGCCAGGAGCCCATTGCAATAGAGAAGCCAAGTACATCAGAGGCAGCTCCGTCCACTGAACCCACAAAGGAACTACTTTAGAAAGTTGAGAAATATAAGAAGTTTCTTGAGGAAACTCACAATCTAATGCATGGAAATAATGCCAAGATTGTTAATACTATTTTGAAGCATCTTAATAGAAGAATTCAAATTACATTGAATAGTGTTCATGTTAATTATTATTTGATGCTAAGAGCAATGGAGATGTCTCAAAGAGATGGAGAGTTGGGAACCCCTCTCTTAGATAGATGGATTCCTAGAGTTGGTGATTTTAAGTTGATGGAAGTTGGGGCAAAGCAACGAGAGGATGAATATCCAATGGTTTTTTTCTACTTACAATTTTGTTAGTGATGTTAGGGAACGACCATCCCTTGGGTATGTTGTTCCATTAGAGCAGAAAATAAAAGAGTTAAGGATCAAGTATGATTAGGCAAAGCTAACACTGTTACCTGACATCTTGCAAGCCCATGATGCAATAAAAACTTTGTAGATGTGGAAGAACCAGGTGGATACTACAATTGATTCTTAGGTAGAATTAATTTGTGAGGATGTTAATATTGATATGATTAAAGATACTTTGGAGAAGTTATCTTTTATCATTAGTTTCCTTGAAGACTTTGATAAGGAAGTTAATTCAGTGATGACAAAGTATGCTCCTTACAAAAAGAAAATGGATGAAATTATTAATTTTAATTGGCCATTTGAAGAGGAGTATGAACAGTAGAGAAGGATAT
The DNA here is from genome assembly GCA_007258455.2 of Sequoia sempervirens. NCBI lineage: Eukaryota > Viridiplantae > Streptophyta > Pinopsida > Cupressales > Cupressaceae > Sequoia > Sequoia sempervirens. Next base: position 1,153,805,106 of record VDFB02271358.1, on the reverse strand, counting down.
TTGTAGTTGGATTGGATTAGTGAATTCAGAATGGAACACATATACTTGGTCAAGTATTGTAAAAGTCTGGCCTTGGAGGTTACAATGTATAAAGTATGTGTATCCTAGTTAAAGTCCTATAGGTAAATATTGATCACTGATGTGGATGCTGACTAGGAATTTTATTTACTTTTCCTATCTTTGTGAGTTTTTTCATCTTTCCAAGTGGGATGGATGCACTACAACAACTTGAAGGATATTCTTTTCAACATGTGCCTTTTGGAAGGTGGGTTAGCTTCTTCACAATAGATGCAAATAATCTTTGTCTCATATGTATTCCCTCTGATTGAAAATGTAAATATAACTATAAAGGGAATATTGTATTGTAGTGGTCCAATTAGAATGTGACATGTGTACTATTGGCCTGAAGCTTTTTTTTCTCCCTTGTTTCCATAAAAGGGAATTAAAGGCCATTAGTGCAGGTCTTTTGTTGAATTCAGGAATGAAATTTTGAATTTGAAGAACACAGAGTGAATATGTTAGGAGTTTTTGTCTAATGCTTTGAGTCTAGATAGTAAGTTTTTTCAAATGTATGGTTCCTGAGCATATCTAAATGATAATGCAAGTTTTAAGAGTCTATAGACTCTCCAATTTTAATATGTACCTAGACTATTAATTAAAATACTGATCAAAGATCATCTCATTAATTTCGATTGTTCTCTTACTTTGATGTATTCTTTGATTTTAGCTTTGGTTCAAAGAATCAGTTAAAATGCTTGGATCAAATCCTCAATTCATGTGCAGGATAATTGGATCTAATAAGTAGTCTTAGAATCCGATTATATATTTGTGAATTACAAAGTAACCTCACATAGATCTTGGATGTTCACGATTAAATGTACCCTGCATTTCATTTTTCTTTGAATCCTAGCTCGTAGATAATGGAACTGCTCTCAATCCTTACAAGCATTTCTTATGATTCCGGTTACCTAGCTTGAGAACATCATTTTAAATAATCTTTCAATTAATCTTTAGTTTGTTTTGGTTGGTGTTATTTGTATTCTCGGTTGTAGAAGTGTAATTCTATCAAGGAAATGCCAATTTCTTCAAGGATTTCATCTTCCTAAACTTTGATGAGGATACATTTGCTTAGCTATACAATGTATGTGTCAATTGTTTAGAAGTCATATAATCTACATTGTGGGACCACCCTCCTAGGTTTTTCAGATCATGAAGTGTAGGAGATAAAGCAATTGGTGCTATATCTCATTTTTTTTCCACTTATCTTGCAGGTATTCAAGAATTGAGTTTGGAAAAATCATAGGTATCTGGCGAGATCTGATTGGTTCGTTGAGAACAACCAACATAATGAACATGAACTCTATGATATGCACAAAATGAACTCTTGTAGTAAAAACACTTTCATGTTCTTGGAGGTAGAGATATCAAATGATCTTGGAGGAGTCTTGACAAGATATTCTCTTGATCAATAGTAGAATATGTTCCTTCTTTTTTTGACAAAGATATCTCTTACTTAGTACAAGGTGTCATACTTACACAAGGCTCTTTAGATTTTGAGATTTTTTATTCTTCCTTAAAGGAAGGAATAAAATCTAGCGAAATTCAATCATTACTAAGACATTTCCTAAAAGTGCTTTGTGTGATGACATTAATGTTAAGAGAATACTCCTTTGTTTCTTTCATTTCTTTCAAAGGATAATAACCAAGACCACTAGTTTCTATAAATTCAAGATGCACTAATGTTAAAGTTGACTTATGAGAATCTTTTTTTATAGTGTTGGTATTGAGTGAAGGCCTGTTTGTTTCTTTTGAGGGACAATAACCAATACCACTAGCTGTTTCTTGTGTGTTAGGTTCTATAGGGACACAAATACCTTGTTCTCTAGCACCACATCCTTTTCCACTATACCCAAGTTGTTTCATAAGCTCATAACCTCTTCCATAAACCTTTTTCATTCCTTTTTGTTTTGATGGTTGCTCATAATCAACTTCATGAAACTTTTTTGTATAATTTTCTTCTTCTTCTAAAGTGGTTAGGGTGGATGCTTTTTAATTTTGTGTTGGCATTACCACTTTTTCTTTTCCATTTTTAGACTCTTTGTTTATGATCTTATTTTCCCCCATGAATGTTAGTGTGAAATATAGGGAACCCAAATCATCTTCTAACAACTTAGTGACTTCATCAATGTTCTTCTCATGTTCTTCTTCCTTCGCGACTTCCACTTTTGCAGTTGGTATTAATGCTTTCAAAGGAACTCTTTTTTCTTTCTCAGCATGTAAACAGCTTTGAGGTTTAGGATCAACCTTGAGTGTGTAAAATTTGTTGCCATAGACATACTTCATTTTACGATGAAGAGAAGAAGAAACCCCATTCATTTCATGAATCCATGGCCTACCTAAAAGAAGATTATATGAAAGATCATGAGGCATAACATGGATCGTAGTTTGCAATGTTACCTTCCCAACTTTAATAGGTAATGTAATGACTACAAGCGGTTGATTTCTTATGTTATCAAATCCATGGATAGACAAAGAATTGGGGACAATTTCACTCTTATCCATATCAATATTCTCCAAAAGGCTCACACTACACACATTAAGAGCCGAACCATTGTCAACAAGGGCTCTCTTTATCAAAATTTGATTAATGTAAGCCATTATCATGACAACTTCATTTTTTTTTCTCTTCTAACAAAGGTAAGTCATCTTGATGGAAATTAATTCCTAAGTTGTATGGAGTTATAGCTTCAATTTGGGCTGCCACATCATTTGGTTTCACATTAGGAGGGGTAGGACCTTCTTGTAAAGAACTTTGAAGTATGTTGTGATAACTAGGTGAGGCTTGAATAAGGTACAATAAGGATATCTTAGCAGGAGTATTTTTAAGTTGTTCAACAAGATCATACTCCTTTCCACTTTGTAAAGGAAAATGAAGAGCACTAGGAAAGATAGGTTGAGGAAATGGGATGGATGTTGGAGTTGTTTGTCTTGGTTGCGGATTATTCCTAGTGTTATATGCACCAGCAATGGTATTGTAACTTGGTTGTTGTGAACCATTATCATTATAAAGTTTCCTTTTAGGTTGTTCTAAGATAAGAACGAGTTTATTTTGAACTTGCAGTTGTTATGAGGGTGGATAAATGATCAATTGAGGCTTAAGAGGTCCAATGATTAAAGGATTTTTAGGAGGTCTAAGAATTAGAGGACTCAAGGTAGTTCTAATGTTCATAACGTCAAAAGACTTATCCTTATCTTCATGATCTCTTAGTGAAGAGGAGTCTAATGTCACTTCATCATCTTCATCTAAGGAAGCCACATCACTATTTTTTAAAATACATGTGTCAATGTTCTTATTTTCTTGCACCATGATATCTTCCATAGTAGGAGAGTTTTTAGGAGATCAACAAACTAGATGTTCATGAAATTCAATGGTTGGTTCTTCTAAAATAACTTCATCACAAGTAGGGGATTCATCAATGGTTGGATTGTATTTCTTATCAATGATGGTATTCTCTTGTTCAATAAAGTTTTCCCTAGGGGAAGAGAGACAAATAGGACTCTCATAACTCTCACCTATTTGATATTCTAATACCAAAATATTTTCTTCACAAATAGGAGAGATATTGGGAGAAGACCAATTTTGATTTTCATGATTATCCACCATTGTATTCTCTTTCACTAATGTATTCTCATAAGTTTGAGGAATGAACATTTTCTTGGCATGCTTAGAAAGATATTGTTGTCACATAAAACTGCACCCTACTGAACAAGAGTTCAGTGTTCTAATGACACAATGGAAATGACCTCAAGGTGTGGGACCTTGCAAGAAGAGGTCAAGTCTCCAAAGAAGGTTGGATTACTTTTCCAAACTAAGTGAAAATGTGTTGGCCTAACCCAACAGATGAAAGTCCTAATGCTAACCTACTCTAAAAAATCACAAAGGAAAAGGGGTAGAAGGAGACATGAAATGTAAAAGAAGGTGATCCACCAAATTTAGATTTTGTTCCTTTCTACTTTAGAACAACATAATATGTCAAAAAAACAACTAAAACAACCACTCAAATATGAAGGTAAATGAATTTTACTCAAACATGCAAGAGGTAATGGTAATAATGGTTGAATTTAATTGACATAAAGCTTGAAGTAACCTTTACAATGGAAGAATGCAAGAGTTGAAAGTCTACAAAAGAAAAATTACAAAGGGCCCAGAGGAAGAACACATAATAATGATACAATATTTTAATTTATGGTTCAACCATAACCAAGATTTGAAATAAAAATCCTAACCATAAACTAACTATGGTTATAGAAGATGAAATCCAATTAGGTCTAGAGACCATCTGAATTACGCTTAGTACAGAAAAACCGCCAAGCCATAAGGGCTCTGATATCTCGAATGAACCCCAGATAATGAATATCATGAATGTGGGGATGGAGCTCCAGTGAAAGCCGCTAAAAAAATCTCTGACCAATACAACCTGACAGAGAATAAAGAGTCTCTATCACATCAAGGAGTAATGGCACCATCTATAAATAAAAATTAGTGTTGAAAAGGCATAATTAATCGATCTAAGTTAATCAGATTTGATTCAACAGTTGAGGATGTCACTCAAAAATAACTTCTACAAATATTCCATGAACAGGATCAATTATCCATTGAATTTTGAATGCTAGCCATTGGATTAGAGATGGACGGATGAGATCAAATATTGGGCCAAGTTTAAAATATTATCATTAATCTTCGCCTTCAAATCAGGGTCATTCATTATGCATCACACATTTGACTTGAGCCATTTCAACATGAAACAACGATGCACAAAGGAACAACATAACCCTCATTCTCTCCCATCGCACATCATGCAAACCACTCCATTTCCTTTCTTCACAACAATGATGTGAAGCAATGGCATGATGCCACCTCAGTTGTTCGATGTTCATTGTTTAATCTCAGCATCTCATCACTCATCATGGAAAGGCACCCACCAACAAAATGAAAAGACACAATGTGAAGAGTCCCTCCAATGGTGAGAATATTCATAGGAATCTTCTCCCATTTGCCATCACTTGTATCTATAACACTTCAAGGGTCCACTCATACTCCAGTGATTTGAAGACCTCTAGCAATGCAAAGAAAATATAAGCCCACCACCATTCATCATGCGTTATAGAAGCTTATCTGAAATGAAAAGGTTTTGTAAATAGGCAATGTGGGGAAAAGATGTTGACATGTGGCATAACCATAAATTATAGTTATTTTACTTCTTGTCGCTCATCGTGCAAATGAATTGAGCGGTGAAAGGTTTTTTGTGATTTCAAGGACTGACATGTTGCAAAGGACATGTAGGCCATCACACGTCATAGAAGTGAAATACAAATGCCAAAAGATTATAGTGACAAGCGATGCAAAGGAAATGAGTTCATCACTCATCATGGAAATGAAGCCGATGAATGTTAAGGTTTCAACGATGGGGAAAAAAAGACATAAGAAGTGGTAATTAACATGTGCTTCAAAGTTGTTCATAAAGAAGGGACTACATAAGGTAAAATGAAGAATGGGGACATTAACGCTTTTAACTTAGGGATGCAATACTTACTAGACGCAAAAGGTCAATGAGTGAATAGAAAAAAAGTGACAAGGCAAAAGCACTAGGGTTTTAGAAGGGTTTAAACCCTACATGAAATTTAGAACCCTAATCAAACATAATTGAAGAGTTTCAAAACATCAAAGACCCAGAAATATCAAAAATAATCATGGATTTCAACAAGATGCACACATAAGACCTCTCTAATCAAATATAAATGATTTGCATCTTAGGGTGGCATAAAATATGTCAATATTTAGGTGATTTTTATGGGATGATTTCCTACTAATCATAGAATATAGGATCCTTATCAGTCCATTGGGCACATAGTCATGAAAGGGGTCAATAAAAATGGGCCTCCCAAGGGAAAAAATAAAAACATGTGAAGGCCTACACTTATTAATGCAGGAAAACTATAACATAAATTCCCTTAAGGAGAATGCATGGTGCACAAAGGACTTCAAGAAAAGAAAAACATTTACAATTTATAATCTAAAATAATAGGATGCAAAAGAAGGGAATGTGCCTCTTTCAAAAATGAACCTTTTGAAGGAGCTCATCTCCCTCAAACCATAGTTGTAGACCCCACCTAGCTGCAATCACTAAAAACTACTGCCAACATGTATGTAACTAAGCAAAACACTTGCAAGGTGAAGAATTGTTTCAATTTAATTTTTTCCATTTCAAGGGAACCATATGATGCAAGTGTTAGACTTATCTAACAATGGTGTCTCAGCTGAACATACATTAGTAGGGGTGAACTTATTTGAAGAAAATTCAGCATCCAAGAACAAACCTTCTGTAAGATGAAGAAAACTCTCCTCACAAAAGGATAGGCCAATGTCAAAACCACTGACCTCCTCAATGCATGAGCTGAAAATAAAAGAGAATACTTCCAACTCACATGGTGATGTACAAAATTCTAAATCTAATTTTTGAAATGCATAAGGACATGATTTTTAATGCACCTCAAAAGAGAAACTTTGAAACTCCTGCATACAAAAAAATTGAGCAATGGGAGCATCACTCTCCAAAAAATGTGTGGTTGCTCAATAGCTACAAAATCATTTGCATTGATGCACACTTCATCAACACAAACATCATATTTTTGAGACACTTCAAGTGAAGAACTAAATTCTTCAAATTGCCTCTTGGTTTTAATTCTTTATTTTTGGCAACTAGCTGCAAAAAAATTAGACTCGTGGCATGTAATGGTTCCCATGTCCTTTGCTGCTTCTTCATTCTTATACTACTACCCACAAAGATGCTCTTTTGGGGGTGATATATTAGCATCCAATCTTGAAAAATAAGCTTCTAAATTGTCGCAAAAGAGAGCCTCCACCTCAAAACTATAGACTTTAGTAGATCATGGATCTTCACCTATAACTAGGGCTAAACATGTTTGCTACTGCTGCTCCAAAACCATGGAGTTATCTTCAACCATCAATCCCAAACCAAGTTGTTCAAAGGATTCAACTTATGTAGGTATAGCTGATCTATCCTCCTCATCTTCAACAAAACAAGGGAGGAAATAAAATGAGAGGAATGATTCCTCTACTATATCAATTTTTTCTACCTTTTTAATGTCTCGTTGTTGCAACACTATTTCATCTTCAATATTTTCTTGCAACAAACCAACACACTCATTTTCGAGAGTACATGAAGGCTCCACAATAGTAACCTCATCAAGATAGGTTCTTGTGAGGAATGAAGGCTTACAAAACTAAGGATCTCCAACATGGAAAATCTTCTTGATGGAACAAGAGGTTGAATAGGAGTTTCAAGGGGTTGATTGGGATTCTTGAAACTAACTTTTTTTGCAAACCTCTTGCACAATAGTTTTTCTCTAAAAAAAGAGGAGGGCTAGTAGAAGTTTCAAGAGGCTTGCTAGGTTTCTTGAAACTTGGGAATTTATGCTTTCTTACCTTCTCCTTAGCAGGCTGTTCTGGAAATTGTGGAGGTTCTTATCTGAAACTAGACACACAAGGGGCTACCTGAGTCTTAGGAACTTGTGCTAGAGAAAAGGAAAGACAGATTTTTTCTTGCCTATCAACAAGATCTCTTGATGTACACTCTTCTTGTTGCTTTTTTTTTTCCTCCATCTACTCACACCTTCATTGAACTTCAAAGGTTTTCTATTGTAGATAATGAGCTTGATGAACAAACTCAACATGTTGTGGGAAACAACACTGCTACCCCTGATAAGCTTGATTAGCCCACTCTTCATGTTGTAGGTCAAGCTTTTGTTTCTCCTGAAGATCAAATTTTTTTTTACAGAGATCCTTCACCATGGACATGAGTTCAATATTGTTTTGGGGTTGAAAGGAAGAACTAGGAGCCTCTTATTGTCCCTGCATCTCACCCAATTGTCTTTTTGAAATCAATCAAAATTCTTGTGATTTCACTTACACTTAATTTATCAAAATTTTGGGGTTGAATAGGAGAGAAACAAGGCTAATTTTCAAATTGATTAGTCTCTTGGGGCTTTTGATATGAATGAGTAGGCATCCAAGAAGACTGAGTAGGGTGGGTGGGTGGCATGCATTTTGAAAATATTGAAAACCCACAACAACAAGGTTTTGTGGAATGGAATGGGAGGCATAACCAACTTGATATGGATGATTTGGAGGTGCAAAGCTAACATTATCATGATATGGGGGATTGTACGTATGGTTTCCTCTAAAAATTGACATTATTAAGCATGCGAACACACTTCAAAAATTACCAAATTAGGGCAAAGGACTGCCCAACCAAATATTTTGGGTACATACAAAAGAGTCACCCAAAGAGTTCCCAAGTCGCCAGGTGCTTGAAGAATTCCTCCAAAGGCTGAAACATTGAAGAATGCACCACTTCTTCAATGGAATGAAATGGAACTAGGCTACTTGAACTAGCTGATTTTGAATGAAGTCGCCATGGTGTTTGAGGTATGCCTCAAAATAAAGATGCATTAAAGAAAATATTGAATTCTTCAATAAAAAGGAGGAGTCCCATCAGGCATGCAAAAAACTATTTTTACATAAAACTACACCTTACTGAACAAGAGTCCAGTGTTCTAATGACACAATGGTAATGACCTCAAGGTATGGGACCTTGCAAGATGAGGTCAAGTATCCGGAGAAGGATAGCTTCCTTTTCGAAACTAAGTGAAAATGTGTTGTCCTAACCTAGCACATGAAAGTCCTAATGTAAACCTACACTAACAGATCACAAGGGAAAAGAGGTAGAAGTAGACATGAAATGTGAAAGAAGCTGATACATCAAATTTAGAGTCTGTTTCTTCCTATTTTAGAACATAATATGTCAAAGAAACAACTAAAACACTCACTTAGATATGAAGGTAAATGAATTTTACTCAAACATGCAAGAGGTAATGGTGATAATGGTTAAATTTTATAGACATAAAGCTTGAAGTAACCCTTACAATGGTAGAATGCAACAGTTGTAGGTCTGTAAAAGAAAAATCCCAGAGGGTCCAGAGGAAGAACGCATAATAATGATACAATATTTTCCTTTATGGTTCAAGCATAACCAAGATTTGAAATCAAAACCGTAACCATAAACTAACTATGGTTGTAGAAGATGAAATCCAATTAGGTCTGGAAAAGATCTTAAATATGCTTATTACAGAGCAACCACCAAGCCATAAGGGCTCTGAAATCTTGAATGCACCCCAAATAATGAATATCATGAATGCAAGGATGGATCTCCCATGAAAGTCTCTGAAAAACTATCCTACCAATACACCCTGACAAAGAATAAAGAGTCTATAGCACATAAATGAGTAATGGTGCTATCTAGAAATGAAAAGTAATGTTGAAAAGGTGTAATAAATCAATCCAAGTCGATCTGATTTGATTCGACAACTAAGGATGTCGCTGAACAGCAAATTTTTCAAATCTTCCATGAATAGGATCAATTAGTCGTTGAAGTTTGAATATTGGACATTGGATTGGAGATGGATGGATGAGATCAAACATTGGGCCAAGTTTAAAAAATCATCATTGATCTCCACTTTCAAATCAGGGTCATTCATTATGCATCGCGCATTTGACTTGAGCCCTTTCAACATGAAACAACAATGTACTAAGGAACAACATAACCCTCATTCTTTCCCATCACAAATCGCTCAAACCACTCCACCAACTTTCTTCACAACAATGATGTGAAGAAAGGGTGTGATGCTAGCTCAACCGTTGGATGTTCATTTTTTAATCTTAGCCTCTCATCGCTCATCACAGAAAGGAACCTTCCAAAAAATGAAAAGACATGATATGAAGAGTCCCTCTGATGGCGAGAATATTCACAGGATTATTATCCCATCAGCCATTGCTTGTCACCATAACACTTCAAGGTTCCACTCATACTCCAACAATGTGAAGACCTCTAGTGATGTGAAGAAAATAGAAGCTTGCCACCATTCATTGTGTGTTGCGGAAGCTTATCTGAAATGAAAAGGTCTTTGGAAATAGGAAATGTGGGCACAAGATGTTGACATGTGGCACAATCATAACCCATAGTTATTTTACTTCTTGTCACTCATCACACAAATTAATTAAGCAGTGAAATGTTTTCCACAATGTGAAGGTCCAACATGATGCAAAGGATATGTAGGCCATCACATGTCATGAATGTGAAATACAAAGGCAAAAATATTATAGTGACAAGTGATGCAAAGTAAATGAGTTCATCCCTCATTGTGGAAAAGAAGCTGATGACCGTTAAGGTTTCAACGATGGGAAATATAAAGGCATAAGTGATAGTAATTAGCACGTGCTTCAAATTTGTTCATAAAGAAGGGGTCACCTAGGTAAAATGAAGAATGGGTACATTAATGCCTTTAAATTAGGGATGTAAGACTAACTAGGCATAAAATTTCAATGAGCAAACAAAACAAAAAGTGATAAGGAAAAAGCACTAGGGTTTTAGGAGGGTTTAAACCCTACATGCAATTCAAAACCCTAATCAGACACAATTGAGTAGTTTCAAAACCTCAAAGACCCAAATTCATGAAAAATAATCATGGATTTCAATAGGATGCACACATAGGATCTCTTTGATCAGATATAAATGATGTACATCCAAGGGTGGCATAAAATATGTCAATAGATACAATACTAAGATTGTGTGACAAAAAATGAAAAGTACTTTTAACCATCTTATGCAATGCTGAAAGAATGTAAACAATGTATATCCAAACATAAAAAGTACTTATATCTAATTTATGCAAAGCTTCAAGAATGCAAACAATGTGTATCCAAAAATGAAAATCACTTTTATCAAACTTATGCAAAGCTTCATGAATGTAAACATTGAGTATGCAAAAGTGAAAAGTAATTTTATCCATATTATGCAAAGCTTCAGGAATGTAAATGTTAGCCATTTTAGACCTTCAGTCTCAAATGTCACCTGAGTTTTATTTTTCAGTCCTCCTGAGCAATCTTCATGCATTTTTATGGACTAAAGGGGAGTAGGTTATCATGTTCTAGTTTGGTTCTAGGACTTTATTACTTTCAAGCATGGGTTTAAAAGAGTTCAAATCCCCTTTATTTATCTAGAATCACTTTGATAAAGGGAGACGAAAAAGGAGTTTCTTTCATTTTACACTTCATAAAGCTTTGGAGGGGATTCAAATTCAAAGTATAAAGAGGTCACTTGCTAAGTCAAAATTCAATTCTCTCCCTTTCATGCCAAGTTTCCTTGCTACTACTCCACATTGCATGTTTGGTGAAAATTTCTATGTTTTAGTTCTAATACAAAGCCAGGATGTTTGTTAGGGTTTGAGCTTTAGTTTTCATCGCAAGAGGGTAGTTGCACACCAATCATGGTAGGTTTTCAAGGCTATTCAAAGCCTCTTGGAGGATTCTAACTTGAGATAAACCAGAGGTATCACTACAACCTCAGTGTATTTAATGCATCTTTAGGTGATGATCAACTAGAAGAGTTAAAAGAGAAGTCTCAAAGAGATCACATGAGGAAAGTCCTTCTTCAATCTGAAGACGGTTTGTTCAAAGTCATGTAAATACCATACATACTTTTCCTCTTGGATAGGTAAACTCTATCTCATTTAAAACCTCTCGTTACCATTTGCAAGGGAAAAAATTTATTTGTTTGCATCGTAGGAGTTTCAATATTTTGATCTTGAGTTAACTCATCCCATAGAAAATCTTCTTCCAATGCAATGTCTTTGAACTATAAAGGTTCGTAAATGGTAGAGGAAACCATTGTTATCACTTTTTCTTTGTTTTAGGTTTCCTCAAATCCTTTAGGGTTAATCCATGCATAAGACAAAGGATAACCACAAACCCTAAGATAGTTTATACTATCAAACACATCGATGGGAAAGAGCTTTTGAACTCACGAAGGAGCGGTATTGAAGATGATAAATATTGGCAATAATATGGATCTAATTATGCAATCTAAGTTTGATGTGATTGCAAGGAGAAAAGTTAGCAGAGGTATTGACAGAGAAACAATGAGTTTGAAAGAATAGTAAATGGTCACCTTGACCATATGAAAGTGAATGATTCATTACTGTTCAAGAGTTAAAGGACAGTCATAGTGGAAAACTCTAGGAAAGCATCTAAAGGCTGAATTAGAAGTACATGGGTTCTAATAATTAAATGACAATCACTTGCCCTCATATCCTTATGGAAAGGTTTCTCAGTGCTGAGGAAGCTTTCCCTAGATAGTGATAGTTGTTTGAAGTTCTTGATTAAACATAGAAGGGTGATAGTATGGGAGCAAGGAAAATCATCAAAAACGTAGTCATATCTCCATAAGATAAATGACAACCTTACATACTATAAGGACATCAGGGGTGAGATGTGCAACATAAGTGCATGCAGAGTAGTCATGCAAATGAGGACAGACAGTCATTAAGTCTCAGAGGATAGTGACTATGTGTAAAGAGTTCAAGGTTGTAATCTCATGAAGGAACTAGGGCAATCAAGTACTAATTTGGTGGGAGACTCACTTCATGGATAGGACAGACCTCAAGTCCAATTAAAATACTCAAGAAAGACCAAAGTATGATAGTCCATTAATACTAATTGTTTCGATACCTCAAGGAACATGAACTCATGGAATGTGTATTTTGTTGTGATACAAGATAGGGAAGAATTTAAAGAAAAACAGGGTGTTTCAAAGGGGAAAAAATATTGTATTGATAAAGGGAAAAGAAAGAGCCTTTTTAGCAACACATTGACTGTCCTATGACCTCATACAATTAATCTACCATTGCACATTGAAGAAAATACAAAGTTATGAATAGCTAAGGCAATGAATTTTAAAGTATGAGGGGGCAGAAAATTGAATAGTTTCCATACAAAGGTTAGCATAAATAAGAAGGACTAAACAAAAAGAGGGAATAAGATATTCAAATGGCCAAGGCCAATTTCAAACCTTCAAGCATAAAGGCCATAATAGTCATATGGTAGTCCTAAATAAATGTCTTATCTAGGAGGAAAGTCATTGCTCAAATCAAAGTAGAACAGTCATCATACTCCTTGAAGAATACAATCAATAGCAAGAGATAGATTCAGTCTAGAGAGGATAGTTCTATTCAAGCACAAAGACACATAAAAGGTTTGAAGTATAATATTTACACTCAAAAATGAATGTCAAGAAAATAGAAAAAGACATGGAAAAAAACCAATAGTTGGGATAGTCATAAAGGGAAAAATAAGGGAAATGATGAATGGCAAAGCTAGGAGCAAGAAAATGTCCTATTATTATGCACAACCACTATAAGGTCTTAGTTGTAGTCCATTGTTAACAAATGACTATGACAAAGACATTAGTGATTGTGTTTTAGGACTATGGGTGAGTGTGACTGTAACAGTTGCCATAAATTTAAAGGGAGAAGTATTTTCAATGATACATGATATTCAAGAATGAAATTCATCTTCCTAGGGAATAAATAAATGGAAAAGCTATCTTTAACATTAACACCAGATAAACCTAACTTATGATGGTGTAGGAGCAGGCTTCAAAGATAGAACAATAAGGAAAGTATGGGTAGAAATAATTAAAGATAGTAATCATCAAGGGTCCCTTGAAGAATAAATTCATTACTTTAAGGGGAAATGGCTTCCCATGAAGTTTCTAATCCAATAAATATGCCATGTGTCAAGAAAGGCTGAACAAAAAGAGTGATCAGAGGACATTCAAATGTAAAGATGATTAAATATCAAGTTATTTGCCAGCAACTCATGCGCCTATAATATGCAAAGAGTTCCATGAAATTTCACAACTTAAATGACCTAAACATTTATTATAGTGTCAATTTGAAGGAATTTATGCCTAATTAAGAATCCATATGGTTCAGGTTGAAGTTAGCTGGAGTCAAATCCTAAAATCATGCAAAAAATATTAGTTTAGAGCCCTTAAATTGAGTCTTTTTCACCTTACATGCCCAACACTTTGAACATCATGTAAAGTATTAGTTATGGGACTAAAAGAAAGTAAATTTTGGGAAGATAGAATAATTCTAGTTCAGTTCAAGGCCCCACATGGGTGCAACACAATTTGAGGCAACATTTCAGCCTACAAACAACCTGTTTGGAGCAGTTCTAAACACTTTTTTTAAGGCTTTTCTCTTATGCAAGACCAAAGATGATTCATCATACCAAATTGGAGGAGATTTCAAGGAACGAAGATAGTCAGTTCATCTTCAGTCTTCTCCTTTAGTCACAAGCAAGCTCATTTTGCTATGTCTTCTTCTATTCTTCCTTTCTAGAGTCAATTCTTTCTTGTTGCTTGCACACATAGCAAAGAAAAATCATTGTAAATTAGAATATTTACACTTTAGAATCTTTTTTCTATTTTTAACAAAAAATCTCCTTTCAAATTCAATAAAATGCAACAATTCTTTCTCAATAAATCTTCTGTTATGAGCATATAAAATGAATAATTTGATGATTTATTGTGTTTTCCTTTAAAACCTTTAAATCTATCTCATTTATGAACTATGAAATCAGAATAAATCATGTTAGTACAGGTTATGAGTTGTGTTAAAATGTTCAAGTAGATGAAGTTGTGAAAATCATTTTCCTTCTTTCATAAACTAAATAAAAACCTTCTCATAAAACACTTATGTATTTCGTGATTATCTTTGAGTTATGAACAAACAACTCTCTTTGTTTGAGTCTAATTGTGAGTTTAGAATAGCTAATAAAGTTTAAAGTTTGGTGCATCACCTCCTAGTAGCAAGAGAATTTAATTTCCAAAGTAGCCTTCTTCCCCTTTTTCCCAATGAAACTAGTAAGTTTTAGGACATTTTCAAAGGGAACCAGCCCATAATCTAGAGGCTCATCCTTGTCTTAGGCAACCCACAGGCCTAAGGATGTTCCCATGTTGCACAACATTTTTGAGCTTGAAAGATTAGCATTCAGGGCATAATCCATAATGACAACAGTTTTTGGCATGCCTGATGGGAAACTAAAACTCATTTCAGTGAGGAGATACAAATATTTTCACTATTGTTTTGGTATATGTAGCAGTGTTTTGGCCTTTTCAAGGTTATAAACATATTCCTGGTGACTCTTGTCTCTATTTTTGAAGAAGATGTAGTGCAATCAGCACATGAGAAGATTGCAAACTAGAAGAAGCTCTTCTCCTTTTGAGTATTTGTAGCTATCACCACTAAGAAAAGAAGGAAGGACAATGATAAGGAGTCCTATCCCAGATAGATCATGCTCTAGACCTCCAAACTACAAACCTGCAAGTCCTATTCCAAGAGTTAATATACCAAATTTACAATTACCGATAATTCCAATGGAAAGACAATTTTCCTTTACAACTTTTAATGGGGGCAACCCATTAAATATTTCTCAACACGATGATATTCATGTGGTAGCCCTTAAAATCTTACCTTATTTCACAAGAGAAAATCAAACTACTACTAAGCATATCAAGGATGCAACTACTTTATGCTTAGTTCATAATATCACAGCTAAGAATGTAGCAATCAAGCTTTTTGTTGCATCACTGAAAGGGAAGGCTTTGCAATGGTTTAGGAGTCTTCCAGTAAACTCAATCAGAACATAGGATGAACTAAGTGATAAATTACACAAACAATTTGAAGAAAAATTAGATCACTTGTCTCTAGTGGAGCAACTAAGTGCCATCAAGAGAGCTCCACATGAGCACATTTCTAATTTTAACTACTATTTCCAAAAGATGTGGGATGGAATTCCACCAATGGTAAGGCCTTTAGCTCAACATGAACTTTTGTATTTCCTTAAAGCCCTTAATAGTGATATATCTATGATGATTCATTCTATGGGTGGAAATACACTTCCTAATGCATATGATATTGCCATTAGAGAAAAAAGCAGCCTCATACAGGTTAGAAAAATAGCCCCAAGGTCTCCAGTTCCCATTTTTCCTGAGGTACAACCACCTATTCCATTGCTATTACCCCCAATAGTTATTGTCCCTCCTATTCTAGCACTAAATTATCAATCTACATCCCAAGAGAAGGGTGTTTCAGCCCAATCTCAAGAGCTTCAAGAGATTAGAAGCTTATTAAAAAATGTGGGAAATGACTTAGTGAATGTTAAGAATCAGGTAGGCCAAAATCTTAGACCATATCAAGTACCATATCAACCTAATAGGCCAACTTATCAAGCTAATTCTCAGGGTCAAAGAAGGAATTAAAATACTAGACCTTATCAGCCCTATAATCCCAATGTTGCCAGCTCTTCAAAAGAGCTCATGCCTATGTAGAACAATGTGGCACAATATTATGAATGGTGTTACTCATGTAACCAACCTCACAGTCAGAGAACCTATTCCAACAAAATCTTGAATCAATCTCTTATGCTTCAAAACCACTCTATGGTTCCACAATATGCAACAAAAGAAACTAGTAGATAATAGGGTTCTCAAAATAAGCAAGGTACTCCTGATGTTGCTCTAATGAATTGGCAAGGTGAAGAGTTATGTGGAATTAATCACACATAAGGTCAAAATCAATCATACACCCCTATAGCAACCAATACAAGGTCAAAGAAAAGAGTTGACATAGGACAACATGATGTTAAAGATCAACAACAAGCTGATAAGGACATAAATTAGACTTCTACAAGTCAACAAGGCCAAGTTTGGCCTTAATATTCTCAAAATATTCAGATTTTTCCAAGGGTTCAGGTGGTGGAAAGTAAGGAGTACCAAAAAATTTCAAACCTAGCCTCAACAAGCACAAATTGATGCTACTATTTCCAAAGGACAACAAAAGGTGAGTGTTGATTCATTTAATATTGTGGGTCATATGAAGAAAGCTATTGTTAGTTTTTCAATGATAGATGCTTTTTATATCCCTGAACAAAAGGACTTATTGCAAGATGCTTTAGCTAAGATTACTTTGTCAAATGAGCCTCCTAAAGAGCAGTCCAAAGTTGTGATTCCAAACAACCCTAAAAAAAAAGAATGAACATCCAACTCAAGAGGTTAAACCAACCCAATTTTATGTTATTTTGATTATTGGCCTGCAACCCAATTTTATGCTAGTTTGATTATTGGCCCGCACTTAGTTCACAATTCCATGATTGATTCAGGAGAAAGCAGCTCCGTTATGCCAAAAAAACTAGTAGATAAGTTGGGGTTAACATATAAGCCTATTTCAAAGGGTGTAATTTAGTTGGATGGGACATCAATAAACTCAATTGGGGTGATTAAAAAATATAGCTCTTACCTTACATGCTTTCCAAAACTTTTCAATCCCACAAGATATCTATGTGATAGATCTTCCACCTTTTTTTGCAATTTTCCTTTCTAGGGATTTCACTGCAAATTTGGGAGGATACCTTTCATTTGATTGGTCATATCTATTTTTTAGGACAAGATATGGCACTAAGGTGACCATAAAATCAAAACTTCTTGCTAAAGATCATAATGAGCCATATGTTCCTAATTCCATAAATGCAAATCTTTCCATTCACGAACAAGAAGAACAATCCATCATCCAAGATCCCAACACTCCCATTGAATGCATACCTAATCTAAACTTAGATGAGTGGGTAGTTGAAAATCATGAAGTTGATCCTTTCAACCATATGGATGAAATAGGACTAGGGATATACATGATTCATGAACAAGGTGTATCTATCCCTAACCTGATAAAAAAGGAAAAACAATGGTCTAATCAACTTTGGAAGCTATATTTTGATGGCTCAAGAAGCAGATTTGGTGTTGGTGGAGGTGCTATGTTGATCTCTCCTGATGGTGAGAGATATTATTCAACCATGAGGTTTGCTTTCAATTGTTCTTAAAAAATAGCATAGTATGAGGTACTCATCCATGGCTTAGAGTGGGCAAGAAAAAAAGGTATTAAGTGCTTACATGTATTTACGGATACATAATTGGTAGAAAATCAGGTGAGAAATCTGAATATAACTAAAAATGATTTGCTTAAGCTATATAAGCATAGATTTTGGGATCTAATTGAATATTTTGATTCATTCAACTTGTTTTCCATTCCAAGAAATCAGAATAAAGAAGTTGATAAGTTGGTTTTCATAGGTTCACAATTTGACATCCCAAATGAGGTAAAAAATGTTGAAGTACAATAATATGTAAAGGTGGTTTTACGGCCATCAGTTCCTGATAATAACACCAATTGGAAAGTATTTGAAAGTGATGAACAAATTTTAAATTTTTTGATTGAAGAAGATGAATTTGCAACTTGGAATCAACAAAAATGGCAGTAGCAGTATGATAATCAGATTCTACAGCTGAAGTCAAATAAGTTGCCAAAAGGTTTGGTAACTTTAGAATCTATTTTCAAAACTTATGATCAAGCGAAGAAAGAAAAAACCAGCATGTCAGTAAAAGAAGAGAATTATGAACCCGTTGATATCTTCATAGATAAGCTCCTTAAGCTTGGCAAGGTATGCACAAAGGAACAAAAGCATGCTTTTGTTTTACTTTGTCAAGAATTTGATGATGTTTTTTGCTTGCGAATATGGAGATTTGAAAGGTTTTAATGTTGAATTAGCTCAACACACCATTAAGTTGGAACCCAATGCAAAACCAGTGAAACAAAAGCAAAGGCCTTTGAATCCAAATCTGGAACACCTCATGAAAACAAAGCTAAACAAGCTAATCCAAGGTAATATCATCTTTCTGATTAAGTATACATCTTTGGTTTCAAATTTAGTTCCTCTAAAGAAAAAGAATGGTGAAATCAGGTTATGTATTGACTTTAGAGATCTAAACAAAGCTTTCCTCAAAGATAATTGTCTACTGCCCTCAATTGAATTTTTTTTGCAAGTTATAGTAGGATCTGATAGATTTTCATTGTTAGATGGTTATTCAGGGTACAATCAAATTTTGGTAAAAGAAGAAGATCAGTTCAAAACTAATTTTACCACCAAATGGGGAACCATGGCATATAGAAAGATTCCCTTTGGGTTGTCCAATGCAGGAGAAACATCCCAAAGAGCTATGGACATGGCTTTCCAATGCCTCATGAACAAGTTTGTACTTGTTTATCTCGATGACATAACTATCTTTTCAAAGCATGCTAATGAACATTTTGATCACTTAAGGAAAATATTTGAGAGATGCAGGGAATACGGTGTTTCTCTCTATCCTAAGAAGTGCATCTTTGTTGTCCATGAAGGAAATTTTTTGGGTCATATAGTCTCAAAGTAAGTTATCACAATAGACCTTGAAAGAGTAAAAGAAATTTTAGCCTTACATTTACCTACTCATAAGAAGGGTCTACAAAGCTTCTTAGGAAGAATACTTTTCATTAGAAGGTTTATACCTAACATTGTAGCCCTTTTGAAGCCTATAATAGCTATGTTGAAGAAAGATGCATGTTTCAATTAGTCAAGGGAAGCCAAGAGGAGTTATGAAAAGATCAAAGAAGCAATTGCAGCTACACCTACTCTTGTAAACCAAAATTTTTCTAAAGATTTCATACTATATTATTTTGGGAGTATTGATACCATCTCAACTATGTTGGTCTAGAAGAATGATGATGGAATAGAGCAGCCAATAGCCTTCTTTAGCCAAGGTTTGTAAGGTTATGAGGAAAGGTATACCTTTGTGGAAAAACATGTTTTAGTTGTTATAAGAAGCCTTAAGAAATTTAGGTATTTTCTTTCAAATAATAAGATTCATCTTATGGTTTCTTCATCCAAGCATTAAAGATTTTTTTCCGAGTAAGGATCCAAATGACAACAGGGTTGGTTGGCTAACCAAAGTCATGGAATATGACATTGACATCAAAGTGACAAAGTTGGTAAGAGGTAAGGGATTTTGTGAGTAGTTAGTTGGTAACATTGAGGAAAACAAAAAAATCAAAGAAGAAGTTGTTCTTGTGTTAGATAATGAAGATCAAGCTATTGTCCCAACTCCTCCTACAAGTTGGATTCAAGAAATGATGAATTACCTCCAAACTAGTGAGTGTCCACAAGGCCTAAACAATGCAAAAAGAAGTTATTTCATACTTCAAGCCATTCCTTATGTCATTTTGGATGGAAACTTATATAAGAGGAACTTTCATGGGGTTTTATTGAGATGCATATAATTTGATCAACTAACAAAGTGTTAGAAGAATTTCATAATGGAGCAACTAGTGGCCATTTTGTACCAAGAACTACAACTCTAAAAATCATGATTTGGTTACTATTGGCCCAATTTGTACAAGGATGCTTATGCATGGATAAGAAAATGCAAAAAATATGCCATATTTGTAAGAAAAAAAAGATTGGCAGCCTTAACTTTGCATCCAATTCAAGTGGAGCAGCCATTCATGAAGTGAGGTCTCAATTTCATAGGACCCTTAAATCAACCTTCTAGTTCAAGGCACAAGTGGATTTTGATAGCCACTAACTACTTCACAAAATGGACAGAGGTTGTAGTGTTGAAGGAGGCAAATGAAAGTGTAGTACTAAATTTCTATGAGGACATAGTAGCAAGGTTTGGTACCCTTGAATCCATCATCTCAAATAATGTACTAGATTTTTTAGGCATGAGAGTAACTGAATGGGCTGTTAAGAATGATATATTTTTTAGCACTTCGTCCAATTACTGTCCACAAGGTAATGGAAACACTGATTCAACTAATAAAAATCTGATTAGGATCATTAAAAAATAAATTGAAGACAATCAGAGAAGCTGGAACAATGAGTTGAAGCTAGCCTTATGGGCTGATAGAATTACACCCAAGAGGTGTATAGGTAATTCTCTGTGTATCTTGTTTATGGAAAAGAGGCTAGGCTTCCCATCTCCATAGAGTTACTAACTCTAAGTTTGATCAAAGATATGGAAATGATGGAGGAAGAGACAATGAAATTAAGGCTTATTGATTTCATGGAATTGGAGGAAACAAGAAGACAAACACTTCAAAAGCTTGAGATTCATCAAGCACTCATGAAGAAGACATTTGACAGGAAGATAGTCCCAAGAACTTGTAATGAAGGAGATCTTGTTATCAAATGAGATGAGCTGAAAAGTAGACGTGAAGAACACACTAAATTAGATTCTATGTGGAGTGATCCTTTCATGATCAAAAAATTCAAGCCACATAATTCCTTTCAGCTATCAAATCTTGAAGGAAAGGAGTTGCTAATTCCAATCAATGGGATTCATATCAAGCTTTGTTATTGACGTGATATTTCACATTTGTACCTTATTAAGATAGTTTTGTTCAGTCAATAATTGTTGTTGCACATTATTTTTTGTGTATTTTTCTCTTCAATAAGATTTCATGCACATTTCCTTTCAATTTTTCCCTTTCCCTAAGTGTTGATCCACATGTTTTAGCTTAGTAGGTAGGTGGTTTTTGTAGTTCAATATTTTTAACAGTTGTGTCAAGGTCTGATCTAAGTATTTTCAATGAATCCTATTCCCAATGGATGTTAATGCTACTGGTTCTTCATGTTTAGCAAGAAAACACCCCTAAAAGTTGACAAAATGTTATCCATTTTAGACCTTCAGTCCCAAATGTCACCTAAGTTTTATTTTATAATCTTCCTGAGCAATCTCCATGCATTTTTATGGACTAAAAGGGAGTAGGTTATCATGTTCTAGTATGGTTTTATTACTTTATTACTTTCAATCATGGGTTTAAAAGAGTTCAAATCCCCTTTATTTATATAGAATCACTTTGATAAAGGAAGGGGAAAAAGGAGTTTCTTTTATTTTACACTTCATAAAGATTTGGAGGGAATTGAAATTCAAAGAAATAAAGAGGTCACTTGCTAAATGAAAATTCAATTCTCTCCCTTTCATGCCAAGTTTCCTTGCTACTTCTCCACATTGTATGTTTGGTGAAAGTTTTTATGTTTCAATCCTAATACGAAGCCATGTTGTTTGTTAGGGTTTGAGCTTTAGTTTTCATCGAAAGAGGGAAATTGCACACCAATCATGGTAGGTTTTCAAGGCTATTCTAAGCCTCTTGGAGGATTTTGACTTGATATCAACCAGATTTATCCCTGAAACATCGATGTATTTAATGCATCTTCGGGTGATCATCATCTAGAAGAGTTAAAAGAGAAGTCTCAAAGAGAGCACGTGAGGAAATTATTCCTTTAATTTGAAGATGATTTGTTGAATGTCATGCAAATACCATACATAATTTTCCTCTTGGACAGGTCAACTCTATCTCATTTAAAACCTCTCGTTGCCATTTGAAAGGGATAAAAGTTATTTGTTTACATTATAGGAGTTTCAATATTTTGATCTTGAGTTAACTCATCTCATAGAAGATCCTTTTCCAATGCAATTTCTTTGAACTGTAAAGGTTTGTAAATGGTAGAGGAAACCCTTATTATCATTTTGTATTTGTTTTAGGTTTCCTCAAATCCTTTAGGGTTAATCCATGCATAAGACGGAGGATAACCACAAACCCTAAAAAAGTGTATACTACCAAACACATCCATGGAAAAGAGGTTTTGAACTCAGGAAGGAGTAGTATTGAAGATGATAAAGATTGACAGTCATATGGATCTCATTATGCAGTTTGAGTTTGAGGTGATTGCAAGGAGAAAAGGTAGTAGAGGTATTGATAGAGAAACAATGAGTTTGAAAGAACAGTAAATGGCCACCTTGACCGAATGACAGTGAATGATTAATTACTATGCAAGAGTTAAAGGATAGTCACAGTGGAAAGCTCTAGGAAAGCATCTAAAGGCTGAATTAGAAGTACATGGGTTCTAATAATTAAATGACAGTCACTTTCCCTCATATCTTTATGGAAATGTTTGTAAATGGTGAGGAAGCTTTGCCTAGACAATGACAATTTTTTGAAGTTCTTGATTCAACATAGAAGGGTGATAGTATGGGAGCGAGGAAAATCATCAAAAAAGGAAGTCATAGCTCCATAAGACAGAGGACAACCTTTCATTATTTAAGGATAGTAGGGGTGATATTTGCAACATAAGTGCATGCACAGTTGTCATGCAAATGAGGATAGGCAGTCATTAAGTCTTAGAGGATAGTGACTATGTGTAAAGAGTTCAAGGTTGTAATCTCATGAAAGAACTAGGGCAGTCAAGTACCAATTTGGTCTAGGACTGTCACTTCATGGATAGGATAGTCCTCAAGTCCATTTAAAATAGTCAAGCAAGACCAAAGTATGATAGTCATTAATACTATTTGTTTGGGTACCTCAAGGAACATGAACTCATGGAATGTCTATTTTCTTGTGATACAAGAAAGGGCAGAATTTAAAGAAAAAAATGGTGCTTCAAAGGGCATAGAGTACTGTATTGATAAAGGGAAAAGAAAGAGCCTTTTTAGCATGAATTTACTATCCTATGACCTCATACAACTAATCTACCATTGCACATTGAAGAGAGTACAAAGTTATGAATAGCTAAGGCAATGGATTTTAAAGTATGATGGGGCAGCAAGTTGAAAAGGCTCCATGCAAAGGTTAGCATAAATAAGAAGGACTAAACAAAAAGAGGGCATAAGATAGTCAAATGGCCAAGGGTAGTTTCAGACCTTCAAGCATAAATGCCATAACAGTCATATGGTAGTCCTAAATAAATGTCTTATCCAAGAGGAAAGTCATTTCTCAAATCAAGGTAGAACAGTCATCATACTCCTTGAAGAATACTGTCAATAGTAAGAGATAGGTTTAGTCTAGAGAATATAGCTCTATTCAAGTACAAAGACACATAAAAGGTATGAAGTATAATATTTACACTCAGAAATGAATGTCAAGAAAATAGAAAAAGACATGGAAAAAAACCAATAGTTGGGATAGTCATAAAGGGAAGAATAAGGGCAATGATGAATGACTTGGCTAGGAGCAAGAAAATGTCCTATTATTATGCACAACCATTGTAAGTTCTTAGTTGCAGTCCATTGTTAACAAATGACTATGACAAAGACATTAGTGAATGTGTTTAGGACTATGGGTGAGTGTGACTATAACAGTTGCCATACATTTAAAGGGAGCAGTGTTTTCAATGATACATGATATTTAAGAATGAAATTCATCTACATAGGGAATAAATAAATGGAAAAGGCCTCTTTAATATTAACACCAGGTAAACTTAACTTATGATGGTGCATGAGAAGACTTCAAAGATGGAACATTAAGGAAAGTATGCGTAGAAATAATTAAAGACAGACATCATCAAGGGCCCCTTGAAGAAGATAGTCATTACTTTAAAGGGTAGTGGCTTCACATGAATTTTTTAATGCAATAAAGATGCCATGTGTCAAGAAGGACTGAACAAAAGGAGTGATCTAAGGACAGTCAAATGTACTAGTTATTTTCCAGCAACTCATGCACCTATAATATGCAAAGAGTTTCATGAAATTTCACAACTCAAATGACCTAAACATTTAGTTTAGTGGATATTTGAAGCAATTTACGCCTAATTAAGAATCCATATGGTTAAGGTTGAACTTAGGTGGAGTCAAAAAGCCTCAAAATCATTTGAGGCAATATTTCAACCTACAAAAACAATCATGACAAAATATGATTCATCATGCCAAATTGGAGGAGATTTCAAGGAAGGAAGACAATCATTTCATCTTCAATCTTCTCGTTCTATCACAAGCAAGCTCCTTTTGCTATATATTCTTCTATTCTTCTTTTCTAGAGTCAATTCTTTCTTGTTGCTTGCAAACACAACAAAGAAAAACTATTGTAACTTAGAATATTTACAACTTAGAAGGTTTTTTCTAGTTGTAACAAAAATTTTCCTTTCAAATTCAATAAAATACAATAGTTATTTCTCAATAAATATTTTGTTATGAGCATAGAAAATGAATGATTTGATGTTTTATTGTGTTTTCCTTTAAAACCCTTAAATCTGTCACATTTATGAACAATGAAAGCAAAAGAAATCTTGTTAGTATAGGCTATGAGTTGTGTTAAAATGTTCAAGTAGCTGAAGTTGTGAAACTCGTTTACCTTATTTCATAAACTGAGCACAATCTTCTCGTAAAACACTTATGTATTTCATGATTATCTTTGAGTTATGAACAAATAACTCTTTGTTTGAGTCTGATTGTGAGTTTACAATAGCTAATAAAATTTAAAGTTTGGTGCATCACCTACTAGTTGCAGTAGAATTTCATTTCCAAAGCAGCCTTCTTCCCCTTTTTCCCAATCAAACTAGCAAGTTTTAGGATATTTTCAAAGGGAACCAACCCATAATCTAGAGGCTCATCCTTGTCTTAGGCAACCCTAAGGCCTAGGGATGTTCCCATGTTGCACAAGATTGTTGAGCTTAAAAGCTTAGAATTTAGGGTGTAATGCATAGTGACAATAGTAAACATTTTCAGATTTGATATTTTTTCTACTAAAATGATTTTGGAGTGATTTTTAAGATTACTATACTAAGCGGATGATTTGACCTAGATACAGAAAACAAAATTCCATAAACTTTCTAGACTAATACAGTAGGTTGCTAGAAGGCCTAGGAAGTGCAGAAAACCACAAAAAAGCTTAGAAAAGTTGGTTTTTGTAGGCCTCCAAAGAATCGTTCGCCCAATGGTGAATGGGTCCTAGTACAGGGCTTTTAAAAATTGAAAAATGCAATTTTTGAGTGATTAGATGTGTTTTATGTTTCAAGTTTCAAACTGTAACTTCTATAGCAGAATTTTCCAGAAATTTGATGTTGAAATGCAAGTGCAACTAATGACAAATGACGAATTATGTGACACTTTGAAATGCAATTTTGATGCAATTTTTGAATATGAATGATGAAAATAACACTAATATGCAAACACTATGCAAAATTAATGTAATATTATGTAATTTTTTGAATTTTTTGAATTTAAAAAATGCAAAAATGCAAATTTAAACCCCTATATGAAATGCAAGCTAATGCAAGATTTAAAGATCCCTAAATGTAATGCAACTAATGCAAACCTAATGCAATCTATTGAAAAACTTAGATCTAGGGTTAAAAGGACTCCAATTTTAAAAAATATTGTTGTACAAGATCAGGTTCACCATAATGAAACATAGAAAAATAGGACTCACTGCCAAAATTGTGGTAAAAGGGGATGAATGGACCTATTTCTCTAATTTTGTAACGCCCCGTCGTGCGAACCCCAAAGGATAAAAAAAACAATAATTACAGCACAAACTTCTTTTTTTTAAAAAGTAAACATAACATACATGTAATACACATTAAGATATGACATGAATTTCATTTAAGTAGATTCATTAGCACATACATCCCTTGGGGTACACGAGGAGTCATTATGAGACTGAGATCCACACAAAACAATAAAGAATAAAATCCAAAAGATATAATCCATAACAAAATAAACATTAACAAATATAACACAACATGATAATCATTGATAAGAAACCATCTATATATATACAACATATGCATAATTAACTCAACACATTGAATAACAACTGCCAATAGCCACATAAGGTTTAATGTTACATTACAATACAATATTCAAGAAGTACAATGATACAAAAGTGTTTCCAATTTGCACGGAAACCATACAACAAGAATCATGATACAATGAATAGATGAAAACTGGCTCCAATTTTTCTCAACTCTGAGGTTCAATCCGCACTCCAATGTTCACCCGACCATGTGAGTCCGAAGACCCACCCCCCATGCTAGGAGCTGACAATAAGAGTCCTCAACCAAGAACATCCAAACACGGAACCACAAGACTCAACAACATACAAAAGTATCATAAAACTCAAGGATTACAATGACATAATCAACAACAACCAAGAGTCATTAAAATAACTTAAAATCATACATCTCATCACATAAATCAAAGCAATGACCAGTAACAAGTAACCAAAGGATGATCATGAAACACTTCCAAATCAACTAAACATAATACAATTCCAAATTGCAATTAAACAACACAATAACATCATATCACAGTATCATAAGATACAAGATCGTAAATCAAATATAAATGAGATCATACAAGACCACAAAACATACTAAAGATGTATTAAAACAATAATCATAAATCAATTTAAATCAATTCAAACAACAATCTAAAACAACTCCCACAACCTACTTCCAGAGGTACACAATAAAGTAAAACACATGGGCAACTAGGGGAGAGTGTCATCGCATAGTCCTACATGGGCTGTCCTGTGCTCTTCCTCCCAACTGGAGGCGCCGGTCCCATCTATGGCTGTCCTGTGCTCTTCCTCCCAACTGGGGCCGGTCCATAGGGTGACTCATGCGGAGCCGTAGACCTCTCGTGAGGACGAGGTCACGACCTTGCCAACCACGGCCTTCAGCCTTCCATTAGTCTACAAAAGCACTAATGAAGACGAGGCATCCATTTTATTAATCTTATAATGATATTACTACCCAACCCTCCTAAGTTAATTATTAGGTTTTCACTTAATTACAAACTCACTCGTGGGTTATCCTGTGCTCTTCCCCTTAAGCGGGGCGCCGGCCCCCACGAGGAGCCACTCTCCCTAGAGACCCAACCACATAAAACCAAGAAACCAAGGGTTGTACAACATAACAAGAATATTATATCACAACTAAGAAGCATGCGAGGCATTACCCATCTCGCTATAAATACAATTTCCAAGTCTCAACAAATTCTGTACAACCCTTTTAAAATCATGAAACCAAAACACTTGCCACATCAAGGGCCCATAAAGAGAGAGAACATCAACTGACAATCATCTCAAGCCTCTGGAAGCCAAAAGAATGAAAACCCACAAACGAGGGTAAAGTGAAGCAACAAGAGTATTCCAACACAAGGATAAAATTTCATCAAATATGCGAGTAAATCAGAAAAAACCATAACAAGGAAAGATTCATCAAGACCCATCTACAAATTAACAATGGCGTCACCTCAAATAGGAAAACGCAAAAGAAAATCAACCTTTAATTCACGAAATCACTAAATGAAACCAAAAGCCACCAACTAGGCATTCCATGGGAGACCTCAATTTTCTCCTCACAAGAACCCCCTTATGATGGTACGCAAACCACTTTCATAAAAACAACATAGCAATGACAACAATAATTGCAACACCACCAGATCTAATTTCAATTCAAATATAATGAGTGAAAACATTAAAATAAGATCAACCACCCCATCCAAATCACATAACAACTTTGATACAAAATAAATCAGAAATCCAAGAAGATCAACTTCCCACAACTCATCAACAAAATACAAATCCCCAATTACATTGCAACACAAACTTAAAAGACAAAGGATTCCTTGAATCAAAACTAACCTCCAAAGGCATTCCCACCAACATGGAACAATCCTTCAATAACAGAGGTAAAAGCATACAACCAGACATCTAAGGCACCAAACTTAAGAATACCTTAAATACTCAACCACTCACAACTCCACAAAAACACTTATATAATAAACATCAACCAACAATTCAATCGAGAACAATATTTATTAACCAATCAATTAACGACCAGAACTAAATAACTTTACAACTTACCCATACTAAAATAATTCATGATAACCATCACAAGTATTCTAAAAGTCTTATCCATAAAGCGTACTTACAAATCAATCATTAAATGAATATAAGGGAAGTCAATTTTCAAAAGATTAAAAATTCCATTTCACCAATAAACTATCCAATTCGAAATTACCCTAATCAATCTCTAACTATACCCATACATTTAAATTTCCCCTTTCATTTATCAAAAAAAATGGTAAACTACTTAATAATTGGGTAGTTAATTCATTATCATTTCATACTACTTATGTTCGAAACATTATCCGCTTTCATCATACTAACTTACCCTCACTTTCAATAATTAATTGAGAAAACCATTTAAGACCAATTGTCTAGGACAATAATACTAATACTCTAAATACTTAAACTACGTAATAAAACTTACCACCCTAAAATCTTAAATCTTAAGACCACTACATACTTATATATTTTAATTCTTTTATGAGGAGGAAAAGTAGTAAGAGAATAGATCTTTTCTAAGAATCAAACAAGATTAAATTTCAAAAATAAATAATTAAAAGTGATAACCTATTTAATTCCAAAGTAGATTACAAAATAATTTTCTTTCCTAAAATACAATCATATTACAAACAGAATTAATAAATAATGTTGTTTTATTAGCAATATCCTCTCAAATTTGAAAATTCTATAAAACAAATTTATTTCTATTTCACTAATATTTCATTGAAACCATTTCTGCTTTATTATATTTTTTTTTCTAAAAAGACAAGAAACAAAATCTAACTATACAGATTTATTTTCTAGATAATAGCTAAGTTACAGAAAATAAAATATTAATCAAAACAGAATGTACTGATGCATTTGCTGCTAACAGTTAAATCAACAGAATGTCTATTAAGCAGATTTAAACAGTATAGATATATTTTCTTCTTGAATAACAGAAAAATTGATTAAATAATACTACAACCAGAATTAATAAATTAATCTTTATATATATATAAATACAGCATATATATATATAGATATACATATGTACAAATATTCATATATATATATAAATATATATATATATACATATATATATACATATACATATATATATATATATCAAATAAAAATCCGCACAGAAAATCATATATTAAAATCGCATATTAAACATTATGTTTTAAACATATTAAAATTCAAATGGGATTTAATCCCAACGCAGCCGCGTAGAAATCCGGACCCCGCCGGCCGTGGGCAGTCCGTGGACTGTCCACGGTACCGCCGGTACCGTCTGCGCCAAAGGGGCGGTGTGGTGGGTACGGCCGAGGCCGTCCCCCACACAGCCTATATACATATACATATGAAATAAAAACAATGAAATCAACTGGCATGAACAGTGCGACGGAATTTCACAACTTCAATTTTCCATACAAATTTTCATTTGATTAAAAAAAAACAATAAAAATATATATATATATATATATATATATATGTATATTTATATATATATATATATGTATATATCTAATATATATATATATATATATATATATAAATATAGGTATATATATATATTTATTTTCAGAGGTTCAAAAATTACAGTAACAGAGAGTTACTGTTCACAGAAAATTCACTGTGCATGATTGAGATAAAAAGATTTCTAAGGAAATATATATATATATATAAACCAGAAAATTCGAGGAGAGATAATTATTTCCAAACCAATAATCAAAAATTTTTAAAACAAAATGAAATAACAGAGAATCGTTTAATTCCCAGATTTCAATTAAAACCCCCTTTCTTTTTTTTTTTTAAATAACCAGCCACAACCCAGAACCCAGAAAATTTCATCAATCTAATAACAATCCCCAATTTCCTTTGATTAAGCTGTAACCCCAGTAAATTTAATTTCCAAACTTAAATACAAATTTAATTCACAAACACACATTCCTATTTTAACAGAGGTAAATAAATTAAAGAAGGAACCTGGCGTCCTTCGCTTTGCAGAAGATTGAAGAAGCTTCGATCCTTTTGCTGCAAATCTTCCAGCAACTGATCTGAATCCTCCTTCCTCTTCACCAATTTCTCCACAAACGGAAAAGTACTAAGGACAGAAAATTGATTGCAACAGAAATTTCTCCAGCATTCCAAAATCCATCCAACAATTTCATTAAATCGACTAAAATCCTGAACCTTGGTAAAAAAATTCTTGATTGAAACACAGTCCAAAACATTTATAAGGATTCGAGAATGCATTAAATTTCAAATCCCGAACAAAGAATTCTTATTTCATTTGATGCTATAGCAAGAAGATGATTTAAAAGAAGAAGGAGAACCTGGCGTCTTGTGCTTGTAGATAACTATAGAAGCTTTATCCTTCTTGCTGATCCAATCCTTCCAGCAGCAGCTCCAAGATCCTCCCTCCAACTTAAATCTTAATCCTCAATTGAATTCTCAGAAGAATAAAAGAATGCAATACTATAATAGAAAAATGACTGCCAATTCTCCAAAAAAATCTGTTGGAAAAAGAATGCCATCTCTTTCCAATCCAAAAATAAATAAAATCTCACACAAGAAGCCTCTTCTGTTTCCTCTTCCAGTGAATACCAAAAGTCACTTCCTTTTTTTAAAATAAAATTCAAATCCATTCAAATCCACAAAAGATTGAACTTTTATATTTGTTTATTCTTCATATTCTCCAGTGAAAACCAAAAGTCACAACTCAAGAAATAAATCCAAATAATATTTAATCCCTTTAATTCCTTTTGTTGCCTTTTCAAGTATTTATATTTCATTTTCTTTTATCAAGCATTTTGATTAAACTAAATAAATTTAACTCCACAAAAATGAACTTTTATTTGAATATATATTCATTATCTTCACAATACATTATTAATTAATTACTTCCACATTAAAATAAAATAATTAAAAACAACCATTTGCAAGATTCTAAATAAGTATCCAAAATAATTATCTTTTCAAGATTATTTGTTCATAAGTATTGTTAACTTCAATTTAACACGATAATTTAAATCAATTTATCTAATAATATCACTTTTACTTTTAATGAATTAGATTAATTTGATCATTTGTTCTAAATCATTTGATTTAACTTTATTGATTATGATTTTAATTTCTAATCATATTTTAAATAACTTTGCAAATCACTTATAATTTAATTAATTATTTAAACATGATTACTAACATATTATATTTTCCACATAATCAAATAACACAGTAATCAATGAAGCACACACAGAAACTCACACACAAGCTCAGAACAACCGACACGGAGGGGTATTACAAATTCCATTCAAAGAAATGAGATCCACAACAAGGATTGACCAACAACACTTAGGTGAGTCAACCGAAGGTGTGAATCTTGCAAATTTATTTTTTATGCTAGGATGGGGGTCTAAGCTAAATAGCACTTTGGGGAGAAAGATTTAACATAGCAAATAAAATCCAAGTTACAAGTTATAAAGTGCATTTACAAGCTAAATAATAATAGTGATGAGACCTATAGCCTTTGGAGAGAGTTTGGAAGGGATAAATGATGTGTACCTTTTCCAAAAGTACTTTTTCATGGCTCACTAAGGACACATTCACCCTATGGTGAATGGGTCCTAGCTAGGGCTCTGGAAAATTAGTTTCTAGGTTTTATTTTTCTTAGTCTACACTCCCAAATTCTACCTGGACACAGTCAAAAACCCATAAATAAAACCAATAGCTCAATTTACATGATTTGACAACATTTCTTGCAACTTTGACAACTTTAAAACTTTCTCCAATTTTTCTCTCCAATTAATGCTCATCCTAAAATTTTCAGTCACACATCAAAGAGAGAGAAATATTTTTTCTTATGGAATAAGGGCTTTCCTTGTTAAAACCCCATTTTTGAAATTAAACCTTATGATGAAATAATGAAACATGCAAGAAGGAATGATGAATGAAAAATAATTTCATAACTCATCACACCTTATTTGAACCTTAGATAAATTTGCAAACTACCATAAAGTGGCCTCAATGAATGTAGACCTTGATACTTGAATCTTGCTTGAAATGGTACTTTGAATGCTTGAAACCTACATCAACATATTAACTCCAAAAACATGCACAACTTCACATAACTTTGACATAATTCTTGGATCTTGATTGCGGAAATAATTGATGAAGAAATATGCCCTTGAATACTCTTGACAATAATCTTGATCATAAAATTTGTTATAAGGATGCTCTCATCAAAATTTCTTAGTGAAACATAGTGAAATGACCTCTTATTTATACATATCTTATCATTAATTCTTGAAATTCAAATATCAAAATCCAAAACCAAATCATGGATTTAAAATCATTAAAATATCCTCAAAAACATATTCCAAGGAGGGGTCCTAGGTCTAAGTGAGGACCCATTCCCCATGTGGCGAATGAGTCCTAGGCCACTCACCTAGGACACACTTTGGACAAGGTGAAATGTTATGCAAAAATACGGTCCTAGGACTAGGTGAGGACCCATTCACCATGTGGCGAATGGGTCCTAGGTCACCTACCTAGGACACACATCTTCCAAAATTAAGTGTTATCTAATGGAATTTATGAATGTCGGGTTTTATCCCTCAGAATTTGCATTTAATTAGGCTTGGATTTGAATTAAAGGGGAAAATTAAGGAAAATTCACCTCAATCAATTAATAAAGCCCTAGATTAATGTGAAAGTGTAAAGGTACACCTTACAACACCCTAAATAAGACACAATTAAATCCATTTAATTGAAAAGGGCCCTAAACTTAACGTGAATATGAAAAACCTATTACAACACTAGATTAAGGCATAATTAGGCTCATTTTATTATTAATTATTCCCAAATTAAGTGAAAAAGGGATAATTTTTTTGTTACTACATCTCTAAATGTTGGAACTAATTCTTCTAACTTTGAGAGATGTTTGAAGGAACTTTCTCCAAAAGCAGTTGATAATAGAACTATGGTGATTTATTTTCATGCTAGAGGACAAAAACTACTAGATTTTTGACCAATGATACTCAAATCACATGAAATGTGATAAGAGTACTTAAGTTTGTTAAACTTGAAAATTTTGAAGGTGGTCTTGTTAAGTTTGGTGATGATACATCTACTAGGATATGTGGAAAAGGTTTAATCAATTTTGATGGCAAGCATAATACAGATGATGTTATTTATGTTAAGGGTCTCTAACATAATCTTCTAAGTGTAGGAAAAATGCATAGCAAAGGATAGAATCATGTATTTAAGGATGGTGGTTGTGAGATCAAGAAAGGCTCCAAAACTTCGACTGCTACAAGAAGAAGGATAGATGGAAATGTTTATCATCTTAAGGGTGTTAATGGTATGTGTTATATGACTCACATCAAACAAAGTTTGCCATGGCATAGAAGAATGTGTCACATCAATTTTGATAGGCTATTTAGAATCAACTCTGCTCAAGCTCTGAGAGATCTGCCAAAGATTACAAAGCCTATAAATGTAGTTTGTAAGGAATGCCAAGTTGGGAAGCAAACAAGAAAAAGTTTCAATGTCAAATAATATCCTACCACAGGACCATTTGGTTTGGTGCATATAGACCTTCGTGGACCTACAAGAACAAGAGGTTTTCAAGGTTACATTTATTTCATGTTATTGATTTATGATTACTCTAGAATGACTTGGGTAACCTTTCTCAAAGAAAAATCAGAAGCTCTAGATAAGTTTAAGGAATTTAAAGTTATGGTTGAGAATGAAATGGATATGAAAATCAAATGTTTAAGATCTGACAGATGTGGAGAGTTCACCTCCAATGAGTTTAATTGTTTTTGTGAAGATCATAGAATAAAGAGACATTTATTAGCTCCTAGGACTCCTCAATAGAATGGAGTGGTGGAAAGGAAGAATAGGATTGTTCAAGAAGTAGCAAGGACAATGATGAAGGAAGAAAATATACCAGATGTTTAATGGAGGGAAGCAATTCATACTGTAGTATACATACTTAATAGAGTGCAAACAAGGACAAACAGTTCAAAGTCTCCCTATGAGTTGTGGTATGGAAGAATTCCTACTGTCACATATTTTAGAGTGTTTAGTAGCAAGTGCTATATTAGAAAAGATGAAGAAAACATAGGAAATTTTGATGCTAGATATGATGAAGGAATCTTTCTTGAATAATCTACAAAAAGGCTTATTGATGCTACAACAAGAGGCTAAAAAGGATTGTTGAGAGTGCAAGTGTTAAGGTGGATGAAGACCTAAATAAAATTTTAGTGATGATAGATGGATATAAATTAGATGAATCCTCTTGAAGAGAAGAAGAAAAAGATGATGGTAAGGAAAAAGAAGTGGGGGTTGAAAAGGAAGAAGCTACATACAGGATACCTAAGACCCCTAAGTATGTGTAGAAGAATAATTTTGAAGAATAGATCATTTGTGACAAAAGTCGAGGTGTATTGACAAGAATAAAGGCTTCTATGATAGAATAATAGGTAAATTTATGTTTAATTTCCAAAGTTGAACCTAAAACAATAATAAAGGAATGCAAAGATAAATTTTGGATTAAGGCTATGGAAGAAGAACTAATGTAGATTGAGAAGAACCAAACTTAGGAAATTGTCTCAAGGCCAATGAACAAAAATGTGATTGGAACCAAATGGGTGTTCTAGAATAAGCTGAATGAGAATGGAGAAGTTGTTAGGAATAAAGAAAAGCTTGTGTGTAAAGGCTACTCACAAGTGGAAGGAATAGAATTTGAGGATACATTCACTTCAGTGGTAATAATGGAAGCTATTAGGATGCTTTTGAATTTTGCAACACAATGATTTAAAACTTTATCAGATGGATGTGAAGTCTGCATTCTTGAAAGCTGAGTTGGAAGAAGAGGTATACATTGAAAAACCAGAAGGTTTTCAATTATCAGATAATCTTAACATGGTATATAGATTGAAGAAGGCATTATATGGACTTAAGCAAGCTCCTAGAGCTTGGTATGAAATATTGGATAGGTACTTGTTGTAGTAGGGATTCAATAAAGGTACCAAAAATAGCAATCTTTACTTTAAAGTTGAGAAAGATAAAATTTTGATTGTGAAACTATGTATGTTGATGATATAATCTTTGGAGGAAATGAAAGTATGTATAAGAGATTTGTAGAAGATATGAAAAAAGAGTTTGAGATGTCTATGTTTGGGGAGATGAACTTCTTCCTTGGACTTCAAATCAATCAGATAGAAATTTAGGTATATTCATATCATAGTCAAAGTATGTTAAGGAAGCGTTGAAGAAGTTTGCAATGGAAGAATCTAAACTAGTATGTGCTCCTATAGTTATTGGTTAGAAGTTGAGTAAGAATGAAGAATCTCCTAAGGTTGATTAGAGCAAGTATAGATCAATTATTGGAGGACTACTATACCTAACTACTACTAGACCAGATATCATGCATGTAGTTTGTATTAAGGCTAGATTTCATGAAGATCCCAAAGATTCACATGTGGCGGTAGTAAAAATAATATTTAGATACTCGAAAGATACTCTAGAACATTATTTATTGTATTTAAAGGATACCAATTTCTCTTTGAGTACTTATACAGATGCAAATTGGGAAGGTCGTGTGGATGTTAGGAGAATTACAAGTAGTGGTGCTTTCTTTCTTGGAAGTAGTTTGGTGTCTTCATTAAGAAAGAAACAAGATTTAGTGTCATTATCTACAATAGAAGTAGAGTAAATAAAGTAGCAGCATCATGTTGCACACAAGCATTGTGGATGAAATAAAATTTGAAGGATATCGACATGTTATATGACAAATCTATTTCTGTATTTTGTGACAATACAAGTGTTCTCAATATTTCAAAGAATATAGTAATGCATTCAAGGAAAAAGCATATCTCAATCCGATATCATTTTTTGAGAGAGAAGGTTGCATAGAATGAGGTGAAATTGGAGTATGTGCCTACAAAGGATCAAGTTGTAGATATCTTCACAAAGTCTCTTCCTAAGAATACTTTTGAGTATCTTTGGGAAAGGTTAGGGGTTATTTCCCCTCCTTCTTTCAATTAGATGCATAAGGTTATGCGTGAGTCTAGTGGATTGAAAGATTCATTCCTTAGTTTGGACTGATATTGGTGGCTACCTCTCAAGAGGAGTAGGTAGTGGTATTGTTGGTTGTTGTAGTCAAGGGGAGTAAGTGTTGTCATTGTGTGGCATACATGTGTTTTCCTTTTCCATATGTGTCAAAGGATATGTGCAGTAGTTGTTGTTTGGCGGAGTATGTTGTGTGGAGAGAAGGTGTGAATAAAATAGAGTGTAGTAGAAGAAAAGGAGGTTGTAGAGAAGATAAAAGTGTGATCGATGTCAAAGGGGGAGAGATTAAACTAAAGAACCTTATGAAGAAAGGGGGAGAAAGAGAAAGTGTTGGAAAGAGTTGATGCTAGTGTAAGGTGGAGCAATGTGCACTGATGTGCAGTAGGTGTTGGTGATCAGAGCTATTGTTTTGTTGTTGATAGTTTTTCATGTGTTGCCATAAAATACAAAGGGGGAGATTGTTTGAAGTTTGTGCTATCATTGATTCCATCTGATCTATGTTGTTTCATTTATGTCAACGTATGGAGATTCTTTGATTAGTTGCATTATGTTGTCATTAGTAGTATCACTAATATCAACCTCTAGTGTTTCTTTGATGATCATATGTTTGAGGATGTTCAGCCTCTTGTATGGTTGATATGTTGAAAAAGTGTTGCATATGTTGAGATGGTGTTTGTGGTGCTTGGTTTCCAAGTGCTTTTGAGAAAATTTGAATAAAAGAGGAAACTGTGTGGTAAAGAGTGTTTAGTGTGGAAAAGTAGTGTTCAATCTCTTGCTCCACATTTGTTCATGATTGAATATATTTTTGTGTGGTTTATATATGTTGATTAGAGGTGTTCAAAGATGTTATATCTAGAGTTTCATGTTCTAGATCATTCGGTAGAAGAATTTGTGTTCACCAATGTGTGGACTATGATATAGTGTTGTCAAGGAGAAATGATTTTTCTCTGCATTTCTCCATGTTGTGGTTTCTAGTTTTGTGGATCTAGAAGTGTTCTTATATTCTCATATCTATATTTAGTCTGATTTGTTCAAAGTTTAGTGCTCCACAAGGTTGGATTCATGTGTTACAGTGTGTGGAAGTTTAAATAGGTGTGCAGAATGAGTATGTTCTTCAGGTATATGTGGTTGTGAAGTATTTTTTTTATTTTAGGGTGTTGATGGAATATTCAAGATTGTGTTTGAGTGTTGTGTGTGGTCTGTGAGTTTTTTTTCGATTTGGTGAAGTGTGCACTTAAATGTTTAATGGTGTTAACACTGGTTCAACCAACCTTGGGTGTTTACACTAATTGCAGATATGCTTTATTTTTTGTGGAAGTGTGTCATGTCATGTATATGTGGATTTAGGTCTGAGTTAAGGTGTGATGAGGTCTCCCTTCATTCCTCTCCACCGTGGGAATGTTTTGGTATCAACCTAATTTCAATTTGCACATTTGAGGTGCATAGCTGACCTTCTAGATTATTTTCAAGGTTGGGGATGATATATATGTCTGATGAATTTATTGAGGATGTGTGGTAGTGAGTGTGATGTGAATTTTTGATATGGTGTGAAATGTAGTGTGATATTTAATGCCTAAGACTACTAGAAGTAGTGAGTAGAAGTTATATGCATTCTAAAGAGAGTGAAAATATTTTGGTGAAGTAGTAGTGGATCTTTTTTGTTGCTTTAATATGGATTTCTCAGTGTATCAATCGTAGGGATAATTTGGTAGTGATCCATTGGTAGTGATCCCTTCTTTCTTTTAGGGTGTTAATTATTGTTTATATTGTGAGCTAATCCTCACTATGGTTATTCCCCTCTTGGGTTTTCCATGCAAATACGGTGTTCTCATGTGTTTATATGTGTTTTTATTACTATTTCTCATGTTTATATTAGGTTAATGCATGATAAGGGTTTAAATGTTGTTAAGGGTTTAAGAGTTAATCCAGATTTAAATGTTAATGAGGGTTTGATGTTTTAATGTACAACTGATTCAACCCCCCCCCCCTCTCAATTGTCTTATGCATTCAACAAATTAAATAATTAATTATTTAATTAATTACAAGAATGTAGAAAAGTGGTCAATTGTAGGGATAATTAAATAAACAATAATATATTTTATTATTTAGTGAAGAAAATTATGAATGAGGTCTTAGCAATGAATTGTTTTGGTGTCTATCATTGCAACTAATGTAAACAATCCTATATTTTTTAATAATTCATGTAATTATACTATTTATTTAGCTGCATTGGGTAGTATTGTTCCTAATTCAATATTTCATAAGATAGGTTTGATAGTACAAATTTGAATAATTTTTTTACCAACTACACAAACTTAAAATAAATCTAGTTGGGGAGTTTAACTATGCACATCTAGTTAACATCTAATATAAGAGTTCAAAAATGTATAGATATATAAGTGATCAAACTTATTGAGGCATATAGTATAATTATTAGTAAATATGAGAAAAAAATCTTAGTAGATATATGGTATATTTCTTTCCCATGTGGCTAACATGGTATGGGATGAAAAATTGAAATATGATGCAAGATAACCAAGTCTTATATATTTAGTTTCTAAATATATTAATAACAATGAAGTAATGTATATTGAACATGGCATACGTATTTATACCTTGAAGGTTAAGGATAAGGTTTAAAATATAGATCATAGAGTATGATTTAAAGAGATGGAAGTTAAGGATTAAATGTGGAAATTAATATTTTATTAGTCACCTAAAATTGATGCATCATCATTACTTGACCATTCCATCTATAATTTTTTTAATATAAACCTAATTACTTAATTAATTATCCGATTCTCATACCTTTATTAATTAAATAATATTTTATTATTTAATCAGTAAAATCACTATTCATTTACTATTCATTACTATTCACTTACATCCTATATTTAGCCTAAACTATTTAATCACTCCTCACTTATAGTTAACCTTAGGTAAATAAATACAATATATTATTTACCTAAGTCCCCCATCCTCAACCCAAAAATTAAATAAATATTTGATTTATTTAATTATCTATTTCCTTCACATTTTAATTAAGTGGGTTATAATAAATTAACCCCTTAATCCCCCACTTGCATAACCATATCCATGGTCAAAATCCTATCAAATCATGTACATTTTGACATGTGTACATAGGCCTATGTCCTTTTTACTCAAGAAATGGACCTTTATACCTATGACATGGTCTTAGAAACATGAATCAAAGGACTTACCTATCCCTAAAGAGTTTTACAAAGTACTAATTCCATCATGTCCATCCAATCTTCCCAGGGAGAATCTTCGCCCTTGATTTTCACCTCAATCCCTCTCCCTCTATCTCCTCCAAAAAAATAGGGAAAATTTTCCTCCTCTCATATTCCCATGTATCTCAACCACTATGATCTATTGTCTCATCTTTTAATCCTTCCCATCCATTGAGATTTCTCCAAATATCTATAAATTGGATACCACCCCTAGCCATTTAATACATCTCCTATATGCAACCTTATTTTTCTGGAAAGAGCACTCACATCAATAATCCTTGAGCATAACCACCTCTCCATAGTGCAACAATGGTTACTTTGGTGAGAATTTTGTTTTTTCATTTATATTTTCTAATCATTTGCTTAATCTAAGTGTTGCATCTAATTGTGGGAAAATGGCTTAGTTTGGTTAGTTCATTTGCATGCTCAATTTTTCATGTACATCTCTGGAATTCTTAGTGGAATGCACATCTAATTTTAATAATTGTTTTTTTGTGTTTTTAAGTGGTTTCCATATATAGGTTGCAATTCAACTATTGTGTTCTAGGTTTAGGGGTTTTATCCTATTTTTTAGTGGTTGTGTTTGACACACATTAAATTTTTTCTTAGAAAATTATTAAAACTTAGATTTGGTTTTTGTATATTGTAATAACTTAAGTATTTACTCTAAAATACCACTATTTTTTTTCTCAAGTTATTAACTTTTCATTCAGTGTTATACTTAGGTACTTCTATCCATACAAGATAAGCATTTTTCCAATTCTAGAAAAGCATAAAACTATATGGGCTAGGCATATATCTATACAAGACATGAGTTCATATATTCATATAGGATAGGCATATACCCAAATGGGGTAGAAATCTATCCATAAAGGATAGGTATATTCTCTAGCCAAAGAATTAGTCCCGTCAAGTCCATCTAGGTCTCAAGTGACTCTTTAAACACTATATACTCCCCTATTGGGGGTGCATAGAGGTTCTCATATTTATGAGCATATAATATAAAATAAAATCTTGAAACCCACCTTAAAATTTGGCCTAAAGCCTCAAGGAGTCAAGAAAATCTATCCACTGGATTATTTTGAG
This sequence comes from Sequoia sempervirens, assembly GCA_007258455.2. Taxonomy (NCBI): domain Eukaryota; kingdom Viridiplantae; phylum Streptophyta; class Pinopsida; order Cupressales; family Cupressaceae; genus Sequoia; species Sequoia sempervirens. The sequence continues at coordinate 1,153,764,229 of VDFB02271358.1, read as the reverse complement.
TAGATAAAGAATATATTTTATCTTGATAATTATCTTAGAGATTTTATCTCCCCATCCCCTTACTCGAATCATTTTATTTATTGATTAAATTTAAGTTTTCATAATATTTCTTACACTCCCTAAACCCCATACTCAAATTTCTACATACTAGTAATATCCTTCATTCCACATATTTCCTATATATATTGCTTCTAAACAAGATCAAGGAATAATATATATGTAGTTATGTATTCTAAGATATGTTTGATGTGAATTTTTTATGTGAGTACACAACCCTTTTAGGCCTCCTTTTCCCTAGATAGTTCCTTTGTGATAGATACCCACAAAGGGAAGCATTTAAATTAATTGGTTGCCATGATCAATAATTGTTTTATATTTCCATATAGTGCCTAGTCCTATAAAATAGCATCACCCTTTGAACCAAGTAATGTAAGTTCTATTCCCATGGTTTGAAAAATGATTATGTTCACCAATTGAAAAATATATATGAAATTCAAAAATTATATGAAGGTTAAAAAAATTTAAATGGTGGTTTTCTGAGTTTATTGTAGTGTCATTATGGTCCTTTTCAATTATCTTTTTAGTTAGCAATCCAAGGGAGATTATTTGTCCCTTGGATTTTAATCAACATGGTGTTCCTTATTTCTCCCTAATGATTTATAGGGATGATTCCATAGCCACCATTATTTTTTTGTATTAGGTTATAGATACAATAGCTCAAGTGTGATGGTATTATCCATAAACATGAACCAAAGGTAATGTTGATACCGAATATTGTTTTTTTTTTTTTTCTATATTCTTCTATGATTAAATAAATTATTTCCATATTTTTGAAAATATAAGAATAAGGAATGATTGAAAAAGTAATAAATAGATATTTTCTTAAAAACCTAACTTGAAATGAGTCCATCTTATAAAAGAAACATTAATCTAAATCCATAATAATCTATTTTTCGTAAGGGGCGAATGATGTATTAGAGAAAACGAAGCAAATGAATCAAAACTAATCTCATTCAAACAAGATTAAAATCCCTAAACCCATTACTCATTAAATGAAACTTTAAAAATTTTATGAAATCAAATAATGAAATCCTAAGATAACACAAATTGAATTCAAAACTTCAAAACATATACCATCCCATGTTGGAGTTGTATATGCATTGATGTTTGGATGTCAGATTGCTCAATTCAATACAAAGCCTCCATTGTTATTGCAAAAGCTTCAATGTGTGTAAAATGGTGAACTAGAATGTTATGATAACTCATAAAGTTCTCAAGAAATAATTGTGCAGTGCTTCCCTATGTAAATTCTAAATGATTTGTGAGAGGGTAGAAGAGTATTTTATAGATTTCCTATTTCAGGATGAATGATCAAGATTTCATAGTAAAAGATCCTATTCAACGGTTCAAAACCCTTGAGAGGAATTATATTGGAAAAATTAGTGGATTTAGATTGCATAATTTGTGTGATTGATGAAATCAAGTTAAGTATTAAGTGGAATTGAAGAAATAGATTGAGAGGTTAGTGGGCCTGAAGAATAGATGAGTTAGTCAACTGTTTAGAGTGAGAAATTAGTGATCGTGATTTGCTCAGTCATAAAAGGGGTGAAGATAATTAATTAATTAGTATTTTGAGTTGAACGTGAAAGTCATATTTTAATTTAACAAATAAAGATATGTTTGTTTATTGACCTTTTGAATGATGTTGAAAAATTAATTTAATTATCCAAGTTTAGAAAAGGGAAAGTGATTTAATTAAACTATTAAGTAATAACAATTTAATTGATTTAGGCGAATAGGGTATATTAGCGAAATAATTAAATAACTTGCATTATTTAATTAGTCAAGAGGAATAAATGTCAGATTAATGATGACACAGTGAATTAATTAAATAATTAAAGATTGTTCAATTAATATATGAAAGGGGTTTTTGATGTAAATGGTCACGAATTAATTAAATGATGTTAAATCACATAATTAATAGATGAATATAAAATTTGACAATAATTAAATAATAATGTATTATTTAATAATTTAGGGAAGAAGGGTGAAATTTAGTCAAATAGTGTTGTTTTCCAGTCAGGACAATTTAGGGTATCTACATTTTTCCTCTTTTTGATACAATGCAATTTTGAGTGTTGTGTCAAAGAAAATTTAAAAATTACTACTCAAGAATTTCCCTGATATGCTCGGTGACTATGGGATACCATGGTGCCCCCTCGAGAAATTTTGTGAAAATTTTGGATAATGATCCGAATTTTTCAATGAGTTGATGTGATGCTTTTAAGTGCAATGATTGACAGGAGAAATGTTGACAAGAAGAAAATATTAATAAGAAGTGAAGAATAGTTAGTAGGATTAGAGGATAGAAGAAACATGATGAGTTTCATTTTTCTTCATGGAGACTTCATAGTTTTTAACAATCCTTATTGATGTAGCAAACAAACACGATGCACCAGGGTATTGAAGACCAAGGTGGCATTGTATCCATTACGTGGACTTTGACTCTACAATCAAGGAGTATTCTTGATCATACCAAACATATGGAAACCTTGTTAGAGTGTATGGGTTAGAATTTTAGAGTGTTTGGACCAATGCACAAAGAGGTATGAGGAACCAAATATGCAAGGCCACTTCAGTTGCTTGAAAAAACTTCCACACACACAAGGAAAGTATTCACCATGGTAGTTGTAGACATCCAAATTTGGACACCTAATTTATCCAAATTTATCACTTTTCATCTAAACATCCTCTTATCCGAGTTAATTAAGTAATATTACTATTATTTAATTAATATCCTTAATTATGCTAAATCCCTAAGGTATTTAATTAATAATTAAATACCTTACCCTCCTTAATCCTCTTTTCATCAAATGAATTAAATAAATATTACATTTATTTAATTCCTCACATGTCATTTTCATCTAATCCTAATCCATCTCCTAATTCTTCATTAAGGATGTGCACATGCCTAATCCTTGATTAGGATGTGTCACATCCCCAACTTTTGCAAGTTGACTTCTAATCCTCATTAACCCCTAATTATCCTCTAATTACTAATTAGTTAAACCTAATTAGTACTTTGGTCAACTCTCCCCATCCCCCAAGGAATTTTTAATTCTTTTTTATTCACCCTAGGTTCCCTTCTTCCCCATGTGAATTTTAATTCACATTTTATTCCTTCTAGAATCCCCTTTTCCCATGCATCTTCTAGAATCTTTGACTTGTCACATCAAATCACATGTGACAAACTCTCCTTTTCCCATGCATCTTCTAGAATCTTTGACTTGTCACATCAAGTCACATATGACAAACTCCCACCTTTTTGGAGACCTTCTCTTATCCACTAGATTCTCCCAAACATGTGAATTTTTAATTCACATTTATTCCTCAAAGAAATCTTCTCATCTCCCAATGTACTTGGAAGGTACTTGTCCTTCCTCCACATCATGTACCTCCCTTCCACATCACCTACACATCATCCTACCTTTATCCACTTCACATTCCACATGTCAAAATGTGAGGACTTGTGAGTCCTCAACTCACCTTAGCCCTTCATCTTGACTTTGTTAGATAAATCCCAACCATTGAATTCTCTAGAGAATTCAAATTTCTCTATAAATACCCCATCCTCTAAGGAATTTTAAAACACTTAGCCATTTTGCAACTAAATGCTGCCATTTTATGCACTCATCTAGTCTTCAATTTCACCCATTTTCATTTGCATCCAAGCATATAGTCAAGATTTGCATTTAGCGATATAAAAAGCCATCAAGGAGCATACAAATCAATCCAAATCGAGGGACAACCAAGGAGATTCAGCTACAAAAGGGAGGTATAATCATTTGTCTTCATTTAACACTTTCCTCTTTGCTTTTACAAATTTCTTAGGCGAATTTTGAGGTGTTTCCTTATGCTTTTCCATTGCATTTTATTTGCTTAGAATAGGTCAAACATTTGGATATCACATTTCTGGCATGCCCAGTGGGACCCACAAACGGGTTCCTATATTTAACGTTCGTTGTTGTTGAGCTTTTTGAAGGAATACGTCGTAGTGGGGTGACTACGCCCCTAGTTTTTCTGCGGTGGGGCGACTACGCCCCTGATTTTCCACAGTGGGGCGACTACGCCATTGATTTTCTGCAGTGAGGCGACTATGCCCCCCTGGGCTAAAAAAAAAAATTTTTTTTTTTTGGCTAACGCTTTTTCTGCAGTGAGGCGACTACGCCCCCCTGGGCTTAAAAAAAAAAATTGGCTAACACTTTTTCTGCAATGAAGCGACTACGCCCCCCCTAGGCTAAAAATAAATAAAAAAATTTAGATAACACTTTTTCTGCAGTGAGGCGACTACGCCCCCCTTGGGCTAAAAAAATAAAAATAAAATTTGGCTAACACATTTTCTGCAGTGAGGCGACTACGCCCCCTTTAGCTGAAAATTATTTTCTGTGCTAACACTTTTCTGCAGTGAGGCAACTATGCCCCCTTGGCTGAAAATTATTTTTTGTGCTAACACTTTTCCGCAGTGGGGCGACTACGCCCCTAACTTTCCGCAGTGGGGTGACTACGCCCCTGATTTTCCGTAGTGAGATGATTATGCCCCTGATTTGCTACAGAAGGGCGACTGCGCCCCCTGGTCACCGAAAAACAACGCATTTTGGAAGGTAAAACTGTTATTTTGGCTTCGGTGTTTTTTGCTATTTTCTCCCTAACACTGTTCTTGCAAGGATACAGGTGTTTTTTGCTAACTTTTTGCAGCATATTCTTGTGAAGTTGATGAAGAAAGCGGGATAAAACATCTAACATTTGCTTGCAGGGCTATCCGTTCGCTCAAAGTTTTTAAAATATCCTTCATGTTTGCCTTAATCTAAGAACATAGTTTAATTAGGGGGAGTAATATTCATTGCTTGTTGTGTCTATCTTTTTTGTTATCCAAAGGGAGCATTGGCTTGTTTTCGATTTCCCCTTACACTTCGTGTGAGCCTGGGGAGTAGTTGGAAACAATTAGTGCTTTCTTTCTAGTGGGACCTGCTTGGGGATTTCATCACCCCAAGGGGCGATTCCAACCACGCGTACCGGCGGGGTATATAAAGGGGGGAGTGAAAGCTGTACCCCAATCCAGTCACATCGTAATTGGTGAAGCGTCGAAGCTAGGGTGATACCTAGATAGACGTGAAGAGTTGGTCTAAGCCCTTCAGTATCTCGCTGGGGTTCCCGACTCACGCTTGTGACGGGCTAGTGTTCATGGTTGTGCCTTACGTACCGCGAGTATATCGAGGACTCCCTAGACACCTTGTGCATCCTAGATTAAGACCTCTTTGGCCATACCCTTAACACTAATCGTAGGATTGTGTTTGCTTGAGAGTGTTTTCTTGTGAGAAACCAGTGAAATTTTTGACAAATTGGCCTTATCATTATCATTTTAAAATCCTTTCCATAGTCATTTTCATCAAACCAAGTCCCAAATTTTCTGTAGTGGGGCGATTACACCCCTGATTTACTGCAGAGGGGCGAATTTGCCCTCTTGAACACCCGAAATTGGCCCATTTGGATCCGTTTAGCCTCTAAACCATCATTTGATCATTCCCAACCATTATCTCATCATCCCAAGCCTCCGTTTTGTCATTCTAAGCCTCCAAAAACCTCCATTTGATCATCTAAAACCCCCATTTTTACCATTCCAAACCTTCATCTAACCATTCCAAACATCTATTTGACCAAGTAGTCTTTCATCCCTTTCAAATCCTCTGTTTACTCATTTCGAGTACTCTTTCATCCATTCCAAGCATTCATCTCCTCATTCTGAGAGTTGTTCATCCTTTCCAATCAATCATTTACTCGTTCCGTGTAAACACTCATATATTTTGAACCTTCATCTATCGTCTCAAACTTTGGTTTAGCAATTCTGATCATCCGTTTACTCGTTCCGAGTAAACATTCATCCATTTTACACCTCATTTCATCATTCCTCATTCCAAACTCTCCTTCTATCATTTTGATCATCCGTTTACTCGTTCTGAGTAAACGTTCATCCATTTCACACGTCCTTTTCATCATTCTGAACTCTCGTTCTATCATTCTGATCATCCGTTTACTCATTTCGAGTAAACGTTCATCCACTTCACACCTCATTTCATCATTCTGAACTCTTGTTCTATCATTCTGATCATCCGTTTACTTGTTCCGAGTAAACATTTATCCGTTTCACACCTCCTATTATTTCAAACTTTCCTTCAGTCATTCCAATCACCCGTTTCCCCATTTCGAGTAAACATTCAATCATTTTGAACTCTTGTTCAACAATCCCGATCAATCATTTACTCATTTTGAGCAATCTTCCATCTATTCCAAACCTTCATCTTCTCATTCTGAGAATCATTTGTCCATTGTGAGCAGTCATTTACTCGTTCTGAGAAGTCATTCATTTGTTCCGATCAATCATTTACTCGTCTTGAGTATTCATCATCCATTTCTCCAATCAAATCATCATTTTCCCCATCCAAATCCTCTGAACTTTGTTTCAAGTTATTATCCAAATTGACCTAAGTGTTTGATCTAACCGTCATCATCAACATATGCTTAGGATTGTCATCTGTCCTAAGTCAATCATCATCGTTGGCCCAATCAATCCATTTTCAATCTCAAAGTGGATTCGGTGCCGCAATCATTCACTCATCCTTTAATCTGATCAATCAGTATCCTACGTCACCTAGGGTAATCTCTGAACAAGGTTTACAGTCCCTTTCGTCATCCTATCTAACCCATCAGTTGATCTTATCAATCATCAATCAACCTTATCCAATCCAATCCAATCCAATCCAACCACATCACCTTCGACCCAATCAATCTACTTCTATCTTGAAGCAGATTCGGTGTCGGTCGTCAGAATCAATTCCATCGCATCATCCAATCATCCTAATCTGAGCTTGACCTAAATCCCGATTTGAGCTTTAGTCCGTTCCCATCCAAAATATTTTATCCATCCTCTTTATCCTTTCACCATCATGAATCCTTATCCTCCATCAATAGTGGTCAAGGGAAGCCCTAATTACGTTGACAACGATAACGAAAGTCTTGTTGATCAAGAAGAATATGACTTAGATTCCCTTGACACTATCATTGCTAGTAAGCTTTCTCCACCCACTTTCCAAAATTCAATCACCCCTTCCAGTTATCCCATTATGTCTTCATCCATGCCTAATTATGTTTCTTATGCTACCTTTGACAAGGGATATCCATCATATCCATCATATCCTTCATCTACATCATCCTCTTATCCTAGTCTGCCATCACAATACCCCTATCTTAATCCCCCGTCCACATCATCCTATCTCAATCCTTCACGGGCATATACCCCCTACCCTAATCTTCCATACCAATCTGCTCACCCTAATCCTACATTCACACCTTCTTATCCTAATCCAACATCCACACCAACCTATCCTAATATAACATCCACCTCTCCTAACTCTAATCTGACATCCACATTTCCCTATCTCAGTCCGCCACCTCAATCTTCCCATCCTAATCCACCATCCCCATACCCGTACTACAATCCACCACCCGCATCCTCATGTCCTAATTCACCATTTCTTAACCCTTCATCTAATCTTAATCCCCCATCTATTCCAAGTCTTGCATCCAATCCCATTCCCCCATCTATTCCAAGTCTTGCATCTAATCCCATTCCCCCATCTAATCCTAGTCCCCCAATCCCTAGTCCTCATCCCCCACCAATCCATAATCCTTCATCCACTCCTACCACGCCATCTCAGTCTAGAGCATTCAAGTTCTTCACTCCAAAAATTCTCCAAGGACTTATAACAAAGAAGACATCTCCCACTCCACACCTTGAAGTTATGGAATCATGCCATCCCAACCCATCATCCATGGTCATTAGAGACGAGACCCTTCTCCACCCATCACCTGTCATTGATGGTACCACCCCTAGCACCACTCAAACCATCGAAACCATCACATCCTCTAAATCTATTGAGCCCCCATCTCCTACCATCACATCCTCTGAATCCACTGAGCCCCTGTCTCCTACCATCACATCCTCTGAATCCACTAAGCCCCCATCTCCTACCATCACATCCTCTAAATCCATTGAACCCCCATCTCCTACCATCACATCCTCTGAATCCACTAAGTCCCCATCCATTGAACATCCACCTCCTACTCCAAGAGTCATCGAACCCATCGACGACGCCCAAATCCAATCCACTAAAATCCATTCTGATGACTGCATTGAATCCTCCATCCTTCCATCTCCCCAACCTGAAGAGTCTCTCCAACACTCTATCATCCTGCCATCCACACAAGATTAGTCATGACAAGAGTCTAATCCAAAGCATGCCAACATATCCCCTTCTTCAGATCAAGATCCTACCATCCCATCTAGTCCACCTCAAGATCACATTCTTCCATGGTGGCCTCCTTGCAGAAGAAAAACACAGTGTATTTACCACCCATGATCCTCCACCTAATAATGGACTCACATCATGTTTTCAAAATAACACAAATCCTTTCATGGATCGCATGCTCAAGAAAATGAACTATCAAGGCAAAGGTTTAGGCATTCATGAGCAAGGTATTTTGGAGCCCATCCAAGTCAAAGAACAAATCTGCATGCGGCAAGGTCTTGGACCTATTTCCCAAGAGACACAATCTAAAGATGTTGGTACAACCTCTAGACGTCCTCAACGAGCCTTTTCCAAAATAAATGTCAGCTCTTCCCATCGCCCCACTAGATCATATGCTGCCATCCCTCCTCCTCTATCGTATCGCCTCAAAACAACAGTCTATATTCCCCCTTCATCTGCTCCTTCCATTTTGGGTCCTTACATCCCTCCATCCACCATATCCCATCCTTCATTTACTCCATCCATCTTGGGTCCATATATCCCAAGCTCACCTCCTTCATCTCATCCTTTCATCCATCCAACACCTATCCATGTCATCCATCATAAACATCCCACTCGCATGTCCCCTAATTAGGATCAACAAAGGCACATACCCGCACATCCTCCCTCTACACATAATCCCTATAATCCTACCTTTGTCACTCCCCATCATCCATCTCCTTGCACCCATCCCATTGCTACCAAAAGCACTTTGGGTGTTAAAACAAGAATGTATCAATCTAATGATCTACATGAATCTAAAGCTTCCGATGTCCCCTACAAAAGACATGGTGAAGAGAAGAAAAATCTAAATCTAAATCTAAATCAAATTCGTAGGCCACAAAGGCCCACCAAAGCAAAGATCAAAACCATGTGGATCCCAAAGAAAAAAATGCAATGCAATCAAATGAAAAATCTATAAGAACATCAAAGTTACTAATCCAAAAGCTAGTCATACACCCCTTTCATCTGCTAAGTTTGTTTTCGGTCCTTATATTCCAAACTTCACCACCCCATTATCCACACAATCTCCATCCATTAATCCTCTTATCTTTTCACATCCACCACCACATGTGCCAATGTTGGTCCTGAACACATCTCCACATCACATATCCACCCCATCATTCCATCCATACCCTTTGCAACATCCCATGTATCTCCCCTCTCAAATCCCTCTAATTCATCCTCTTGCATAATCTATTTATCTTAATAAGGTTGTACTAACATCCAACAGTCGCTTCAATCATGGGCTCTTAATACCTTGTATGGAACTTGATGCTTGAGTCCTTCATCCATATTCTTATCGCATGTCTTCTAAATCCACTTATCCACCTCCCTATCCTCATCTCCTTTTGCATGATATCCAAAAATCCAAAAAATTCAAAAAATCCACAAAAATCCAAAAAAGTCCAAAAATCCACAAAATAAACAAAAAAATAAAACAGTAAAGAGAAATAATCCATCCAATGGTGAAAACTTGGCAAACAAGCGCCTTGGATAAGTACCATGATGAAAACCTGGCAAACAGGCGTCATGCATAAATCCCCATCTGCACTTGGGGGCAACTTCCTAATATGTATTCCCTCCATCCGCTATGCTTCCTGCTATGCACCCGTAATCCCCTTCATCCCACCTATCTTCTGCATCCTACCATCATATCCCATTTATCTCCCATCCCTCCATCCTTTTTGTGATCTTGATAAAAATAGGGGCACCTATCTATACATGCTTTGGACACTATAATGCCAAATAAAAGCTTTGCACAATAGATAACAAAGAAGATCATTAGAAGCACACATGCACACAATACTAAAATCTAAAATGCAAATTCATTCGTTAAGCAACAAAGAACATGGGAAAGTAAAAACGTAATTAAAACTAGAACAATCTCACCAATTTTCAAACCTAATTCCATTATTCATCTCGATTTCCCTTCTCCATTTTGGTTGTGTAGTATAATTGCCCTCAGATTTTCAAGTTCGTGCAAGTATAGCCTAAGATAGTGATTAGCAAAATATCGAAGATTCAAGACAAAGTGCTCTCAAAAGTTGTAAGATTTCGCAAGAGAGATTGGAATGAAGAATGACAAATCAATTTATAGAAAATTGATTATTCGAACGACAGGCCAAGATCAAAAGATCAACGGATGGTTGAGATTGACTGATTAGACACATGCATTCTGTTAACTGACAGAGTGACATGAGTGATACAAACTAGAAATAGAATTAAAGATTAAATGAATGATTTAATCTTCAGTTCGGTATTCGAAAATAGAAGAAATATCTTTGCATGACAAAGATGAAGATTGATTAAAGCAACTTTTGTTCGAATGCACGCACAACACTTAATTAATTAAATAATAATATTTAATTAATATGCATGTGCATGCAAATGAGTTAGAACTAGAAGATTAACCCTTTTGAAAGAGATACTCGAGACGCCACTCGCATTAAATCAATAGTTAACTGAACGATTAAAATAGATAGAAGAGTAAAAGTGAATACTTAGATAACTCACATAATTATCTAAAATATAGAGGAATGTGTTAAAATAGAATTAATGAATTAAATAATTCATTTAATTCAAGACTCGATATTCGAAGAATAATTAAATAAATAAGATTTATTTAATTAAATAATGAAGGGATTTAAATGAATAATCAAATAAATAATGAATTTATTTAATTATACTTGAAGTATGATAAAGAATAAATTAAATAAGAATTTATTTAATTTGACAAGACGGATAAGGTTAATTAGTAACATAATTAAATAAAAAGCGTTTATTTAATTAATCATATAGAATAAAGAAAAGTGTGAATTAATTAAATAATTAAGATTATTTAATTAATAGAAGAATTAATGTTAAGATGAATTAATTAAATAATTAAGATTATTTAATCATGACCATGAAGAATACGAAATATGAAGAATATAGAAGTCGCAGGCTAAAAACTAGATTTCGGTGTCTACATTTGCCCCTCTTTGATACAATGTCATTTAGGTGTTGTGTCAAAGAAAGTCGATAAAAACATGCCCCAATAATGCTCCGGATTAGAATAGGTGAAGTTATGCCCCCTCGGGAAAATTGACAAATTTCTGAAATGTTTAGAAAAATTTGGAAATGCTCTCGATTAATTCAGTAAATAGGCATAAATGCATTGCAGTTGACGGAATTGGGATTGGAAATGGGAGGGACGGGTACGGGATGATAGAAAATGGAAGTTTACATGGCCAGTAGGAAGGAAATGCCACCCAAGCCCTAGGTATATATTTGAATTGGGGTGAAAAACTATTCATTTGCACCCACCTAGCTTAGAGATTTGAAAATTTGCTCTGACTTGTAGCGACGATGTCTCCAGTTCCAGCCACCCATCATCGTGCATACAAGATCCGGACATACCAGAGACCAGCCGGCGCGGACCCCCTGGTATGGACCTAAAACTTGCCTTTTCAAAATTTCTGATTTGCGCGTTATTTAATGCATTTAATTCAATTTTTAGTTATGCGTCACTTTTCATTTTGCACCGCATGTGTATGCGTGAACGATGCATTTGACCGCAAAAAGCCGCACTTGCAAATTCACGCCGGTCATTTAGATTAGGCTTTAGCGAATAAACACATCTGTTTATTTTTGTACGCATTTGACATTTTGCAATGCATGTGCATATTAATAGCCGCATTTGTTTATTTTGATATGCATTTGATTTCCTGAAACGCATGTGCATAGTTATAGCCGCATACGTGTGTTTAGAAACGCATTTGTCATTTTGAAATGCAAATGTTTTTTTTATGACGCATTTGTTTATTATTAACCGCATTTGATTAACAATGACACATATAGAATTTGTGAACCGCATTTATGAAAAAGTGACGCATGTGTTAAAAAAATGACGCATATGCAAAATAACGACGCATTTGCATTTTATGTTAAAACAGTCATTTTTCAATAGAATAGATGATTCAGGCTTACATAAGGCATATATGATGTTGTTGCAGGTTGTATTGGACCCTATCTATACACGGGAGTCGAGACCCACGACGTTTCGATTCAGAGACAGCTTGTGGCCGGCTGAGCGACGAACTTTATGGCATTTGGGTTTGTTGCATGTGATCGATATGCCCCAGATTCGAGCAAATCGGGGATTACTGATGGCGTTATGCGAGAGATGGCACTCGAAGACATTGTCCTTCCATTTACCGACTGGAGAGGCCACAGTGACTTTAGAGGATGTATACAGGATACTGAAACTGCCGATTAGAGGCACACGGGTAGTCTATGATACCCAGAGGGGTATAACTGAGATGTGCAGATATTACCCGCATGCTGATGTTAGACAGTTAGGGGTTGATGACTATGAGATTAGGTGGCGGGTATTGGCCCAGAGGTATAGACAGTTAGACTGTCTAGTAGCGACACTGATAGGTGGTATTGTAATGCCTGACCACCGAGGTCATGGATTTCCTGTGGGATGGGGGGAGATGTTAGTGGGCATGCTCGAGCGCCGAGTTGTATATGCCTTGGGTTCTTGTTTGTTAGGGATGTTGTACTTCCACCTTCACGATATTGCCTATCAAGAGGCACAGTCGATGAGCTGCGGTACCACACTCCTGATGGTATGGGCGTGGGAGCATATTGCTATTTTCAGACCACCTGTTACAGTAGACTTGGCTCGTGGAGCTCCATACGCCTTCCGTTATGCGGGGGCAACCACACGGCATCATATTGGGGACACAGGCTACTTTAGACATGCTATAGACACCATGCAGGAGTTTACATGGAGACCGTACCTAGGCTGCGAGGTGTGGTCAGATGAGGGTGAGAACTTGCCCTTTTGTCGATAGACACAGTATTTGGTGGCATGGACAGTGTCCCATATGCACATTATAGAGTGACAGTTGCCAAACCGGGTACTGAGACAGTATGGAGAGGTACAGGATGTACCTCGGGGGAGAGCCGAGTTTTCCAGGTCGTCACGAGAGGTCCTACTATGGGGGCCAGAGATTCCAGTCGCCATTGCAGAGGCAGATATTGATGGTTTACAGGCATAGCCATGGGGATGGAGGGATGGACCAGCAGACCCAGGGACCACTCCAGCTTATGATCAATGGTGGGCAGTACACAGGCTGCTTCCCATGACAGATCCAGGGCAGCCAGCACTGGTAGAGCGGAGTGGGACAGGTCCCAGAGGCAGACGAGGTAGAGGGAGAGGCGTGGAGGCAGGAGAGGGAGGTGTGGTCGGTGGGGACAAGGGCCACGCTTGTCACCGATTCAAGAGGAGAGAGGAGGAGAGGAGGATGTGTCTATGTTAGATGTGGCCAGAGGTGGTGAGGAGGAGCAGCCGGCGGAGGCAGTTATCCCAGACATCCCAGATATCCCAGCAGAGGCAGAGGCAGGTGCCGAGGAGGCAAGCAGAGAGGAGGGAGGTGCCGAGGAGGTAGTTGGAGAGGAGGCAGAGGTTGATGCCCTTGGGTTGCTAGGTGCCTACCAGGAGGAAAATGATGAGGATGATGATCACGAGAGAGAGTTCCGAGATCAAATCCTGGAGGAGCTCGATGAGGAGGAGGATGGGATAGACAGGGCCAGATAGGATGAGAGAGGGGCGGAGGATCCAGACACAGATATGTTATGAGCCCAGGTTGCCTTCTTGGAGGAGCAGATGAGAGTATTGATGACCGAGAGGGATGCCTATCAGATAGAGAGGGACAAAGCCTTGATGGACAGGGATCAGGCCATAGCCCGGCGGCAGGAGACTGAGTAGAGGTTCACAGAGCTCAGGTCTTTATGCATAGGACCATCAGTTGCATTTTCCAGAGAGCTAGTCAGAGCTGGAGAGAGAGAGAGATACTACCGAGACTTATATGAGGCAGAGGTTCCCATAGAGAGACGGGCTCCCAGTTTTTTAGTGGCACACAGTAGCAGGTCCCAAACTAGGACCCACACAAGGACGGTTAGCATAGAGGGGGTGGATCAACCACTTAGAGCAGGGCCCTATGACAGACCTCCCACAGCTCAGAGATCAGCAGGTTCCTAGCACCATTCTCCCACACACTCCCGGCATGATGGCAGTGGCAGCTCAGGATAGGGGTACCATTTGTTGAGGCACTATATTTTGATCTTATAGCCTGCGAGCTTCCATGTATTTGTGATACATTATGACATTGTGATGTGACACATTTGAGAGATATATATTTATATGATTTTGGCGGTGATTCTCATGATATGCATTTATATTTATTGATTATGCAGTCCGTATGTATACATGTGATGCTATACAAATTTAATGTGATGCTATACATGGAATGCTTATAATATGTATTATGCCATGATGATCTAAATGTAAAATATGCCTATATGTAAGAATGTTTCTAACATGTATGTGGATGCAGGATGATGTATAATGTTTTATGTCACAGGACTTCATCATAATGCAAGAAAGAAGAATTGTTAGTGCGGAAAGGAAGATCGAGCAAGAATGAAAGACAGAAGATAGATGTTAGTATTAGGAATCTTCGATATTTTTTCATATCACAAAAGGAATTGCACTTTATCATCATTGGGCGGGACTAATACAATTGGAGAAAAACACCATGATATGTCATAAATCAAGGTGTGCAAGGTCATCCACTTGCTAATAACAGACAGTCGCAGACAAGGATTGTCATTAACTCATACTAAGGGCACCAGTTGCCCCAGTCTTTTTGTTAGGACAAACCACAGACAGCAAACAAAAGAAAAGACGGGTCATGAGACGTCATTGCTCCTCTAAATCCTTCATGGGACATCCTTGAGGAAACTAGTAACATGACTCAAAAATCAAGTTTTAAAAGACAGTCGACAGACAGCAGCTAAAGAAAATAGAATTCTGATACATCATTGCTTCTCTAAATCCTTCATGGGACATCCTTGAGAAAGCTAGTAACATCAATCCCAGTCATCAATACAAGATAAATGATAAGATAAACAAGCCATAAAGTCAATAAGCCAATAAAATAGTTTCCAAAACATGATTTGTTTGTTTGATTTGTTGATTGATAGAGCCCGATTGCAGGAGATACACATACCGGATAAGACTGTGAGTCTGGTTTCGATGTTATGACTATCTGTATAAGGCATGACAAAGCCTGGTTTCAGAAAGACATGTATCGTATAAGATGTTGATTCAGATACCGTTGATGTGATAACCTGTGTAAGGCTATGTTTGACCTTATCGATTATGCAGGAAGGACTCATCCTGTATAAGACATAGGTTGATTGTTTTGATAACGTCTGTTTCCAAGAAGGACACATCCTGTAGCAGACTGTTGGTTGATCTGTTTTGAATTGTTTTGTTTGGCCAGTTGTTTGATTTGACTTAGAGACATTTCTAACTTGTTCACCAAATTACTGCATGACTTGATATGATGTGTTGACAATTGACTGTGTGTGACGATAAACCCTAAAGGACTGACCTAGTGTGGCCTCGGGGGCTCATCGATTGATGGCCTTGCCTACGTTATACACGCAAAGACCTCATAGTTTGACTTGACTTGACCAACAAGACTGACTACAAATAGAAGACGTGTGTGAAAGTGAATGTGACGAACCCTAATGGACTGACCTAGTGCGGCCTTGGGGGCTCATCGAATGATGGCCTTGCCTACGTTATACACGCAGAGACCTCGTAGTTCGACACGACCAATGACCTTGTCATATAGACATATGGATTAAAGCAAGAATTTATATAGACAAACCTAAACAGACTGACCTAATGCCTCGAGGGCACATCAGCAAATGGCCTTGCCTAAGTCCAGTCGCAGAGGCAACGTAGTTTGACAAACGACAAAGACTGACAAGTGCAACTGACTCTGACTCTGTTTTTTGGATTTTTGAAATGTTTTGATTTTTTTGTCTTTTTGAAGTTTGCTGATGTTTTTGTGTTTTCTCAGGTCATTTTGCGATGTTTTTAGATTTTCCTATGGTTTTACGTCTTCAACATAACCAATGTAAGAACCCATATGACACATTCAAGTGTTTGCCCCCAGTCGAGTATAAGACCAATTGACTATGGATAGGGTAAAATGGGGGATATGAAATGCTCTCGATGTCAATCATTCCAAGTTATGGGAAAGACTACCACTTATTATGAATGGTATATACAAGCGATGGACACAAAAGATAAGGAATATGTATAGGGAAGTGGACTATGTACAAGGTAGATTAGAATAATAGTAGACAAAGGAGCAGAGTTGAGTACACATGGCGCTTGTTTGCCAGGTTTTCACCATGGTACCTATCCAAGGCGCCACCGAAGTGGTTTTCACCATTGGATGAATGATTTGTCTTTACTATTTTCCATATTATCTAATTTTTTTTGGTGTTACCAAGACGCCTGTTTGCCAGGTTTTCACCTTGATAACATTTTTTATTTTATTTTTTTGTATTTTTGCTAATTAAGACAAAGGATCCCAGAAGCTATGCGTAGAACTTCTTTAGATGCATACTATTGATTGGTGAGGACAATAGTTCCCCTTCAGGAGTAGAGAGTTAGTACGCTCCTGATCCAAAAGCTTATGTGACAATATAAGGTCCTAACCAGTTAGGTTCAAACTTTCCTGGTTTTTCTCTTTCTGCTTGATTCTTTGGGTTCTCCATTAAAACCAGGTCACCAATGTCAAAATTTATGTTCAAGACTCTCCTGTTATAGCTGCGACGAAGGCGATTCTAGTATGCTTGAAGGTGGTCTAGTGCCTTCTGTCTTCGCTCATCTAAAAATTCTAGCTCATGGAGTCTCGACACTCGGTACTCTTCATCATCAATGTGGCCTTTCAGGGATACCCTTAGGGAAGGAATCTCGACCTCAATAGGTAAAATGGCTTTAGACCCAAAGACAAGTGAATATGGGGTAGCACCAGTGGGAGTACAGATACTTGTACGATAAGCCCATAAGGCAAGGTTAAGCTGTAAATGCCAGTCATGACCAGCATCATTGACAGTCTTCTTGAGGATTCTAATGATGGTCTTGTTAGATGCCTTTGCTTGGCCGTTACCTTGTGGGTAGTATGGAGTGGAAAAGTGATGTTGGATATGAAATTCATCACACAGGTGGCAGACTTCTTGGTTCTTAAATGGGCAGCCATTGTCAGTGATTATGGACTGAGGGACACCATATTGACAGATGATATAGTTCAGGATAAATCTAGAAATATGTGTGCCGGTAATGTATGTCATAGGAATGGCCTCAATCCACTTCGTAAAGTACTCAGTGGCAGTGATAATGAACTTGTGTCCATTAGATAATGTGGGGTGGATCTTATCTATGAGGTCGAGTCCCCATTGGGCAAAGGGCCATGGTGACGTGATAGGACGGAGCTCCTGTGCTGGGGCATGTATCAAATCTCCATGAACTTGACATTGGCGGCATTTCGTTACAAAGACATATGAATCTTTTTCCATAGTAGGCCAGTAATAACCCAATCTCATAATCTTTTTGGCTAAGGTAGGACCGCTAGAATGGGAACCACATATACCCTCATGCACCCCACGCAAGGTTGCTTGTGCTTCAGTAGAATCAAGACATCTCAGTAGGGTATTATCTAAGGCACGTCTATATAGGGTGTCTCCGACGATGGTGTATTTGGCTGACTTATGGAGGAACGTCCTACGTTGGTTATTGGATAGGCCAATGGGTATGACTTCGGCATGAAGGTAATCATAGATTTCTTTGTACCATGGGGAATCGGGACCAACGATGTCACACACCATTTCAGAATCTGGGATATCATAGGCTAGGACCAAAAGTTGTTCCACCAAGAACTCAAACTTAGGCACATTGTTAGGAATATCAAGAAGTGATGCAATTGTAGCCATAGCGTCTACTGCCCTATTTAAAACCTGAGGTATTTGATGAAATTCGACTTTTTCAAAGTACTCTTTAAAACTATCAGCCATGCGCTTATATGGAGTAAGCTTCTCATCTTTAGTCTCATAATCATCATTTACCTGTCTGATTACTAATTGAGAATCGCCATAAACTTGTAAAACCTTAATCTTCCACTTAACCACCATGCGTAACCCTGTCACCAAAGCTTCATACTCTGCATGTTGTTAGTGCATGGAAATGCAATCCTAAATGACTTAGGGATGGAATCACCCTGTGGTGTGATAAACAATATCCCAGCCCCTGAACCATGATTTGTATGTGAGCCATCAAAGTACAGTTTCCATGTTATGTTTGTGTTAAATGTGAATATGAACTCATCAGGAAAGTCTGCAACTAATGGGTGATCTGCCTGTATGGGTGCGTCAGCTAATTGATCAACAATGACCTGTCCTTTAATAGCTTTTCTTTCTACATACTGGATGTCATACTCACTAAGTATCATTACCCACTTGGCCAGTCGCCCTGTTAATGCTACCTTGCTGAGAAGATATTTCAAAGGGTCTATTTTAGCAATCAGCATTGTTTGATGGTTTAGCATGTAGTGCCTCAGTTTTTGGGTAGAAAATACTACTACAAGACAGGCATGTTCAATGTTACTATAGTTGAGCTCATAACCAACTAAAGTCTGGCTGATATAATAGACTGCTCTTTCATGACCTTCATTGTCATTATGTGCAAGCAATGCTCCGAGTGATGAATGGGTTGCTGTAATATAAAGAATCAACGGTCTTCCTTCAACAGGTGGCATTAAGATAGGTGGTGTGAGTAAATATTCTTTAATCAGTTGAAAAGCCTCTTCACACCTAGCTTTCCATGCAAAGGGTACTCCTTTCTTAAGTAGATGTTGAAAAGGATGTGTCTTGTCTGCTAGCTACACTATAAATCTTCTGATAGATTGCAACCTTCCCTGTAATGTCCTTAGTTGACTGAGATTGTTGGGTGGTGGCATGTCCATGATTGCTTTTACCTTAGCAGGATCTACTTCAATGCCTCGTCTAGAAATGATATAACCTAACAACTTTCCTGACTTGACTCCAAACACACATTTCTTTGGATTGAGTCTCACATTATACTTCTCCAGCCTTTGAAATACCTTGTCTAAAACTTGTAAATGTTCTGCCCTTGTCTTGGATTTTACAATAAGGTCATCGACATAATCCTCCATACAAGTGTGTACTAGATCATGAAAGATAGTAGTCATGGCACGTTGATAGGTTTCTCTTGCATTCTTGAGTCCAAAGGGCATAACATTCCAGCAATACGTTCCCCACGGACAAGTGAAGGCTATCTCAGGTTGATCTTCAGTGGCAATTCTAATCTGGTTATATCCTGAGAATCCATCCATAAGGGACAACATCTCATATCCTGCTGTCATGTCAACTATCATGTCTATATTAGGCAAAGGGAAGTCATCCTTAGGACAAGCTTTGTTGATATCTCTAAAATCAGTGCAGATGCGGATGCCCCCAGCTGGTTTGGTAACTGGTACAAGATTGGAAATCCAATCTGCATAGTCAATAGATTTGATGAAACCAACATCTAAGATTTTCTTGAGTTCTCCTTTGACTAATAAAGCAATTTGTGGATGCATTTTTCTCAACTTCTGTTTTACTGGTTTGGCACCTGGTTGTAAAGGCAAGTGATGTAGAAAAAGTTCAGGATCTAACCCAGGCATGTCAGCATATGACCAAGCAAAATTTATCTGTCTCTGTTCAAAGAAGTCATGGAACTCTGATTTCTCTTGTGTTGTCAATGACGCTGCCAAATAAATCAGTTGCGGATTCTCTTTTGTGCCTATGTTGACTTCTACTGATTCTTCAACGAGCATGGGTGACTTTTCTTGTGCAATGGGAAGAATGTTCAAACCTCCATCCTTAGGCACCTCAGAGAGGTTTTCACCTTCGGATGCGTCCTTTCTTTTTACTTTTTCATTGTCTAGAGGTGCCTTTCGGTTTTCACCTAGAGACTCATCTTTTTTATCTTGTTTATTCTTTTTCTCATTTTTGCGACTGGAGGGTTGAACAGATTCCCCAAAATATGCTTTATTGTCCAATTCAATGGTAAAACCAGCTTTATGATCTCCGTTAGGTATGCCTTCACGTAATCCCAGGAACTCAGCAATTGCTTCGTCATTCTCAAAAGTGTCTAAGACGAGTGCGTCTTGTTGATCCCAATCAATGAGCTGAGGGTAGACTAATGGCATGTCATCGTCGGAGTTATCAAAGTCTAATGGGGTCAAGGTAAAGATTGAATTATTCATGTGGTTACAAAAGCCTTGTACCAAGTCCTTTTTGCTCTTGGGTTTGGGTCTAGGTGGATGAATAGGTGGGCCTAATGCCAAGGTTTGACAATCGGAAATAGGTGGCTCAGGCTGCCATGAGGTAGGATCAAGTGATTCCCAATAATAGTGTTTAAACCATTCCTCTTTTGTCATTTTCTTTGGTGGACAGGAATTTAAAGGATTGGGTGAGGAACTTAACATCAAGTCAAGTTCTCCAAATAACTTGTCAAGGTCCATGGAAGAAGTAGAGGATAAGGAATCCCACTCATAATCATTAGAGTCAGGGGAGTTACAATGATTTTGGTCCACTGGTTCGTGAGATGTCTTAATATCGTCTGAAGCACGTACTTCCTCAAGTAGGGGTAATGGAGTACTAGGAACGCCAATCTGAATCGGTTGAAACCCTAGCCCTACTCCTTTTGGCCATTGAGAAACAAATATTGGTTCAATTCTACCATCTTGGTTTAAGCCTAAACCACTTTGTCCATCATATCCTTTGCTTTGCATGATTTTGAAACCCTTTCCATATAGACTTGTAGGAATATGAGCCAGTAAGAGTGGTCTCTCTTCATCTTCCCTATACAGCCAGGAAGTGACATCTTCTGCATCGACAACCTCTTTGCTTAATTCACCCCATTTAGTGAAAGTTGTTGTGGGGGGAACATGTATAGTGATCATAGACTGTCCCCTACCTATTATAGGTAAACCATATGACTTAGGAGGAACCAAATGGCTGACACAATAAGAAGTCTTCATGTAATACTCTCCACAACCCTTGTCTTGGATCTCGACCCTAGGAGTGGTAGGAAGTGAGGGTGAAATAGATGTTCGAGTGAGTGTAGATGGGTCAACATAAGAAGATGGATTAGACGGTGAGGCCTCTTGGTTGACTGGTACTTGACATTGAGGGATCTCCTTTAGATTAGTGCAATACTGGAAAGGATCAGGATCACCATCTATAGTTATTTCGGTGCCATTGTAAGGGAATTTAAGACACTGATGATATGTGGAAGGGACCGCCTTCATGGCATGAATCCATGGTCTACCTGGCAAAAGGTTATAAGGGAGGGTGAGATCCAAGACTTGGAACTTTGTCTCCATTACCGCAGGACCAATTCTGATAGGAAGTGTTACCACTCCCTTTGATTTTCATTCTTCATCATCATAAGCCTTAATGACAATACTCTTAGTGGTGTCTACGCATGCTTTCGAGATACCTAATGCCTTAATTAGTTTTAAAGTGCATAGATTTAACCCTGCTCCTCCATCTACCAAAACTCGTCTAACCTTGGTGTCATCGACAAGGACTTCTAGATGTAAAGGGTCATTGTGGTTCATCTTTTCCGTGGCATAGTCTTGTTTAGAAAACGTGGCATGATGATTATTGGTCAAGTAGCCCACCATTTCCTAGAAACGATTGACATCAAGGTCATTAGGGACTGTGGTGTTTTGTAAAGCCTTATCAAGGATAGACCGATGCTCTGGGGAAATGCGCAACAATTCCAAGATTGAGATTTGGGCTGAGGTCTTCCCTAATTGGTCAAGTAGGTTATATTGTAACTTGGAAGGTTGAGGTGTTTGCTGTGATGGAGGGCCTGGGATAGTAAACTTAGTACGACGAGTATTGAATGCACACTCAGGATTAGCTTTGATAGTAATGGTATTGATGTTTTGATTAGCGGCGCGAAGGCAATGAATGATTTTGCCGCTATCATAATCATGTTTGATACTCGCGTAATTGGCTGACATATTGGTCTTAGTACTCGAACTGGGGACAGTTCCTTTCCCATGGTCATGTAGTGGGTCTGAAAAGACTTGATGATCAGTGTTGGATGTCTTTTGTTTTTGTCCACTAACCTCAATAATTCTCTTGTCAACAAGATCTTGTATGATATTCTTCAGTTGTCGACAGTTTTGTAGGTTATGTCCCTTAGTCCTATGATAATCACAAAAGGCATTGTCATCCCACCAAGCTAGTTTAAACTGTCTTGGATCATATTGTCTTGGTTCCTGTAGCTGTATGAGGTTGTGTTGTAACAATTGTTTGAACACCGACTCAATGGGTTCCCCTAAGGGAGTGAACTCATGTTTTCGAAATCTCCTTGGTTGTGGACGTTGAGTATTTGAGACCGTGTTAGGAGGTTGATTGACAGCATTAAGCGTGTTGGAAAAAGTATGAGGTCCTTGTAATGTGAGGAGGGGTCTTTCTTGTAGTGTTTTAGCATCAACCACCCCATCATTGGTGACATTTTTTGTTGCGAGACCAGAATCTGTTTCTGTCAGTGGGGGTGTTTTGTACGATTGGGTTTCTATTGGATGTTGTCATTTTGATTTCACCCTTTTCAATGAGATCCTTCTCTATTATCACCCCTTTCTCCATGAGTTCTGAAAAAGATATGCAGCAATGTACTCTTAAGTTACTCCTGAGTTTTGGATGAAGGTTTTCTTGAAACATTGTAACCTTTTGTTTTTCGGGTATCTCGATAGGACATACTAGCAATAATTCTCCATCGCTGGAAGAAAGCAATGAATGTTTCACCTTTGTCTTGTGTTGTGTGGCACAAGGTTGCTATATTTATCTCATGGTCAATGTGGAAAGAGAATTGCTCCACAAATTTCTCGACTAGTTCCCCCCAAGATCTAATGCCAGAATCTAAACCCGAAAACCATTCCAGTGCAACTCCTACAAGACTGCATGGAAATAGCCTCATAAGATACGTGGGGTCGTAAGCGACATCTATGCATATGGTAGAAAATTCCCTGATATGTTCTACTGGATTGTGTTTGCCATTGTACTTAGGAAGATTCGGTATGACATATCCATGAGGGAAAGGTGTCATGTACAATGATCTATCAAAAGGGAATGGGCATATGTCCTTTGGTGAAAATGACTTCTTAGTTGAGACCGACATGTTATCCATTTGCGTTTGTAATGTGTGCATTTTTGTTTGTAGGATGTCAACTTGGGTCAAAGATGTGCTAGGAGGATTATGCGGATCCATGTATGTATTCTGAAATCCAAAGTCCCGTGATGGGTTTTGATTGAACGTTGGTATCTGAGGTGGATTTGGATTCAGAATGTTGGTAAATATATTCTGGTCTGGTATCTGCATAAATCGGTATTGACCTGGGTTTTGTGTAAATGGATTCTGAGTACCCCTCTGTGAAAAGGGATTTTGATTCGGAATCGATGTGAATTGGTTTTGAATTGGAATCTGTGTGGACGGATTCTGACTACCAATCTGTGAAAGAGGGTTCTGATTCGGAATCGATGTAAATTGGTTTTGACTTGGAATCTGTGTGGACGGATTCTGACTACCAATCTGTGAAAAAGAGTTCTGATTCGGAATCGATGTAAATTGGTTTTGACTTGAAATCTGTGTGGATGGATTTTGACTACCAATATGTGAAAAAGGGTTTTGATTCGGAATCGTTGTAAGTGGACTCTGACTGCTAGTCTGAAAGAGTGGATTTTGATTGCCATATTGGAAGGAGGGAATGCCCCCTGTTTGTGTAATCCTTGGTATAGTACTAGTGATTTGAGCACTAGCTATGGCCATCGACTGTGGTAAGGTACCCATGATACTAGCAGTAGGTAAGGTTGTTGATTGTGCACTTGTGACACCGACATATGAGGTATGGACTGAGGTTTTAGGTCTTTTACTCCCAATAAGAGGACCAATGGGAGTGGATGATGATGCCCCTGTAGTAAAATTAAATCCTGATGTCATGCTAGATGTACCAAATGGGGACGTATGAACCGTTGTACTCTGTGTGG